>OY728121.1:4890000-6140000 GCA_963277665.1 Viscum album | reverse complement strand
GGACACATAATATAAAACGTACAATGAGAAACATATTTAATTGACCATAAAGTTTTATTATTACAGTACTATTGGGGGAAATGGAATATATGATCGTTGTTAACTGATGAATTCAAAATCTCTTATTCCATAAGATGGACACTATCTAAGGTATGAAATAATTTGAGGATGTGTTTACATCATTCAATTTTCTAAATGATAGTGATAATGGACATTTGAATTAATTAATTCAGTTTACTGATTAAATGAAGGTAGAGGTTGCATAGGTTGTGTAAACAGAATGATTAAATAAGGGTAGAGGTTGCATACACTGTTCATGGTGGGGGAGTCTCAGCCGATTTAGAAACTAAAATAAATTCCCATCATAGGAATCAATAAGAAACATAATCATCAAAAGAAACTCCAAATAAAAATGACTACAAACATCATACACATCACGAATTCACTACAATACATGGTTTATCCGCATGTTTAGAACTAATTATATTCCATAATCATGAACCACCCCTAAAGCTCCAATTTTTCGCCAATAAACATATAATATCACCCATGATAACTGTATGACTTAACACAAATAGGTAAATATCTCAAAATATCTTTACGAAAGCTCATTAATAGGCTCAAAACGTAAATATAATCTTGAACCAACCATGTAATTTCTTTCACAACACATTCTCACACACCAGATATCTCATGTGTTACTAAATACCAAGAATAGTCTCATTACAAGAGTACTATTACAAAATACATTACACAATCCTTATTAAAAAAATTCCCATTTTAATGAAACACTTTCCTCATGTTTAAATCATTTCTGAAATATCATTCGATGTCCATTTAAATAATAAAATCCCTTTGATCATTTTTATCAAATATTGTGAGTATTCTCAAGGAACACCCATTCTAAAATGTCAAATAAAACTCCAAATTTCCATGCCAAACCATTTAAAACAATTAACATGGGACAATCATCTTCCAAAAATATCTTCACTAGAAATTAAAAAAATAGAAAGAAAATGGGATTTGGAATTTAATGTTATGATAGGGGAAAAGAGATTAAATATTAACAATAATATCATAAATGGTTACAACATCATAAATTTTGATTAAAACCACCCATAATAGGAATGGTAATTCCACAAACACATAATCCCTAACAAAAAACCCAAATCCCCAATTAAAACATTGAATTCAGGTTTTCTGCCTTCTATAAAAATCGATAAATAAGTAAGATAAGTGGAAAATGATTAATAAGACATGAAGATTTGGATTAATCCCATATAAACTCATGGGGGAGTCTAACTGGAATTGATGGACGTCACCTGGGGGTGTGCGCGAGGGTTCTGCAAATTGGGGGACATAGGTCTTGGAAATTAGTGGAGAAAGGTGACTGGAGGAGGTACTATAGGAGGTCTGCCTAGTCTGTGTATTTCTCAACATCTTTTCCCAACGGTTTAAACCAAACCATTGGGGAAACATTGCTAAAGTAAATATTTCACAATGGTTTTCATAAATTGTAGGGAAATCATCATCCTTTCCCAATAGTTTCATCAAACCGTTTGGAAAAAAAGAACAAGTGTAAATTTTCCCAACGGTTTGATAAAGTCGTTGGGAATTCATGCAAAAAATCTCCTATACCAACATTTCATTGGAACCATTTGTATAATACCATTGGAAAAAACATGATACCCAGTAGTGATAAATGGGTTTCAGGGTTTCACTAGAGATGGAATATGGTTTGGTTAATACTACACATTCCATTCGATTAACACTATCCTACTTTTTCATATTGTTGTAGTAGGGAACATGGTTTGTAAAATCATGCAGTAGACCAAAAACATGAAAAACCTATAAAATATCACCGAATGTATCCAAAAAAGAAACACAACCAATGAATGTAGAAAAGTAGTTTATTAAGAACACATGAAAAATTTATCACCGTGTTACAATTAATTTCAGATATTTACTTACGTATTCTACCTTCCATCGAACATGGAATGAGATGGAAGGGGTGATGGATTTTAATTCCTCAATGTTAATATATATTATATAGGAAAATATGTTGTTTATTTCATGCCACAAGAAATGTATTAGTATAGATTTCAAAAACATACCTTTTTTCATATGAAGTATTCTACATTCTTTCTTCATTATAGGGTATGATGGCTTTTCAACATGATGATTATTCTCAGCACCCAGTTGTTATTTCAATAAATAAAATTTCTTAATCGACATGAGTAACACTTGTATTGTAAAATTATATGTTAAAAATCTGTATGTTTCTATCATTATGAATCCTCATAAAGATTAATTAATTAATTCTATGTTTCTTTTTTATATTCTATGATTAAATTTTTTCTTTATATTATTTTAATTTAACCATATAATCCATGAAATGATACTTATTAATAATTCACTGAAAACCAATATGATCTGCAATATTTTTCATTTATACAAATTTCAGTCCAAAATAATCTAGTAAAAATGTACTCTACCAAGGTTAATGGTAAGTAAATCAAAATTATTTTAATTTTTTTATTAAATAATGAATTAATATAATAATTTTATAGTAATATCTTCCATGATTATTGACTTATGTGAAAAGACAACATTTTTTCATGTATCTACATCAATCAGAATATGAATTAAATTGGAGATCACAAGGTAAATAATAAATATGTATTTTTTTTGGTTGGTAATATTGTCACATGAATTCAATCCAATATCAAATTTGAATACCATATTCAGCATCTTAAATGATTTTTTAACAGTGTTATTCCACAATGCCTTTTGTTTTTCTTGAACATAGGGGCTCAAATATTACAATTTTCTCATCATCAACGTCATTTATATATTGTTACTTGAGATTGGTAGCCTTTCTATGTATAGAAAAATGTGTTTATGCTATAATGGAATAATTTTCATATGGAATAACCTTGTTTTCATTAGTATTATGAGCATCACCATGGATCAAAACTAGATGTTCCTATACATTTGGTGAATGTTCATGTTGAAAAACATGTTTTTTACTGATATTGATCGCATTAGAATGGTTATAATCAATTTTTTACAGAAAATATTCTACATTTAATTTATATTACATAAATTTTATTTTGAATATATATTAATATGAGGTATCCCAGTTTATTTCAATAAAATGACTAGAACGTGTAATTCACTTTTTCGAATAAATGTTAAAATGATTTCCCCCTTTCTTGAGGATCCAGATCACATAATTGTGGTCTATTATAGCATAAAATAACTCTTCTATATATGGGTTATCCAAAATTTATTTTGAAATACCAACAAAAAGACATATATTATATAATTAAAATATGAAGCATCAGTGGTTTGGGTCGATAACAGAACAATTTTCCACATTCTACATGTAGGATTTGGTAAAAAATAATTTTAAAACAGGAGGTTTTTTTGAAAATATTGGATCTATGTACCCTTCCTTATTGAAATCTATTTTAATAAATCAAACTTCATTATGTTACATTACACAATGTTTATCAACCAATATGCACTAAAGTTTATTTATAAGAAATTTTGTATAATCCAGCAGCAATCTCTTTCTGATGATGAAAAATTATGAAATATTTATATATATTTGATTACATTCCGTGGTACCAAATATATGTACCACTTCATCCATATGTTTAAATCCACTATTTTTTATAGTATTCTATTTAACATGATTCTTTTTTATATAATGTGTTATCATTGATTACATAACCGTTATTTTAGAAAACATGCAAACTAGGACATCTATCTAGACAACAAAGTTATTCTAAAAATTAAGTCAAATTTTCATATGACTCATTCATAATATGTTATCCAATCCATCCAATAAGTGGTCCATTAAGAGTATTTGATATGTTTATTTCTTTACATGATTGATTAAAATTAAATTGAATTACTTTTTGGGATTTTACACAGGGTTAATATATTAAACATGTATAAAAATGTAATGGTGTAAATGCTCTAACATTGTAATAGTAATTGTGACAAAATTTTATTGAAAATTCATTTCCACATAATTTTCCCATTGATATAATATTTTTCATGATTAATTCATTCACATCATACTCATAGTTGTTATAAATTTCAAAAATTTATACTATAATATATTCTGATGCAGTACAACAATCTACACTACATTAATATTTAATATACCCTAAAAACAATTTATTCTTTTTTAATGGGGTTCAGCTATATATAATTTTTAGGACAACATAGTCAAATTTTTCTAACCAAATTTACAATCAACTAAACATTTATATCAAAAATTAAAAGTGGGAATAACATCTTCAATTAAGATAATTTGACTATAACATCATTTTCCATAATTGTAATCTTAAAAATCCATATTTGTTGTTTGCTTCTAATTTAGAATAACAAACATGTATTTGTTAATATATAATTGAAATTAATAGGAATAATTCAATATAAAACTACATGCTTTAGTACATGAATCCAAACGTGGCAATAATTTCATATTAGGCCATTTAACGTTAAATTAGTCCATGACATGATATTAATGATTGTTTATGAATACTCATCTTTATCCTTTATATCATTCAGTAAGTTGAAAAAATAATACATCTCTTACATGGAATGAATGTACGAAGCTCAAAGAAGAAAATATATCATTCACCCTTTACTAGAACATACTTTTCCTGTAACCCCATGTCAATCATTTTTAATATTTAATTGATTATCTGGATGCTTAATTTTATTTTTTCATAAGCTGTAAAATTTATATTCCTTAGAAAAGGATTATATTAACATTAAAAAATACACCATTAAAAAATAATAAATAAAATATAGGTGGATTTCATAAGTAAAAATCCCTCCCAAAGGATGTTTTCTTTAACATCAACAAAAATTAAAATAAGAAAAAAACCGAGCCGTGAAGACATAATGGAAAGGGGAAAGTGGGTCCCCCTATCCCAACCAACTGGTAGGGGAAATGCATTTAATGAAATTACCCTTCTAATTTATCCTAAATGATATTTAAGGATTAGTTTTTAATTTATATTAGCTGTAGAATAATATAATAATTCAATATTGATTAAAATAATTATATATAAAATAACAATTTGGAATTTTCAATTTCCACAAATTATCATAAAATAGAAATTATTAATTTTATTTGAATATTTTTTTTAATTATTGATACAGTTTGAATAGTACATTGTAATTGATTGGTACTTATTAAACTACACAAGTGATTCATCGAGACTCACTTATGGGAACATTCCACAATGCTCATGGAAGAGTATATCATTTTACAAAATGTATTCACAATAAATTAACATTATAAATCACGAATGAATCATGGAGCCATGAATTTAATAATTCTGAACATATCAATAAGGCAATTTTTTTGATTTTTAATAATAAAAATTATAGGATTTTTCATGAGATTAACTAATATACCATAGGTTTTAAAAGGTTTGATATGTCGAAGAAGTTTTTGGGGGTGTGGAAAAATTGGTCGACATCTACATGAGATCACGAATAGGGAAATGAAACGAGTTCCGTTATGATTGAATTTATTTGAGCATGATGGTTTTATCAGTGCTTTCCAAAATTGGCAAATAATAAGAGTATTATCAGTATGAAATTAGTATCCACAAAAAATATAGGTTTTATCAATGCTAAATATTTCTCTGAAAAAAGCATTCATTATAAATGCTAAAATTAGAGTATATAAAACCTATATTTGTTGGAAAAAAATAATATAGAACTGATTTGTATTGGTTTTATAATAATTTATCATTTTAAAACTGATAAAAAACAATTTTAAATGAAATAAAAAATTATTAAATGAATATATTTTGAAATGAATTAATTATTATAAAATTTAAAATAAATAACGTTATCATTTAATATAAAATATTAAATGATTTATTTTAAAAAATTAATGAAATTGAATAATTAATAATTAAATAACTGCTAAAATATTAAAAAATTGTTTATGTTTTATTAATTATACAATTTATATAAAAGAATATTTAGACTGAATATATATTAAAATGAAGAGGAATACATAGTGAAAATATTAAAACAAAATAAATAGGTAAACAAAATTATAATTAATTACATGAACTACGAACATGTTCACAAAATTGATGAAAGTATTATGAAAATCTATAAAATAAATTAATTGATTAGATTTCAAATAATTTAAAAATATTACAAACCTAATAAATTAAATTAAATAAGAATTTATAATATAAATTTAAAACAAGATATTAATATTAAACAAATAAAACAATTATGTATAATTTTAATGATTAATTAAATTAATTGTATACACATACAAAAAAAGTATAAAATCATAAAAAAATTTCTATAAATAAAATAATTATATTACATTCAATTGTTTTAAATGAATTATACCTTAAAAATTTAAATTAAATAAATTAAAATCATATAAATTAAAATACCATTTATAAATTTTAAATATAATAACATTTATGTGTAATGTATTATTAAAAAATAAATTAATTTGAAAAATGTTAAAAATTATTAAATATTAAAAATGAATATTTAATATTAAAGAAAATCATATTAAAAATGAATAAAAAACTTCAATATTATTAAAAATAATCAGAACTGAAAATTTTAGATTAATTATGTCAATTATATAAAGATAAAAACATGGGTTTGAATCCTAACATACCCCTTGGGGGTTTTAAGTTACATGTAGTGAGTCAGGCATGTGGTGATAGGGACATGATGGGGGCAGTTAGTAATGTGATCATGATGCATGCTTGGTGACACAGTTATGATGACTCATGCAAAAAAGTTTCATTGATCCATCAGGCCACACTCTTGGGAACCTTGGCCATGGACCTACGAGCTATGTAATTGATCTTCCTCTGCCCATATAAATAGAGTAATTTGTTGTAACGTCCCAATCATTTATTAATTAAAATTACTCTTGAACTAATTAATTGTATTACTATGTCAAATGGTTATATAAAATATAAACTTCAATGGTTTTATGTTATTGTATTTTAAAATACCATTAAGAATTGTTGTCATTGCTAATATAGTCATTTAATAGTGGCCACATGATTAGTATAAATATAGGGCTTCAAAAAATACAATTTTCTCAGAAAAATGATGTGATGTCCTCATCCAATATAATTTCTCCATATGAATCACATTTTGTTGGAGATCGGAATGGAGGTATCATCACTGGGCTTCTCTCTTGGCCAATCCCAAGTCGAGCGTTAACACATTAAGCATTAACAGAACAACCTACATGGGGTATTGATGTTAATAGAGATTGCCTCCTTAGCGATGTTATATTAGACTCCAAAATGATCGTATAATTTATATGAATACATTTGTAATTATTTTATTAATATATTATTAAAAATTTACTTTTTATTAAATATAAATGATCGTATATTTTTATGAATAAAATTGTAATATTTATTATGGTTTGAAAGCTGTTCTTTCAAAACCCATAATGTATAAATAAATGACAGTTTTTATATTATAAGTAAAAAATAAAATATGTTGAAAATTATGGAGAAAAGATGAATATTATTTTCCCAATGAGTACATCGAAATATCCAAGAGTTAAATTTTCCTAATTTTCTGACACAGTGAAAATTTTGGGTTAAAATTAAATACCATATAAATATATAATGTATTTTATGACATCAAAATGACCATATAGTGATATAAAAAAATGATGAAAATTTTATTCTCGGCCAATATATATTTTTCCTTTAATAAAAATTTGATTATTTATTTTTTTGGTTAATTTTACAATACCTTATGGGACCCTCCAATTCAAATAAACAATTTTAACATTTTATAATTATTTTCATAAGAGTGTGACTCACCTCCACATAAGGAATCCAAACATATTAATAAATTTTTCCATAGGAATTATTAAAAAATTTCTAGTCCCCTTTGTCAAAAACAATGTGAAAAATTCTTGGGATGATTTTTTGTTTACATTAGTTTAATGTGTAATGTCCAAAACCTAAATAATAATGAATTTCCTCTTATTTCCTATATAAACCCACTTATTATCCTATTTATATTCACATAAACCATAGTAATATAGACCAATCCCATCCATAATATCTCTTGAATCCTCCCGAGGATCCCCAATCTCTATATAATAAACTCTAAATACTCTCTAATGCCTTGGGGATCACTATTCCATGTAATGGATTTATTCCATTGTCGTTATTTCAAAAATATTTTATGTAGTTATGATCTCTTATTATGAATTATAAATGTTGGGGAATGTTTTTCACCTCCCCAACACATCCCTACATATGATTTAATGATGAGATACCCCTTTGTCTCTCATTAATTCCTCCTATTTACACCAATCACCATGTAGAAAATTCGTAATGGATTTCCCTCTGTCCTCGTTTACATTCAAGAAATTATTTTATAATATGAATCTATCTTCCATTACAAATTTTGGGATATGTATATGTATGATACTATTATTGTCCATTTCATGTAAATTTTATGAGATACCCCTTTCTCTCTCATCAACCATTTTTATGAATCTTATGTCACATCGTTATGCTGCCAAATTTGCACAGTGATATTCCAAGAATAATTAATTCTGTAGTGAATACCATAACAATTTCACAACCAAGGTTATTCACATTTACATATTGATTTTATAGTTTCATAGATTTATTCCATGTTCCATAGTCATGGAATAAATGATGATGTTAAATGAATCAATGTTTTATGACCCATGTGGCACAATTTTGCATGAAATAAAATAACTATGAATGGTGGTCCCTAATAGCGCTTCATTGTATTGGGTAAATGTTTAAATCATAATAATTCATGTAAATTGAGTTTTTAAACATTCTAATTCAAGTATAATGTGGGTTTCCAATGATACATTATCAATGATCATTGGATTATGCTAAACCAAATTAAATATTGATGTCACATTTTCATGTTATGGTAATCAATTTATATCATGACATTATGATCATTTTTCTGTTATACTCCATTATAATGCATACCTCCTAACATGTACTGTATTCTTCATGTTATGCTTTTTTTACTCCCTTACTATGCTCTATAACTCACCCTTTTCTTATGCATGTCCTCAGGTTATCGCTTATAATGCTAAGTACGAAGGAATTTGTGTGGTCATGAAAACGATGTTTTTGACTAATGATTTATATTTCATGTTTTAAGTTTTTTTTAATATATATAAGTAAAAATACACTAGACCACTCAATCATATATGTTTTATCATGTGTTAATTTTTTGTAATAAATTATGATTATGCGGGTAATAAAGTGTAGCGTTTTTATAGTTGGAATCACATGATAGATTTAGTAATTTTTGGTATTAGGATTAGAAAAACCTTGTGAAATCCTCATAGATATAAATAAGTATAATAGAAACAACCATAAATTATGGTGAGTATTTATTAATGGATTTATCACAAAAATACATCATGTTCTAGATATGAGCTTGTAGAGGTAGCTCTAGCACAACTGTATGTAGGGTTCAAACCCAAAAACCTCCCATTTAGCTACACTCGAAAGGGAATTGGTGAATGAAAACAGGCCTTGTTCCCTTAATATTACTAATCCCCATGGGGATATGTGTTGGTAAATTCATAATCTTAGTATGATCCAATATTAATGAAATTAAAAAAATACCCTACAAATATATGTTTGGATGTAGATCATGGATAACATGGTTATGTTAAGGAAATAAATGTAATTTATATGTTATCCATTTTTTCATTTGATTCCCCTTTATCTATTTACCATAAATTTTCTTTCATTCCATCTAATGGCCAGTAATGAGAGGACCCAGTCTAACAACTTATGTGAAGATCAATTTGATGACTATTCAAATGATACTCCCAATCTGATTGGTGCGGGAATCGTAATCATTTTCATAATACAGTCTCAGTTAACTCATTTTTTGAAAATAAAAATGGGTTAAAAGGTATGTTCGACCCCCAATATGAAATAACATGCCGTAATTGAGAGAATTATGAAACATAGGACTCATACTTTTAATCGATCACATGATCTCTCAATCACCGAACAATGTGTCAACTCCCTTGGGAAGTTCTTCTCCATCCATCAATGTTCCGAACATGAGAACATACTTCTAGATGCCTATTTTATAGAGGGAATAGGTAATAAATGGGGGATATTAATAAAAAATATGATGCCAAAGGATGATATTATGGATTTGGAATCATAGGATTTCCGGAAAAAAAAATAGATAAATATTTTCCTCATACCTCCAACAAAATATGGAAAGGGAATTTTTTTCCCTCATGAAAAAAGATGACATATACCTCAGAGCATATGAGAAAAACATCACTATTCTATCACAATACTCCTCATGATATTTGTTACCCCAAAATTCTAGGATGACCACTTCTCTTGAGGACATAAACCTAGCCTACCGAAAGCCCTAGTAATCAATGACATCAATAGCTATGAGTAAATTGTATGATGTTCTTTCATGGTTTAAATTGTGAATGGAATATCTCAGGGGTATCATGGGGATATTAAGCATATGGTGTATATTAATTCTAGAGGTCTAATGGGTAAATATAATGCTTTGAGGAAAATAAAGCACCATGAATTCTGATGGTTTGGAATGAAGCACCCTTGAAATTTCTTGAAGGGGATGTGGAAATGCTTTAGGTGTTGATGGAAAACATGGATATTAACTACTGGTAAGAAAAACCCATGACTTTGAAAAAGGATATGAATTCTTAATTCTACCCTCTTAATGTTTTTCATTTATTCAACTCCAATGAACCATGGCAGATTGGAAGTCTGTTGCATAAGCCAAGTGTTATTGTAGCCAACCAGCAACCTTCAAGGCAGTCGTGGTGATCTTTTGTTGTCACTACCATCGATGTGAACCCCAAAAATGATGTGGTGTTAGGTACTACAATTATTCATTAAAGAATAGTGAATGTATATCATTATTCTAGTTATTATCTTTCTTTTATATCCTGAATGTTTATTTGAACAACCCCAACACCACCACAAATAATGGAAGTAAAGATGTCAGTGAGAATGGAAAATGGGGAAATAATTTTATCCAATGAATTTAAATCATCCTATGTTATAATTTTTCCATTGAACATCTCTAAAAACTTCTTCATACTCCCTCTGGTGGAATTTTATGCAATTATTGGAATGGAATAAAATTCATTATATTGAGCCATCATAAATTTCTGTGAGAGGGAAATGACTCACCATATGTCTTATCAACCCCTGATTTTGTACGAGTGCAATGATGATTAATAATCATAATCATGATCATCTCAATTGTGGATATTTCTACCCTATGATAATGTGTATCTTGATAAGATGATTGAGTATAAAGATGAAACCTTCGATGAATACATGCCTATTGTTAGGTAATTTGCTGATATGGTTCCTGATTAATTTCTTGTTCTTATTCATATAAGTGATGTTTAATTTTCAATTGATCTTACACCTGGGGAATTTTCAATATCTAAGACACCATATTGAATGGATTCTATGGAGCATGAGGAGATGAAAAAATATCTACAATATAATCTACATAAAGGGTTTAAATTCACATGTGCATTACCATGGGGTGTAACGGTCCTCGACATCAAGAAAAATGATTGTACAATGTTCCTATGAATTGATAATTGCGAGCTCAACAAAATCATTATAATGAACAAGTATCTTGTGTCCAGAATTAATGACTTGTTCGTTCTGCAATGTGGGGAAAAATAATTCTCTAAGGTGGATTTTTTTTCGGGATATTACAATGTAAATGTGAAGAATGATGATATCCTCAAGACTACATTTCTTACAAGGAATGGGAACTATGAATTCTTAGTAATTCTTTTAGATTGCACTAATGCTCTAGAAATCTTCATGAATATGATTAATAGAGCCTTTAGAGATCTCCTTGACAAATTTTTTTGAAGTCTGTATTGACGATATTCTAATATATTCCAAAACCAATTAGAAGCCTGAGGAGAGTCTATGAACTATTCTAGAGACGTTGTGAAAGGATAATCTCTCAGAAAAGTATAAAAAATGTATGTTATGGTTGGAGGATGATTCATTCGTGGGTTATATCATCACAAGTAATGTGGAATCGGGGGATCCCTCCAAGATAGATACAATTTAAGGATGACTGAGGCAATCATCGGTAATAGATATCCATATCCTCGTGAGGATACCATTATATTATCACTGATTTCTTAGATATATATAATGATCTTCGAAACCACTTACCAATCAATTTAGTAATGGGAATAAAGATTCATATGCGTGATGAATGTGATGTTAGCATTAATGGTGTGAAAAAGTGGACTATCACTTCACTCGTTCTCACACTAAACTCAATTTGAGAGCGTTTTGTTATATTCTGTGATTCTTTAATTAACATCATGGGAAATATGATGATAAAAATTGACAATGTTATTGTCTATACTTCAATGAAATTTAATGTTCACGAGAAAAACAATCCAATGCATAATCTGGAGTTTGCTGCTGTAATATTAACATTAAATTTTTGGTTAAATTATCTCATTGGGGAGAAGTGTGTCACATTTAGGACCTCAAAAACCTCATGTATATATTCACACATATATATTTGAACATGCGCCAACATAGATATAATGATATGATCAAAAACTATGATTTCTGAGTCCATTACCTAACTTTCAAAGAAATCAAGTTGGTCGATTCTCTATGTAGAAAGGACCCATGGATTCTATCATTGATGGGAATTTAAAAGCATAGAATATTCATCGATTTGATGAATATGGACATGGTAATCATAAATAAATGAATATCATTAATCATTTCATAAATGATTGATCAACTTTCTCCTATAAAATGGTTAAAGGATGCTCAAATGGATGATGGGGGAATTCAGACAAAAGAAGAAACTATAAGTAAAGGGAAATCAACATAGTTAAATGTTAATGATGATGGAATTGAGAGATTTAGGACATGATTATGTGTTCCATAAAATCCAAAGTCAATTAATTAACGTTTGTATGATGAACATAGTTCAAATTTCTCCATTCTTCCAAGAAATACAATTATTTATTGAGATATCCAAGAGAATATTTTGTGGGAATCATGAAGAAGGAGATCGTTGAGTATAAATTATATTACCAAGAATGTCAAAAGGTGAATGATGAGAGGAATACATATAATGGGATAAAAAACCATTTCCAATAATAGAATGGAAATGGGAGAAAATCACTATGGACTTTGTCACCGGACATCTGAAGACACCCAAGGGTAACATTGCTATCTTGATTATTTTGGATCGTCTTACTATTAATACACACATCATTGCAATTAGATAGGTTTTTTCATTGGATAAATGGAATGGATATATATCATATATGTGGTATGAATTCATTGAGTACCATTATCTATTGTATCTTATTGAGGTCAACTATTAAACTCTATGTTTTGGAAGAGTCTTAAACATGATATAAATAATGATATTAAGATCAGTACAACTTTTCATTCTAAAAATGTTGGCCAATATGAGAGGACTATCCAAAATCCTGTGGATATGTTGAGATCATGCTCAATGGACTTCAAAGGAGGATGGGATCAACATATTTTTCGGTTGGAGATCTCTTACATGAACAGTTTCCACTTAAGAATCCAAATGGATCTTTATGAACCCTTTTATGGGAAGAGGATCCAATCCATGACATGTTGCGATGATTTTTGGGAGAAAAGACACTTTGGTCCAGAAATGGTCAAATAAATGGTGGAAAATGTTATGACTATCTACTAGGTCATTACTGCTGCTCAGAGTTGACAATGGTGCCATGATGAAAATCATCGATGATACCAAGGGTATGATGTCAGATACATGGTATTCCTCTTCATATCACCATGGATGAGTGTTATAAAATTTGGGAAGAATAGAATTATTAGTCCAAGGTTCATCTTCCCTTTTGACATCCTCGATATAATTGCAGTAGCGGTTGGTCGACTAGGAAAACCCCCAGACCTATCTCATGTACATGATGTATTGCATGTATCACTCATGAATAATTAAATACCTGACTAATCCATATACTTTATAAATATGTGGTACCATTGAATAATGACCTCTCCTAGGAATATAAGCTTGTGAA
Organism: Viscum album; assembly: GCA_963277665.1. Taxonomy (NCBI): domain Eukaryota; kingdom Viridiplantae; phylum Streptophyta; class Magnoliopsida; order Santalales; family Viscaceae; genus Viscum; species Viscum album. The sequence continues at coordinate 6,125,833 of OY728121.1, read as the reverse complement.
TATCTTAGAACGTAGGGAAAATGTTCTACTAAATTTGAAAATTCCACTTTTCAAGGTGTTGTGGGGAAACAAAAAGTTTGATGAAGAAACATGGGAATCGAAAGAAGTGATGAAGTCAAGCTACCATCATCAGTTATAGTGAGTGAAAAGTAAATTTTGAGGGAGAATATTTATAAAGTGGGATGATTGTAATGGAACAGTATTTTATTGATGAAAATTCCCCTTGATCTAATTAAATTTATAATTATGTAAAATGGTTGTGTAACATATACACATACTTGGTATTATTTTATTGGATTTCAAAATACCATCACGAAATGTAACCATTGATAATATATTCATTGAACCGTGACCACCAGATTAGTATAAATATGGGGATTTAATAAGTAAAAATTACTCAGAAAAAGGATGTGATGTCCTCATCCTAAAGAATTGGTCAATACAAATCCAATTTGATGGAGCTCAAAAAGGAGGTACCATCACTAGAATTTTCAATATACCATTCCCATGACCAGATTCAACAAATTAAGCTAGAATAGAACCTTATACGGGGGAAGTGGAAGTTAATAGATATTACAATGAGAGAGATGTTATCTGGGCCTCCCCAATTGTCTGTCAGCATTGATCACCTTACCATTAGGTCATATGTGAGTGTTATAAGGGTTTATGTAAAAATACCATATCTCTATGATTATGTAAATTATTTTTGTAAATATTAAATATTAAACAATCATTTTATTACTATTACTTTATAAATAGTTTTTAAATCACAAATAGTATTTTTTTACAAAATAATCAATTAGGAAATCTATTTTCATGAATTTATGGAATATTGAATTAAAAAAAATATTAAAAAAATATTAATAATAAATTAAATTTTTATAAATATAAATGATCATAAAATTATTATGTATATATTATAATTACTATTAAGGTTTAAAATGTGTTTTTGTCAAAACCCATGAATTTTTGATAAATTTTGGTTTTATTTTAAAAGCAAAAATTTTATAATTAAAAATTACATAGATATAATAAATATTTTTTTGGCATCTGAAAGTCGAAATTATCCACTGTTGAAATCATTATAATTTTTTGAGATAATCAAATTATTGGGTAAAAATTAAATATTGCTTAAATATATGATGTGTTTTATGACATCATAATGAACCAACAGTGATATAATAAAATTCAATAAAATGGGTTTTTCATAAAATATTTTGTTTACCATTAGAAAATGTGTTTTATAATTTTTTTTATTAATTTTACAATGCCTTAGTGGACCTTCAAGATTTATAAACTATTTTAACAATTTAAAATGATTTCTATTATAGTGTGACTCACATCCACATATGAAAACCTAATTTTATAATAATTTCATCCATTTTCCTTATAAATTTTTTTTCCAACTCCTGTTTGAAGAAAACCATGGGAAAAACCATGGGATGGTTTGTGGTTTTGATTAGTTTAATGTGTACTGTCCAAATACTAAATAATAAAGAATTCCATCTCCTTTCCAATATAATACCACTCAATATCACATTCCTCAAAAATAAATCCGTTTTTAGATTGACCAATCCATTACCTACTCTCTATAGAGTTCTACCAATGGGACCTAAGCTCCCATGAAGCCTCTCTCATGCCTCTCCCAAGCCATTTGGATCCTAATTCCAACTATGTTATTTCTTCCATTGAAATTTTTATCAGAATTTCTATATGATTTTATCTCCTTTATTATCAATTATAAATAATGGGCTTTCATTTCCCACATCCCTTGTACTCTCATTATTATGTTTATGATAAGAGACACCTTTATCTCTCATTAATGACTCCCACATACACCAATTACCATGCTGAATTTCCATAAGGTATTTCTCTCTCCTCATTTACATTCTATAAATTTTTTTATAATGTTCATATAAATTCCATTACATATCTAGGGACGTGAATCTATATGAAAAAATTACATTCCATTTTAGGTATATATTATTATATATCCCTTTCACTCTAATAAATCATTTTTAAGAATTACTATATCATTCCACTATGCTTCCGAAATTACACGGCTATTTTCTCAGTCAATGTCATTATGTTTGAATACCATACTCAATTCTATATCTAGTGTATTCACCTTTACACACATATATATATTGATTATATATTTTAATGTATGTATTACAAATTCCTTTAATGTGGAATAATGTATTATGTTGAATGATTCCATTCTGTACGATTCACATGGCACTACTCCAATGCATTGGGTAATGATTTTTATCATGATAAGTCATGTTAAATGAGTTTTTACTCTTTATAATTCAATTAAAATGATGTTTTACTCATTCACTATGTGCAATATGCCTTAGATCATTCTAAAATCATGTTAAATGTTGATCCCACATTTCCATGTTATGATAATCATGTTATATAATGCCTTTTGGTTCATATGTATCTAATGCTTCATTGAAATGAATAGTTCAAAACATGTTCAATATATTTATTGTAATTCCTTGTTTAATCTCTTATTGGGCCTTATAAATCTACCTTTTTCATATGCATTTCGTCTAGTAATCCCTTGTAATTCTATGTATGAAGGAATGTGTGAGGTTGTTTAAAATATGTTTTCAATAAAGATGTATATTTCAAGTTTTATATTGTAATGTATTGTTCCTAATAAAAATTTAAACAATACCTCTTGATATTATACGTCGTATCAAGTGATTACATTATTTAATAAATTATGTTTATTTGTTTAATAAAGAGAAGGGTTGTCATATTTACTATCATTAAATAAAATGGAAAACCATATACCAAAAATAGAAAAAATATTTATAAATTGATAATATATATATATATATATTAGTTACTATATGTTAATAGTACACAAAAAACACACAAAGAAACCTCACCCACTTGACAATGGTCTTGACAACCCCCCCCCCCCCCCAAGTGATAACCGACCAATATTCTGTAGACCCATAGACCTCCTTTTTTTATAGAAACAGGACCTAAGACCCTGAAAAAATATTCCCAAACCAACTTTCCCCCTATGCCCCAACATTATTGGGAATCAATATTTGGTTCATCATAACATATTGGGCCTCTCCAACTGAACAACAATGGACAGGCCCCGACCATTCCAGGTGCTTCTGTTATCTCGTTGAACGTCATGGTTGATGGACATAAACGACTGTCAGCCCACCACCCTCACATCCAATCATGTTTTTGATGATCCCAATCACTGATCAATAATATATACCACATAATAAGATCAAAAATATTCATATACATGTATACCTTCCATCAAAAGCTATCTATCAACTCTTGCAATGCCGAAACATCTTCTGTTTGAATCCGTCAATGATGATGGAGCGATGCTTCCATCTCTCTCGGGTGCACTGGATTGTCATTACCACTACATCAGTGATGAATAGATTTCTCCCACCTTACATACACAATCAAACTATCCCATTGGATTTAATCCATCCCCGAAACATTTCTCTTATGACTTGGAGCGATCCATGCACTGACGCCACCATCCAACTCTCACCGCCTTTCGTTGTCATGCACTATGAAGATTGCAAAGCATGATGTTCAATGACCCCATTTATCATTATAGATCATCCTCAAAGAAAACCCGCTTCATTTAACATTGTTTATAAACAACTATATGGTGTTGGGGATGGTGTATGATGGGGTTCAATATCAAGGGAAATAGTGTGGGGGGATATGGTCTTATAGGAATCAATTATATATATTGAAAACATATTAAATATATAATAAATAATAAATAATAAATAATAAATATTAATAATTTAAAACAAAATCATATTTAGAATATTCAATCTTTTTAAATAGATATTTAAAAATTTAGAAATTTGATTAAATATCAAAAATATTTAATATAATAAAATATCAATGATGTGAAATTTGTTTACTGAAAATAATATTAAAAATGATAAAATTAGATGAATGATATGTCAATTAAATTTAAATTGTTAATTCATAAAAATAATTACATCAATATAAACCATATAATACTGAATAACATTAATTAAAAAATATTACAATTTTGTTAAATATTGAATTATTCAATATATTAATTGTATATAACTGTGAAAAATGGGACCAATAGTGAGTGCCACTGGAATTCACTATTGGTCTTTAGAAACAACATTAAGACTACCAATGGTGGTCACATTTGGACCGTAACTATAGGGACACAAAGATCACCAATAGAGGTCTCTGTAGGTGACCTAACACTTGTATGAATACCGCTCAGTATTATGTCATGTTATAGTGACCACCAATGGCGGTGACTATAGATAAACTAAAAAACTTCCTACAACGACCACCAATGGTGGTTGCTAGATTCTGAAATAATGGACCCATTAGTGACCACCATTTGTAGTCGGTAACCTGGGAATTATTTATAAAATAAATTACAAAGCTTCTTCCCAAATAGAAGAAAACAAGAGAAATAGAGCTAAAATCCCAGGAATAAAAATCAATTTGAAATAATAGAAACACTAGGATCCTCCAAAACAATAAATGACATATATAATTTTTCATATCCAGTGATCCAAATTGGGATTATCTATTCAAATATTCTTCTTCAATAAACCTACAATAACATTCAAAAAACCACTAAAAATGTAAATTGGAAATAATTATTCAGTTAGCATATATATATATATTAATCAAATTTCTTCATTAGCCTATTAGGTTATTTTGGAATTTGGCCAATTTCCTAGTCTCCATTTTCCCATTTGTCCATTAGGCCAATATGCTAATATGCATGTTTTCCATTTTCTAATTAGGACTGTAGGCTAATATGTCATTAGGAAAATACCCTTATAGGACTTTAGGCCAATAGGGCATTAGGTAATTAGTATAGTATTCCTTTTGGTGAATTTTCTATTAGGTCATTGGGTTGTTTGTTCGTTGTGTTGTTCTGACTTTGTTTTATTGTGTCGTTTTAGTCCGTAGGGCCGTTGTTATGCTGTTTGGAATTTTTTGGCCATTGGGCCATTTTTAGGATGTTGGGCCGATGTTATGATGTTGGGGAAATGTTTGGTTGTTGAGTTGTTGGGCCATTGTTCTATCGTTGGGGATTTGTACGACCAATTGGCAGTTGTTCTACCGCTGGGCCATTGTCCGACCACTGTTTGGTCGTTGGGATGTTGTTGGGACCTTGTTCTAGAGGGTATTTGGGCTGTTATCCCATCAGGGCATTAGTGAATAAGGTACTTAGGGAGTTATTGTGTTAAAAAGTTAGTGTGTTAGGGAATTAGGGAATTTGTGCATTTGGATATTAGGGCATTTGGCCATTAGGGTGTTAGGCCATTAGGGACTTTTCCATTTAGGCATTTGTAAATATGGCCAATTGTCCAAGTCTTTATTTAACCAATTCAGGACAATAGTTTTATATGTCATTAGTGTATTTGCTCATTAATCTAATAAGTTAATATTTCATTAACCCTATAGGACATTTGGTAATGTAGACATTATATAATTACAACAATAGTCCCTCGGACCGATTTCCATTCATTCGTTAGGCCATCAGGGCATTGGGGCATTTGGTAATTAGGCCATTAATGTGTTAATCCATTTGGGAATTTGGCCAATTGGCCACATCTCCATTTGGCCAATTGTCCATTATGTCAATTTTGACATTAGGCCAATTTTGAAATTAGGCCATTAGACTCAGTAATCTACTCTTATAGGGTCCTACTATGATTCATGTGCATGATGAAATGGTTTGAAAAGAGGTTTGGACTACAATTAGTCTGTGTTTTTTCTACATTGAAATATATAAAAGAATGCTCAGTAGTAAACAACCCCCCTGGATAGCCCCCCAACCCTTGAAGCCCCCACTCTTCCCTCGAAAACCCCCCACAATTTTCCTCCAGAGACCCCCCACCCCGAACATAGCCCCCCTCCACACCTTTAACACCACATCCCTCAATAATCACCACATATCCGCAACCCCACATACACCCCCCCCCCACACACACACCCCCCGAACATCCCACCAACCCCCAAACACCCCACCTCACCCCCAACTGCCCCCAACCCCCCCACCCCCCCACACCAAAACTCCTCTGAGGAAGCCCCGAACTGGCAGACAACCCCCCCCCTCCCCCACACACACACTCATCTCAGACATCCCCCACCCCAGAACAACTATTTGCAAGCTTCCTACTAATCCTGTATAACTTATGAATAGGGAATATCAGTCCCAAACCGGTTTGTTTTGTCATCACCTAATGTATTTGCAGTAGTTTTATATCTACAGGATAAATAATTGATTTTATTCCTTTATATAATACCAAACATGGACTACGAGTATAAATTAATACCAACTCATGGAATCCGTTTTTCAGTGGGTAGATTGGCATGAATGATTCTCCATGAAATATTAAAACCAGATGGATGAATCTAGAACACTTTTAGAGGTTTGTCCTTGACATTAGAATGAAACTACATATATGATTTAGAGGCAACATTTTATTTTAACCATCCAATGGATGAATGTTCCTATAATTAGTGTCTTTATAATAAATTAATGTGTAATTTAGGATGATATATCCTTTACTTATTCCATTATATTGTCTATATAACCCTCCATTTGAGCCTCTATTGATTTAGTTATGTTGGTTGAGGGATCTAGTTAAATTATAACTGCAAATATTTTCATGCATGTCAAACTATCAAACCATAAATTGAGGAACATGTTGATGTTGAACAAACATTTGGAGTTCATTGTAATAATTGTGAAATAATATTTGAGATCATGTAAAATATAACTGTCAATGTAATTGATATTTCCATATTCAAGCCTGTATATAAATTTTGTTCATAGAAAATAATGAAACACCTACTTCTAAATAATGAGACACGACAATTCATGTAAAAATTAAATGAATTTGGAGATTTGAATATGACTATCCCTTCGTGATCAACTGGTTGTTAGCCAACTCCCAACCCAACCTGACAGACCCCCCCAGACATCCCCCAATACAACCCCCACCCCCACCCCCCCCACCCCCCGAGAAACCACCCCAAAAACATTCCTCAGATCGACCACCCCCCACCACCGGAACATTTACTCCCACTCCACATAGTATCCCACAAAAACATATTCATTTTAAATTAAACATGTCCAAATTTTCAATATTATTATTATCAAATTTTTACAAACATGAGATTTAATAAACATGACTCATAATAGACCTATTAGACAATAACTGTTATTATGTGATTGGGTCATTTTTTCATTTGGTAAAATTCAAATAGGTGATTTGGTCAATAGGCTAATAGGAATATATGCCATTAGGCCAATAAGAAATTAGGCATGTAGTCCAATAGGCCATTCTTCCCATAGGCCAATAGGTTGTTAGGCCAATTTTCCTATATTGCATTTGGACATTAGGCCAATTGGCCATTGGGCCATTGGTTTTTTAGGCCATTAAGCCTCCTAGCCTAATTCATATCCTCCAATGGGGATTCAATGAAATTATACATTACAATAATGTATCAAATTATTAATCATTATCAAAAAATTAATATTTTTTGTCGTTTTTAAAAACATTAATTGTTAAAATCTCAATAAATTCTACATTTAATTCCTAAATCAATATATAACATTAATTACATAATAAATATAAAATATACACAACTTGTGAATAGGATTCATCATGAATTGTAATTCCACCTATGTACATATGGTGTGACATGGTCTAAAAAAATATATATAAAGATTTTAATAATGAAAATAATAGAATTTCAATAAATAAATTTAGTATAAACATTGTTTGTATGATACCCTACCCCATCACCCAGACACAAATTTTCTCGATGTGTTATAACCTCAGCGATCAATTCCGAATTTACCTACTCAAATTTTCTAAATTGTTCCTTGAAATATGACAACTATTGTGTCATCTGAGCAACAACATGACCAATAACCTCAGCGTGTAACAATAAAAAATTAATAATATATTATACATAGGTCAAACAATATCCATTCCCTTCAAGATCAATAATGCGATGGAATATCTCTTACCATCTCATGATAAGTTTTCGCTGGTCCTCTATAAGTTGTTCTTACTATCCTTCAAATTAAACCTATTAAATTTTAAAAATTATATAAATATATATGTTTATATAATGATGCATGTAGGTATTGGTAATTAGTGCAATAACTTAAAATAAGAGCTATAACTTCTGGATCTTTTCAATCACGAGTTCTCTTCCACATCGAAATTTTACCAGTCGGCACACCGGGCCCGAGTAAATGTATACCAATAAAATAAAATAAATATAACACAAAACCATAATAAATAATAAATTAATAAATTAATAATATATACATTTTGTAGGATCAGAGACACATGATGAGTCTCGAGCCATGGAGGTGGTCCATCTAATGCTCGATTCTCGGAATGGTGGCTAACACCTCAAACATTCAATTAATTAAAATTTCAAACAAATATAACATCAAAAATTCATAAAAATATATATACCATAATAATTATACTAACGATAACGTCCTTAGTAGACCAATATTCAATAGTATCACACCACTGAGATAGGATAACACCTCTCAGGACTTATTCCGGAATATCCTGGGCACCCACATTTGGTACCCGGCATTCCCTCATGATTTTTCGTTTAAAATAATTCCACATATTTGGAAATTTTCACATACACACCGATCAAAAAATCATCAGAGCACACTGTCATATTATTCTTTTTAAGAAAAAAATAACACATGAAAATATTTTGTAAACATATGAATGAAAATAAATTGATCTTCTTAAATAAACATCCCTCAAAACACGATATAATGTATCCTGAGGAATAGAAGAAAAGTCATATGTGGTCAATGGATGTTTATGTTGGTCGCATATGATAAATTCCAGCAGACTGATAAATTTATGGGAAGTCAATCTGATAGGATTAAATCTCTCATCAAATGAAATATCAAAGGTCATTTTGGAATTCCATGATAAAAGCCCATGAATAGGTGCTCTCTTAAGAGAGGATGAAGTGTTTGTGTCTGATCCTATTGAATACAATTTTATAAATAATTTGATAGATTTGAATATAAATATATATATCTAAATTACATAAAAAATAACCTTGGTTACATTCAAACATATCTCGACCCTGAGACAATGATGGCTCAGAAGGATGATGTGGGATTTTTGAATGTTCACCTGACATGCCTGCAGTCGTAGAAAACTTTAGAAAGTGGAAAATACAATGTATCAAAACGATAAATTGGATTGTTTTTAAAAAATATCAATATTGTTTAGTTTTTAATAAAACAAAAAGTGATAGAATGATTATATTTTAATGGAAATTAAAAATTTATAAACATAACAGAACAAAAATAAAATTATGTACAAAAGAGGATTGTATTTAGAGGGATCATTTAACATGACTTTAAATTGGGAGTGGGATGTTCGGTAGGGGGTTTGTCCTCAGGGGGGTGGTAGGGGCTGCGTGTTGGGAGGGGCAATCTAGGGGCTGTTTGGGGGGAGTTTTGTGGGGTGGGATATCTGAGAGGGGATGGGGGTTGTCCATGGGGGGGGGGGGGTGGGGGCGGGGGTGGGGTTGGGGGTGTTGGTGTGGGTGGGGGTGAGGGGTGGGGTGGGGGCTGTCCAAAGGGAGAATGGGAGTTGGAGGGGTGGGGTGGGGTGGGGTAGTATAGGGGTTGTCCGGCAGGGGAGTTTTGGAGAGTGGGATGTCCAAGAGGAGGGATGTCCAAGGGGGTAGGAGAGGGTGTGAGGGGGGTTGTCCACATGGAGGGGTTAGGCAGTTGCGGGTGGGGGCTTCCCAAAGGGGAGTTGCGAGTGGTATGGTCTAGGGGTGGGTTTGGTCTATCCAAGGGTTATTCGGGTGGAGTTTTGGTGGGTGGGCTCTCTGGGAGGGGGTTGTACTTGGGGGGGGGGGATGTATAGGGGGAGGGGTTGTGCAGGTGTGGGTGGGGGTGGAGGGGATTCACAAAGTGGGGTTGGGATTGGGGGGGGGGCTGTCAAATTGGTGAGGTTGAGAAGGTGGGGTGTGAGTGTGCTAAGGCTGGGGAGGGGGGGTTTGCAGGGGCTCCCCATATAGAGGGATTGTGTAGGTAGTGTGGAACTGTCATGGTGGAGTCTGGTGGGGCTGTCATGTGGTTGGGGTGTGGGGTGTCTTAGGGGTGTTTTGGGGGGTGGACAGTCTAGGAGGGGAGCTATCCAAGGGGGGTGATGGGAGTGGGGGGCTTCCAAGGTGGAGGGGTTGTGCATGTAGGGGATATTAATGTGGGGGTGGGTCTGTTTGGGGGAGTGGGGGGGGGGGTTCTGTCAGACATTCATGGGTGTCTATGGGGTGGAGTGGGGGTGTTCAGTTTGGGGGTTTTGTAGGAGGGGGTTTGGTGGGGGGGGGTGTCCAAAGGGGTATTTTGAGTGGTCGGTGGGGTGATTTCCAAGTGCAGGGGATGTGTAGTTTGTGGTGGGGCTATCTGGGGGCAGTGGGGTGGGTTTTTAAAAGGGCTGGGGGTGGGGGGTTTGTCTTGCTGGAGGGGCTGTGGATGTAGGGTTGGGGTTGTCCGGGGGGAGTGGGGTGTGTTTGTGTAGAGGTTGGGGTTGGCTGTCTGGGGAGATTTTTGGGGGGTGGGTTGTCTGAGAGGGTGGGGGGGGGGGGCTTTCCAAAGGAAGGATGGGAGTTGGGTGGGGATGTCCAAGGGCTGGGGGAAGGAGGATTTATTTTGGGATTTGGGGGGGGGGGTTGTTCTGTAGTGGGGTTTTCTAGGTGGAGGGGTTGTGCAAGTTGAGGTAGGGATGTCTGTGGGGAATGGATTGGGGTATCTAGGGGACCCTTGTGCTTAAGGAACTACCATAGAAAAACACCTCAATCATTTTACATCATCATCACCTAACTGGGTCTCTTGAGAATCATTAACCATTAGATCATACATGAAACTAAAAAAACAACACATGTTGGTTCAATGATACTCATTCATATAGTGAACCTACAAATTAAAAATGCCACATAAAATATTGAAATCATACTGGATCAACTTTTACAAACTATTATTATTGGCCATCAAAAACATGTGCTTGGAATTAGGTCAGTATATCTTAATCTAAACACAAATGTGTATGAAATATTAATCTTTCATGCTCAATTAATAGTCATCATCACATATAAAAGTATCAATCTGATAAATAATTATAACATGGATTTAAATGATTTGGAAAGTGGTGATGGGACATTAAAATCAAATCCATATGGTCACAAAACATTTCAATACATTGAAAATGCCAACTTTTTTCTATTACCCTGAACAAGGGAGAGATCACATTATATTAAAAATTATTTTACTCAAGGAAATCATCCATTTCAATTTAATAAAGAAAACAATTTATTAAACAATAGAAATATTGGTCATCCAAAAAATTCTATAGACAGAACCAGACACCAGAATATTCATTCACACATGCCCTCAAGGGAATCCATTTAAAAGGATCGAACATAAGGTTAACAATAGTGACCCCAATCATCATTCTCCTTTCTTATAATCAAATCCCATATTGAAAATGAATTTAGGAATGTTTATATCATGATAAAACTCAATTAATAGACAATAACAACACAATATCAATTCAATGTATTGTCCCATGTAAGAATATCAGAATGTGGATCAATAAGGATTACAAACACAATATCATATAATATGAAAACATAGAACATGTGTACTGTAATGAAAAATTCAAAAGAAAATAAAAATGGAACACTAACTCAATGTGGGGGTGGGGAGGGGAGATGTCTGGTGGGAGTTTTGGGGGGTTCGATGTGTAACACCCCATGCTTCTACGATACGCTTCTCTTTGAATAATGTGCTAGCGTGTGTTGTACGCAACACCGAGTTCTAACACACCATAACCAATTAAATTAACCATTATGAATACTAATACCTACTTTTTGAAATTATATATATTTTATGTTTTAAAATGGACTTCATTTTTGGATCCGGAATATCGAATTTAGCCTTAGGTGAAATTTTGGTACTTTTCGGATAACTTTCATATTTTGATGAATAGTAAAAATAACAAAATTTTAATTAAAAACAACTTTTTTAATTAAACTAATTAATAGTGATAAATTATGAATTTGAGTGGTTTTAAATTATATTTAGGATATATTTTTACCATTTAATATAATGTTGATCATTGGACATAATTTTACAATTAAACCGAACATAAAGAAGGGTCAATCTTTTGATAGTTATTATCTCTTAAAAACACACTTTTTGTTTTAACAGCGGAAATTAATTTTAAATTAATTTCTTCCACTGATGTATTTTGAATTTAGAAAAATGGATTCCATATTTGTAATCAGGATGTCCAAATTGGGTAAATCGGTAACTTTTATTTTTAGACATTTTGAATAATTATTACGGTAAATATTTTATTTACCCTGGTTAAGTGTAAATCCGGTAAATAAGGGTTAAAAAATAATATTATAATAATACTAAATTACCCTAAAACGTGTCCTAGACTTATTTGTTGATACATGTTCGACCATAGGCATCTCTGGGTCGATTTTCGGACCCCATGGTGCCACTTGTAGGTGATAGGGACACTTTATTTTAATTAAGTTAAAATGAATACAAAAATAACACAAGCATATATCTTTTAGAAAAACAATTTTTACATAGGGTTATATATGTTGGATTTTAGATTATAAATATTCATTAGAAATATAAAAAGATTTACTACATATTGATATTTTATTTGTAATTTTTAGACATTAAATAATTGAATTTATTTATGACACAATGATGATGAATTAATTACTATAATAGTGAAAAATTAAAATAATTGATATTATACATACCCAAATAAATAAAATATGAAACTTTTAATGAATTAAACTAATTTTATAGGATAATATGATATATTATTATTGATTTAATTGACTTTTTTCGAAGTAATCAATCTTTTATGAGTTTCACAAAGATCAACTATTGAATAGTGTCAAAATTGACATAAAAGAGTTCTTAAAACAAATATTATATTATTAATTGATATTAAATTCTTAAAAATATAAGGTTAGGACAAGAGACTTTTATAATGATATGTTCATTATTAATGGACCACTTGGGGGTCTCTTGGAAGTATATTGTATGTTTATTAACCATATTATATAAAAAGACAAAGAGACATTTTAAAAGTGAAAGTAATTATCTTAGAGTTAATACTTAAAGATAAGGTTAATTTAAGTACCCAAACATGTCTAAATTCTATTGGTTGAGTTTTTTTCTACATATCCCCACATTAACATTTAAATAAAAAACTTTTTAGCCACTATAAACCGAATATGAATTTATTATAAATTAATATTTCTAGCTTTTCCAAAGGTGCCCCTCACCGCTCTTATAAAAGGGCACTCCTCCTTCTCATTTCTTCACACCTTCAAAGCCTTTTGGTTCGGAAAAAATCTTCCCAAATACTCTCCCAACTTCCCCCACTACAACCTAGAGGCCTTAGTTTGATCATAAAGCCAACCTAAGGATCCCTTTTGATCAAATCAAAAGGAAGAACCCGAAGAAGAGGTAATGTTTTCACCACCCCTTTTCATGTTCTTTTCTTCTTCCACTTCTTCTTTCTTTGTTATTAACATTCTAACATAATAACTCCAGTATCTTATATATACTGTGATCTTATTATAAATATTGTACAACTATATTCAGTATTCTATCCACCCTTCGAATAACATGTCACCATACGTGCGTACGTACGGCTTACCGTCTCCACGTTGTGGTTTAATTGTTATTCAATATATTATTATTTGGATGGGTATAATAATGATACGTAACTCATTTAAATAATAAATAAAACATGTTAATTATTCTGTATATAATATATAACAAAAATTTATATGTTATTTTAATATCAAAAGAATGATATTGTCGCTCGTGCGTACGTACGGACTACCGTCTCCACGAACGCGATGAGATTCATTCTCCATCGTATCCATTCAAGTATAATTATCATTTGATGATTTAAAAATGATTTTTAAGGACTTTATATCATTCTGGATATGAATAATATACCACCTATCCATTACAAACATGGCTTATGTAACAAAACATATAAAAGAAAACAAGTAAGTTAACACCTGAAACAACGATAATACTATGATATTATTATCAAATCAATATTAAAAGATCATATATGATATCATAATTATGTATATGATTCTTGTATAATATAATAACAATTATTTCACCATTATACAAGAGTTTAACCTACCCCAACCAAGGAAAATTACAAGGTAAGGGTTATTACACAATCTCTTCATTATCAGAGGTTGTTTATATGTAATAATCTACTGGGATCTCTTTATAATCCACATCCCTGTTTTCTTAAAAATGTATTTCAAAACATTTTTATTATTTACAAGAATAAGTGTTAATGTCATTTATACCCTTGTTTGACTTTATATAAGAGGTTTATAAAGGAATCTTTCCGTCTTTTTCAAAACAAGGTCATTTTAACCTTTTCGACCGAATTTAGGTGAGAATGTTTTTAAACTTATACGGTGGGTGCGGTTATTTTCTTCCATTATAAAATCTTCAAAGCTTTCCTTTCAAGCTTACAAGAATATTTTCAAAGAAAATGTTTTATTTTATATGGATCTTAAATGATTTAAAAAATATAAAGAGATATTTATCTAAAAAGAGTGTTGATTTCATCTATGTCAACATCCTTTGATGGATTTTACGCTTATATGAAGTTGATTTATTATGATACAGGAATTCTATATTGTATTGAAGGTTTTGTGATAAGTTTGACTGTGGATGTTATATTTTTATATGATTCATAGTTTATGGTGAAATTATTGACATTTCGTATGCTAATTTTAATACGAATGTTTATGTTATGTTTAAACCTTTTCAAATGGGAATGCATTGGACTTAATATGTGACGGGTGGAGCCCACTGTAGCTCCTCGATGCATCGGTAGGTCTCATGAGAATAACTAGTGTCTTGGCACAAGGCCTTGGAAAAATCTTATTTTTAGTCTTGGCACGAGGCCTTGGCTATGTGGTTATGATAGTCTGGCATTATGCATTCCAACATTATGAAAGTTGTTAATGATTTTTCATGTGATTATTCGATTAGTAGAATATCCATGTGAATAAGTAAATGGCATTATTTCAATTTATTTATTCCATACCATGTTGAAAGTTAAAGTTTGAAAGGCTTTTGTTTTAGTTATACATTGCCTTAAATGTTTATTCTTATTTATAAAAGTTTCTGCTATATTGTTATCCTTACTGGGCATTTGAACTCACCCCTTTTCTATGTTTTATTTTTCCCAGGAAGTGAAGAAGTAAATTATGAATGACCTGCAGGGATATTTTGTGGGGATATGTGTGTGGATTATGGAGACAATATGTTGTTGTAGTAGTTTTTCATTTTATGATGTAATGTAAGACTTATGAATATATCTAGTGTTTCCAAGGCTACTAATCCAATCGGTCTTTCGAGATTTGATTTTTCTTGTGATCATGCCAATGTTATGTAATAATGCACTGACTCTGGGTAACTAGGGTTGGGGCATTACAGTTGGTATCAGAGGAAGTTTAGTACAAACCTTGGAAGCTAGATTTAGATAAACTCTGATTAGAGCACGTAGACCTAAGATTAACTCTGAGGATTAGTATAGAAATACTTCCTAGAATTTTGGTATTGTAGAGATTTTGTGAGTTTTCCGAGCAATACATCCCTGTCTGGATACGAGTAGGTAGAGGCGGCTCTGGAACAGATGTACCTAGGGGTAAAACCTGAAAACACCGTTTTGTGCTAGACTCGAACGGGAACTGGTGCACGACAACGGGCCTTGCTGCACTCTTTGTTATGACACTCCCAGGGGATATGATTAGGATAACTCTAATTTTCTTTACAAATCATTATGAAGGGTTTATGAGAATATAAATCCTCAATGAAAACATTTTTATGATTATGGATTATATCTGTAAATTGGTCAATTTATGTTAAGTGTTTTATAAGTATTTTGATTCATAAACTGATCTAGTTTATGCCATTGTTTAGATATGGAGCCTATTAGAAGAAATTGAAACGGTATAAATGCATGCACTCCGTGTAGGGATTTCCCTCCTACTCAAGATAATTATAGTGGAGCTGGTGATGCAACTGGTGCCGATCAGCTAATCACCATACTGGGACAACTTACTCATGTTATGAATAATAACCTTACCCGTATGGAGCACCCTGATCCGCAGCGTGGAGGATCAATGATAGATCGATTCATGAGGCAAC
The DNA here is from genome assembly GCA_963277665.1 of Viscum album. Taxonomy (NCBI): domain Eukaryota; kingdom Viridiplantae; phylum Streptophyta; class Magnoliopsida; order Santalales; family Viscaceae; genus Viscum; species Viscum album. The sequence continues at coordinate 6,109,500 of OY728121.1, read as the reverse complement.
AAACACCAATGTTCAATGGGATTAAAAATCCCTTAGTAGATGAGCAATGGATATTTTCCCTAGAGAAAAAATATTTCAGGCATTGGGGAGTAGTGAAAGGGAAAAGTTATCATGACAGTTTACCGCCTCATTGGAGATGCTGATCAATGGTGGTCATTGATTCAAAATACGAAGGAAGATGATGAAGTATCAAATATGGAATGGAGGGAGTTCAAAGATCTATTTTTAGAAAAATACTTTCCTCACGACCATCGAGCAGATATGGAAAGGCAATTTCTGAGTTTGAGATAGAAGGAGGGTGAGAATGTCACAAAGTATGAGGCTAACTTTACAAGGTTAGAAAGGTATGCTGGAGATTATATACGTAACCCAAGAAGTAAGATTGATCGTTTCTTTGATGGTATAAAACCATTTCTCCATCAAGCATTAGTCTCACAAACCTTTTCATCGTACGGAGACATTTTCTCATGTGCTGTCAAGACCGAAAAGGAATTCTCAAAGTCTTATCACTTTAAAGAAAAGAAAGAGAAGAAGAGACTTCCTGATAAATCTGGGAATGGAAATAAGGGGAAGAAGGGAAGGGTTGAATATCCATCCTGTGGTAAATGCGGGAAGAAACATCCCGGTACTTACTTGAAGTGAATGGGAGTCTGTTACAAGTGCGGTGAAAAAGGCCACCAAGCTCGTGATTGCAAGGGGAAGAAGGAAGCCACCAACATTCAGTGATATAATTGTAGGGAGATGGGGCATTATGAAAATGAATGTCCTAAGCGTCAGGAGAACTTACCTTAGAAAAGGCCAAGGGATCAAGGCCAGGCTTATGCTATCACTACTGCAGAGGTAGAAGCTCCGAAAGACGTGGTGGCAGGTAATTTAATGGTTTCCTTAAGTTTAGCAAATGCATTATTTGATTCTGGATCGTCACATTGTTTCATATCTTCCCAGTTTGATAAGAAAATTAGATATTTCCAATTTTATTTAACAAGGGAGTTGTCAGTTAAAACTCCTAAGGGAAGTATCATTGCAACAATGTTTTGTGAATCAGTCCCCATTAGAGCACATAAATGTTCGTTATCTGCTGATCTCATCGCCATACCTATGATTGAGTTTGACATAATCCTCGGTATGGACTGGCTTTCGGACTATGATGCGAAGATTTATTGTAAGAAGAAAGAGGTTACGATTCTTGATGATAATGATAAGGAACACCTTATCTTTAGAGCAAAATCGTCACCACCTTATTCTTATTTAGATCCACCCTCAATAGCTCAACTAAATTCAATTATTGGGGAGGAAGAGAATGAAATAACTGTGGGTGAGGAAAGGAATGTTCAAATAGAGGATTTACCTATTGTGAATGAATATGTAGATGTATTTCCGGAAGATTTACCTGGACATCCTCCAGAACGAGAAGTTGAGTATTCCATTGATTTAATTCCTGGATCAAGGCCTATATCGAAGACCCCTTATAGAATGGCCACTGTAGAGTTAGTCGAACTAAAGAAACAACTAGAGGAGTTGAGTAATAAAGGATTTATTCACCCTAGTGTTTCTCTATGGGGAGCCCCTATTTTTTTGTTAAAAAGAAAGATGGATCTATGAGGTTATGTATCGACTACAGGGAGATCAATGCTATAACGATAAAGAACAAGTATCCCCTAACTCATATTGATGATTTATTTGACCAACTGCATGGAGCTCAATACTTTTCAAAGATTGACCTTCGATCTGGATACCATCAGTTGTGTGTAATGAAGGAGGACATTCCAAAGATAGCATTTCGAACCAGGTACGGACATTACGAATTTACTGTAATGCCTTTTGGATTGACTAATGCGCCCTCTGTATTCATGGATCTGATGAATAGAGTTTTTAAGGAGTATCTTGATGAATTTGTGGTGGTATTTATTGATGATATCTTGGTATACTCCAAAACCTACGAAGATCATAAAAATCACATGCGCATTATCTTGAAGACTCTGAGGAGGCATGAATTATATGGAATGTTTAGCAAGTGTGAATTCTGGCTCCATTAGATTTCTTTTCATGGACATATTGTCTCTAAATATGGAATCTATATTGATCCTTCTAAGACCAAGGAAATCCAAGAATGGCCAGCACCTACGAGTATAACGGAGGTACGTTGTTTTATTGGTTTGGTAGTTTATTATCGACGTTTCGTCCAGAATTTTGCCCGATTGGCTAACCCATTAACGAAGCTCACATGTAAAAGGGATAAATTTGTTTGGACAAAAGAGTGTGAGTAATGTTTCGAAGAACTGAAGAAAAGATTAGTCAATGATCCTATATTGACTCTACCATCGGGGAATGATGGGTTCGTTATTTATAGTGATGCATCGAAGAAAGGACTTGGTTGTGTCCTTATGCAGAATGATAGAGTTATTGCCTATGCATCACGACAGTTGAAAATTAATGAACAAAACTATCCTACTCATGATCTCGAGTTATCAGATGTGATCTTTGCTTTGAAGATATGGAGGCACTACCTCTATGGTGAAAATGTGATATTTATAATGATCACAAGAGTTTGAAGTATATTTTCCCACAAAATGAACTCAACATGAGGAAAAGGAGATGGATTGAATTACTCAAGGATTATGATTGCACGATACACTACCACCCGGGGAAAGCAAACAATGTGGAAGATGCTTTGAGTAGAAAAGGCCATGGAATTTTGAACAATATGTGAATTGAAAGGGATCCAATTTTCATGGATCTAGTGAAGATGGACATGGGAATAACCAGGGAAGGTGAAACATCAATGCTTTTTCAAATGGTTGCCAAACCATCTTTACTAGAAAGGATTAAGAGTTCTCAGACCGATGATGATCAATTTCAAAAGAAGATTACAACTGTGAATGATGGGTGATTGAGAGACTTTGTGTGTGAAGATGGAATTTTGAAATTTGGGAAGACACTTTGTGTTCCCGATATACCTGATCTAAAAAGGGAATTGTTGGATGATGCCCATAGTTCCAATTTCTCTATACACCCTTGGAGCACCAAAATGTATAGAGATTTGAAGGAACATTTTTGGTGGGAAAACATGAAGTGGGAGATTGCTGATTTTGTGTCAAGATGTATGGTTTGTCAATAAGGGAAAGCTGGAAGGCAACCTCTTGGAGGAGTCATGCAACCTCTTCCCATACCAGAGTGGAAATGGGACAATATTATGATGGACTTTGTCATGGGGCTACCAAAGACTCCTAGAAGGAACGATGCAATATGGGTTATTATTGATCGTCTTACCAATTCAGCACATTTTATTGCTATAAGAGAATATCTACCCCTGGAACGTATAGCAAGACTATATATTAATGATGTTGTGAGACTTCATGGAGTACCCCTATCGATTTTTTCTGATCGTGATCCCCGTTTTACTTCAAGATTTTGGAAAAGTCTTCAGAAATCCATGGATACTGAACTTCTTTTGAGCACTGCTTACCACCCTCAGACAGATGGACAATCAGAACGGATTATTCAAACCTTAGAAGACATGTTGAGATCTTGCTCACTTGACTTTCAGGGTATGTGGGATCAATATTTACCTCTGGTAGAATTTTCCTATAACAATAGCTTCCATTCGAGTATTTAGATGGAACCATATGAAGCGTTATATGGAAAGATATGTCGTACACCAACCTGTTGGGATGACGTTGGTGAAAGAAAACTTGTAGGCCCAGAACTGGTGGAGGAAATGGTGGAAAAGGTGAAGGTAATCCAAAATCACATCAAAGCATCTCAAAGTAGGCAGAAGAGCTATACCGATAATCGAAGGAAGGATTTGGAATTTCAAGTTGGTGATCATGTTTTCCTGAAGGTATCTCCATGGAAGGGAGTAATACGTTTTGGTAAGAAAGGTAAATTGAGTCCCAGGTACATCGAACACTTTGAAATTCTATAACGAATTGGGGTTGTAGCTTACCGATTGGCAATGCCGCCAAGTCTCTCCAAAGTTCACGATGTGTTCCACGTATCTCTGTTGAGGAAATACATGCCTGACCTAACGCATGTACTCACATATGACGAATTAGAACTGGAACCCGATCTGTCTTATTGTGAAGAGCCCTTCAAGATTCTTTATATGAGAGAACAATTGCTGAGAAACCGGACGACGCGACTGGTAAAAGTTTTGTGGAGAAACCATAAGATGGAAGAGGCAACGTGGGAACCCGAGGAACTTATGATGAAGAATCACCCGAGTCTTTTCACGTGATAAGTATTCTAGAAATTTCGAGGACGAAATTATTTGAAGGAGGGGAGAATGTAACAACCCAAGCTTCTACAGTACGCTTCTCTTTGAATAATGTGATAGCGTGTGTTGTACGCAACACCAAGTTTTAACACACCATAACCAATTAAACTAGCCGTTATGAATAGTAATACCTACTTTTTGAAATTATATATATTTTATATTTTAAAATGGACTTCATTTTTGGATTCGGAATATCGAAATTATCCTAAGGTGAAATTTTGGTACTTTTCGGATAACTTTCATATTTTGATGAATAGTGAAAATTACTAAATTTTAATTAAAAACAACTTTTTTAATCAAAATAATTAATAGTGATAAATTATGAATTTGAGTGGTTTAAAATTATATTCAGAATATATTTTTACCATTTAATATAATTTTGGTCATTGGACATAATTTTACAATTAACCCGAAAATAGACAAGTGTCAATCTTTTGATAGTTATTATCTCTTAAAAACACGCTTTTTGTTTTAACATCGGAAATTAATTTTAAATTAATTTCTTCCACTTCTGTGTATTGAATTTTGAAAAATAGATTCCATATTTTGAATCATGATGTCCAAATTTTGTATATAGGTAACTTTTATTTTTAGACATTTCGAATAATTACTACGGTAAATATTTTATTTACCATGGTTAAGGGTAAATCCGGTAAATAAGGGTTAAAAAATAATATTATAATAATAATAAATTACCCTAAAACGTGTCCTAGACTTATTGGTTGATACATGTTCGACCATAGGCATCTTAGGGTCGATTTTGGGACCCCATGGTGCCACTTGTAGGCGATAGGGGCACTTTATTTTAATTAATTTAAAATGAATACAAACATAACACAAGCATATATCTTTTAGAAGAACAATTTTTACATAGGGTTGTATATATTGGATTTTAGATTATAAATATTCATTAGAAATATAAAAATATTTCCTACATATTTATATTTTATTTATAAATTTTAGACATTTAATAATTTAACTTATGTATGACACAATGATGATGAATTAAATACTATAATAGTGAAAAATTAAAATAATTGATATTATAAATACCCAAATAAATATAATATGAAACTTTTAATAAATTAAACTAATTTTCTAGGATAATATGATATATTAGGATTGATTTAATTTACTTCGTTCGAAGTAATAAATCTGTTATGAGTTTCAAAAAAATCAACTATTGAATAGTGTCCTAATTGACATAAAAGAGTTCTTAAAACAAATATTATATTATTAATTGATATTAAATTTCTAAAAATCTAAGGTTCGGCCAAGAGACTTATATAATCATAGGTTCATTATTAATGGACCACTTGGGGGTTGCTTGGATGTATATAGTAAGTTTAGTAACCATATTATATAAAAATAAAAAGACACATTTTAAAAGTGAAACTAATTAACTTAGAGTTAATACTGAAATATAGGGTTAATATAAGTACCCAAACCTGTCTAAATTCTATTGGATGAGTTTTTTCGACCTATCCCCACATTAACATTTAAATAATAATCTTTGGAGCCATTAGAAACCGAATATGAATTTATTATAAATTAATATTTCTAGCTTTTCCAAAGGTGCCGCTCACCCCTCTTATAAAAGGGCACTCATCCTTCTCATTTCTTCACACCTTAAAAGCCTTTTGGTTCGGCCAAAATCTTCCCAAATACTCTCCCAACTTCTCTCACTACAACCTAGTGGCCTTATTTTGATCAGAAAGCCAACCTAAGGAGCCCTTTTGATCAAATCAAAAGGAAGAACCCGAAGAAGAGGTAATGTTCTCACCACCCCTTTTCAAGTTCCTTTCTTCTTCCACTTCTTCTTTATTTGTTATTACCATTCTAAAATAATAACTACAGTATATTATATATACTGTGATGTTTTTATAAATATGGTACAACCATATTCAGTATTCTATCCACCCTTTGAATAACATGTCACCATACGTGCGTACGTACGACTTACCATCTCCACGTCGTGGTGTAATTATTATTCAATATATTATTATTTGGATTGGTATAATAATGATATTTAACTCATGTAAATAATAAATAAATCATGTTAATGATTATGTATATATATGATATAACAACCATTTATATATTATTTTAATATCAAAAGAATGATATTGTCGCTCGTGCGTACGTACGGACTACCGTCTCCACGAACGCGATGAGATTCATTCTCCATCGTATCCATTCAAGTATAATTATCATTTGATGATTTAAAAATGATGTTTAAGGACTTGATATCATTCTGGATATGAATAATATACCACATATCCATTACAAACATTTCTTACGTAACAAAACATATAAAAGAAAACAAGTAAGTTAACACCCGAAACAACGATAATACTAAGATATTATTATCAAATCAATATTAAAAGATCATATATGATATCATAATTATGTATATGATTCTTGTATAATTTAATAAAAATTATTTCACCATTATACAGGAGTTTAACCTACCCCAACCAAGGAAAAGTACAAGGTAAGGGTTATTACACAATCTCTTCCTTATCTGAGGTTGCTTATATGCAATAATCTACTCGGATCTCTTTATCATCCACATCCATGTTTTCTTAAAAATGTATCTCAAATTTTTTTTATTATTTACAAGAATATGGGTTAATGTCATTTATACCCTTTTTTGACTTTATATAAGAGGTTTATAAATGAATCTTTTAGTCGTTTTCAAAACAATGTCCTTTTTAACCTTTTCGACAGAATTTAGGTAAGAATGTTTTTTTTAAACATATACGGCGGGTGCGGCTATTTTCCGCCGTTATAAAATCTTCAAAGCTTTCCTTACAAGGTTATAAGAATATTTTCAAAGAAAATGTTTTATTTTATATGGCCCTTAAATGATTTCAAAAATAGAAATAGATATTTCTCTACAAAGAGTTTTGATTTCATCTATGACAACATCCTTTGATGGATTTTACACTTATTTGAAGTTGATTTATTATGATACATGAATTCTATATTGTATTGAAGGTTTTGTGATATGTTTGACTGTGTATGTGCTATTTTTATACCATTCATAGTTTATGATGAAATTATTGACATTTCATTTTCTAGTTTTAATACGAATGTTTATGTTATGTTTAAACCTTTTCATATGGGAATGCATTGGACTTAATATGTGACGGGTGGAGCCCGCTATAGCTCCTTGATGCATCGGTAGGTCTCATGAGACAAACTAGTGTCTTGGCATAAGGCCTTGGAAAAATCTTATTTGAAGTCTTGACACGAGGCCTTGGCTATGTGGTTATGATAGTCTGGCATTATGCATTCCAACATTATGAAAATGGTTATTGATTTTTCATGTGATTATTCGATTAGTATAATATCCATGTGAATAAGTAAATGGAATTATTTCATTTTATTTATTCCATACCATGTTGAAAGTTCATGTTTGAAAGGCTTTTGTTTTAGTTATACATTACCTTAAATATTTATTCTTATTTATGAAAGTTTCTGCTATATTGTTATCCTTACTGGGAATTTGAGCTCACCCCTTTTCTATGTTTTATTTTTCCCAAGATGTGAAGAAGGAAATTATGAATGACCTACATGGATATTGTGTGGGGATATGAGTGTGGATTATGGAGACAATATGTGGTTGTAGTAGTTTTTCATTTTATGATGTAATGTAAGACTTATGAATATATATAGTGTTTCCAAGGCTACTAAACCAATCGGTCTATCAAGATTTGATATTTCTTGTGATCATGCCAATGTTATGTAATAATTCACTGACTCTGGGTAACTAGGGTCAGGGAATTACAGGATGTATGGGAGTTGTAGGGGGTGCTGTCCATTGGGGGGATTGGGAGTGGGGGTTGTGCGGGGCTGGGGGGAGGGGCATGTGGGGGTTCTAGTTGGAGGTGTTAATTCGTAATAACAATAAATAAAAATGATAAGGTACCAAATTATTTTAGGGGTTTTTAAGAAATTTTAAAAATTAAATTAAACTGAAGAGTGGGAAGACAATTATACCTTTCATTAAACATGATAATCTACTATTTCTCCTTCAACGGATGCTCTTACCGAAAAAATATATTTTTCACGTAGAACTAAGGTTTCTTGATCATGTATTTGGGAATCAAATGGAATAGTGTTGGGTTCATCTTATTCAAATAAAAACACTCATTTCTGGGAAATTTACACAACATACCAACTAGGATTCAATGGAAATGTAATGAAGAATAAATGTTCTGACTGTGATATAAAAATTAAATATTCATTATCAACTCATTCATTTCTATATAACATATATTTAAAATAAAAAAATGTAAACTGATATTAATTGACTTTAGTTCCACACACTAGAACAACCCAATTGCACTTTATCATTATTTACTTCAACAAATGTGCATATACAACTTCAATGATGCCTATCAATTTTACATAGAATTAAGTAATGATTTATGCAGAAATAAATTTCTAATATACATCACTCATAATGAAAATAAATTTATAAATACCAAATCCTTTAACCAAACATGAAATGATGCATAATGAGATTGTGGAATTGGATACTCAGACGCACAAGACATCACTTCTTGTATATCATTAATGTTAATCCTACAAATGATAATGTTATGATTAAGTGATCAACTTATGAAAACAGAATATGTCATAGTTAAAAAATAAAAGTGATAAGACACTTAATTCTGTAATGGTGAAACTGGTGGAGTATTGTCCAAGATATTTTGATGCGCTTGTATCCACTCGATGTTTTGCATATCAAATATGGTTCCTTCTCTAATTAGACCATCATGAATCTGAGATGAATTATCTAATTTTGTTTCTACATCATTAAGATATAATGCAAAAAAAGTATTACACTCATCAAAAAAATTACCATTGGATATTAAGGTCTCTGAACGAGTACTGTTGCATAAAAATCGTTTCAATGTATTTAGATACATCTCATTAGGTACATCTACATAAATTGCACTGAACTAGTATCCATTACATCATCAGTTATAAGAACATTCATGTGAAAAATTACATCATAAAATTGAGTGGGGAAACAGTTTCTCAATGTGACAAAGAATAAGTAAAATTGGGACCTGCTAACTTTCTAAATCAGTCATTAGTTGATTTCTTAAATAGTTATGTACAAAAAAATTACTCATCTAAATAAACAGTTGAACAATTATGAGTGATAAACAATAAGAAATTATGATTGGATTGAACTACTAATGTAGTATGTGATTTTAATGAAATTTCAACCATTTCAATGTCTTTCTCATCAGATTCACACAATTTGAAATCTTATAAGAGTTACCATCAGAAACTATCAGCATCTTCAAAACAGAAGGAATTGCCTCTTTCTCTTCTATAGATATTCTAAACTATAAATCATGCATATATTCCTTGTTTCCCTTTTCAATCTGTATGTTCATGTGTTTCCTTGAACCCATTTCTTCCAAATCACGATTTTCATTAACATGGTCCTATGATTTTCCACTAACACTTGAAATGGCCCATAATGAAGTATCACAAATATTGTTTAACTATGAATTAAATCCAAATTATTCCACATAATGTTATTTTATAATAGGGGAGATAGTAAAAAAATCTTTTTCCTATTTTGACTGTGTTTTGGACCTGCACCATTAATATTGGGTAATGGATGTGCCACCAAATCATGAAATTCATATACTATGTGGTTATTTTCTTCCTCAATATGCAATAATATTTTAACACGAATCATGATATTTGGGGCTGGGAAGAACTCTCTTGAACGATCAAATTTCACTATGTCATTTCTGAACCTATGCAGGTGGGGGAGAAAACCACTGTGACTAATTTATACCTAATCACCAAAATGTTTATGCCATACATATTTTTTACTTTTATTGCAATGGGGGAAAGGAAATTCCACTTTTCTATGCCATCCTGATAAATTTGTATAAGATATAAATACATTTATATTCCAAAATAATGATGCTTGCAGTTTGACAATATCATTCATTTAACTGTCATAAGTCATCAAACCATCACCCCAATACTCATTCAACCCATCAATCAATGGATTAAGGTAAACATCAATCATATCCCCCATACATCAATTTCATTAAGTATGAGTGGAATTTAATATAAATTGTTGCTTCGTACAATTCCACAAAGGAAGACTATATGGAACCAGCACCACGGGCCATGTAATATCAGTTGCACCAACCATCGACTTGAATGGATGGAAACCATCTAATTACAACTTCAATTAGACATTATGAACATCATTAGAAAATTTTGGGTGTCTCTTATCAAAATCCTTCAATTCATGATAGTATTCTGGGAGGGATAACATATCACATTCATGATTTCTTTCTGCATGACTACTCATTAAATTAGAATAATTAAATAAAATAAAAAATCATTTCAACCATAGATTTATTGGAATGTAATACATTTTGATTATGAAAATTAGTTTTCTCAGTTTTTCAGTCTAAATTTGATGAGTCTGATTTCACCTATTCTCTTTCCCCCGGGAAGCACCATAAACCCAAAAAATATCCAAATCATAATTTTCTTTTATAAACAACATACATTTCTCTACACATGAATCTATAGTCTCATATGAGATACATATGTTCTATTTCAACTTACAAGCATGTTAATATCACTCATGAATATTAGCGTCGACCAAAAGAACATTTCTCAACAACACCAATAGCATGTCGAATGATTTATCTTACCACTGATTCAAAGTCTTCAAATGAAATCAGTCCATGATAAACGAAAATATATTGTATGAAATACATCCAAGATACAATTACGTGTTTGCATCATCATGTTGTTCCTATAACCTTAATGAATCACTATATGCACAAGAGTATATATTTATCTCACCGGTCTCAACATTATGATTGTTAATTCTTTTAAGAGACACCCCATGTATGATTTTAGTTATCATTTCATCTGTTGGATCATTTATCCCAACTTAAATATTCATCTGAACTGCTTCTGTAGTCACTTTCACATCATCTATAAAACTCAATAAATAACATAATGACCTTAAAATATTCTCTATTTTTTATTTGGATGATCAATCCAACTCTTATCCATAATAATAACAGTATAAATATCATTTTCACATGACTTCATATTACATGAATTTTTCATATCAAATATATTTAAAATGAAGATTATACAATTTCATGTAGACCATAGATATAATAAACAATTTATATCTCTGAATAATAAATATGAGAATAGATAATGGAATGGAAGATAAATACCAAGTCATCGCCACCATGTGAGTATGGAAAATCTAATGATGATTCAATATTCAAGAAACTATAATTTGAATGAATTTTGTCTATAATTGACAGTGAGTAAACATTTTTCAAGAATGGAATATTATAATAGGAATGTGTATATGGTATATAAAAAAACATTCTAATACCAGTCATTATCAATAAACCATGGAGACTATGTTAAAACCTACCAATAAATCAACCAAAATAAATTGTGAAGAATGTGCACAAAATCAATTAGTGATGCACAGACTTCTCAAACTCAGAGAATATGTTTCTTTGTACAAATAGTTTCTCACTACCTCTTGGATTCTCAATACCTTTGTTCTGTCGGAGTCATTAAGGATTAACCATCAATGATAGAAATAATTCTTTAATTTATGAAAAAATTAATAATCTATATCAAGGATAACATCCAATATATACAATTCTCATACCAAAAAATAACATACAATATTGATTTATGTAATAAATAAATAATATGTTAGAAAATGAATTTGATTCCCCATGCAGGATCACAGGGTCCAGACAGTGTTCTTGAAGGCCTCAAGAAGGTATCTTTTAGTAGTTGTATGGGTATAAATGTCATCAGTGAATAAAATATACCCATGGTGTCAAAAAAATGATAATAAATAAAATATTATATTCAATAAATAATGAAAAATAATAATCCATCCTAGGTATCTCAAGAAATATACAAAAACCTAAATACCCACAATGTGTTAGGTCAATAAATGTATGGGAAATAAAAAGAATATGAAAAATTTTGATACATTATTCTAAATTCAATACCATTTATACATTTAAACACCATTCAATGTATCGTTGCCCCAATCATAACTGCCTTTCCCTTGTCAAAACCCATTGTTTCATAGTTCGTAATGCAAAAAAACCTGAATACACATGATATTGCAATTACAATCTTTGTATTCAAAAAATATATTCATATAATCTTCATACATTCAAATTTAGTGATGTAAATTCCCCAAAATTAAAAACATCAAATTAAAATTATGGAATACCTGATAGCGTGAAAAATTTGGAACCGAGTGGAGCCAGAGGTGGTGGTGCGAGGGAGAGGAGGGGTAGCGGAGTGGAGACGGAGTAAGAGGTAATGCAACGAGGGAGTGGACGGGCGTAGATGGAGTGGAGGAGCTAGAAGAGGAGGCGGTGAGGTGGCGTAGGTTCACCGACGGAGGGGACCTATGTTGTGGCGAGGGAGGGGATGAGTGACAACATCTGTCATGACATGAGGCGGAGGCGGTGCAGCAAGGGATGGGATGGGAAGCTACAGGGGGGGTTGGGATTAGGTGGAGGGTGAGGGGGAGGGGGTGCTAATGTTTTTTTTAGAATCCATGGTATCATTGTTGGCATTCTCTATAGGCTACGAATAGTGACCACCAATGGCAGCCGCCCGTGTATGAGGCCTCCAAAACACCATTTTATAGTAGTGTATAGAAAATAAAATATGTTGATAACCTATATAATTTTTATTAACAGTTAAAATATCATTAATTAAAAAAATATTTAGTTATTTAAACATTTCCAAAGAAATAACATAATTGATTATATTACAAAAATATTAAGAAAATATATAATAAAAATGACAAAATTATTTTAAATGTTACATATTTTGATCGATTAAAAACCAAAAAATAATATTAAATAAATAATAAAAAATACATGTACACATATACATACACAATATGTCATGAACTAGCTCGGGTCGACCCTGAACCGGTCACCCGAGACGGTCCACGGAAAGTCCCGAGGGGTGATCCTGATCCCCCCTGGATGGAAACAAGTATCGGGCATCAAAACATTAATCATTGGGAATGATTTGTACCATGCGAATGATATAAACAGAAAAATAAAAACTGACGATAAAAAATAAAAACCAGCAGCGGTAAGAAAAAAAAACCGCACATACCACCTTGTGACCCTTTGGTCACCTCCCAAATAAGGACAACCATTCTCCCATGACGAGAAACTCGGCCATGAAAACCTGAGCAGGGGAATCCTGCAACTGAAATGACAACATAGGCATGAGAATTATAAATGCTCAGTAGGGATGCCAAAGTAAACCACAAGATCCAACCAAAACCAATTTCTAGAAACAATCCCAAAACAATAGTTTTCTCATAAAAAGATAGAAAATAGGGTTTTTATGTTTAAAAGGAAAAAAGATCCCATTTTACCCTCTCAAAAACCAACAGACGCCACAACCCATTTTCCACAAAGCAATGCATTTCTTGAAAACTGAAATTTCATATTCATGTTTATCACATTTGTGCAAAACAAGAATAGGTAATAAATAAATATTGGAAACTGAGTGCTTGTAAAAGTAAACAAACAGATATAATCAATAACCATGGGCAATCCTAAACATCCCTAGAAAAACCCTAGAGGTATTCAGGTTCAGACTACCTGCCGGGGTGGTACTCCATATTCAATAACCAACTGGCTGCCCTAATAGCCAAGCAGTGGCATATCCCTCCTGGCCTATCCACGACTCCTGGGGGTACTGACCCACCAAGTCAGTTCTAGCTAGAAACCGTCACTCAATAATCTATAAGACAAACAGGAACCCATGGTGTTTTTAGTAAGAATGTGTAATTGGGAGGCCCTAGCATGCGTGACTCATCGCACCGCACTTTCCAACCCCTTACATGGACACCGCCACACGACAACCCTAAAGGGAAGTCCCCCTGTAGAGGTTCCCCGCAAGCATGCACACATCAATAGTTCTTTCACATTAAGTAAGGTTCCAACCGGGGCTTCACAATAGTAGAACCATTAATCCTTTCACAAATGGGTTGGGTTTCCAATCAGGCACAATCCGCCTTTCTCAAAATCCAACACAATCATCCCTTTACATTTTAAAATTTCAAAAGGACCTTTACACCAAACAACCATTCAACTCACACCAAAAGCAAACCGGGCCAACCACGCTTCTGCTCCTTTTTTTAAACACCAAACCATTAATCAAAAACCTAATTTTAAGAAAATATAGTATTAATGTGTCAGTTTCATTTGGAGGCACACCCATGTGAGCACCTAGTGTTCCCATGGATGTGCCAACATCCAATGGTACATTTAGTTTTTAGAAGAATCACCTTAATAACAATCTTTCATAAAACACTTTAGCATTGAAACCAAACTAAAATTATTTCACAACACATTATAAAAACAAATGCATCTTTCAAACTAACTAGAATTCACAAATCTTTTCTAAAACAACTACTTGTTCGTCTTTTTGTTAATCAAACAAACCAAAGCAATTTTAATTTTTTTTTCCAAAACACAATCACTGTCAATTTCAACCAAATACATAACAAAGCAATTAATTTAACTTTACCAAGAACTTATGCATTGCATATAAACCAACATCAAAATCCACTTTTAGAAATTTAAAACAACAATATAACTATGCGAAATACTTTCATAAATACGTTAGAGATGCAAATGATATAAAAGGATTAATTGAAAATATTCAAGTGCTCAAGGTTTGAATCTAAAAGGGGAAATGGTTGGAAAACCCTACCTCAAAAATTTGGCCAAGCCAAAGCTTTCAAAATCACACCGCAATCTACTCTAATACACGCACTTCCACAAAAGCGCACACACTAGAAAAAAATTATCACCACACCCTAACAAGACAGTCGACACCCAAAGTCAATATGGCACGGACCAATGCACAACCAACAAATACCAGGGACTCAAAAATATAAACAGGACCCAAAAATAAAGTCTGCACAAAGCAATGAATTAATGGAATCACCTCAGATAGCGGTGGTGATCATGAAAACATGTCAAAGCAAGACTGTGCACCTAAATAATGATCCATACAACAGATAAAATAGAAAAAAATTCAAAACACAATAACGATACTAAAATATATTGACTGTGTGATACTAAAACTCACTTTAGATGGTGGAAGCAAACCCAGAAAACATGCAGCAAGCTGATACCTCGTCCAAATAATTATCTGCACTTCAAATAAAATATCAGGGCTTCCTAAAAAAACCATGACACTAAATTAAAATTGTAAAATAGAAAATGAGACATCAATTCAGTGAAAAAAAGAAGAAACACAAATGTTGGAATGAGATGAAAACCAAGGTTTGACGGCGAGGGTATATGAGGTTGTGCCCGAGTAGAGCGGAGGTGATTCGCAAGGGAATTTGGGTCTCGCCAGACAAGGAGGAGGCGCGCACAAGTATTTGGTTCATGCTGCAACAAGGTGGAGGTGCTGCGCAGAGGTTCGGGTCGCGCCGAAACAAGGAAGAGGTACACACAAGGGTTCGGGTCATGCCGGAACAAGGCGGGGGTGCTGCGCATGGGTTTGGGTTGCTGGAAACGCGCTGGAAAGGATCGGGTTTGTCGGAAACGTGATAGAAAGGGTCGAGTTCACCTGAAATGCACCAAAAAAAGGGGGTCGGGTTTGGCTGGCGGGCACGGAGACCAGACATGGGGTGTGTGGGGCATCTCCGACGAGAAAGAGGGGAGGCAGCTTCGGCGAACGCGGCGGAATCCGGAGGAGAGTGGGGGCTGGCCGGAGGCGTCCGGGCAGGGGGAATAGGGATTCAGACGGGGGCACCGACGGACGTCCCCAGCTTCTGCCTACTGGTAGCTCGGTCTACCGGTAGCTGCTGATTACCGGTAGCTCGGTCTACCGGTAGCTGCTGATTACCGGTAGCTCGGTCTACCGGTAGCTGCTGATTACCGGTAGCTCGGTTTATCGGTAGCTGCTGCCTACCGGTATCTCAGTATACCGATAGCTGCTGATAACCGGTAGCTTGGTCTACTGGTAGCTGCTGCCTACCGGTAGCTCGGTCTACCGGTAGCTGCTGATTACCGGTAGCTCAGTCTACCGGTACCTGCTGATTACCGGTAGCTCGGTCTACCGGTAGCTGTTGATTACCAGTAGCTCGGTCTACCAGTAGCTACTAATTACCGGTAGCTCGGTCTACCGGTAGCCGCATCCTACTGGTAGCTGGGTTTACCGGTAGCCACGGAGTACTGATAGCTCGGTATACTGGTAGCCGCAGTCCAGCAGTAGCTCGGCTAACACATTGACAATTTTCTAGTTCTTTGAATAGTGTTTCTATCGGTGAGGTTCTCTGAACAGTGTTTCTGTCGGTGAGGTTCTATCGGTGGACTTCTAATGGTGTGGTTCAGTGAACAGTGTTTCTATCGGTGAGGTTCTATCGGTAGACTTCTATCATTGAGGTTCAGTGAACAATGTTTCTATCGGTGAGGTTCAGTGAACAGTGTTTCTATCGGTGAGGTTCTATCGGTGGACTTCTATCGGTAGAGTTGAACAATGTTTCTATCGGTGAGGTTCTATCGGTGGACTTCTATCGGTAGACTTGAACAGTTTTTTCTATCGGTGAGGTTCTATCGGTGGACTTCTATCGGTAGACTTGAACAGTGTTTCTATCGGTGAGGTTCTATTGGTGGACTTCTATCGGTAGACTTGTAGTGTGTTTTCAGACATTATGAGAGCTACTAATTTCATACTTTTCCAAATTTTGAGTATGTGAACAGTGTTTCCAGCTTCGTAAATTTGACGTTTTCTTTGACGTAAAATACTTTTAAAACCTTATTTTAAGGACTTTAAGGCCGATTCAAAGGCCATAAATTCTATATTAATTATTCCTAAGGCTGGGATGTTTTTACTTGGTCAAACCGTGTGGGTTAATGCGATCTGTTTTTAATGGAGAATAAATCGGATCTTAAACCGTGGCCTCTCGAATTTTTTTAAAAGGAACGAGATATCATTCTTCGTTGTTCATCCTCCTGGTTCTCATCTACGAGACTCTAGAACCTTGCAATCATTCTCATAGGAGTTTCACAATCAAACGTTACTCAGATCAGTTCCGCTCTGTTGATGCAACCAAGTTGTGTTGATCGTTATTCCATAGAAGGTATGTTTTATCATCATTCCTTCGGGGATCACCTTCTCTTGTTCTTCCTTCCATATTAGCATGTAATCTCCATGGTTCTAATGGGTTTTCTTGGGGTTGGTTGGTACTGTCGTACCGTGGCATCCTCTGGTGGATCCAGCTGGCGTGAGGAGAAGAGGACTGTGACCCGTTGTGTGGATAAAGGACATCAAGAACTCTTCGATGTAGGGGATTCATTGCTTCTCTAATTGTGTATGTGCAATCGTAGAATTAGCATGATTTAGTCCTTTGGATCACAATGAAATTGCCCTAATTAAATACTTGAACCGGATTAAAAGAATTGGTTGATCTCATGTTGTTACTTTGTACCGTGATAACGGTTTGCCTCATGTTTTCCTAGATAGAGTGATATCTATGATTTTCATTAATTTGTTGCTCGTTCATGATGGAAATTCATAAAGAACGTAAAGCCAGAATTATTTGTTAAATAATTGGCTAAAGATAAAGAGGCATGTTAATGAATCTGTTAATTCAAGATGGATTAATGAACTATTACTTCGATAATTTCAAAAGGGTTCTGAGTTACCCGCTTGCTTGTAAGGATGAATGCCTTGTGGTTTGGAGCTCTGAGTGCTCATCTTGTATGAAGGTTGAATGCCTTGTTAAAGGGCCGAGAGACAATTTTGTGATCTTTGATTTCCTGCTGCTTGTGATTTGATGTGAGCCCGGTTGGCTGTTTTGATATGTGGAGGCATGGGGACTTGTGGTTGTGGCAGCGGATGACGCCTAGTGTGGCGAGATGCATCGGTTTATGCATGTGGGTGTCAGGGAGGACACCAAGGATGATGGTATGAGATGAATGTGATGGTTTGATGTTGGTGGTTTGATTGTTTATCTGCTTTACATTTCCCCACTTCTCAAGGTAGCTGGTTTTTCTTACCCTTTTCCGAAGGAGGCGAAGACACGCGGGGTATGCCACGTGCTTTCTGTGTTTAGCCTCTCGATGGAGGATGGGTCTATGCTCTTGATATAGGCGGAAAAGAATCGATGGGTAGTATATCTACTAACCGTGTTGAGCCCTTTGTGTTTAGTAGAATAGGATTCTTTTCTAGAATGCCTAGGAATTTGGGGAAGGTAATCCCATAATTAAAGTTTTTTTAAATGGTGATAATCCATGGGGATGGAGAAACTGGAATTTAATAGTGATGTGAATCCTAAAAAGGAGCAGTTTTTGAATGTGATGCCAATTTAGTTAATGTGGTAAATTGTTCACGGTTAATTAATGTTTAAAGAATTAATTAACGTACAATGGAATTGATAAAATGAGAATGGAGTAATCTAATAAATCTATTCAAATGGTTGTGTGCTTATAGGATACCTTGTCTTAGAAGTAGCATCCTGGAGTCTGAGAGGAGTTAGCTACAGTTGTTCCTATGACTAGGTAATGCCCATAGTGTGGTTTTGAGTTATATATATTCTGTAATTTTTGTGTTTCTATACGCTACTCCACCCTGTCGGTAAGGGCAACTAACACCCCTGAGATTCTGAGCCCTAGGGGGGCGTTTTCCCCAACATTCTGATGGGAGGTTGAATGGCTGACTACCCCCTTTGGCCCCGCTCTCTTCCCTTGGTAGATACTTGTGCCATGAGGCAAGCGGTTAGTTACCCCATATATGTGTGTTGAGAGCTGTAATGGCTTGTGGTTATTCACACGCATATATTCGGGATATAGTATCCTATGGACTAATATAGGTGTAACGTGTATAGGCTGTGATGGCTTGAGGATCCTTACTCGGATTATGGGCTGTAATGGCTTGAGGTATTATACCCGACGTATGATACACGTTATGTGAGATGTGGTGGCTCCTAGAAACTACCTGGTTACCTTTGGTTGTGAGGATGGTGTGGTGCTTAGCCCAGGTGTCTGCGGGAAGCCTTTGGAGAGAGATGCACATGACGTATATCGTTGGGGAAAAGCGGCCAACCAGTGGGGAAGTAGTAGCGGGGTACCCTTGATATTCTATGCTATATGCTATATTCTTGTATGTGTTAGTTGGTGAGAGTAGCCATGGTGAGGTTGGGAACTTAGTATACCTGTTTAGGTAACGAGTTAGTTTCACTTGTTGTTCACTGGGATTTAGCATGCTTTCTTTACTTTTTCAAGAGAGGCTTGAGGAGGATCCTACTGAGTATACTGTTATACTCACCCTATGTACATATAAACTGTTTTTCAGGTCACTTGGATTAGGTTGGAGAACAAGCTGGTTACTACTAGCTTGCGGTTAGAGGAGGAGCTGTTCGGGCTTGTGGTCGCTGTCGTTTTACATTCTTTTGGGTACTTTTAGTTTTCCCTTTCAGTTGTAGTACTTTTGCATGACATTTCATATATGTACTTGGGTTTCTTTTATATTTCAGTTATGAGTTGGAGTTGGTTGGAGTCTATTCTATCTCTCTCTTCTTCTTGTGTTCTCTTAGAAGGTAATGCCTCCCATTTGTGTGTGTATTATACCCTCGGTGCTAGTCGCCAACTCGGGGCCTACTGGAGGCGGGACTCGGGGGGTCATTATCTCCCTTCTCACATTGCCGACCGAGGAGGGGTACACTTTGTGGGGAGGGGTTCGTGACAGTGGGGGTCGGCCGGAGGCGTCCCAGTAGGGGGAGTAGGGATTCAGACGGGGGCACCGACGGACGACGCAGGGAGGTGGAGGCGGACGTCGAGGCAGTGGCCAGGAGGCCAGATGGGGAGGGGGCCCGCGTGGCGGACGAGAGGAAGGGGGGGGGGGGAGGGGGATCACGCGGAGGACGAGGATAAGGGGGAAGGGGGGCTCATGCGGGGGACGAGGGGAAGTGTGGAAGGGGGCTCGGGTATATTAGGGTTTCATTCATTTTTTTATAATAATAATAATATAATTAATAGTAATAATAATATAAAAAACCTTAATAATAATAATTATCATACCCAAATAACAAATAATAATAATACTAATCAAATAAAAACAATAATAATAATACATCATAATTATAATAAACATATATACATATATAAAAAAATAACATATATAAACATGAATACATATATAAATATATAATTCTAAACATCTATATAACATATATAAACATATAAACATATATGAACCAACATATAAACATGTATACGCATAAGAATATAACGTTAAAAAAATATCTATTTGTGAACATACGTGTATATATATACACCTATAAACATAAATACACATACATTTTATATATTTACACATAATGTTAAAGCATAAACACATACAAACATAGATATCCATATATATAAACACATATAAAAATATAAACATACCTATACATATTTCTACCCACATAATGTTAAAAAAGGGATGACCGTGCGGTATTCGTACACCGTACGGTATCCAAGCGGACTACAAGCGGACTGCATGTACCCAAGCGGAAAGCACGTGCCCAAGCGAACTACACGTCTTAAGCGTATGGTGTTCGCGCACTATCGCAAACCATAAACTCATCCCAACATTAAAAAAAATTAAACCGCTACTTACACAAAAACACCCAACGCCAAGAGAAATAAAATAAATAAAATGACTAAAAAAACGGGTGTGACAATTCTCCCCACCACAATCACTTTCTGCCCCCAGAAAGACACCAAGCCAATAGTTATCATAACTCAAGTTCGTGCTCAGGATAAACCAGAAGAAACTGAGAGGCTCTAGGTGACCATTAGCATAACAAGTCACACCTGACCAACTCAAGTACAAACATTGTTCGAGGTTGAGGGGAGAACACAGGAGGGTTCTCACCACAATAGAAATCTACTAACACGTGACCTTGAAACTCGAACACACCACCCCTGGGGGGGGGAAATGGGAACTCCCAAAATGAACCTATTAAATTCCTCCACATTGACCGAACAAAACTCGGAGACTTAAATGGAAATCATGCTACGAAACGACCCAACAACTCCAGGATAAGAAATTAAATCAACCCCTCACACACCGACCGAAGAAAAACCTCACCGCAACTACAGACTAGGGAATTTCTAGCCCGAACCCAAAAAGGACCTAGATACAATAGATGCTGATTTCACGAAACCGAACATCCCCCTAATGCACACAATTGATACCCAACTCAATATTAGAACGACCCATTCATTCGAGGGCCCAACACCCTTCAAGGAGAACCGAACTATTTGAACACACACTAATAACATATAAGACCACTTAGACTGCGGTAGAACAAGTTCATCACATTACCACAACTATGATGAGATTACAACGATGACAAGAACAGAACACGGAAACTTTGTGAATTAACCTTCAGAAAGCTGAAAACATAATCCGAATCGAGGTTATACACACCCTCAGAAACTCTTGAATGTGCGCGAGCTTCACCCCGAGACCTGTGGCTGGGGTTCTGATGGCTGAATCATCCCCTGCCTCACAGTCAAATATTTGAATCCTCTGGTCCCTAGAACCTTCCTCCTGGATGACACCTCTTCCAGAACTCTCACTAGTGGCCTGAACAATCACACGGTAGCAAGACTTCGGAGGGATGCGGCAAGGCGACTTAGGATGTATGGATAGGCCAAACTAGTGGCACACAAGAGAGCGGTCCGACAAACTATGAGCAGGTACTGATGATGATTCTTTCATGGAGATAGGTTCCACCGCCCCGTAATCCTTTCCAGGTGGGGAATCTTTGCGAAAGTCGACCACCGTTAATCACACCCAAAACTCCAATGACAATGAGACACGTCATCTTTACGAGTCTTAAACTGGACCCTCAAATAAACCTGAGATGGTAAGCACCCTAACAACCCTGAGAGTTCCCAACAACCTGAAGACCCACTCCAATTTCACAAGCACAAAACTGTCTCTAACAGACTTTGATTACTTTTTTTGATAGGAAACATGCAAACAGAACTGGAAACTAGGTATGACTCATTAGCAACCTTAACGACCTTTCTGGGGGGCATACTCATGACAACATGAGAAAAATCATCAAAACCGGCATCAAGCCAAAACTCAATCAAGGAAACAACACAAGTCAAGATCAATAGGCTCATAAGCCAAACATTTACAAACCCAAGCATAAATCACTTTCCAAAACCATCATTTCTATAAAATTTTAAAACTCACCTATGGCACCTTATGAACTGTCACATGTGCGTTCATTCAATCTTGTTCACATAATCTGCAAACAAGTTCCCCTATGCACTCTCTGTACATACCCACGAACATGTGACCCTCCATAAGGAGTTCCAAGGTTCAAACACTTCTTTCCTTACCAAATACAAACACGTACAATATTATTCCAAACCAATACAATTTCTCTTTAAAGAGCCACTTTACTAATTTCAAAAACAATTTGGAAGAAATCCATTTTTTCATTTCGAAATCACTTTCATTTTCAACACACACACACAAAGACTGAGTTTAAAACAAAACACAACCAACTATAAACCATCAGAATGAGGGACTAGTGTCTGTACTTATCTCGACGACATGGTGGTGAGCCATGCCCGAAGTAAGACATAACACTAAGAGGGCATTAAATCGGGCCCTTGGACACCACATGGGACACCACCCCTCATGAGGCCGCAATGTGAACCGATTCACTCCAATTTTCACTCCTCAATCCAAAATAACCAATGAAAAAAGACTCAAATCCCGGACTAACCCTGGTAACTCAGGTCTCATCATGAGCGGTGGTGATCAGGCACCGACCCGTAACCTACCTACTGGGCCCCAACAGTCCTAATCTCCTTCTACCGGACACCCAAAATATGAAGGGCCTCCTATGATACCATTTTGTCACGAACCAGCCCGGGTCGACCCTGAACCGGTCACCCGAGCCGGTCCGCGACAAGTCCCAAGGGGCGTTCCTGATCCCCCTGAGATGGAAACAAGTGACGGACATCAAAACTTTAATTATTGGGAACTATTGTTCCCATGTGAAAGAGATAAAAAAACAAATAAAAAATGACATTAAAAATAAAAACCAGCAGCGGATAGAAACAAAACGACACATACCTCCTTGTGAACCTTTGGTCACCTCCCAACTAAGGCCAACGTTCCTCCAGTGACGAGCAACTCGGCCATGAAAACATGATCAAGGGAATCCTGCAATTGAAATGATAACATAGGATTGAGCATTAAAAATGATTAGTAGGGATTCCAAAGTAAACCACATCATCCAACCAAAACCACATTCAAAAAACAATCCCAAAACACTAGTTTTCACATACAATGATAGAAAATATGGTTTTCATGTTTTAAACGAAAAAAGATCCCATTTTACCATCTCAAAAACCAACACACGCCACAACACATTTCCCCCAAAACAATGCATTTCTTGAAAACTAAAAGATCATATTCATGTTTATCATATTTGTGCAAAATAAGAACATGTAATAATAAAATATTGGAAATTGAGTAAAAGTAAAAGTAAACAAACACATATAAGAAATAACCATGGGAGATCCTAAACATCCCTTGAAAATCCCTGGACGTACTCGGGTTCAGACTACCTGCCTGCGTGGTACTCCATAGTCAATAGCCGACTGGCCGCCCTAATAGCCAACCAGTGGCACAACCCTCCTGGCCTGTCCACGACTCCAGGGGGTACTAATCCGTCTAATCATGGCTACCAAGCAATCGTCACTCTGTAATATATAAGACACCCAGGAACCCATGGTTGTTTTAGTAATATTGTGTAAGTGGGAGGTGCTCGCACGCGTGACTCATCGCACCGCACTTTCAAACCCCTTACACGGACACCACTACAAGACAACCCTCGAGGGAAGTCCCCCTATAGAGGTGCCCCTCAATCACGCACACATCAAAAGTTCTTTCACAATCAGTAAGGTCCCAACCAGGCCTTCACAACATTAGAACCTTTAAACCTTTCAAAAATGGGTTGGGTTTCCAATCGGGCACAATCCGCCTTTCTCAAAATCCAACACAATCATCCCTTTAAATTTTAAAATTTCAAACGGACCATTACACCAAATAATCATTCAACTCACACCAAAAGCCAACCGGGCCAACCATGCTTCTGATCCCATTTTTTTAAACACCAAACCATTCATAAGAACCTAATAATAATTCTAAGAAAATAAAAACAATAATAATAATACATCATAATTATTATAAACATATATACATATATAAAAATATATATAACATTAATAAACATGAATACATATATAAATATATATATATATATAAACATCTATATAACATATATAAACATATAAACCTATATGAACCCACATATAAATATATATACGCTTAAGCATATAACGTTAACAAAATATCAATTTGTGAACATACGTGTATATATATACACTTATAAACATAAATACACATACATTATATATATTTACAGACAACGTTAAAGCATAAACACATACAAACATAGATACACATATATATACACATATATAAAAGTATAAACATACCTATACATATGTCTACCCACATAATGTTAAAAACGGGATGACCATGCGGTATTCGCATTCCGTACGGTATCCAAGCGTACTGCTCGTACTCATGTGGAAAGCACATGCCCAAGAGAACAGCGCATCATAAGCGTATGGTGTTCGCACACTATCCCAAACCATATACTCATCCCAACATTAAAAAAAATTAAACCGGGAGTCACCCGCACTTACTCAAAAACACCCGACGCCAAGAGAAATAAAATGAATAAAATGACTAAAAAATGGGTGTGAAACAATATACACATACACATATAGAAAACACATACACGTACACATTCTCATAGGCATAGGATTACAATCATACACATATATACATTTTCATATGAATGCATACACATACATACAGATTAATACATACACATATATAAATACAAATAAAAAAAATGTAAATATATATACACATACTCATACTCATACACATAAACATGTACATACAAATAAAATTGTATATGAATAATCAAACAGATTCTTTTTCATATAAATACACATCTATATAATTACATCCAATTGGATTTTCATATATAAAAATACATACATATTACTCACTCATATAAAACATTAACATACACATATTATGCATGATCATACACATGTACAAAAACATATATATGTACATTCACATATACAAACATGAAAACATACAATAACATACAGATATATACTTACACATACTAATACATATAAACATAAACATATGAACACATTTTCATGTACATACAAAAACACATACGCATGCACATACACACATACATACATATGTTCACATATTTATACATAGAATACAAATTTATAAATACATACAAATACCCTTACACATAGATAATCACACACACACATTTGAATTTATACGTACGCATATAGGTACATGTACACACATGTATAACATAGAAAAATAATTAGATACATGCCTATGTGTGTATATAGACTCAAACATACTGATTTTAAACGTACATAATCTCACCAACACACACAACCGAAAACAACACAAGAGATGCATACATAAATAACAATTTCATAAACACACACATACAAACACTCGTATAAAAATTCTCATACATATACAATTGAATTATTTAATTTGAATATATATATAAAAATTCAAATAGGAATCACACATTTAAATAAATATATGAATTTATATATCATATAATTGTTTCAAAAAAATAAGGATGAATCATATTTATATAAATTACATAATCATTTCAAAATTAATGAATATAAATATAATATTATATATTTCCCTCGACTAAAAAAACTAGATTAATTTTTAAATATATAATTAATAAAATATTTTTAAAATATTTTTAAATATTATATAAACAATTTATTATATATTATTTATATTTATATACATGTTGATATATAGATATTATTTAATAATATATAATAATTTGTATATATATATATATAACTTATTCAATGCCTCATTTAGAAAACCTAATGAAAAATTGATCATAATGGTAGGAATTTTATCAATATTAGTAAAAAGCATGAAAAAAGGGAACTTTTTATTAGTGTATTTTATGTAGAAACATTGAATATTTCAATATAGGAAACAATGTACCAGGAATATAAAATTAATTTTTTTTTAATGGGTTAAATTTTAAATTTAATGGATTGATAAAATTAAATGATAATTATCAATTGGTATTAAATTAATAATTCAACGAGTTAAAAGTTGATAGATAAATATACCATATGATAATAAATTATTTTTAAACCTATAAAATAATACATTTATTTTAGAAGTCAGTTGATCAAGTTTGATAACTCAACATCTGAAATATTTTTTCTAGTGCTCCATGTTGGGAGTGTCAGATCCTTTCCCTTATGCCCCTATTTGTTTGATACATTATAAGTCATTTCACTTTAAGACTCGTCCTTTTATAATACCTGTGTCAGTTTTCATCATTCTCAATATTGATGAAACATAGGTGGGGGATGAGTGCATCAATTCCAAATACCTATATCCTAATGGGTTGTTTCTTGTTTTGGGGAATTACCCACATAGGGGAAGCGGCTGTCAAATTGAAATTCCCCTATCTAGCTTGGTAGACGTTGTCGATAGGACACTAGGGAATATCCTTAGAGAAGGACCACCGAACATGGTAGGTGTTGTCAATGATCCATCATGGAAGACCATTTAAGAGTGGTCGGTGATGAAATGTGGCGACTGTGGTAGGATTTATCTATGGGGTGTCATGGAATATCATCTTATAAAGGGAGGTGATGGTGGTGGGTGTTTTCAATGGGGAATAATGGTATTTTTTCTTCAAAAGGATATTGATTTCCATATTCATATTCTACCTTTCTAGCCTACTTGGAATTGTGTATTGGGCAGTGTGACAGGTCATGTTGGGGATTGTCTTTTTAGGCATTTTATATGGGGTAATGTGGCGGGTAGAGAGGATGATGGTGGTGGTAGAAATGTCGATGGGTTGTCTTGGTATGTCACTTGATAAAAATCAACAATAGTCATATCCATATCCCCCGGATATGGCATGATAGGTGTTGTTGATTAGGAACAATGGCATGTTGTTCAACAAACGGTGCTGACAATAATACCCATATTCCCCCCATTTCGTAGAGTATGATTTTTTTATGGGGAGTCGAGGAAGGTGGTCTGAGAGAGAATGGGGTAACTCATGTGGAAAGATTGATAAAGCAATATCTAGGAATGTGTCAACTGAATGGTGGCACCACATGCTGTAGAATAGAAATGGTGTTTGAAATCATAATATATAACATTATTCAGGGACACTAACATCTTATTTATGTTTTCCCAAGGAATCTTTATTTATTCAAATAAATATATGGAATGTCATAGCCAAAAAAACTCATAGAAAATATGGAACCTAGTAAACATTCTCTATTGTTTGTTTATATAAAAACCTAATGAGTCCACATACGACTAACATAAATGTTTTCATTAGTTTTAATATTATTTCTCCTCCAATGTTTTTTTCTTAATTTTATTTTCCATTTTATGTATCAATGTGTTCTGAGCTCAATAAAGAACATGGATATTTTTATAATTACATTTTAAATTCATCTATTTGTTATATATTACAATGAAAAACCCACAATAAAATCATGTCATCGTGTTGTATGAAAAACATCACACGAATTCAATATTTTTATTTTTAAATATAATACATAAATAATTACATAATATATAATCGTTGAATTGTGTTTCAATAAATATTAACATAATACATTATATATCACTTATGATTCATAAATCGATGATAACCATTAATTATAATGCAATGATAAATTATATACATCAATTATATTTATTAAATAAAATATAATATTTAAAAAAAAGTTAAATATATAATGAATTTTTTCTTCATTAATATACAAATGTATTTTATATTATGTAAATAATAATTTTAGAGCTTTAAATAATAACATACTAATTTTAATAAATATTATATATACATTATATTAAATTCACTTTAACAGAATTCAATATATATATATAGTTTATAATATATTATAATTTAATATTATAAAAAATTTCTTCTAAAATTTAATCTATATAATTAAGGAATAATACATTTATATCAAAAGATTATATATATTTTTTGATATATTTAGACAAATTAATTAAATATGTGATGCATTTTTAGTTATACATATATTTGATATAGTTACATTATAAAAAAATTATGTTTTAATATAATATTTAATTTATTTATAAATCAAAATTATATAATGAAATTAAAATATTATATATCAGTTACATAATTTTTCATAAATTACTTTTGTATTGTTTTTATAAATAGTATTTTTATGGTTAATTTGGAACCCACAAAAAGGTCCCAACAATAAAAAACATATTCAAACACAAAAACAAAATTAAAATTGAATTGTGTTACATTGATATTAAACTAAACCCTTATATTTTATTGGTGGGAGGGTGTGATGTTTCATACGATGTTGACGGTAATTATGAGATATGTAATATCTTTTTTTTACCTTAAAAATTTCTTGGGATTGATGTGTGACATGAAATTAATACTTAGATACAGAAGATGTATCAAATCTTGAACAATATACAATATTATACTCCTGGTTTGGATTGGTGTGTTGTCGGTAATGAGGTCTTGGGAATTGTGCGTCTCATATTCATTGGATGATATTGTTTTGTACTGACTGGTTTTGTAAATGTTTCTGATGTAGCAGAAGCTTCTGGTGGGTGAATTACTTTAATGTTTTATGTTTTCATAGTCGACGTGTCATTCAGAAATAGTAAAATAGCTAAATATCATGTCTAAAGAAATACATCAATTTTTCAAAATTAAAATCCCAAAACCCATATAGGATATTCATTATGTTAAATTTATTATTAACATAATTTATAACATAAGAAATGATACCTCAAATTATGATTCCTTTTCAACATATTAATTAATAACACATCATTCATGAAATACCCAAGGTTTTATTCATCTTTGTTATGTATATATATATCATTGTGGTTTATTAAATGCATATATGTTAGTGATTCATGAAAGACTACACTGAAAATCACAAATCCTTAGTACCAATACATACACTGAAAAATAACAACATCGAATGACACAATGGAATGAACAATTTATATAGGACGATATATTCTCATAATCACTCATCTTGAATCAATCTATCCAGACATATCATATGGATGTATGGTTTTTAAATTTGAATGCTAATAAAAATATAAAATGGAGATTTATATGTTTCCCATCAATCATCAAAATAAATGTTAAAATTGAATTTTGATGGAGTATTCACTATCACATTATTTTCAATTATATGTGTGCATCTAAATATGAAAATCACCACTTGGTATATATTTTTGTCTTCCCCCATAAATGATTAAAATTTTCAAATCCTCAAAATAGTAAATTTACATTAGTAACCATCAATAGAAACATGTCTATTTGATATCATCTGGAAGAAAGGGGTACACTATTGGAATTACAGAACATTTATCGATGTATTCAAATCCTTGATGTTCCAAAAAAATATTCTCACAAATTTAACATCCCAACATGTTTAGATTTTGACAAATAAAAATACCTTCTTATCATGAGTTGAATATTTTCAGTGATATCAATAAATCATTATTATATGCATAATATATCATTCCAAGAAATTCAATGTCAGATAATAATATTTTCCATAATCCACCTAACGTACATAGGTTTATTCCTCATAATTAGAGAATCCTATAAAAATTTTCCAATAAATTGATATATATATATATATGCATAATATATTGAAACATGTTTCTAAAATATAATAATCCTTGTTTGAAACAATGTAATTTGATGGTTTTTTTAATTATATAGATGATTAATAATCATGAAGTGAGTTGAATTAAAATTTCATTATGGTTCCAAAAATCTATTTAGTTTGTCTATAAATGATACATAGAGAATTTAATTATCCTTACAGTGAATAGGAGTTCAAATATCCCAGAATACCATTTTAGGAAAGATACCATTGTTAATATATGTCAATGTAAATTTTGAAAAAAAAATTCATCATGAATGATGATATGTTCAATGAAAGGGATATTATTTTTGATTAATACTTATCGTTTATTTCCTGGATGATTAAGTGGAAAAATGAATTCTTATATGTATCAATACATATTTTTATCCCCAACAAAAAATTAAGTCATTTATTTTTTTATCGTAATAGATGTTGATCTTGAAATTGTTCTCATTCATTGTGAGATTTTCTTATTATAATGTCTTCGTGAAAACCAAATATTTGGATAACCATTGGTGTAGATCTATAACAATGATTTTCCAATCCATTGATATATGTATATAGAATTTCGGAACATTTATGATTGTTTTTTTAAAAAAAATTATATAGGTTCCTTAAACTCATGTTATACGAAGAGTTTTATCTAAACTGTTGTCATACCCATCACATATACCAACAGTTTTGGAAAAATTGTTTCTATAATGACATTGTATTTTATAAATGCCAATTGTTTGCATAAAACCTTTTTTATTGATCTGGGATATACAAACATATTTTTTTTCAAAATAAATTAATAGGTTCATAAGAAGGTTTTGATACCAATAAATTTGGAAAACCCCTTTGTATAATGTCATCTTAGGGTACATATAACTACAATTTTTCAAAACCATTGGAAATGTTCCAAATTCTAGAAGAGTTGAAAATGTATTGAACATTCATAAACTATAAGTTGATGGACTGGAGACCACACTATGATGCATTAATACCATTGATAATGAATATATTTTTTGATTCTATGATGAGATTTTTTCATCCTCTCTCAATGGATAACATCAATCAAGTGAATAATGCATAAGCTTTAGTGACTTGTGGAATCCAAAAATAATGGATAGAATTATTTCAACTTATGATAATGAATCCCAGAAGATATATTTCTGCGAAAACCATTCCAATAGAGCCTATTCTGAAGATATTTTCATCCACATTAATCATACACATATTGTATAGTCGGTGGCTCCACATACATATGTTAGATGACAAGACTGGGCTATTGAGATGAATCTCGTTAAGCTTACAAATCTCATTCAATGCATGTCAGATGATCTTGGACCCCTAGTTTTTGAATATTCTATATATATGATTTTCTTCTTTATTACTAAGTAAGGGTTTCAAATTATACACATTAGTATGTCATATCATTATAAGCTACATTAAAAGGTTTAATCCCATGAAATCTTTCAAAAATATGGTTTAGACAATGGGTGGGACTCCTAGGGTCCATATGCATTTACATAAATCTTTTTTAACAGTTATATATATATTTTTGGCCATTATATACCTAAAATTTCCCAAATAGAATTCCATGCATTCATTATTTGATAATAGTTTCCTTGTTTATATATTCTATGGAAGGAATACTCATAATAACCCTATAATAACTTTTATTGAACCATACATCCACTTTATCAATAATCCATTTGTTATTAGAATAATTAAAACATGATAGAATAGTTTCATCCTAAATATTAGAAAACACGAGGGATATTGAATTCATCCAAAATTTATAAACATGCCTATGGAACCTCTTGATCAATACAATTTCTCTATCTCCGGTCCTCCAAATTAGACTATTTTGAAGAAGAAAACTCACTCCCTATAGGCCTCCCAAAAAAATCTAGGATTGGGGATAATGGATACCTTAAAAAAGATCGTATGGGGTTATATTTGGATTCAATGATCTGAGTGATTTAGGAACCATGATTACGAATAGGGTTCCATCGTTTATTTTCTAGAAGATAAATCTTGATCATGTCCGTGTATTGATATCCCATACAACCAATGGGTTTAGGTATACATAGGTTTTACCAATCTACCAAATTTTGTTTTTTTCATATTTCATAACCCTCAATAAATTGCCAATGTGATAGTGAATTTTGTGTAGAGACCCGAAGCTTGATGTACATGAACATTACATTACATTTGTGGAATACTTAATACATAACAAAAACAGACACACAAGGACCTTAATAGTTTAGTGTCTTTGGAAACTTGGAATGTAATCTTATAATCGTGGTGAAAGATCTTCATCATCTCCCATAAAGATCTTCCCTTTTTTTTACCGAAAACCTTTCTTTATATCCTGGGAAAAAGAAAACATAAAAATGGTGAGCTCAAATTCTCAGTAAGGGTAAGCATGGATAAAATAAAACATACCATATACATTTGAACTTAAAAACATGAACATAATGTTGAAACATCAATAGCTTGAGCAATGACATAAAACATGGAAGTAAGTATGGCATAGATCACAAAGAAACATTAAGCATGATAAAATAGCATGGGAATAAAACATGTAATTGTGGCAACCATTAAGCACATGATATGATTTCCATAGTATCCAAGGAATTCCTGCCAAGTCCATCTTAGTGGACAAAGTCCCTTTCTGAATCGAGTTCACTCCTCGTTCCAGTCCTGTATTACGGAACTGGATTAACTTGTCGTTCCAGCCATGTCTATCTCAGGAGATATAAATCTTTACCCAATGCATTGGAGGTATATATAGGTCCCACTCATCTCATAATGAAATTATTCTCACTTTTTCCACAAAATAAACATACATCATTCATAATAACCCAATTAATAAAATGGGTTTCATAAACATCATCCCATAATCACATAATCCATATAAAATAAATGGATATCATTTCATAATAAGAAAAGTGAAACCATGTAAATCATAGAGACTTTATACTTGAAACATATACATATGAAATAATTTCATCTTAGATGGAAAAAGGTTTTGATAAAACACCTGAAATGAATTCTTGAGGAAAATATCATTTCTTCTTCAAAATCAATTTCTTTTCACAAAACATCATGCTATTTTAAAAGAAAGAGATTTTGTTGAATATAGTCATGAAATATTTTCGAATAATCTTCATGAAAATAAGGCTTTATAAAACCATAATAATCCTTTCATGCCGTATAAGTTAAAAAAACATTCTTCCCATACTTTTGTTGGAAAAGTCAAAAAGCACCTCGTACGAAAAACGACAAAATATTTCTTTGATATCTTTTAATAAAAACTCACCGAAGGTTAAGATTGTATTTAAACAATTTTAGAAGGATATAAATATTACATATTGAGGAAACATGGATGTGGATGATAAATATTCCCTAGTAAATTCGGAAGTATAAACAATATCAGAAAAAAATTGAGATTGCGAGATTGTCCATTACCTTAGGTCTGATTTGCTTCGTATGTGTCTGAACCTCTTGTATAATGATTTAAATAATGTCATTGACTTATTACAGAATAATACTCATTGTTATGATATCATATATTGTTCACTTATGAATTTATATAACCCATTGTTTTGTAAATTCCATGTTAATGAGCGTTTTGGTTAAAATCTTTTCATTTGTTGTCTGTGTTTTGACTTGTAATTATTCATATGATTACTTAGATCATGATTACATAATTACAGAATATAAAAAATAATATATATATATATATATAATATAATCATAATATAAATATATATAATTGATCTATAAATGGAATGAAATACACCGTTCATGGAGACGGTAGACCGTACGTACGCATGAACGATGTTTTCGTTTCCTTATTGAATTGAATGGAATTAATTAGATGACATATATATATATATACACATAAATCCAGTATCATTATAATTTCATATATTTTATGATTACATATTATATATACTTTATAATAATTCTTGAATGGTTATCATAGAGAGTAAATCTCATCGCGTCGTGGAGACGGTATTCCATATGTACGCACGAGCGATGATATCTTTCCCATGATCATGGAATTTTATTGGAGTGTATGTATACTATTAAAAAATCAATATCAATTTACAATAATCATATATAGTTATTAATGACACCATTATACCCATCCATGAAAGGTGGTGGTGGAAAATAGATTACACCACAGTGTGGATATGGTATTCCGTACGTACGCAAGCGCGGTGATTTCGTTTTCCGTAGGATGGATAGATGGTGAAATAGGGTTGTTTCATACTCATAATAACATATCAGTATATTAGTGATACTCATGTTATTACTTCATAATAAAACAACCTAATAAGAATAAGTGGAAGAAGACATAAATGTGAAAGAATCGGTAACGGAAATTACATCTTCTTTGAAGCCCCTCTTTGAGACCTCCTCTTAGGGAACTAAAATTGGTCTTTGAAGAGGTCCAGGACCTCTAGGATGTTTCTATGGAAGTGGAGAAGAGAATTTTGCAGGGGTTTTCCGAGCTTGAAGGCTCAATGTGGTGTGTGGAAGAGAGGGAGGGGGTGCCCTTTTATAAGGGAGGAGAGGGGCACCTTTGGAATTCTTAAAAATATTAATTTATAATAAATCTAAACCCACATAAAAACCTTCAAAAATGACTCATATTCAAATATTAGATGAGATAGGGTTGTAATCTCATAAACCAATCAAATTTAGACATGTTTGGATCTTATTTTAAACCTTATCATTTTAATTTATCCTTATTTAATCTATTTAAGTTTATTTGTGTTAATAAAATTCTAAATTTTAAATAATAACAATTAATTACTTATTTGTTTTTAATTTTCCATAATTGTTTACTTTATAACATTATAGACCATATAAATATAAAATTATAATTTTTAAATATTTTTGTGATTTTTAATCAATTTTATAATATGATATTTTTATAAAATAACAATAGTGTCAATTTTGACACTATTCACTTATTTGATTTTTAATAAAATATATACAGAAGATTTGTTCGAACTAAATTTTTTAATAGATTCATAAAAGGTCATATGTATCTATAAAAATAGTGGATCACATTAAATAGTTCATATAATATTTATTTTATTATTTTTTAAACCATTTATTTGGTTTTTTTCTTAATAAAATAATTACTACAACATTTTTATATAATTCTTTAATATACTGATTTGATGTATAAAAATAAAAAATAAAATCCTATGATGAAGATAAATCTATTAAATTTCACAATAATACTTTTACTCGAATTTATAATCTTAAAATCACTATATTTAAATTTATATATTTATTAAATTATGAAGGTGACAACTTTGGCATCATTTAAAATAAAATAATATAAGTGTCATAATCACTTTTATAAGGCTCCAAACGGTTATATATTATGTAATTGGATGATTATGGTGTAGATATACATTACCAATAAGTTTTTGTTAGGTTTTTGGTCCTTTTAATGCGTATTATTATTTCAATAAAAACTATATTACTTATTTTCCACTTAATAAATAATTTATGTATCATTAATGTATCTCCATTAATGACAATTATTTAATCCCTAAAAAATTCTAAATAAATTATAATGATGTAGATAACTGTGTAAGATTTCTGGAGACTATTAGTGTTAGACGTTTTATGATGTTTATCACTAAATTAAAATTATTATACTTATAAGATTTAAGATAGTGACATGTTGTCACTTTCTTTTGTTTTAATAATAATTAGATTATTTTCATGGTCAAAAATCCATAACATGAATCTAATCCGACCCTTAGGTTATATGGGTCTACTTTTAGCCATCCAATAGAATTTTGGCATGTGTTAAGGTAATTTTATAATATTATATTTACCCTTAATTACCTGATTTACCTTTAACTATGCTAAATAAAATTTACTGTAGTTACTATTCATAATTACCAAAAATAATAAGTAGATTATTAACATAATTTGGACCCACTGATTCCAAATATGGAATCCATTTTTCCAAATTCAATACAAAAAAGTTGCAGAAATTAAATTAAAATTAGTCCCGTTGTTGAAAGAAAACGAGTTTTTCTTTAAAATATTGCAAAAGATTGAATTGATTTAACCTACGAATTTAATGTAAAATCAATGCTAATGACATAAATTATATTAAAAGGAAAAAATATATTCTATTTATATTTTAAAACCATTCAATATTATAATTTAACCTTCCAAATTATTTCGATGAAAAAAAATGTTTTTAATTAAAATATAGCGTGTTTTAACTATTCACCAAAATATTAAAGTTACCAGAATAATATGAAAATTTTATCCAAAGTAAATTTTTATTTCTTGATTCCATTGTATAATTTTATTTTGTCAAATAGATCTTATAATAATGTCAAAAACTAGATTTAATGTGGGTGCGCCATCAAAAGGCGGCAAAACTACATTTTTAGAAAAATACTTAGTTTACCCGAATTTTTTTTTTGTTCTTATACCATGTTCTAGAAAATGTGTAAGATGAGTAATAATATTATAAAATTCAAAATTTAGTTAATAATATTCATAACGGCTAGTTCATAATAATATTACAAAAATATATCGTTGTTTAGTAAAACCCAGTATTGCGTACAACACACGCTATCGAGGAAGGTCGTGATTGCGTGTAATGCAAGCCAAGACATGGTTGCATGTTGTGCAAGAATCCTTCATTGTTTCTTATAACAGAATCCAAACATATTTCATTTATACATTGAATATATATATATATATATATATATACTCAATGTTGCGTAGAATAACTATTATCTAAATTGTGTGTAACACGATCCAAGAATAGTGTTCCGCATACTGCAAGATAATACAGTGTTGCGTATAGCACAAGGTAATCTTGGTGTAGCATAGAACACCAGAAATTAATGAAATTAAAAGAATATTTTTCATAAAATCTCAGGGTGTTACATTCTACCCCCCATAAAATGAATTTCTCCCTCGAAATTCGTCAGGGTTATAAATGGTTTACTACTCGAAAGTTTGTTTAATAGAAACCCACAATGTAAAAAGGAACACCAAAACATGGCTTTAAAAACTAATGTATGAAATGTAAAGGTTACATAAATTAACTCACCACTGGGTTTCCATGTAAGAGAACATAGGTTAAAATATGGATATGGAAGAAAAATCTAACCATCATGTTCTGATGGAGAGTGGTAGAGAACATGGCTATGAAAAATCCAACAATCACAAAGATATTTATTTGTGATGATCTAAGGTACCCTCTGATTAATCGGATATAAGGGAAATAGGACAACTTTTTTGGTTTTCAAGATCATTTCCCGAAAGTTGATGAATTAAAAGAAATAATTGCATGATTCTGGTACAATCTCACTGTTGTTTGTGAATTGAGCAATTTCCACGTCATCCCATAAAGGAATGAAGTTGAATTTTTTATTCGTGATGTGTTAGCAGATCATGTGAGAGAATGATGGTTCATACCATCTGTTTCAAAAAAAAGGTTAGCAAAAGTTATAAGTCCATCTTATGGTTAGATTAATCGTATATGGTTCCAAAAATGAACTTATAGATCATATATCATACCACCTAATAAAATAATACTAGTTTCTACTAACCAATGACATCCTGTAGGCCAGTGGTAGGTGATAAATTCCAGTCGCACATCGGTTGTGGGTTGGATTCCCACAGCCTTGTCCGACGCGATGGGACGTCCCCATTCCTACAGATTGTCCTTTTTCTAAAACTACATTACTATAACATCCGATCAATAATATCGAAAAAAGTTCTATCCTTAAACAATACTAACATATGTCCAACATAATCCATTCCAATCTTTAGGATTATTCCTAATACTATCGTCTACTCTCATAATATAGTGAAAACAATTACCAAAGATTTAATACCATCATTGATACCTATATATCATAAGATATGTCTTGTTGGTCACATTCCAAACATTCGGAGGCCTTAATCATGTATTCTCTTGAAAAATGAATACCCATTTAACTTTTGTGAAAACGTGAATGCTGTCAAAAGTTAACTCTTTCCACATACCAAAATCCCAAAATTTCTATATAATAAAACCATAATATCACTTAGTCCTTATATAAGTCATGAGCTCATGAATACAATCAAACATCTCATTATCTTCTTATTCATTCATTATGCGCATATCATCAACTTTAAAAAAATATCCGAATAACCTTCCATGGTTACTGGTACCATTCAACATATACTTCCAAATACTTTTTAGAAAAACAATAGTGTCACAATCCTTAGATGATTCTTTATTCCATAGTACCATTAACTATACAACATAACTCTCGATAAACATACAATAATTGCACTACCTTCTAAAACAACCGATTGAGCTTCAACATTTCTTTCAACTCATATATCATTTGTAGTCTCCTCATCATCATCCACATAAATACTACCAATATGACCATGCTAATTCTCTTCATGAGATTTTCCATTAGGGCATTGATTTTCATAATGGCAGTACATTCCAATTTAAAACATCTAATCATTGTTGATGTCGTAGCAATACCATTATCCTTGTACATGGTGTTAACTGAACCTTTTCATTTGAACTTACTATCTTTCTGTCCTTCTTTTCCACACCCAAATCATATTCCAATTCCTTTGAAACAATCTCCTTGATTCCTCTTCCCACATGATTTACATGAGGGAAATTGAACTTTCTTTCCCCTATGATCATCATGAAACTCCATCTTTCTCTTATTATCTGAGTCGGGAAACATACCAAAGTTGAGATTATTGATCATATTATGAGATTGATGATTAGGCATAATAATGATTTTTGGACTTCCAGATCCAGTTTCATTTGGCTTCTCATGAAGAAAATCATTCTATTGTCTATTATATCCTCCATTATCCTGAATCGTCCTGTTTCCAGCAAATTTCTAAAACCCAAAAAGAATAGTGTGAGAGGAAAAAATCATAATAAAGGGGGAGTAACTTCAATATCTAACATCTTAGGTTTAATATAATATTGTTACCATAATTCTAGAACTATAAACTTAAATATACTTAACCTTAGGGACAACCCTAGACATTCCTTAGAAATATCTCTTGGGATCTCACTAACGATTTTGCATCTTAGTTTCCAAAGGTTAACTAAACCTCCCTCTGATACCAACTGTAGAGACCCAAAGCTTGACGTACATGAACATTACATTACTTTTGCAGAATACTTAATACATAACAAAAACAAACACACAAGGACCGTAATAGTCTAGTGTCTTTGGAAACATGGAACATAATCTTCTAATCGTGGTAAAAGATCTTCAACATCTCCAATAAAGATCTTCCCCTTTTTTTCATACCTAAAACCTTTATTTATATCCTGGGGAAAAGAAAACATAAAAAGGGTGATCCCAAATGCTCAGTAAGGGTAAGCATGGATAAAATAAAACATACCATATACATTTGAACTTAAAAACATGAACATAATGTTTAAACATCAAAATCTCGAGCAATGACATAAAACCTGGAAGTACGTATAGCATAGATCATAAAGAAACATTAAGCATGATAAAATAGAATGGGAATAAAAAATGTAATTGTGGATACCATTAATCACATGATATGATTTCCATAGTAGCCAAGTCATTGCTTCCAATACCATCTTTGTGGACAAAGTCCCTTTCTGAATTGAGTTCACTCCTCGTTCTAGTCCCTTATTACTGAACCGGATTAACTTGTCATTCCAGCCATGTCTATATCATG
This sequence comes from Viscum album, assembly GCA_963277665.1. Taxonomy (NCBI): domain Eukaryota; kingdom Viridiplantae; phylum Streptophyta; class Magnoliopsida; order Santalales; family Viscaceae; genus Viscum; species Viscum album. Next base: position 6,069,522 of record OY728121.1, on the reverse strand, counting down.
AGATATAAATCTTTACCCAATGCATTGGAGGGAGATATAGGTCCCATCCATCTCATAATTAAATCATTCTTACTTATTCCACAAAATAAACATACATCATTCATAATAACCGAATAAATAAAATGGGTTTCATAAACATCATCCCATAATCACATAATCCATATAAAAGAAATGGATATCATTTCATAATAGAAAAAGTGAAACCATGTAAATCATAGAGAATTTATACATGAAAGATACACATATGAAATAAGGTCATCTTAGATGGAAAAAGGTTTTGATAAAACACTTGAAATGAATTCTTGAGGAAAATATCAATTCTTTTTCAAAATCAATTTTTTTTCACACACTGTCATGTTATTTTAAAAGAAAGATATTTTTTTGAAAATAGTCATGAAATATTTTAATGTAATATTCATTAAAATAAGGCTTTATAAAACCATAAAAATCCTTTCATGCCGTATAAGTTAAAAAAATCATTCTTCTCGTACTTATGTTGGAAAAGTCAAAAAGTACCTCGTACGAAAAACAACAAAAGATTCCTTCGATATCATTTACTATAAACTCACCGAAGGGTAAAATAGTATTTAAACAATTTTATAAGGATATAAATATTACATATTGTGGAAACATGGATTTGGATGATAAATATTCCCCAGTAAATTCTGAAGTATAAACAATCTCGGATAAAAATTTATATTGTGAGATTGTCCCTTACCTTAGGTCCGATTTTCTTCGTAAGTGTCCGAACCGCCAGTATAATGATTTAAATAATGTCATTGAATTATTCCAGAATCATAATCATTTTTATGATATCATATATGGTTCACTTATGACTTTATATTACCCGTTCTTTTGTAAATTCCATGTTAAAGAGCGTTTTGGGTAAAATCTTTTCATTTGTCGTCCGTGTTTTGACATGTAATTATTCATATTATTACATAGATCATGATTAAATAAATCTAGAATATAAAACATGATTTATATGTAATATATATTCATAATATAAATATATATAATAGATCGTTAAATGGAAAGAAATACACCGTTCATGGAGACGGTAGGCCGTACGTACGCATGAACGTTGTTTTCGTTTCCTTATTGAATTGGATGGAATTAAGTAGATGACATAAAAATATATATACATAAATCCAGTAGCATTATTATGTCATATATTTTATTATTACTTTTTATATATACTTTATTATCATTCTTTAATGGTTATCATGGAGAGTGAATCTCATCGTGTCGTGGAGACGGTATTTCATATGTACGCACGAGCGATGATATCGTTCCCATGATCGTGGAATTTTATTGTAGTGTATGTATACTATTATAGAATCAATATCACTTTAAAATAATCATATATAGTTATTATTTACACCATTATACCCATCCATGGAAGGTGGTGGTGGAAAATAGATTACACCACGGCGTGGAGACGGTATTCCGTACGTACGCACGCGCGGTGATTTCGTTTTCCGTAGGATCAATAAATTGTGAAATAGGGATATTTAATACATATAATAACATATAAGTATATTAGTGATACTGATGTTATTACTTCATAATGAAACAACCTAAGAATAAGAATTGTAAGAAGAAATAAATGTGAAAGAATCGGTAACGGAAATTACCTCTTCTTTGAAGCGCCTCTTTGAGACCTCCTCTTAGGGCACTAAAATTGGTCTTTGAAGAATACCAGGACCTCTAGGATGTTTCTAGGGAAGTGGATAAGTTCATTGGTCAGGGTTTGGCCGAGAATGAAGGCTCAATGTGGTGTGTGGAAGAGAGGGAGGAGGTGCCCTTTTATAAGGGAGGAGAGGGGAACCTTTGGAATTCATAAAAATATTAATTTATAATAAATCTAACCCCACTTAAAAACTTCCAAAAATGACTCATATTCTAATATTAAATGAGATAGGGTTGTAATATTATCAACCAATAAAATTTAGACATGTTTGGATCTTATTTTAAACCTTATCATTTTGATTTATCCTTATTTAATCTATTTAAGTTTATTTGTGGTAATAAAATTCTAAATTTTAAATTATAACAAATAATTACTTATTTGTTGGGAATTTTACATAATTGTTTACTTTATATACATTTATATTTATAATTTTTAAATCTCTTTGTGATTTTTAAACAATTTTATAATATTTTATTTTTATAAAATAACAATAGTGTCAATTTTGACACTATTCATTTATTTGAATTTAAATAAACTATATACAGAAGATATGTTCAAACTAAAAGTTTTAATAGATTCATAAAAGGTCATATTTATATATAAAATTAGTGTATCACATTAAATAGTTCATATAATATTTATTTTATTATTTTTAAAACCATTTATTTGGTTTATCTCTTAATAAAATAATTACTACAAATTTATTTTATAATTCATTAATATACTGATTTTTTGCATAGAAATTAAAAATAAAATCCTATGATGAAGATAAATCTATTAACATTAACAGTATTACTTTTAATCTAATTTATCATCTTTAAATCACTATATTTTAATTGTTATATTTATTAAATTATGAAGGTGACCACTTTGGCATCATTTAAAATAAAATAATATAACTATCATAATCACTTTTATAAGGCTCCAAACGGTTATATATTTGGTCATTGGATGATTAAGATGTTTATATACACTAAAAATATGTTTTTGTCAGGTTTTTGGGCTTTTAAAGTGTATTATTATTTCAATAAAAACTATATTACTTATTTTCCACTTAATAAATAATTTCTGTATCATTAATGTATCACCATTAATGACAATTATTTAATCCCTAAAATTTATAAATAAATTATCATGATGTAGATAATTGTATTAGATTTCTGGAGACTATTCATGTTTGATGTTTTATTATGTTTATCACTAAATTAAAATTATTATACTTATAAGATTTAAGAGAGTGACATGTTGTCACTTTCTTTGGTTTTAATAATAATTAAATTATTTTCATGCTCAAAAGTCCATAACATGAATCTAATCCGACCCTTAGGTTATATGGGTCTACTTTTATCAATCCAATAGAATTCTGGCATGTGATAGGGTAATTTTATAATATTATATTTACCCTTAATTACCTGATTTACCTTTAACTATGGTAAATAATATTTACCGTAGTAACTATTCATAATTCCCAAAAATAAAAAGTAGCTTATTAATAGAATTTGGACCCAATGATTCCAAATATGGAATCCATTTTTTCCAAATTCAATACAAAAATGTTTCATAAATTAAATTAAAATTAATCCCATTGTCGAAAGAAAGCGGGTTTTTTCTTTAAAACATTGCAAAAGATTGAATTGATTTAATCTACAAATTTAATATAAAATCAATGCTAATGTCATACATTATATTAAATGGTAAAAATATATTCTATTTATATTTTAAAACCATTAAAAATTCTAATTTAACCATATAAGTTATTGCGATGAGAAAAAGTGTTTTTAATTAAAATATATCGTGTTTTTACTATTCATCAAAATATAAAAGTTACCATAATAAAATGTAAAATTTATCAGAAGTAAATTTTTATTTCATGATTCCAAAGTAGAATTTTATTTTGTCAAATTGAACTTATAAACATTTCAAAAACTAGATTTAAGGTGTGTGCGCCATCAAAAGGCGGCAAAACTGCATTTTTGAAAAATACATATTTTACCCGAAAAATTTATTTTGTTCGTATACCATGTTCTAGAAAATGTGTAGGATGAATAATAATGTTATAAAATTCCAAATTTATTTAATACTATTCATTACGGCTAGTTTATAATAATATCCTAATAATATATCGTTGTTTAGTAAAACCCAGTATTGCGTACAACACACGCTATGGAGGAAGGTCGTGATTGCGTGTAATGCAAGCCAAGTCAGGGTTGCGTGTTGTGCAAGAATCCTTCGTTGTTTCGTATAACAGAATCCAACCATATTTCATTTATACATTGAATATATATACATATACTCAATTTTGCGTAGAATAACTATTATCTAAATTGTGTGTAACACGATCCAAGAATAGTGTTGCGTATACTACAAGCTAATACGGTGTTGCGTATAGCGCACGGTAATCTTGGTGTAGCATACAACACAATACATTAATGAAATTAAAAGATTAATTTTCATAAAATCTCGGGGTGTTACATTTGGACAATCCAAAATTCAGGTTCCTTAAATAAATACATATTTTCAATTGGAATCGATTGAGATGCATCCTTTATAAGTGCCTCCTTCCCTGCATTAGATACCCTCTTAAAATTCAATCCCAAATTTTTGTGTCTATCCAGTCCATGATGCTCGAGTAAAACACTCTTGTTGTTTGAAAAAAAATTACATGGATCCAAATATATTTATTGGGTTTATCAAAAACATGAATAACTATGGATCAAATAATATAATACTTTCTACAACCTCCATCACAAGAGTTGATGGAAACATCTAATTTGGAATAATTAACCAATTGTATGGATGATTTCTCATATATTTTGATAATCTAGAAAATATATATGAATTATTAAATAGCTCACCTTGAGAAAATGAAATCTAATATTGTAAAATAATATATGATAAATATGGGTAATTCATCTATAAACATTCCCCCACATAATATGTGGTCATTAGATTTCAAAAAATAAAATTAAAAGAAACAGTATCCATCCAGACACAAAGGTAAGGGGAAAATGTTCAGCCATATATGAACCCCTGTGTATGTATGAATCATTGATAGAGGTTTCCATTGATATTTCTCTTGTAGGATACTCAATAATGATTATTGAAGTCCCATAAATAAAAAAATAATATTATAATGTTATTTTTAGTTAAATAATTAGGTATGGAATCATAATTTTGAATTTTTCATTTCTAAATTTTTTAATGAATTAGCATGTACTAAAAGTAGTTGAATATATTTTATTTTGGATTATAGATATAGTTTGGTAGATTATATTGTTATTTATTATTCCTTATTATATTACGCATGTGATTTAGCTATGCTTGATTAATAAAACATTCAACAATACTCATGGAATAGTGAATCATTTTACCAAATTGTTGCATAAAAAATTACCATAATAAAACATGTATGAATCATGGAGAGGATAATTTTATAAGCCTGAACTTCTCACTAATATCAATTTTTTTGGTGATTCATTATAAAAAATAAGTACAAACATTTTCAAGAGACAAACTCACATACATTAGGTTTTGAAAGGTTTTATTCATCCATGAACTTCTAGGGGGTGGTGAAATAGGTTGACATGTACAATAGAACTTGAATGGGGAAAATCGAATTCTTCCAATAGTGTTGAATTTTTCAGTATGTGGAAGGTTTTATCAGTTCATTCCATAAAAGTGTTGATAAATATGAGTTTTATTAGTGTGAAATTAATAAAGGCAAAAAATATATTTTTTATCAGTGAATAATTTTATTCTGATAAAACAAATCATAAATAGTGCTAAAAGTATAGCAGATATAATCTATATTTATCAACACAGATATTATAGTGATGATAAAAATATATATGTTTTATGAGATATTTTTCATTTTAGATATGGTAAAAAATATTTTAAACAAAATAACGAAATTTTATATAAATATATATTAAAAATGATTAAATTCAAAAACATTTATAGAGAATTAACCTTATTATTGAATATATAATCATAAATGAATGATTATAAAAAATGATTGTAATTGAATAATTAAAAATAGATAGACTCAAAAAATAATTCAAAAATTGGTTTTGTTTTATAAATTATATATATAAATTTAAAAAATTAAAAATGAAAATATATATTAAAAAGGTCAATGAAACACAAAAAGAAAATTTAAAACCTAGTAAAATTGTAATAAAAATTAATTTCTATGAATAATTCCATGAATTATGAATACTTACAGATAATTTGATTTAATTATTAAAATATAATTTTAAAAATATATATTTTATTGATTTCAAACATTTCAAAACTATTACAACAAAATAAATAAAATTGAATTGGTATTAATAATATAAATTAAAAACATGATTATAATATTAAATCATAGTAAATAATTAGGTAAATTTTCAAACATTAATTGAATTAATTGTAAAAAAATACAAAAATTTATATAATATGAAAAAATTTATTTAAATATATTTAGTGTATGAATTTAAATCATTTTAAAGGGACTACACCATAATAAAGGAATTTGAATAAATATTTATCATATAAATAATAAAACATTTTTAGATAAGTTAAATATAGTAAATAATTATGTATAAATATATATATAAAAGAATAAATTAAAAAAAATATAAAATTGTCAAATATTAAAAAGGAATAATTAATATAAAATGAAATAATATTAAAAATTATTAAATAATATTGAATAAGATAAAAAAATTTATAATTGAATCTGTAAGATTAATCACAGATATTACATACACATAATAACCCAAGTTCGAATCCTGGATTTCCCCTTGTGTGATTTACATCGCAACAGTGACATAGGCAGGCAGTGATGTGGGCATGATGTGGGCAAGCGGTGATGCAAGAAGGACACATGCTTGGTGGTATATAATAGATAATTCAGTCTTGATGCAAAAAGAATCCATCATGAAATTTCATGGGCCACCTAACAAGGGGCCTATAGGCTATGTAATAGATCTTCCTCTTCCTAGATATAAGGAGGCCATTTCTTCCACAAAAAAGAAGGAAAATCATGAAAAAAGATGAATAAAAATGAATAAAAATATAATATATATATATAATGCACTCATGGATAAAAATACACAAAAATTCACACAAAAACCTCACCCACCGGCCAATGGGCTTGTTATAGCCCCACCCTCATCCAACGGGATAACTCACCCATATTCAATATTCCCATCAACCTCTTTATTTATTGATATTGGCCCCAAGACCCTTACAACTTATGCACATAACAGCACGACCCATAAGACCATATTATATTTTCGACCTCTATATGAATTATAACAACCAATTGTGCCTCCCAAACAATCAAATGATAGAAATTCCATGACCACACCTTACACATGCATTATATCAGTAAACATCATTAAGGATTTTCATAGATAACCGTCAAAAAACCACCCACACTGTCAATAAAATATTTGGAAACCCAAATCACTAGTCAAAAAATCTATCCAAACACATCATCTCTCTGAGCATCACATACACATCGACCATGCATCCAAATCTATCACCTGAACTATTCAACAGTGAAAACGCCATTGTGCGAGTCTGTCATTAGTGAGGGGGCGCCGCCATAGTCGCTCTTAGGTCCAATATCAAGATACACACAAAACATTAATAATAATGAGTTGTCACCCCTCCTACATCCACAATAATTCTATTCTGCGGATTCACCAACTCCTATAATACCTACCACTCATGAACCATAGAGATTCCAGTGCCAAACTTCCATCCAACTCTCACAGTCTATCGATGGCATGCACTATCGAGATAGGAAAGCACTGCCTTTAAATACCCCATCTTTCATTAGCAGTCATTGTGAAGCACATCACCACGACTTTCATTTGTTTAAAAAAACCTTAATAAATTTAGGCATGGCGTACATTGGCGGTTCAATTTTAGGGAAATATGGAGTGGGTTGGAGACCATCAAATAGGAATCAATTATATTTTTTTTTCAAAACTATTACAAAATTAAAAAAATACAAAATAATTAATTTTATTCATATAATTTACAATCTTATAGAAAATATTGAAGATATTAAATAAATAAGCATTATTTTTAAAAAAATTATTAAATTGAAAATATTTTTAAAAATTATTAATATAGAAAATAAAATGAAAATTAATTCAATAATATTAAAAATCAAAAAATTAAAATATATAAATTAAAAAATTTAAAAAGGTTATTCATTACATTAATTACATGAATTGAAAACATAATAAAATGAATAAAATTATATAAAAAATTATATTTACTACTGTAAATTATTGAAGTACGTACTGTATGAAATGTATATTGAAAATAAAAAATTTAGTTATTAATTTTAATTTCTATTAATTATTAAATTATTATTATTTAATAAAACATATAGATATATAAACATATATAAATAAATATAAAAATTGAATATATTAAAAAATTGATTAATGATTATATAATAAAAATGAATAAATTATTGAAGATACAATAAATAGAGATATATTAATGTATACATAAATTCATAATATACATGTTGGAATATTGGAAAACACATACACATACACATACACATAGTCATAGGCTTATAAACATACACACACATGTATGTACACAGAAACATACATACAACTACATAATCATGCATGCGCGTTCATATATATCTTTAAATATACATATATACGTACACATTAAAATTAAAAAATAAATATTCACATAAAAATACTAATACACATACACATGTACATACACATACAAATGTATATTCATATAGATACACAATAATTTTCACATATATATACACATCGACACTATTACATACATGTGCAAGAACATTCAAACACATCTATACATATGAATATATACACACACAACATTAACATACACATATACACAAACGCATGCACATACACATGTACATAAACATAAAGTCATATACACATATAACTACATTCTCACCTACATAAACATACACATATATATATTCACATACTCATTCAAAAAACACAAACACATACAAACAAATTAGCATGAACATACAAACACACATACATAAGAACATAAAACAATTCATTCATATGTGCGCATACATATACAAACAATAAAATTATTAAATACATACACATACAAATACACACAATCATACACATAAATATGTATAATATGCATATATGCATGCACATTCATGTATATGTACACATATTTATAACATATACATAAAATTAATGACATCCCAATGCACCTATACATACACAAACACACAAAACGTAAACGTAGATAGACACACACAAACCACACAACAAAAAAAATGCAATCAGAAACAACACGTACATAAAAATCATGTAGACACACATATATGAATGCTTTTACATATATTAATAAATGTTATATAAAACCTTTATATACAAAATAAATTTACATATATATACTTGCTGATATATAAATATTATTTAAAAATATATAAGAATGTATATTGGTGTATATACTAACTTACTATATCTGTCATTTAATTACCATAGAAAGAAAAATGCTCAAAATTGTTGGACATTTAAAATTGGTAGAAATAATAATTGAGAAAGGGAACCTTTTTATTTGTTCGTTTTTAGTAGAATCATTTAATATTTCACCATATGAAATTGTGTAACTTGTATATAATAAATATGGAATTACTAATGGGTGAACATTTAAATTTAATGGATTGATCAAATTAAATTTAAATTATTATTAATTTTTTTGTTCATAATATTATGAAAATAGAACTAGATAGTTAAATATACCATATGAAAATAAATAAATAGTTTTAAATGGATATAGGAAAAATTACATTAGGTTCTCCAAATCTATAGTATGATGTCTGATGGTGCCGGATTGAATAGAGGTTGTCGTTGTAGTGTGCCCCGTTTTTTCGGATACTTCAGCAGTCATTCCACATATGTACTCACCGATTTATAATCTAGGAAACATCGTGCTTCATACTCAATAGTAGATAATGACATGTAATGTCCAAAAGCATAGTTTCATAACACGTCCATCCTAATGGGCTTCATCTACTGCAGGGAGTTACACACAAGGGGTGCGCGGACATCATAAACATCTTCTCCCAATAGGCATGATGGGCGTTGTCGATGGGGAATCATGGAAGAATGTATAATAATATAATGTTGCATCAGTAGGCATTGAATACAAAGCGTCGTTGAAGATCATCTGAGAGAGGGTGGTGACAGAGTGTCGTGACCATTGTAGGATGTCGGGGTGGGGAATCGTGACATGACGTGGTGGTGACTATGCACGTAGGGGTTGTTGATGGGAGGTCGATGGAGGTAGAATGGGGGTGATAGTGGTAGGATTTATAGTTGGGGTATCGTTGAATGTTGATTGATAATGGTCAGTGATAGTCATACCCATCATCCTTCTCTCTAGCCAGGTAGGCATTGTTGATGGGGCCCAGTGGAATGGTGTCTGATAAATGGTGGTGATGGACATTTCATTCATCCTCCCATCTGAACGGGTAGGGGTTGTCGATGGGTCATCGTGGTCGTTCATTTGAGAGAGTTCAGGGAATCCCGCGGGGAAAAAGGGCAACATCCCACACCTACTCCTGCATATGTGGAATGGTGACACAACATGCTATTGCACAAAACAGGGGGTTGAAAACATCATATAGAACCATCTTCAAGGACATGATCTTCTTCTTCAAACTCGAACATTGAATCATTATTTATTCAACCAATTCTCTAGTTCCCCGTAGACACATAATCTCATCGAAATTACAGTTTTCTCTAAACCATGGACCATGTGTGTGCATGTATACTTACCTAATGACTCCCCACACCAGCTTTGACTAATTTAAACTTCATTATTACATTGGAAAAAATTTATTCTCCCCATTATTTTCATTAATTTCGTTTTCTTTTTATGGTTCAATATGTTTTGACCTCATTATATAACATGTATCATATTTTAACAACTCCAAAATTATAAACATAGTATTACTATAATAATATCTAAATAAATAGATTTATATATAATTCAAATAAACTAATAATATTTTTTAGATGATTTTATGTTTATATAATTAAGGATATTATTTTTATTATTTGTATTGATTATAAGTTAATGATAATAATTATAATTAATTGTACATATTTTTAATTATTTTCAAATTAATTTTCACAAGGAAAATATGAATTTTCTGTGATTAAAATATTATATTAAAATAACTATATATTTTTTTGTAATATAGAATTTTTTATTGTAAAATAAAATTAGTGTAATTGTTTTATGAATATTATTATTATTACAATGATATTATATTTTATACATATATGAGATTGAGTATGTTTTTGTTTAATAAAATTTATAAATTATATATATATATTTAATTATTATTATAACAATAAAATCACATTATATTTTTGTTTTAAATGAATATAAAATTTATTTATTTATATTAAAAAATACATTATATATATATATTTAATACCGCTAAAATGTTATATATAAAATCAAATTTATATATATATTTAATAAATTTCAAACCATTATATGTATAAAAACCTCCATTTTTAAAAAATAATGATTTTATGTATTGATAAAACAAAATTATAAAACAAAAAAATATGAATTTATAATAATATAATAAAAACAAAATCATGTATCGGTAGAACGCAAGTAGTACAATAAAAATCAAGGATAAGTGATTGACTAATAAAAATCCATTAATGACTTAGATATAAAAGAAGAAATATTTTATTGATGACAAAATAAATTAATTATAAAGTTAAGCCTAAAGCTATTATAATTTTTGAGGTTGTACTCAACTTCTATCTTGATAATATACCCGAAAAATGTCTATGGTCAATCTTGAACCCCTCCATCCCTTTCAACAGGTTGTCAAAGAACATGAATATTTTAAATAATATTGTTTCAATTAAATATTTTTTAACATTGATCAAATTTATTTTACCTTATTTTCATTGAATATTGTAGCATGACATATAAAAATAATTGTACACTTTTTATTTAAACCACCAATTTTTTACATCAAAAAAATATGACCCTCATCTCACCATGTTTCCCCATTTTTTCTGCCCAATTTTCAACAGCCACAAATCCCTCAATTGACCCAAAAATAGATAACGGTTCATATCATTTCATCATATTAATTGTTTGTACAGGGGTTTCATAAAAACTAATAAATTAAATTAACTGTTTTAAATTATTCGGTTGTCATTTAATTACAATAGACATAATTAATCATACATATTAATTAGTGTTTCTAAATTTATATTATAAAGACAAATATTGTTCTGGATTGTTTAAAATTTATTCTAAAATAAAAATATTTATTAATTTATTTTTATAAAATATATTTTTTTTTATAATATTAAATAAATTTAAAAATATATAGAAAATTTTCATTATTATTATGGTTATATATTTTTTAAATATATGAGATATATTATGTATTTAATAAAATTACTATATTATAAATATTAATATTTATTATATTATGAAAAAACAAACCTCAATTTTGTTTTTAAATAAAAATGTAATATTAATTATTTATATTAAAAAAATATTCATATATATATATTTATATTTAAAAATACTAAAATTTTATATACAAAAAATTTTCATTTATATTATATTCACATAATATGTTTAATCAATTATTTGAATAAAAATAAGGATCAATAAAGAAATTAATTTCGATATGTTTTAATAAAAATAAATGATAACAAAAAATGAATTTATAAAAATATAATACAAAAAAATCATGAATGGCCATGTTAAAATGGTATATTAAAAAAATAATGATAAGTATAGAAAATGGAGTAATGATGTTGACAAAAAGAAAAAGTAATTCAATTATTACTACATAAATTACTAATAATGAAACACATAAGGATATTAAAAAATGTGACGTTGTATTCCATTAGAAATCATGACAATCGAACAACGAAATGCCCACAGTCAGTCTGGAATGCCTCCATCTATTCCCATGGATTGTCAAACAACATGAATCTTTTTTATATTATTGTATCAATCATTTTTTAACAATGATAAAAATTTTTACCCATGCATCTCTTATTAGTTAATTATGACCTATAAATACTTTTAATATGTTTATATTTAATCTGTCATATTTCGTATCAATACATCAGACCCTCATGTCCCCACGTTCCACCAATTTATTTTTCACAATTTCTAATTTCCTCAAAACCCTCAGTTGACCAAAAAACATATATGTTCTCATTTAATTACAAAAAATTAAATTTTTTTATGAAGGATTATATATATATGTGTATATTAGTACATATATAAACATATGTAACAATATATGGGAAAAAATAAAATAATGTTTTCAGTCGGTTGTTAATTATTGATAACAATACATCAGAAATATGATGTCCATTGGTGAATTTTGGGAGGGATGTGAAGGATATTGGTGTTATGAATGCACGTGTGGGACGACACCCAACAATGATTTTTTCCTAGATCAATTATTATTCCTAGATCAATAAGATGTTGAATTCCAATCTCCATGGAATTGAATAAATGATGTAGATAAACAAGGAAGAGGCATGTAACCTATAGATAAGATATTTCACATAATGTTTAAAAATAATTTAATTAATTTCATAATGAAAATAATACCTAGAACATTGGTAATGCCTTCTATGATTATTTTGATCATTTGGAAGAAACTGTCCGCATTATCTAGTTATTCTTGTGAGGATCCAAACTAGAATCCCACTTGCGGTGATACACACGTGCTCAGATAACCACCTATCGACACCACCCATTCTTTAGGTTCAAGTGTGGTGAAACTAGTGTCGGGTGTCTGCTGTTCTTGATCTCTTGTTCATTGACATTGAAGTACATATCCCCTTCTTGAGAGTGGAAGGTAGAGGATTCGTTTGAGAAATTACTTTCTCATCAATACTCAATTCACCAACCGTGCGGTGTGTTCTCTATGTCCCAAAAGATTCACCTGTCTATTTATATGCATGGAAATTCAGTTACAATATTAACTTTCATAAAAGAAATTAAATAGTTTAATGAACATAGAGATAACACATGCTTATAATATTAATACCGCTTCATTATTTATGGTTTTCCAACTTGCGCTAAACGGATTTATAAATAAATATTTGTGTCACAAAATAATAGAAGAGTCAATATTATTTTAACTTGTGGAAACTAATTAAATACGAATTTACCAAAATGAAAATAATTATATTACTACCAAGCTAGCCATGGCCTGCTCGAAATTTACTTTTGTTTATTGAACACAAGAATAAATTAGTGATATCATCTTAACATGAATAAAATTATTCAACAGTCTTGGGAATAATATTTATTTTATGAAATAAATTAATATTTAATTTAATCTAGACCACCATAAAAAAATAGTGTGTGAGGCTCTAGGATTATATCTCATTGGCATTAGGCGGGCATGCCTAATGTAAAGAGTATTGTGTAGTAATGGGTCAAAGAACCCAACCGAAATAACATAAGGTCCCAATAATGAAATCCACATATGAACACTGACTGTGTAATATAATCCATGTGTCTCAATATTTCATCAAGAAGGTTTTAAGATAGTGTCATCATAAATTATGTATGCTATGTCAGTCGATGACTACCTTATATGAACTCATCGTTATCCCATGGACATGGAATTTCACATGACAGTTCTATTTCAATCAAAGGTCTGAGATATAAATTACCATAAATGGAAGGGACAAATCCATCCTCAACGTATCAATTAATAACATGCTAATCATGATGAATCCAACGTACCCTACATCCCACCAAACATCTACGTGACATTTTTCATGAGTAAATAATAGTGAGTGAGTCGTGACACATATAAATTATAATCATAACGTATATGGATAATTAAACACACTCTTAGATAGAAATACTTGATGAGACCAAATCATGTGAAATTCTTAATGAAGTGTCACTTCTAATTATATAATATCTTATAGATAACTAAGTGAGAAGAACATGTGAGGAAGTCTCATATTCTTACGAGTACTCACACTTGACGACCATCGTGTTATGTGTCCCTTCATAGTATTTCATCAAATCGTATAACTATATTTAAGAATATTGTTATATCATTTCACTATTATCATCATAACAGAGAATTTCCATAACCTTATAATGCAACAAATTTTTTAGGATCATTATTACATAATAGTGATACCAAAAAAGAAAAAATATGTAATAAGGTGTTTATTAATTTAAAATATTAAATTAACATGCAATCAAAGTACAACCATTTGGTACTTGTTCACAAACTCTTATAAACTCTCATGTAGACTACTTACAACTACATATGACATTAATTCTGCTAGACCTCACATGGTGATCATGTTTCTGTTGAGTAATGGAATTAGTAAATGGTTTTTCCATGTTGTCTTATGTGGAATAAATACTCACTGCAACATAACCTATCTGAATAAAAATCCCTCAAGAGTTAATACTTTGGAAGTATGTGCTTCATTCTCTTAAGTGACCATGGCTATTTTTTGAGAGCCACGACAACCGTGTTATTAAATTACAGTGTAATGGGATCGTTAATTCTAGGTATCACATCCATCACCTAGATGAACTATAGAATTCAAAAAAATTATCATGTTGTCTCTGAAGCTGCGATATACTCAGACTCTTCTATTGAATTTGCAACCACTCTCTTCTTTGAGAACTTCCAGCTCACTGCACATTCATTAAAAGTGAATATGCACCCTATTTGTGATTTTATATCATCTTGATTAGTCTCGAAGCTATAATATGCATATCCTTTGATTTCTAGTACCTCAAAATCTCTATAAAAAAGTAACATATCCTTATTACACCTCTGATACATTAGTATAGTATTGAATGTCATCCAATAGTTGTCACCTAGTTTATCTATATTTATGCCTACCACACTAAATGTGTATTCTAAATCCATCCTATGATATATCATGGTATACATGACTAACCTAATCGCTGATGCAGATGGATTCCTTGCGACTATCATTCATTCCACATGTGTCAAGGACACATTTTTTTTGGGAAATATTAATGTATTGTGATGCTGGCAACAATTCCCTCTTGGATTGTTCCATTATGAATCTCTTTAGTATCATATCAATGTATGAAATTTGACATAGGCCCAAAAATCTATTGGATTTGTCATTTTGGAACTTGATCAAAATAATATATAATACCTCACCCATTTCTATCATGGAGAAGAATTGACTCAACCATTCCTTAATAGACTTTAAGACTGGTATCTCATTTCCAAAAAGAAATATGTCATCAATATATACTATTATGAAAAATAATGTACAACCACTACACATTTTTTAGACAAAGGGAACACATTATTTATTGATATAACTGAATTTCATAATAGATTAATCAAAATGAATATTACTTGATCTTGATGCTTTATTTAATCCATAGATGGATTTTCTCAACTTGCATACATTATTGGGATCCTATGGAGTCAGAAACTGTTCTGGTTGGATCATGTAGAAATATTTCTATTGGTTCCCACTATGGAAGTCAATTCTGACATCCATTTTCCAAATCTCATAGTCATGTTACGTGGCAATGGACAATATAATTTTGACTGATTTAAACATTGCAAATGGTGAAATGGTTTCGACGTCTTCAACACCATGACATTGTTTGAAGCCTTTTGAAACTACTCGTTCCTTACAGGTATTGACTTTTCCATCCATTTTGATTCTCATCTCGAATAACCACTTGCATCCAACAAGCATTACATCAATAGGAGGATCTACCCAAATTAAAATCATAGTTTTGATACATGGAATCCAGTTTGGAATTCATGGATTCATTCCACTTGGAAACATTTGAGCCACTTATAGCTTCCACGTAGGTTTGAGGGAATGTATGGCCAACTAATAATGAGTCACCAGCCGCAGTGTCAAGAAAACCATAACATTCCAGTTATCAAACCTCTCTTGTAAACATAGACATCACATGTGTCTTTGGAACAATTCCATCATCCATGGGGCATTGTGAAATCCCTCACCATACCAAGTCTTGTATACCATGAGCCTCAACATCATAGAAGTCTATCATGCTCACACTATCTATTTTGGATATGTTCTTCTCATCTCAAGGAATAGGTCATGTCGTTCCCCTATAACCTTTATCTCTGATGGGTTGTATAGGTAATATCCCCACACATGTAAAATCAATAATATGGCATTATTTCCTCTCCGAAATTTATTAGGAATGACATTTATCAATTTAGTTTGTACATGTTTTATTATGTGTGTCGTGGATTGTAATTGATATCCCTAAATGGATAATGGAATAATAGCATGACTTGTCATTGATCTCACCAAGTCCAACAGGGTGCAGTTCATCTTTTCACTCACAACATTAAACAATATCATGTATGGAGGGGTGATTTGGGATATGATCTCGGACTCCCATAAGTAATCAATGAAGTATTTATTAAGATATTCTCCACCTCATTCTGAGTGGTGTTTCATAATCATCATTCCATGCTTGTTGTCATCATCATTCATGTATTCTTTGAACATATCAAAATAATCTGAATTATACCTCATATGTAGATATAAACATATCTACAAAAATTATCTTTAAAAGTTATGATGTATGAGCATCATCCCCTTACTTCAACTAAAAATGGTCCTCACACATTGGTATGAACCAATTAATGATCATGATTTTCCTTATCACCATTCCCAATAAATGGAGCTGTAGTCATTTTTCGTGGTAAACTTGCATGACATATACCATGTGATTTTAGATCGAATGAATCTAAATATCCATCTTGATATAACATAGTCACGAATTTCTCATTTAAATGACCTAGACGATGTTGTATATTTGGGTACGGTATGGGTCATGTGATGTATCTTTGCTATGATTACCATTACCTGGTTTGGGTAATCCAACACATAATGAAATTTTTATAAATATTCCCTACCAAAAAAAATTTCTTTCTAAATGAAGCAACTTTCATTACCAAAACTGAAAACAAATCCATAAGTATATAATTTGGATACAGAAATAATGTACTTAGTTAGATATGGGATATAATAACAACCCTTTAACCCAAAGATCATCCCAATTTTCAACATGTGGTGGTAGTCCCCAATAACAAAAGAATTTATGGCTCCATTGATTATTCGTAGATTTACCTTCCATCTATCAATACTCCAAAACATACATGTTTCATGTACTTGGATACATATGTTAGAACCATAATTTGTTTCTAATACACAATTTTATGAAATATATATATTTCATTGGATAAGAAATGCACCCGAAACATGTCCTTACTTCTTAGGTTGGGTGAAGTTCTTCTTCTAGTGGCCCTTCTTGCCACATGTGAAACAAAAAACCTCTCATTCCTTGTAATACCCTTTGATCTTCAATATAATAGATGGTCCTGTAGTATCATTTGGCTTAAATCACTTCGCTCGCCCTTTCCACTAATTCACCAAAAGGATAGAAGTATTTTTGAGCTTAATATCATTTTATCCATAGAGAATGATGATAAGAAGATCATATATAGGCTTCATTCTGTTTTTTGTATTGAAAAAGAAAACTATGTTACATATTCCTTGAGGGATTGATGCGGTAATGAAATTAGTGCCCAGTTAATCAGGTAGTTTTAACTCTAGAACCTCTAGGAACACAATGTAGCCAATGAATTGGACAACATGAATCCCATTTGTGTCACCTTCTCCAAGCTTACTCTAGTAGAGTTTCTTAGAGATCTCAAACCATTCCTATCATGTTCTCTCCTAGTAAAGAACATGGAGTTGTTCAAGTATGTTATATGCATCCATGTTTTCATGATACATCATGATATCACTGGACATTGATGTTAACATCAGCCATTTATCATTGACTACATCGTTTATATGTTTCTCAAAGATGATGAAATCATCAACCCTTACCACTTTGGAAGGCAGATCAGGTAATGATGAATGGAGCACATAAGACATTGGTTCAGTGTGTAGGATAACCCGAAAGCATATAAACTATTCATGTAAGTTACTGCTGGGGAGAAAGTTGACATTACCCAGAATGAATTGTTGGGATCGGGTGGTTGACGAGCTTTCCATTTTTATTCTACAATTAAAATATCATATCACTAGAACCTTATTGATTCCATATTATAAAAAATAACAGTTTTTTATTATTTCTCCCACTATTTAATCATGTCCCAATGGCCCTCAACAGTGAACTCAGAATGTCCTATTGCAATGACATTCAATTGGAAGTGATCCATATTCCTATTATCATAACCCCAATAAGGGTTGGTAAACCAATTTTAAGGTATTTAGGTATCCAGGTATTTTCCAACTGTGTTCTTACAACTCCTTGGTCGGTTGAGTGGACTTTCTAATCCTGAAATCATGAATTTGGATTTCCATAACTGTTTCCTCCAAAAATACACTATGACAAACAAGGGATACTCCTAGGGGAGACACATCATAAACAATTTGGCTTCGTGTTTTCAGCTTTCCACCTACCCACCTCTCTATCTCCTAGGATTGGTTTCGTCTATTCTCTAGCATGAACCTACTCCACTGGCTTGGGAGTTACATCCATTACATATAACTTTTATAACTAAAATTTAGGTGGGGGATAAAAGGGGGTTTTACCTAAAATGATCCTTCGAAATTTAGGCCCTTCATGTTAATGAAGGGAAGGCTTGGATGCAAAAAATTATAATTTAAATTACGTAATTAAAAGAAAACATCCATATACAAAGTCATGGTCTAGCTCATAATAATCCATAAATGAAATGATATTTATGCATAAATAAAACCAGAATACAATTAAATAATCATTCTTATTTAATATAAATAACATTCCTATAAATTAATTATCATCTTAAAATAATCAGTTTTTTTATCTTAAACTGTTTTTGGAATTTCCATGAGATTCTCATCCATAATAATTTTAAACAAATAAAAACATTTGAAATTAATATTTAATGTAACTAGTACCTATATGAAAACCTAGTGAATTATTATTCATAACTACCTATTGAATAGAAATGAAAATTACACATATGTTAAATTAAACACATTTAAAACACCTGTACAATGGTTGATGTCTCAAGGGATTGTTTTATATAATAATATTTTTTAATAAATATGTGTACTTTGGGTGAGTATAAAGCATGGAGTTCAAACTACAAAACATGTACTAATTTTCACCATCCATAAGAAGTATACACCCAGGGAAACAAAGTTGGAGTGTACTTCAAAAATAATTGGAGTTCATTGAGTGTCCAGTAGTCCACACGCCATGTACATTCTTATTACATGGTCTCGAACCGGGAATGTCGTTTATGAGGAACATAGTAAAACACAAACTTGAAGGGATTACACATTTTGTATAGTTTCCACATTGCGTGTTATCCTAAAATCATGTTCCACCTATTCTTAGACAACACATAGATTCATTTGGAATACGAAAAACTCCAATTATATTACTTGGTTTGGTAAACCAGACTCAGTGCATTGAACCTTGGCTGCACGGCATGTACTGTCAATACACATCGTGTGTTCTTGTGTTGTACGAAAATGAAACTCAGAACCTCCATATGAGATCCAATGTATTATTTTATTCAAAATTAATAATAAATATAGTTTAATTAAGGTGAACGGGAAATGAAAGAGGATGTACAGATCTCAATTTTTAGATTTGAAAAACTATTAACAATAATTAGAACAACTATAGTATTAAATGTGTAAATCAAAAACGAAATACTTAAATAATTATAAAATATGATGTATCCCATTTGATAGAACATGATGTTTTCATGCAGATCAGAAGCACGGTTGGGCCGACACCCAACATTGATTTTTTCTATGATCAATCATTATTCCGAGATAAATAGGATAATGATTTTTAGTCTCCATGGAATAGAAACAACGATTTAGATAAAGATTGAAGAGGCCCAAAACATTTAGGAAAGATCTTTCACATCATGTTTTTAAATAATTTAATTTATTTCAAAAATAAATTAATTACCTAGATATACAGTTTTTTCTATATTTAGGATGTTGATCATTCAGAATGACCTTTCCAGATTATCTCATTATGCTTGAACGGATCGAAACTAGAATCCCACTAGTAGTGATCCACATGTGCTCTGATGGCCTTCGATCGACACCACTCATTCTTCTGGTGCTAGCGCGGTGAAACAAGTGTCTTCTATCAGCCATTCAGGATTAATTGTTCATAATCCTTAAATAAAAACTATCATTAATGGGAGAGTCATAAATAGGATTCGAGATAAAAATTATTTATCCCAATAATTCTCAATTCACCAAGCATGAAGTTTTTTCTATATGGAAAAATATATGTTTCTGTCTATTTATATGCTAGGAACATCAGTTACCATATTGAATTGCTTTTCATCTATTAAAAACTTTCATGAATATAGAGAAAACACGTGGTCAAAATAATAATACTGTGTCATTTTTTATGGTGCTCCAACTTGAGAAAATTGGTTTTTTGAATAATATTATATGTCAAAAAATAATAGAATCATCATTATTATTTTACCTTGTGCCAAAAAATTAAATAATTATTTACCGCCTTTTAGATAATTATATAACTACCGAACTGACCATGGTCCACTCGAACTCCACTTCCATTTATTAATTACCCAAAAAAATAAATAAATAAACAATTTAATCTCTTAAATAAATATTTTATTTACAAACAAGTAAATATATATTTATAAAATGTTGAATACAGTAAATAAATAAATATTATTTAATTTATCCAATCATCATAAATTGAATAATATTTTTCCACTGTCATAGGAATAATATTTATAATATTAATAATATTCAAATAGTATTTAACCACGACCATCATAAAAACATACTGTGTGACCCTCTAGGATTATTTCTCATTTCCATTAGGAGGGATTGCCTAAATACTAAGAGTAAAATCTAGAAACAAATCACATGAAGATCATAATGATTGTACACTAGATGATATATCAATTTATGATCATTGGGAGCAGTCAAACCGTCTTAGTATGATGATTAAAAAAACTAAACTATGTACTAGAATTCACAGTTCAGTCGATGGAAATAATAATGTTCGTATCAGGTTAGCAGCTATAGATGATTAGTTCATATCTTCAGATAATGAAATATATATAACATTAATCCTGATGTTCTCATCTATGAGGCTCACCACCATGAATAGTGTGCACGAGCACATCATTATTGTGAGGGATATTACGACACAACTTAAAAATATTGAGGTTGATTTATCCGAGAAGTTTCTAGTCCATTATAATCTCAACACTCAGAATTTTCCTTATAGACCATTTAAAATCTCTTATAAAACACATTAAGATAATTTTCCAATTAAATAATTAATGAATATGTGTGTTCAAGGGGAGGAATGGCTTGTGGTATAAATGGGAGAAACCAATAATCTAACAATGCACCAGAAACATAATGGGAAATAATTTCATGCCCATAAAAAGGGGAAAGTGAAATTGTATCCTCATCCTAATATTAAGAAGTTAGTCATTTGTTTTTCACCAAACGAAAAGTACACATAAATAAAAGATGTCATAAATTTTAGAAATGGATTGAAAAGAAGGTATTTTAATTTCACTGGATTATTATGAATCAAATATTGTTGGTAAAATTTATAATACACGGTGGATTTATTATGGTTCTTAAATCCATATTGTTTATACCATGAATGGTGTGTATGACCTAATGAAACTAGTGGATTGTGAGCATGGAGTGTATTTATGAAACATGATGCATCATATTCCATTGGATTAATAGTTCATATGGATAAGTTGAGAGGTAGTCTATGCTAGTCTCAATAATCCAATATTTACAACGTCTTAGATAGAGTTTTTTTTGAACTAATGTGCACCATGTATAACAACCATTTTTAAGGGGGATAAATTATGCATGAACCAAATATATATAAATTATTTTTAACACGACCAAATTAATTCCATCTTGTTTGCATCTGTTGATCGTAGTTTAATGTACGTTCTGGTAGGCACATGTCTTCAATGTAAATTTGTAGTGGGAATGATGGGGAGATATCATAGTTATCAAGTATAGATAAGTAGAAGGCTGTAAAAAAGGTATTGAGACACCTCAATGTCACTAATGACTACAATATTATATGTAAATTTAGTCACAATTTGGTAGTCATTTAATTCTCAGATGCAGACTTTTCCTGCTATGTTGATTCACAAAAAACAACATCATGAGATGTCATTATGATGGTTGGAGGATTTATGTCACAGAGAAGTTTCAAACCAAAACTAATAGTGTATTCTTCTATTTAAGATGATTTCGTTTCATGTTTTGAGGCCACATCCCATGGTTTTTGGTTAAAGAGATTCATTTCAGTCCTTAAAGTACGGGATTATTCCCCTGAAATAATTCAATAAGATTGTCAAAACCTTCGGTTGGACTGACATCTGTCATAGTCATTTCCATAAATCATCATCTTCTATTATTTGTATTCGGTGCGACATCATGTACCTATAAATCACAACAATGCCTCCCAATCAGTCATTAATCAGACCTAGATTGTCCGAGGCAATATCTTTTATTAATGGAAAATTAAAAGAAACCCTATAATACCATTCATTGAACCAAAAATCCTATTTATCAAAACACCATCCATTAATAACATAATTAAAACATAGATAGTAGTGGAAGCCTCCCAATCGGAAACCATGATGGATGTGTACATCATCCCATATTTATAAGAAATCAATGGGACCCTCTTGATCTTGACATTAGCTCCTTATCTAATCCTACAAAAGAATCCATTTCAAATAAGAAACCATAATCCCCATAAGAATATCCCAAAAAAATATAGTTAACATGTGTTTCGAATCAGTTTACATCCATTCATTAATAAAATAGAAACCCTGAACATACATATGTATAGATATCCCATACCACCAAATGAATTAGGGCTGAATAAAATATCTCAAGACAACTAATGAAGTGTTTTATCCATCATTCATACCCCACTAGGACATGGAAATGTGATAGTGATTTTAGTATATCACAATAATATTTATCTTAAATAAATACATATTATTAATTTTAAGCAGATGAGCTAAATCCTATATATGAACATTCATTCCCTACATTAGAGTATTCTCAAAATTTCATCCCTGAATTTTGTGTTTAACTTTTCTATCATGCTTGGGAGAACTGCTATAATAGTTTGATAAAAAATCATTGGGATACAAATATATTTAATAGGTTTATCAACAACCTAAATACAAGATGTTTGAAAAATATCTTCCTTTTTATAGGCAGTCTCACCCAAGTAGATGGAAATTTATGGTTTGGAATAATTAACCGATTTTTTGTATTGTTTCACTTATATTTTGATGAAAAAATTAGATATGCATTATTAAATATTATCCCATTACATAATGAAGTATACATAAAAAAACATAAATAAAATGTTGACTGCATATTTTAATTTATATCTCGATACCCCCAAAAAGAAATGTATATGAATAAAATTTTGAATCATGATAAAAAATATCAAAATCCTTTTTGGACATATATTATTTTTATAGTCTTTTTAATTATATTGAATAAAAGTTATCATGTAGAGAGTGGAATTATTAGTGCATTAAAGGTTCAAACCATCTATTTAATTTTTCTAAAATGTTTATTTGATGCATAAAATACTTCTTATAATTAATTAGAGTTAAAAAAAATAAAAATATCTTCATGGGAAACATAACCTTGATAATATATACGATTATAAATTTGTTGTATTTTTTGCACCATAAATGAAGATATATTGTATTAGTGTGAAATCAATTTTTTTAACTTAATTATGATCATTAATCAGGGAGATGATTGAATGAAAAAAATGAATTCATGTATGTATCAAAACAATTTTCATTAACACCAAAATTACCAGAAAACATTTCTTTTTAATCATAAAAGAAGATGATCATGAGCTATCTCACATAAATGGTTAGAGTTTCTTATTATAATGACTTCATGTATGATGATTCTATTATTAGTAACATACTTAATAATGATTTGAAACATTTTATTATATATACACTCTATTTTTTTATCATTCATACAGGAAGGTATTTCTGACTGAACATATGGATTGCATTTTGTGTTGAATTTTCTTATAGTGGACGTTCAAAAAATGAAAATATTAAAAGTATTTATGTATTTTTAATAGAATAGTCGTAAAATTTATTGAATATTATTAATTTTACCCATGGGTAATGTGGGGATACACAGAACAAAGATCAGATTACCAACTACTTAATAATATTGTATGAAGGAACACTTTATGAGGGGATATGTTAGATTACGTTAATATTTATTTTGGGCATTCAGATATTCTCCTTATCCATATCAAATATGATATAATTCAATCGTTTTTCGGATTCCAATATTTATATATATTATATATATGCCACACCAATTTTCTTGCAATATCCCCACTTCTATATAGGTTCCTATTTTATTTATTATAATATAAAATAAAATATTCATAAGAAATGATTCATCAATCGATTATCATGATGCACCATACGTTATTATTTTTTAAGTGATTCGTCACATTTTTTAAATAGTATAAAATGACTTAGAGGGAAATTTATTCTATCATAGATCATACCCAATGAATGTAGAATACCTTTAGTGCTATATGTTTGGTGGGGATGTTAATTATATTTTAGGATAATATTATTTAGTTGAGAAAGCAGTTAAATATAGCTGGTTTCAATACATACATTTCCTCCTATTAAAATATATTGGTTCTATGAAGTATAAAATGATGTATATTTCTTACAACCATTATACATTGTTGTCTTTTCCCAAAACATTATCTTCTAAAACAATTTTCTATGATCATAATTTTATAATTAAATTGTAATTTTTTTCCTCAATATGATATTCTCTATTGTAACACCTATAATATGATCCAAATATTTCATTATCATGATTCAAACTACTAATCATATAATATTATCCATTAAACACAATTTTATTCATGTCACTAGGTATATTTAGTTTTTACCTATGTTTACTCCTGCATTTATGAAATTTAACTATTATATGATAGATTAGGTTTTCTACCAACTCCTCTAGATTAATTATTGTTTAATAAAAATATATTATACACCAAAAATTTATTTGAGAATTGATATATGTATGATCTTTTGAAAATTTCATTAACCCCATCCTCATAATAATTTTTCTTATGATTCATATCATTATATTTTTTAATCATGTTAATCATATTTGATTTAGTAGTATTAATATTTAATAAAATAAATAAATTCATAGATTGTATGATCTTATAACCCAGTAAATTTATTCTTAATAAATTTTTTATGATGAATTAAACTATCTTTCTATGATAATAAGGGATAAATGATTGGTATTAATATTTTTTTTGTACTGTTTGAAATCATAAAAAATGGAATGGGTTATATCTATAATTATACAAATAATATAATTTAATTTTTATCAATTTAAAAAAATGATATGGATAGTTTGTATGGATTATCTAGTTGGAATTTAATAAATAAGGTTGATAAGATGATCAAACAATTTTTCACATGTTACATAGCATATAATGGGGTGTGTCAATGTTATGATACATATGAGATGATGTTGATAATTTATTAGATGATGAAATCTTGATATGGCCCATCCACCTATCCTTGAGAACATTAAATTTAATGAGACTCTTGATATTAATTGGGTACAATGAATAAAATATTTTTTTTCATTCAAATGGTTGAACACATAATTGTAATAGAAAAAAAGATCATAATGACGACATAAAAAATACAAAATTGAAGAGAATAAAATACATGGGTACAATAGAATTAACCCGTTAAATAAAATTTTCCAATTACTAATTGGTGATAAGGAAGGAATGAAAGTGAAAGGAATCGTCATGGGAATCAGTTGCTGAAGCAACATCTATGTGTGAAAATTTACGATCTCCATCATATTAGATAACATAATTTAGGGAATTATAATCCCATAATTGTAATTATTAATCCATCTGAATACCATTTTGAAACATTCATTTTTGAGTGACTAGACATTATATCATATGTTGATTATTCATTATTTTATTTAGATTCATCATACATTGGGAATTTTTTTAGTTATTCATATTAATTTAAAAATATTATACAATCATTAAGATGAGAATGTATTCATTCATAGGTCATAACCATTAAATATATAATTCATTTAGTTCAATATGATTATTGTGTAAGATAATAATAATCAATGATAATATCCTTAAAAAGAGAATACAATTCATTAATGATGGTGTCAATCCATACCTTTCCAACTTTTAAACTATCTTTCTTTAGTATGGTTTAAAATTTTGTGTATTAAATTCAACCAGTATACATTTTTTCCTTTTAATAACTCTATATCATAAAAATAGTTAGGGGTCACAATGTTGTTAATCTTCAATTTTAGTCATGTTTTCCTCAATATGATATTGTTTATAATCATACATATAACTATATCTTCAATACAGTCATTATTAGTGTTCACTCTTCTAGTGATATCTAATTCTCAAGAAAAACAAATGTTACACCTTTCACTAGATATATTTATTTTAACATATTTTATCATGAAAATTTATAATATTGATCTATTCCATGGTAGATTATGTGTTTTTCCCACAACTCTCGACTAATCTGTATTGAATAATAATAGTTTAAACACAAATAATGTTTTTGAGAAGGGTTATATGCGTGAAATTGTGAAAATTTGATGAAATCAATCCTCATAATAAAATTTTATATGATTATAATCCATAAATTTTTTATTCATATTAATCATAATTTATTCAATAATATTAATATTTAATAGAATAAAAAAATTCATACACAGAAGGAACTTATAACCCTGAAATATTATTCTTAAGGAATTATTTATTGGGAAAAAAATATTTTTTCATTCATAATAAGGGATAAATGAAATGTATTGTGATTTTTTTTGTATTGTGGGAGTTAATTAAAAATTGAAATGAGTGATATCTATAATGTTACAAAAAATATAATTAATTTTTTTTCTATAGAAACTAAATGAGATCATGGATGGTTACTATAGCTATTATAGGTGGGTTTATTGCAATAGGGGGTTGATATTCACACATTTCATCACATGGTATATGGAAGAGTAGGTGTTGATTAAATTATTGGATAAATAGATGATAAAGATCATTATTTATTAGATGATAAAAATATTGAATGGGGACAAGAATATATCATTGAGAACCTTACATTTAATAAGAAACCTGAAACATATTCTGTATAACGAATAGATTTTGGGTTTGTCTTAATGGGATGAACCGATATTGATAATTGAAATGGGATAAAATGTGGATATTGGAAATACAATAGTGCTGAAAATAAATGTTGTTGGGCCAAGATAATGAACACATTAAAAGGAAAGAACCACTGAATTTTTGATGAGGAGGATGATATAATTGTAAAGGAATCATCAATGGGGTTTGCAAGGGCATCAACATCTACGAGTGAATTCATACAAACCCCATCTTATGGGGGAATGAAATTTTGGTGATTATAATCCCATAATTGAAATTCTTACTAAAACAAAACATCATATGTAAAAATAAATTTTAGTTGGACAAGACGTTATTTCGTATGTTGAACTGCTATGCTAAAAAATTCATTTCCTATTTATAAAAAAATATTCAAAATATTATTTTAATTTTAATAAGGGATCATTGATAATAAATTATAAGTTTATATCAAATAGGGTGGGAAGTCCTCCTACAAAATAATAGGCTCTCTAGGGAGACCAGATGATGTAATAAAATGGGACACCCTCTTACCATCAATTTTCATAATGGATAATGATCATGAAAATAAGAGGATGGACAATTTTAAAAATTCAATACCAATGGTTTGGAATAGTTTGTATATCCCCAAAACAGTTCGTATATTAAATACCAATGGTTTGTGGGACTTTGGGTTTTTCATTCATCGGTATATACCTATATAAATGGGGTTTTAAAAATAATGGAATAGATGGTCTATACCATAATTTTACTAAACGTTCGTATAGGCAACATGTTATAACAATACCAAATGTTCGAAAACCCCATGATATAGGTAACTAAAAAAACCCCTTGTGGGTTATGATACGAGAACAACTTATTAATAGTTTAATAACCTGACCACTAAGAAATAATATTCATTTTGAATATTAATAAATAATATATATATATGTTTATTTATATGTATTTTTTATGCATTTAATATTATGTAATTAAATAAATTCAGAAAAACATGAAAAACTATACAAAATGATTGGAAAAGCATTGGTATACAATAATAAAAATGGTTTTACATATAATTTATATATGTATTTTGAATTTTGGGGCCTTTATCAAAGGTTTTATAAAAACCATTAGTATAGGTTCATTAAATGTTACCTATACACATTGTTTTATAAAAATCATTGGTATAACATCATTTAATTAACGATATGCCAATGGTTTGAATGAAAAAATTTATTTAAATATAAAAAATAGCAATTGTTTTTTCATAAAAATTAGTATCGGGTCATATTATAATTTGCATACAAATTTTTATGGCCAAAAAGTTCATATATAGTCATTTTATAGTGCCTATACAAACAGTTTCTCCAAAACCGTTTGTACAGATCTATTAGTATTGGTATAGTTTCAAGTAATTATTAAAATGCATTGAACCTTCCTAACCAGTAAGAAGATGTATTGGAGATCCCAATAGGATGGATTAATACCATTAATAATGAAAATACATTCTGATTGAATAATTACATTTTTCCATCCATTGAATAATGTATGGGCTTCCAACACTGGTGGATCCCAAAAAAATAGATAGAAATATTTTAAGTTGTGAAAATGAAAACCAAAAAGCAACATACCATAGGACCCATTACAATAGAACCTATTCTGATGATATCTACATTAAAAGTTATCATAAGAACATTGTACGGTTCAGTCTCTACTTTCTGAAGCGAGATGATGGTAAGGGGTTATCATGTCTAATCTCATTACGCTTCCAAATATCATACAGAGAAACAACTTTATTGATCCAAAAGGTGTAGGGTTTTGAAATATTGTTCAAGACAAGGTCATATATTTTCAGTAAAATATTCAATGATATTTTAAATATAGTGTATAAAATATTTTTGTGGATGTTATAAGTTCAATTTTAAAATAGATACAAAAAACTATTCTCTATCTCAATAATCCAATCCACATTTGGGTTCTATGCATGTCAGATTTTTCATGGACCCATGATGGTAGAAAAATATATGTATAAGAGATTCATATTCAAATTTTGTGCAAGGAATATATAAAATTATAGTCTATTCCCTATCATTGATCCATACATCTAGTTTATCAAAACACCATCCGTTATTAGCATCAGTAAAATGGGAAAAAACAATGGATTCCTCCAAATGAGAAACTACCAAGTATGTGGTCATCATAACGAATTTATGAAAAATCCTTGGGAACCTCCAAATAATGACATTGTATATGTCTCCAGTCCTCCAAAATTGTCAGTTTCAAAGAAGATCACCTGATCCCTAGTGGAATCTACAAAAAAAACTAGGGCGAGGGATAAAGGCTACATAGAAAAATCCATTATGGTTGTAATATTTTAATTCAATGATATATGTACATAAGGACCCTAGAATATGAATCATGTTTGATCCTTGCAATTATCAAAGAGTAATGTGGATCAGGTACATGAATTGATAGCCCACACATCAAAAATAATTAAGGATGTGTAGATTATCCTAATCCAACACAAGATCTTGTTTTCACTATACATAGCCCCCCAGAACATACCATAGTGAGACTGAATTTTTTCAATCATAGAGTTAGGTATCCTAAATAAATATATATTTTTATGTTGAAACAATTGAGATGAATCATTTATAAGTTCTTGATTTTATAATTTATAGACCCTCTTAAAATTCTATCCATTATTTTTTTCATTCTTGTCCATGATGTTCGAGACATCCACTCATCTAGTTTCACCAAAAAATCACATAGATACAAATATATTTATTATGTTGATCAACCACTTGAATCCTAGTTGTTCAACAATGATCTTATTTGCTACATGTAGTCTCACCCGAGCTGATTTAAATTTGACATCTTTAATAATTAAATGATTGAATGTATGATTTTTCTTATTATTTTATAATATGAAACATATATATGTTTTCTAAATTAGTGTCCCTTGATAAAAAATATATACCATTGTAAATACAGTTATTTAAAATAGGTGGAATTCATATGTAAACCACCCCTATGAAATATGCTATCTTTATCTAACAGACAAATTAAATTAAAAAACACAATCCCTCAAGAAACTTCATAAAAGAGAAAAATTTTCCCCCTATATGAACCACCTAGTATGGTTGGTGAATTGAAAGAAAGTTCTATTGATATTTATCCTGAAGGAGATTGAATAATGTTTATTGATCATGCATCAATTGATTAATAATATTCTAATGCCATGTTGACTTGAAAAATAAAGTACTGAATCCAAATTTTGAATTTCTATTTCTTATAATTATAAGGAAATAGGCTTTCTTAGTCGTATATGAATGATTTTTATTTTTAATTTTTAATATATTTTGGATCTTTAGGACTTTATTTGATTGCACCTTATTATACTACCCATGGGATTCATCCAGTCAAGCTTATCAGAATAATCAACATCACCCATAGAAGAGTAAATCATTATACAAAATGGTTTTATAAAAATTTATCTTATAAACCACATATGAATCTTTGAATACGGAATTTCAATATCCTAAACTGATCACCAAAACAAATTTTATTTGAAATTCCTGAAAAATTTACAAAATGATGCATTAAATTAACTCTTGTGGAATAGGTTTGGAGAGGTTTGATTCATCCATGAAGTTCGAGGGGGGTGGTGAAAGTAGTTGATTTCAACAAGATATCGTTAATAGGGGAAAAATAAGTTCTCGTAATGTTTAATTTATATGAACATGATTTTTTATCAATTCATTTAAAAAAGTGTTGTGAAACATGATTTTTATCAATGTGAAATAAATAAATTCTAATAAAGATATGTCTTATTAGTGAAAAAGTTTGTGCATACAACACCTATATTTATCAACACAAAAATTATAGTAGATAAAACAAATATTTGTCCTTAAAATCATTATACCACAGATATATATAGATTTTATGGGCACTTTTTATCTTAGAGGAAATAATACCTATTTATAAGATAATAAAAAAATACATTAAATGAATATATATTAAGAATGAATTAATTCAGAAAAAAAAAATATTTAACTCTATTAAGGAATATACAATCATAAATGCGTGATTTTAAAAAAAAAAGTAGTGAAATTGGATTAATAAAAATCAATAGAATAAAAAAATATTTAAAAATTTGAATTTTTTTGTTAATTATATAAAATTTTAAAAAAATTAAAAAATGAATAAATATTAAACAGATGATGAATACATATTAAAAATATTAAAATATAAAAAATATCTACAAAAAACCAATTAATACACTGAAATATATTCATGATTAACATGTATAAAAAACTTATGAAAATATGAAAAAATTAAATTAAAAAAAATTAATTATATATATTTAAAAAATTTGAAAAATGATAGAACATAATAAATATAATTAAAGGATAATTAATAATATATATTTAAAGATTTTTAATAATATTAAAACATAATAAAAAGAGATGTAGAATTTGAATGAATATTTGAATTAATTGTAAAAACATAAAAAATGTAGAGAATATTAATAAATACATTTAAACTAATTAATTAGATAAATTTAAATCATTTTAACAGCATACCATCTTAATAAATGATAATTAATAAATAACAAAAATATAAATAAAAGACTATTTTTTAATATTTAAAATTATTAAATAATTAGATATATATAATTATTCAAAACTGAATAAATTAAAAAAAAATTGTTAATTATTAAAAATGAATAATAAATACTAATTGTAATCAAATTATAAATTAATAAAGAATATTGAATATGTATGGATTCATTAAAAAGTGAATGTTTAAGATTAATTACATTATTTACAATGACATAATCCCTAGGTTTCGAATAAGGGCATGTCCCATGGGGTATGTACATCGCATGTGGGGATTCAGGAAGGTGGTGATGTGGGAGTGATGCTGGAAGGCGGTAATGCAGGTATGTCACGGGCCCAGTGACATAGACAGAATGATTCAAGCATGACGCTACACCTAGCCTTTAGGGACACATTTCTGGGCCACTTTACATGGGGACTATGTTCTATGTAATGGATTTTCCTCTACCTAGATAACATGAGTACTTCGATTTCATAAATAAAGAATAAAATACATACACATAAAAATGAAAAAAAATGAAAAAATAGTTAAAATAAACCTATATATATATATATATATGAGGTAATTGAGGACACAAATATACAAAAACATATACACACATGCCTACCTACCAATGGGCAGGTCGTAGCCCCCAAAGCGATATCCCACCTATATTAAATAGGCCTATAAACCTCCTTTATATTGATATTTAACCTAAGACCCTTAAAACATATGCCCATACCAACATGGACAATATGCCACAAAATTATCATGCACCACTACTAGATTTTCACAACCGAATGGGCCTCCTGTACAAATCAATAATTGAATCTCTTGGACCATGCCTTACTCATCTGTTACTTCACCAAACATCATGGAATATAGTCATATATGACCATAGGAAAACTACCATCTTCGTCAATCATGTGTTTGACGATCACAATAACCATTCAACAAATCATACAACCATATCATCTCTATGAAATTCGGAG
Source organism: Viscum album (assembly GCA_963277665.1). Classification (NCBI taxonomy): domain Eukaryota; kingdom Viridiplantae; phylum Streptophyta; class Magnoliopsida; order Santalales; family Viscaceae; genus Viscum; species Viscum album. The sequence continues at coordinate 6,035,847 of OY728121.1, read as the reverse complement.
ACACAACTTTGTTAAAACAAAATCACTCGCTCAGGTAGCACAACATCGACATTGTCGGCATGTTAATCCTTCATCACGGATGGAGCACAACCATCATTACTCATGGGTCACTCGTCAAGCTATGCCCACATCATCAATGATGAAGAGTTGTATCCCCTCTTAAATCCATAATCCTTCCATCCAACACATTGACCACTAACCCTGGAACCTACCGCTCCAATCCTATAGTGACCCTGACCCCATTTCCACCATCATACTCTCTGTGTTTCTGAATGGAACTTGTTATCGATACTATAATGAATGCCCTTCACAGACCCCATTCATCATTTCTTGTCGACGTGAAGCACATCCACATATTTTTGGAATTTTTAAATAATGACCTAAATGGTGTTCTGGATTGTCTAAGTTTGGTTCAATTTTTGGGAAAAATGGTGTGGGTTGGATATGGTCCTATAAGAATCCATTATATGGATTTCATATATATTAAAAAACATAAAACATAATTAATTATAATAATCAAATATTAATCATATAAATTACAAGTATATTGAAAATAATGAAGATTATTAAATATATATTTATAAATTTTACTAAATGATTTAATTCCAAAAGAATTGAAAATTATTAAAAATTGATAAAAAATAATGGAAAAATATTTAAAATGAATAAATTATAAGAAATAAATTACAAAAAAATTAGAAAAGATAATTCATAACATTATTTTCATGGATTGAAAATATATGAATTTGAATAAAATTAAATAAATTATCAATACTACCATTTATTTAAGTTTGCACAATATTGATTGTATATAGAAAATATAAAATGTTATTAACAATTATGATTTCTTAATAAATTTTAACATTTTATTTTTTGATTAAATATATACATATTTAAACATGAAAAAAATATTATCAAAATCGAATATACTAAAAAATTAATATATAATAAAAACTAATTAATTATTAAAAATACAAAAAATGGGGAGATATTAGAATCCAACAAATAATTTTAAATAAATAAATTGACATACATATACATTTATATATATATTCATATACATACATGTACCAATACATACAAAATATAAACGTACAACTATTTGAAAAGACAAACACATACACAGACACATAGAAATAGGGATATAAACATACACATACATGTATGTACACATACACATAAATACAGTTACAGTCCCATACAAGCACATACATACATATTTATACATACACATATATACATACTAATACAACATTAAAAATGCATATAAACATACACAAACTAATAAAAATACATAAGTACATACACATAAAAATGTATATGAATACACATAAACATGAATCTCCATATACATACAAATCCATAAAAATATATACATGTTCATGGTACTACATACACATCTATACATATAAATATATACTCACATAGAACATTAACATTCACATATACTCATATGCCTGCACATGATCCTGTACATAAACAAAAAAATATGCATACACATATACATACATGCACACATAGATAAACACACACATATATATTTACACATTATCATACCTACACACATAAACATAAAAACACATTCACATGCTTTTTCCAAAACACATACTCATTCATAAACATAAAATATACACATACGTGTAGATATATATACATACAATTCAAATTTAGAAATACAAACACGAACATTTCCAAATACTCATAAATATACACATACACATATCTATAAAATATAAATATAATAAAAAACATTCCTATGCACATATACCTACTCACACATAAAAACCATTGATTTACACAAACACATATATACAAAAAAAAAAGCAATTGATGCCTACCCAAACAACACATACATAAAGACACACATATTGACACATAGAGACAAATGCATAGGAATATATAATTAAATTATATATAAACTGTATATATATATATATATTATTTCCATATAATTACTTGGTGATATATAAATATTATTTTAAAATATATAAGAATATATACATATATATGTATATATTAACTTATTGAATGTGTAATTTAACAACCCTAAAAAATAACTTCTCATAATTTTTATGAAAAAGAATAGGGAAATGGAATGTATTCATTAGATATTTTTTAGAAGTAATGTTGAATATTTCACCATATACAATTGCATAACATGAATATAAAAAATAGGGAATTTATACTGGCAAATATTTAAATTTAATCGGTTGATAAAATTAAATGAGAATTTTCAATTAGTATTAACTTCATTATACAATTATTTTTTCATTATAGATAAATATAACATATGATATTAAATTAATATTTAATATCACTACGGGGAAAAATAAATTAATTTATATAGCTTGTTGTTCTTTTTAGATAACTAATCATCTAAAATCAGTTGTACAGCATAGCATGTTGGGAGGGAAGGAATGGTAATAGTGTTCCCCTTTTTGTTTGATACATTAGCAGTCGTTTATCTATTTGACACAAACATTTATACACATGGAGTTGGTGTGCCTCACACTCAGTAGTGGGGAATGCTATTTAAAGGATGAAAGTGTTGTTTCCAAATAGCTCCTTCCTAGTTGGTTTATTCTGGTGTGAGGAATAAAAAACATGGGGTAGGTGACCTTTATATCCAGATTACCCCATTTCACCTTGAAGGTGTTGACGATATGACATAGTGGTAGATAATCAATGAATAGGTGGTGACAGTGGTATTCATTATCTATGGGGAATCGAGGAAGGTCAACTGAGAATAGACATGGAAGTAGTTTAGTGACCATAGAATGTATTTTCATTGGGGCATGGTGGATGATTGTTCTAGAAATGGTGGTAATAGTAGTAGGCATTGTCGTTGGGCTTGTATGGTATTTTTTCTGATAGTGGGTGTTGTTAGACATATCCAACATCCCCATGTATGACCTGATAGGCATTTTCAATGGTGCGCGGTGACATGTTTTGGGGGAAAACATCAGCGTAGGGGTTATTGATGGGTTGTTATGTTTTTTATAATGGGAATTGATTGTGTTAGGCATTGTTGATGGGAGATATGGTAGATTGATTGAGAAATGAATGTGATGGTCATATCCATCTTCTGAATTTCTGTACTTGTAGTTGTTTTTGAGGGGGCACCATTGAAGGTTGTCCGAAAATGGGTGGTGATGGTCATATCAATCTTCATCACAACTGGCCTAGAAGGAATTGTCAATGGGGCATCGTGGAAGGTCTTATAAGAGAGTCTGGGGAAACTCGTTGTGATAGTGGTCAACAGGTTGTTCCTCGACCTACGTCTGTGGAATGGTGATGCAACATGTATTAGTATAGAATGTGGGTTTGAAAAAATCTTTCATTACATTCTTCGAAGAACATATATTCATCTTGATGCTCAACCAATGAATATTTCTTTCATCAACCAAAACTCTAGTCCACCGTAGACACAACATCTCACAGAATGGATGGATTATAGTAAACCATGGCCCGTGTGTGTTTATATATTCACCCAATGAGTCCACATACCAATGGTGTATAATTTCACTATCATCATTACATTCAATATTATTTATCCACCACATTAATTTAGATAATATATATTTAAATTTATGGATCATTGTGTTTTTACCACATTAATGATCATTAGTTATTTTTTATTTATATTATAAATATGAAAAAAAATTATACAATGAAAAATAAAAAACACATTTGAAAATAAAGTCAAGGTTTTTTATTCTTGGGATTGATGGTTTTTACGACATTTGTACTCGGATTTTTATGATGTGTCAAATAATGAAAAAGCTATAATTATCGACTTTTTTTGAGTTTTACGAGGAATTTCTTGGACTTATAGCATCTTATAGTCATCAGATGATATTTTTTTCTAATGAATTTGTTAATGAAGTTTTTAGATGTAGTAGAGGAATCAGAGGGTATATACCCATAATAGTTTTGTCGGTACTAATGCATCATTTGAAAATTGTACAATGTGTATGAATCTTTATTATAAAAAAATTAGATTAAATGTATACATAAAAAAGAAAATAATGAATAGAGTATACTATGCATGTTATATGTATTATTTATATGAATAATTTCATAATATATAATTTCACATCATAGGAACTTCTATCAACATATTATTTAATAATTCATAACTCATGATGCACCCAATGAATCCAAATTCTCAATAAACAATATTTTATTTGTTTATGAAATGAATTATAGTATGTGGGTTAGGATGGAAATTAATAAAAATATTAATTCTTAAGGACCATTACACATACCTATAGATAGTAATATATAATTACACATAAGCATGAATGACTCTTATAGAAGGGTCTATAATCATATTATCTTATCATGAATCCTTTAGTGTACACATCTCATTATGTGACAGGTTAGTTATTATGGAAGTCGATGAAAATATAACATATATTGGTATATGATTCTCGTAGACGCTGAAAATAAATATGAAAATATAATTTTTGTGGAGTAGTTAATATCAAAGTATTATGCCTTTTAATAGGGACTCTAAAGAGGATATACACCACATGGTCTCAATTCATGTCTTACAACCCAAATGATTAAAAAAATCCCATCATCATCAATGATTAATCTCATATATTACAATAATGTGAAACATGTATATTCGATAACATCAAGACGAAAGAGATACTAGTTGGGTAGTACTTTACATTAATTTATACATTCAAATCATGGATGTAGATAAAAAATCATACCACACATTTAAATTCTAAATATATTTCTATATTTATAAATAAACTATAACTCCTCTCTAGAGTAAAATATTTTGAGTGTTAATACAAAATCATTGTATTAAACAGATGATCTCATCACATGAGAGTAAAATAAGGATCAAAATATTTTGAACTATCCTTCTAATGTAAATATGTTGAATCCATATTATAAAATACCATACATGAGTACCAAAAAAATGGATATATAAATGTTTAATATTTTTATATGTGTTACTATAATATTATAATCCTTGTTTCACATAATGGAAATTTATGGCGTTTTTAATTATGTAGAAGATTAATTTTCATGTAGTGAGTTTTAATTATATGTTAATTTAATATTTAAACCAACTATGTCGTTTGTCTAAAAATGTTTATCTAGATAATAAATTCATTCTTGTACTGAACTGGTGTTCATATATTTCATAATATAATTATGGGAATCCTACCCTTGATAATATTTGTGAACATCAATTTGATAATTTTAATATGAAACAGAAAGGAAAATATGTTAGTTGAGGGTGATTTCTGTTTTTGAATAGTTAAATTCCCATCATTTATCTCAGGGATGATTGAACAAAGAAATGAATTAATTTATGTATGAATATAATATTCGTTACCCCATGAAACACATGAAGACATTTCTTAGTAATCTTAAAATAATGTGATCATTAACTAGATCACATACATGGGTAGTGATTCTTATTATAATGACATCATGTATGCTAATGAAATTATAAGAAATCCACATAACAATGATATGAAATAGTCTCTTATAAATAAAATCCATTTTTGTATCATACATGATAGAATTTATTTTTAACAATACAAGTGAATTTTGGTTCGTGTAGAAAATTCATATCATATCTGATTGAAAAAAATGAAAATATTAAATGGATTGTGGTTCATCTTCTTATATGGGATAGAATATGTCATGATTTTTTAATATTTTAATTTTTTGAAGTGGGGATACATGGAAAATATCTCATATTAAAAACTACCTAATAATAGTAGAGGAAATAACAGATTTGGAAGATATGTTCTATTTCATTAAAATGTATGTTGGGGATTTAGAAATTATGATTATTTGACTCTTAGATGTTACAATTGTATCATTTTTTCCTTTTATTATATAGTTAAAAGCATTGGTTCTTTTAGGATATATTAATATGAAAATTAATATTTAGATAACATTCATGTTTCTATCATGTCTAAAATAGTGGAATTGGTTTGATGATTCTTTGACTAAAATCTCCATAAACAATACTATATATAAAACATTTTTATGTTCTTAAAAATTGGATTAATTTCATAAAAATGGTTCCATTCTTGATAAATTCAATTTATTGATGTTGGATTCTATGATTACATAACCCTTTCATAAAAGGTTTTCTCCTAGAAAATAATATGAGGTATGTATTTAGATAATATAGTCTACATGATTAAGATCATATTGAGAAAATGGAACCCTCCTCTTCCCAAAAAATTAGAGATATCTTTTCAAAACGTAAAAAAATGTTCGATAACACATCCATGGGTTTCTAACCAACTTAATAATTTGAGTTGTTTCATCTGGGATGGAGCACCTAAAATCGAACTAGTTATGTGACATTCATTGAGGATACTTACTATATAATATAAATGTATTAATATCAATATGAATACATATATCTTGTCATGGAAGTGGGATTTATTCAAAACTTTCATCTAGTTACTGATTATTTGAAATATTCACCTTACTATAACATTTTTCATATAACAGTTTTCTTTTTTTCATTAAGTGTGTTAAAAATTAGGGGATATATAACTACATTTTCACTATGATTCCAAATAATAAAATCTTGAAATTTAAATATGGGTATTTTTGTCTTGGAGAATTTATTTATTTGACCCTTAATAGTTCCATCTTATGTTGGTCTTTGATGAATTTACAATGGTATATGAGATGTTATATTTAAATTTCAATGTATCTTTAAAAAATAAATTTATGAAAATTATTGAGATCATATATTTTGGGTTTTTAATTACTTGATTGATGGACATTGTTTTTGTTTTTGCGGGACATCGATTCAAACTGGTCATGTTGTGCATCAGATAGAAGTGTAATTCATTCATACAATATCAAGAATTAACTAAGGAAAATTATCCTAAATAATCATGAAAATATGAGTGTTTTTGATATTTTTTTAGTGAATGATAAATGTTTTTAACTAAAATTTTATTTTTAAACAAATATCACACACATTATGTCATATTGATCTCATCATGCATTCGATTAATGTTTGACCATGTACACAACATCACTAATTACATATATATAATTGTCAAAATGTATTAAGAAACCATCAGAATTATTTTGATTTTTTTATTAATTGAAACATTATTTAATCATCAATTTTAATTTTAAAATAAAAACACACATTTTATGTCATACATATCACATCAGTCGTCATATTAATGTGTAGATAATTTCTACATGTCATAAATGACATATGGCCCATTTTTCAAAACTACCAAAACATTTGTAATTTTATTTTTCAATGTTGAGTATGTCATAATCCAATTTTATAGATATATATTTTTAGAGTAAAAAAACATTGAGCCCATTACAAACTAAAAAACACACTACTGAACATAAACATGTAAAATAAAAAATATATACCAATACGAAGAGAATAAATAGTGTAAGATCCAGGCCTTTTCCTGGGAAATCTCAAGTGTATTTTTAGATTAACTTGTTTATTTAATTATCATTGAGATGTGTTATGTCTTTTGGGGTGTTTTGGTGTGGTTATTAAGAATCGAGGGAAGATATGTGTTGTGCATGGTTTGAACACGTTTTGGAAAACCGGTGTGCCAACTAACCGTGCAGAAAGTGGTGGTTAGCGTAGTTAGAAGATAGTTTTCATAACAATGTACAATTAATCCATTATGGTAGTGTAATATTATATGGTTGGCGCATATTTTGGCCTAACTGTGTGACCTCCAAGGTAAAACCTTGCTCGAGGACTAGTTAATACCGAAAACTAGATTTATGTCAACCCAAAAATCCGAAACCTCTAAAATTCGATCTTGTCTATGGATTGACAATATCTAGATGTAAGAAAAGTCTTTTATAGGGATTCAAAGGAAATACAAACACCACTTTTTATTATCATAATCTCATATTTATTATGCACTCTCCTTCTGGTAAGTGAATTCTATCGCGATGCTTCTCCCATTTTTTCTCTTATCTTTTCTTTATCTTTTCATGTGTGATCTCCGCCATTTTCTTGGAAATTAATTTATGAGTTGAGATCTAGATCATGGATTGTTTATCAAGATATACTTTTTATTTATCTTTAGTCCTTTATCATAATTTGGGATTTAGGGATATAGATCTGGGGCATGATCGACGACATTGTGCCATTTAGAATTTGGGGATTTACATTCGGATATCATACAATAATAAATAAAGGTAGGTAGTCTAAATCAAAATCATGTAGTCATGATTTATGGTATTTTAATGTGATTTTATTATTTCTGGATTTCCTTGATATATGATTTCTTAAATTTGAGTTATTTGGAAAGTGGAATGGAATTGAGTCACCCAGTGGTGAATGGAAATGGAATCATGGAACAAATGAATTAGAATTCACAAAGAGATATTTTGGAGATTTTTTATGGGTTGATAATTGGTAATTATGGTATTTAATTAATTATGATAACATAATTAATTATGTGTAATTAATTATCGAATTATGTTTGGAAATGTGAGATAATTAATTGTGAGAACTAATTTTGTTCCATGATGTTGACCAAATATAATTAGTAGAGAGAAATACTTATTTTCCATGTTGTGATCTATCAAAATTACTTATGATAATTATTTATTACTTTATGGATTTTGATTTGGATAATTAATTGTAAATAATTAAATATTAATAATAATGTTATTGAGTGATTAATTAATTTATGAATAATTTATTGGATAAGTTCTTTGATAATTTTTGAATTAACTATTGTCCATTGGAATGTTTAAATAATAATTGGACAAGTAAATGAATAAAGTGAAAAAATCTTTTGAATTAATGAATTATTAAATGGATGAAATATTTTTTCTTCTAGACATGGCATTGTAGATTGATTAGATGTTGGGTCTTGGACATGGAGTTCCTCCCCAATATATATCCAAGGATGAGATTATGGGGTGCATGGCATGAAGACGTACACCGAATGAGATATAAAGTTATATTAATGGAGACCTTCACTTAATGATATTTGGGGTAGTAGGCATGATGACCAATATCGAAGGATTTATAATAATGAATGTTTATTTAAATGTGATTTGATGGTGTTAGTCATGGTGACCTACACCAAATAAATGATAATATTTAATGATTATTAAATTGGAAAAAATTAATTTAATATTAGCCAAATGTAAATAATAAAGATTAAATGGAAATGTGATAATAGTTTATATTATAAATTTTATTTATTGCTTCATAAAACTGTATGCACTACCTTTCAGATGGAATCATTTTAAAAACTATTGGTGGTGGCCTATTGGGTTGTACACATACACTATTTAGGCTTTTTGATAGGAACCTGAGTGGACTTTGTAGTTGAAGGACATGATAAGGGAAAGGCCCTAAAATAAGTTATTTTTTGGGTTAGAGCATGGGATAGGGGACCAATTTTGTTTTTAGGAATAACTTTGTAGACTTCATGTCTTTAAATTTAGTTTCATTATAGACACATGAGACATGAATTATCATAGCATGATTTACCTTTTTGCTGATTATTGTATTTTCTTGTTTTTAATTTCATATATCATGGTATTTTCCTAGATGTTTATATGTTTCCAAACATGGTTAGAGTTTTTTTCCACTAGTGTTTTATTCAAATTAAATTGGGTAGTTTCTCTCCATGACTAACATAGAAAAACCTCACAGCTAGTTGGAATCCTCTAGCTTATGGGGAGTCGTGCATGAGGGAATGTGACCAACCAGATCGTGGCACCACTTGGAGGAACCTCGATCGGGACGTCACAAAGTGTTATAAATGGTGTTTTCTTTTCCTTCTTCTTCTTTTATCTTTCTATTTTTGGAAAAGTAGAATGTATACTCGGAAGATTTGTGACTTGGTAATGAGATCATTCATGGGAGTTGAAAAACCATGTTTGATGGAGAATCTGAGTAATCTGGGTGGGATTGTTGTGATAACTATTTTTTGTTATAGTTTGATATTACTTCATCTTTTTTGAAGAACATGTTGTGTGATGTGATATTTGTTGTAAAATATTATAAATTTTGAGTCGAGGTCTAAAGAGGTATTATACTGGGTACTTCATTAATCATTCTAGGATCTCTAGGAAGTTATGAGATTCATTATTCTTGGCCCTCATGTGATAATGGGATATGGGTAATTTGTTGGACATGAACTATTTTTCTTTATTTTGAGATTTAAATAATGATGAAATATGAGAAATAATGGATGTCTAATGTGCACCTTCATTGTCAAATTTATTATGGGAAATTAATTAATTACTGAATTATATAATTTTAGATAATGTGATTACATAACGGTTTAATTAATTAGTGAGAATGAATATACCCTTGTTAACCATGCCCTAGTAGTATAATGGTTATGGGTAGGGATAAGGCCTCAGTGATTACCTGTGGCGATAAAAAGGGGGAAATCACATGTAGAAAATTGTTGTGTTAGTTTAACCCATTAGGTAATTGTTTTATTGTTTTGTTATGAGACCCAATACATGCTCTTTTCATTATAGAGATATGCCATGATTATGCTTGTGGAGTGAGATACTGATGGTGTGTCCTTGAATGGACTTCTAGATATGTATCATAATGCACCATTGGTTTATGATAAGGATTAAGGGGAATGGTTTTGAGAGAATATTTCAAATTTTATTCAATTCTTGGATAGAGCCCCAGGGCATGTTTAGAAAAGAATGACTCAGTTGACATGGGAGTTATAGCGGAATCACCCTCCTATATTTTCTAGAGATGGTGGACCTAAGGGAGCTGAAAACTAGATTGAATCAATGGAGATGATACATGGACATTTGGAGAGTTTGGATGATAGGAGGGTTATGTTGGCAGCATATATGATATAGTGTTCAGTATTGCGCTAGTTCGAAATTCAGGTACAATCATGATAGTCTAACGATATATTATGGAATGAAATTATTGAGAAGTTTATAGGGAAATTCTATCAAGAAACACTGTGGAAAGGGAAGGATTCATAGTTTATGCATCTGACCTAAGGATGCATTTTCAAAGTGAAGTGCCAATTTTGTGGTAATTTGGGACACTTATAGAAGTTCTGTATGAAGAAACATCATGCTGGTGCTGAGGGAGCAGCTACATTGAGTCAGAGTGTGGGTAGAGATTATTCTACACCATATAGGTCTAGAAGATAGAGTTCTACAAGAAGAGGCATTTGAAGAAATGGACGTGGTTCTTTATGAAATGAGCCCTTGTATCAGTAGTGTGGTGCTACATTATGGTGTGAGACGAAGCCAAAGGGAAGAAGGGTAGGAGAGTTATGTGGAGTATAGCCTACACTTATGGAGAGATAGCCTTTTCCATCAATAGTAAGAGGTAATCTTCATATTTCTTATAACTTTTCTACTTCCTTGTTTGATACCAGTGCCACTCTTTCCTTTGATTCTACAGTCCTTGTTAATGGAATGATCCTGAAAGAGGAGTCCACAAGGGAGGGAATGAATATTGATACAACATTGGGAACCATGTTGGGGGTTATCTCTTTAATATTGGGATATTTTTTATAGATCTCGGAGTATCATTTCCTTTGAGATATATATTTACTTAATATAATTGGATTCGACCTAATTATGATTATGGAGTGGCTAGTGCATACCGATCCCACATAGATTGTTTCTCCAGGAGAGTATCCTATGAATTTCATGTAGGGTGACCCGTATGTTCATCATCAAAAAAGGGATATCAATGTAGGTAGAACTGGGCTAATTACTCAAAAACTAAGAGAGTTCACATTCCATTTTTCTATTCTTTTTCAATATTATGTGCATGGTATGAATGAAATCCTTCTACAAGTGGTAGAACTATTTGTGGATGTCTTTCCTGAAAACATTTATATGTTGCCACTTGAGAGAGTTGTAGAATTCACTGTTGAGATTGTATTAGGGGATAAACCCATATATATTACACCTTGATTAATGGCACTGACTAAGATTTAATAGCTCAAAACATTGTTAGATGAGTTGGAGGACAAAGGATTTATCCGTCCAAGTACGTCTCCTTGGGGGGTCAACAATTTTGTTTCCAACAAAGGAAGACATGGGTTTATGAATGTGTGTTAATTAATGAATGTGAAGAAAATGATTGTGAAGAACATATATATTCATCCACATATTGATGATATGTTTGACCAGCTAAAGGGGGATTTTATATTCTCAATGATCGATATGAGATCATGGTATCATCAGTTGAGAGTTCATAATTTTAATACACATAGAACTGCTTTCATGAGTAGGTATGAAATTTATGAGTTTGTCGTAATTCCATTTGGGTTGAAAAATTCTATAGCAGTGTTTATGGACTTGATGAATATGATATTTCACACGTATTTAGATCATTTTGTGGTGGTGTTTGTGGTCAAAATCATGGTGTTCTCTATGAATCATGAGGTTCATGCTGATAATCTTGAAATCGTCAATGGTACACTTAGAGAACACCAGATATATGCCATGATTTCTACATTTTAGTTTTATATTGGTAGGGTACAAATTTTAGAGCACATAATCAACGAAGTAGGTGTGATAGTGTTTCTAAGAAATGTTCTTGCATTGGTATCCTGGGAGTAGTATAAAATGATTAATATATCTGAAGAAATATAGGGTTATTTGGATATTACAGGTGGTTCATCCAATAGTTTTCTCAATTGGGAGCACCACCTATTATTATGAAAAAGGATTTGATAGAGATTTTTTTGGATAGTATCATAAAACAATTAATTCCATGATTTGATGATTATCTTGACATCAGCACCAATTATTATCTTAACTACGTCCGGTGACGATTACATGGTGTATTATGATGATTTTGGGATCAGACTCGGAGATTTGTTGTTTCAAGAAAATTGATTCATTTTATATGGTTCTTGGTAGTCGAGATAAAATTAATGAAATTACCCTACACATCATCTCATGTTGGAAACATTATTTTATGCTCTTATGTTTTGGTGACACTATCTTTTTAGTGAAGAATTTATTGTTTTTATAGATGAGAAAATCATGAATTATATTATTTCAGTGTGTGACATGAATATTGAACAACGAATATGGGTAGAGTATATAAAATCCATTGATTATGAACTGTAATAAACCCCTATGATGGGGAATGCTTTGGATGATTCCTTGAGTAGTAAAACATAGACTAAATTTCTACATGATTCGGGTGTAGAGTGAATGTTGATGACATTTCAGGTGAAAATACATGTTGTAGTTCCATAGAATTGGGAGATGATGACTCTAGTTTTTGTGGCAGTGGTTCTACACACATTAGATGTATTGGGGATATATATTATGTAGATCTAGAGTGTTTAACATTAAGGGAATAACTGGATGATGGGGAGAAACCTTCAGACTAGATGATAGAAGAGGATGATATCATCTATGTAAAAAATTTTGTTGTTGTGCCAACATATATGAAATAGGAACTAATGCAAGAATATTATGCTTCAATGTAGGTGGTACATCTTATGAGGGATAAATTTACAGTGATCTATGATGATAGTTTTGGAGGATAGGAATGAAAAATTGATATCAAGTTTTGTAAAATGGTGTTTCATCTGTCATTAAGTGATGTCTAAGAACCAATATCCATGAGGTCTACTATAGTCATTACAGATTATAAAATAGATATGGGATGATGTGACTAATGATTTTTTAGTAGGACATCCAAATACTCATTGGATGAGTGATTATATTTGGTTTACTATGTATCAGCTAACGATGGTTGCACATTTATTGCCTATCATGGAATGTATTATTGTAGGGAAGTTGGGAGGGACATCTGTGATAGAAAAAGATTGTTTCCTTGAGGTTCCACAAACTATAGATTCAGAAAACTATTAAAGGATTAAATAACACTTTTGGAAGGGTTTAAAAATTATATTGGTACATATGTTCTTTTATGTATGGAATTCCACCCACAGATAGATGGGAAGTCAGAGCACATCATACAAATGTTAGCGGATATGTTACTAGCTTGTGGGCATGAATTTGGTGGTTCTTGGGAGAAGCACATGGCTTTAGTGGAGTTCACCTATAATGATAGTTATCAGAAAACAATACATATGGATCTATATATGGATCTTTATGGTATAACTTGTATGTGGCCATTATGTTGGTTAGAGAAACATGATCCAGAGTTTTTGGGACTGAGTCTCATTCAGGAGACTTTAGAGCAGGTGCAGTATATTTGGAAACATATGTATATATATTAGATTATATATAATTTGTATGCTGATTTAAATAGATGTCCCCTATAGATTAAATATTATGATCATGTTTTCTTTCGGGTGTTTCTTAGATTGGGTCACCAAAGGATTTAGAGGAAGAACAAGTTGGTTCCCAGGATTGTAGGCCCGTTTTAGGAGAAACAGAGAATCAATCATGTTGCTTACCGATTAGCACTTCCAAATAAATTCACTTCAATGCATGACGTTTCACATTTTTCACAACTGTGTTGATATCACCCCGAACATTATCATGTGATTTATGTGGAAGAGGTTTACCTCACATTATTTTCATCCTTTGAGGATCATCTAATATGTCTGATGGGTCAACGTTAGAAAGTGTTACAGGGAACAACAATTACATTAGTTCATGTGTTATATAAACATGTAATACAAGAAGAGTAAACATGGGTATGGGAAGAAAACAAGAGGGAATAATGGCCCAATCATTCTATCATGGAATCATAGAGATGTTCGGGAGTGCATATTGATGATGAGTTGTTATAAGGCTATAATAATGTATGATCCCAGCCTTTTCATGAGAAATAGCAGGCATTTTCTGGTATAATATGATTTTATTAATGTACATTTGAGTTGGGGTATGGCTTGTGGTGTGTTTAGGTGATGTTTTTAAGAAACAAGGGATGACAGGGTTTTTGCACTATTTACGAATGAAATGGAAAAACCGTGAGGACAGTGGAGGTTGGAACGGTTGGAGAACCATTTTCCAAAATGTGCACCATTAATCCATACAGGTATTTTAATACCATACTGTTGGCATACATTTCGCAATCTATGTGGTTTCCCAGGTGAAACTATGTGCACAACCCTGTTTATTTCTCAAAACCCATTTTATAACCATCTTAACCCTCAAATCCTCTGAAATTCTACCGAAGACTGGGATTAAAAATATATAGGTTTCCCCATATAAAATATAATGATTCTGAGGAAATGTGTACATTTTTATACAAGATAGAAATCTCGGATTGAGGATCCTCTATCCTCCCAGTATGTGGATGTCATCTCAATGCCTCTCCTATGATTTTTCTTACCTTTTCTATATCTTTTCATAGAAGATATCCCCCTTTTTCATATATATAAAATTATGAGTTCAGATCTAGATCTAGGAATTTGTATATAGATCTTATTATAAATGAGCATCATTCATTGATATTAATTTTGAATTTTTGGATTCATATACAGAGCTTGATCGACAATGTTGTGCCGATCATGTTTTAGAGATTTTCCTTGGGCTATCTTCAGTCAATAAACCATACTGAGTGGACTAAATAAAACTCCCAATGTCAAAATTTATAATATGT
The DNA here is from genome assembly GCA_963277665.1 of Viscum album. NCBI lineage: Eukaryota > Viridiplantae > Streptophyta > Magnoliopsida > Santalales > Viscaceae > Viscum > Viscum album. Next base: position 6,020,276 of record OY728121.1, on the reverse strand, counting down.
GAATGTGATTTTATGATTTCTATATTTCCATGATAAATAATTTGAAAAATTGGAGTAATTAGTAATTTTTAATTGAATTTAGTTTCTTTGGTGGTTAGTTGAAAATGGAATCATACAAAAAAATAAGGGGGTTTCCCAAATAGATATTTTGGAGATTTTTATGTGTTAAGATTTGTTAATTCTGAAATTTAATATATACTTATATGATAATTAGTTGGGGAAAAATTAATTATTGAATTATGTTTGGCTAGGTGAGATAATTAATTGTTAGAATTAATTATGTGACATTATATTGAATAAAGATAATTAATTATGAGAATTGATTTTTATCCAATTTATGATCTAAGATAAATAATTTTTTGAATTAATTAAAAATTGTTTGGTTCTGATTTTTATAATAAATTGTGAAGAATTAATTTGTGGAATTATAATTTCATTGAATAATAAATTATTTGATTAATAAAATAATGGGTTATGTTCTTAGTTAATTGTTTAATTAACTAATAGACATTGAAATGATTAAATAATTTTTTGTTTTGTAAATTAATATTGTGGAAAATTATAATGAATTAAATAATTATTAAATGGATTATATATTTGTGGTGCTAGAGGAGGACTTGTTGACCAATTAGATGTTGAGACTTGGACATAGACTTCCTCCCTAATATTTTACCAAGATAAAGATTATGTTGTTCAAAGAATGTTGACTGACACCGAATGAGATATAATGTTATAGGAATGTCGACCTAAACATAATGAATTTTTGGGTTCTATGCATGAATACCTACACCTAATGAGTGATAATAATGAATGATGATTTAAATGATATTTTATGTTGTTGTGAATGGATTCATACGCCGAATGAATGATAATAATGAAAGATGTTTTAATTAGGAAACATGAAATGAAACTATGCCAAATGAGATTAATAACGATTATATTTATATGTGATAACTGTATAAATTATACATTGCATTTAATGCTTCATAAAACTACATACAAAATATTTTTAGTGGACACTTTTTAAAAATTATTTGTGGTGGGATACTGAGCTATATTAACACCCAATTCGTGCTACTGAATCACCACACGAGTATGATTTTTTGTGGTAGTACATGATAAGGGAAAGGATATGGGGTAGGATTATATTTGGGATTGGAGCATTGGTGAGGGAGCATAATGTGGTTCAGGACCCATTTTGGAGTCATTGTGTCTTTACTTTTAGTTTCATTAATGACACATGAAATAATTGTGATAAAATGATTTACCTTTTAGTTGAGTATTGTTTTTCTAATATTTACTATAATATTTAATGGTATATTAATGTTTATCTATATGTTTATGAACTAGGTTATTTTTTTTCATTCACTGGTGTTCTATTCTAATAAAAGAGTGTATAGTCTCCCCATGAATGACATACCAGCCCCTCATTGCTAGTTGGAACCCTTTGGAGTTTAGGGAGGTGTGCATAATGTCTTTTGACCAACCGGATCGAGGCACCGCTTAGTGGAACCCAGGTTGGGACGTCACAAATATTACATGATGACATTATTATTATTGTATAAATTTAAGATATTTTATTTCTAGAATGATTATTTTGTTTTATAATGAATAAAATTATTAAATTAGAAAATATTTATGTAGTTATTTCATCACGATTGTAATAAAAATAAACTATATAAGTATCATGTAAAAATAATAAGAATGTAAATAAAAAAGTTGTGTGAAATGATGATAAAATTTACTAAAGTAGATATATAATGTAACCTCTTCATTAGTTGTACATAAATTTTGACACCATGTATATTGTAAATTCATATATTAAAAAATCTATTTCATTTTTTATATTTATGTTATGTTGATAGTCAATTTAGTACTGACAAAATATAAAATTAAATGGAATAATAAATATTATAAATTAAATTTTAATTATCAAAAAAATTACCTCATTGGGGATTATATATTGTTGACATAATTAATATCATTTATAAATTTTCTAATGTAATAACCTAAATAATTTCTATTGTATTATTTATATTCTAAAACAAAATTTCAATATATTTTATATTCTAAAATTAAATTTCACATATTAGTGGAGATGGTGTGATAACTTTTTCCAAACTCTATTTGAATAATGAAATCCAATAACCTTATTTTTTTCTTTGGGTAGAAATGATTTTTTCCTAGAATCAGAATCATTAACGAATGTTTTAACATAATTTAGTGTGTAACATGATCACATGTAAGACAACATTGTGTCCCTCTAATAATTAATATTAAAAAATTACCACAAGCATAAAAATAATTAATCATCCAATACAAAATATCATTTTAATTTAAATAATTTTTTTAAGAATCATTGAAAATAAAAACTATTTCTGACATTAATTTAGATTTTTCAATAAATAGATCCTAAAAAATATCAATATCAATATCCATTATTTCTCTATTATAATAATATACAACATATTGTATTTTCACTTCATGCTTAACCAAGGGGAAATGTTATTATTTTCTTTATAACTATCTTTATATTATATGTAATTATATCAAAATGAAAAGGATTCACTCCATCAGATGATGACAAATGATGATGGTTTCTCGACGTATTTTATATTTGAGGATACTCATGACCAATCTTATTTCATAGAATATTGTATAATGTTATAATTTTTTTCCAATATTTATATATTTTTTTCTAACTCTCAGGTTTATTTTCTGGATGTATCATTACATCCGTATAGGTTCCTATACTAGAGAATGAATGGAATTTACAATAAAACATTCAAATGATTTTATTAATCATTATTGTATCGATATGCACCATAAATTTGGTGTTTTTTTAAGTGAATCATTCTATTCATAAAATAGTATACAATAATTTTCACATGAATGTATCTTTTAGAGATCATACTCATTGAATAACGAAATCTTTTAGTGAAATATGTTTTTCAAGGATGGTTGTTATATTCTGGGATCATATCATTCAATAGATAAAGTAGTTCATAAATTTTGGTTTCAATCCCTAATTTTGTATCATTTACACTATATAGATTCATTTTGGATTATAATGATTTATATTTAGTATAACAATTATATATTGTTGTCTTGGAAAAATTCATTAACGTCTAAAAAATTTTGTTTGATCATGATGTTTATCATAAATTGATTTTTTTTTCACAATTTGATACTATCCATCATCACACCTATAATTAAATCATCAATAGGGTCATTATCATTATTCACACATCTAATCATATGAGGTTATCCATAAAAAACAATGTTATCCTTGTCACTAGCTATATTGTGTTTTTACCTATGTTAATACTCATATTTATAAAATTGATTTATTATATAATAGATCAAGTGTTCTTCGAACTCCTCTAGATTAAATTCTTTTGAATAATGTCATTGTAAACACATAAAAAACATTTGATATGGGTTATATGCATGATAATTTTCAATTTAGATGAAACCCATCCTCAAACTCTATTACCATATTATTAGAATCCATCCATTTTTTATTCATATTAATCATATTTGTTCAAATAATATTAGTATTTAAAATGATACATAAATTTATAAATTTTATAAACTCATAAACCTTAAAGGATATTCTTAAGGAATTATTTATGCTACTACAACTATTTTTCTATGATAATTACGGATAACTGATGGATATTGAGATTATTTTGTACTGTTGGAAATAATTAATTAATAAGAATGTGTGATATCAAAAATGTCACAAAAAATATTATTAAATATTCTTCTACTAAAAATAAAAGATATCAGGGGGAAGAATTGTTGATTATAAATTTCATCACTTGGTACATGGTAGAGTGGATGTTTTTTCCATGATAGGATTCATCAGAGCTGAATATGATCATTTATCCAATGATTACAACAGTGATATGACCCAATCACCAATCCTTGACAACGTTACACTTAATGAGTCTCTTGAAATTTCATGGGTATAGTGAATAAAATTTTTAGTTTGCCTTAATGGAATGAAACGATAATGATAATTAAAAAGGTCAAAATGATGACATAAAAATCCAATAGCGATGATAATGAATTCAATGGTGCCAAAAGAATGTACAAATTAAAAATAAATAACCACATACTAATTGGAGCCTATGATGGGATAAAAGTTGGTGGAATCCTCAATGGTTTCATCAAAAGAATTCAACAACTACGATTGATAATTTACAGATCCCATCATTTGAGGGAATGAAATTTGGTTGATGATAATCCCATAATAGGAATTCATAATACAACTCAACATCTTTTGGACACATTAATTTTAGTGTAAAAATAAATTATATTTGATGTGGAATAGGTATGTTCAAATTTCATTTCTATTTTCTTATATTAAAAAAAAGCATCTACAATTTAATAAATGAACATAGAAAAAAAATTATAGGTTATAAAAAAATGAGTGATTTCTTGCATACAAACAAGTGGATTTTTAGAGATATAAGACAATTTAATCAAATGGGAATCCCTATAATCATCTATTTTAATAAGAGATAATGAAAATGAAAATAAGAGGTCGACCTATTTCGGAAAAACCTCATACCATTTGTTTGGATCAGTTGGTATAGTCTCCAAAATCGTTGTTAAATGCCACACTAATGGTTTGGGGGACCATTGTCTTTACATTCATTGGTATATTACTATACAAATTATTGTTGGAAACAGTTGGTATAGTTCGTCTATAAAAATATTTCTCATACGTTTGGTATATGTAATATGAAATAAATATAATAATAGTTTTAATAAACATTGATATAGGTAATTCAAAAAACTGTCACACGTTTTGAACCTCGCACCACAAAATAATATTTCAAACACATAACCACCATAATACAATGTTTTATAGAAGCATTATATGATGAATATTTATATTTGAATTTTTACTTAATTTTTATGTATTCATTGTTATTTGATAAAACAATTCTTTAAAAATATAAAATCATTTACCATGTGTTAGGAAAAAAAAATTTATAGACCTATTCCAATGGTTTTCTAAAAAATTGATATAATTATTTTGAATTTTGGGAACTTTAAGAATGGTTTTGAAAATAAATTCGTATAGTTTCATTAAATATATCCTATACGAATTTTGATATCCAAACCGTTGGTACAACCATAAAATATAAAAACGGTATTAGAGTAACCATTGGTATAATGTCATTCTATTTATGACATACCAATGCTTTATATACAACCTATTTAATATATGAAATATACCAACATTTTTTTGAAAATATTTGAATAGGGTCATAAATGTTTTTCATACCAGTGTTTTTTTCTAAAAATTCGGTATATGTTCAACTTATGGAACCTATATCAACGATTTATTAAAAAATGATAGTATAAGACCAATTTCTACTATTATTTAAAATGGATTGAACCTTCATAACTGATAAATCAATGAATTGGATACCATAGTGTGATTCACTACTACCAATGATAATGAAAATATAATATGATAACATGTAGAACATTTTCCATCCACTCTCTAGGGAGAACATAAATCCATTGAATAATTCACAGGCTATAGCCACTGGGGGATCACAAAAACAATGGATGAAAAATTTCATGTTGGGATAATGCAACCAGGATTATCGTGTAATAGAATATCCAAAACAATCATACCTCTTATGAATATTTATTAATCCACATGAATATTAAAACCCTCGGATGGTGGTAGATTTACATATAGATGTGATAATACAGTAAGGGGTTATCATGAATAATCTCATTACGCAACCAAATCTACTTCCATGATAAAACCTACTTGATCAAAAATAAGTAATTTATTATAATCCCATTAAAAACAATATCATATATTATCACCCATATAAACCATGATATGGTACATATGATGTATATTGTATTATTGAGGATACAGTATTACCACATTGAGAACATTTACACAAAACAATTATCCATCTCCAAAATCCAATCTGCATTTGTATTTCTATGCATGTAAAATGTTCCAAGACCCTTGATGGTAGAACATTAAATTTATGTGATTTTATGTTTTCATAATGGTGTAGGGTATAAAATTATCCACATTAATATTTAACACCTTTATAAACAAATTTAAATGGAAAATTCACATGAAATATTTTAATTTGAATGTTCATAACTCGGGTGACACTACCATGTTCCATAAGTATTTCTCCGAATCATCATTTTTAATTATCTGTATTCTAGGGGAAAATCTGTAAGTATATTAAGATACATAGCCACCCATATATTAATTATTAAAAAAAATTGTACTTGTCTATATCATTTGTTCACGGAATACTAAAAATAACAATCAAATCCATTTCATTGAACCACACATCCAGTTTATCAGAACACCATCCATTACTAGCATCATAAAAATAAGAGAAATAGTGTAATCTACCAAATCCAAAACTTCCTAAGAGGTGAAAATAATCCCACATTTATAAACAAGCCAAGGTTCCTTCCAGGTCATGAATTTGATTCTAAATTCAGTCCTCCAAAAGAGTCCCTTCCAATGAAAAACACATAATCCCAAGAGGAATCTCTTTAAATGATATGGTGGGGGTTATGAGATACATTAAAAAACATATGAGGGTTTCAATTGGATTCAATGATCTTAGTGCACATGGAAATAGGGTTATGAATCAGGAGTCATCCTTTCTATTCTAAAAGAGAAATGTTGATCATTTCTATGTATTGCTATCTTATACAACCATAGGGTTTAGGGATACATAGATAATCTGGAGCCAACTAATGAATTTTATTTCATAGTTCAAACCCATAAAAACATAGAAATATGAAATTGAATTTGATCAAAAAAAAGTTGGGAATCTTAAATATATACATTTTTTTAATTGTAATCGATTGAGATACATCTTATATATGTTCTCCGTTCCCTAAAATAAGAATTCTTCTAAAATTCCATCCCAATTTTTCTTTTAAATTATCAATAATGCCCACGATAACCGGTAACAATGTATCGACAAAAAATAATAGGGATCCTAAAATATGTATTATGATTATAATCCACCATATTACACAAGTTTTAATGAATATCGCCCTTTTGGAAAGTAGTCTCACCTGTTTTGATGGAAATTTATTGTTTTGAATATTGAATTAATTGTGATGATTATTTCACATATTTTTCAAGAAGTTAGAAATTAGATATGCATTCTTAAATATTGGCCCTTTAGAAAAAAAAATCTTCTATAAAGGATGAAGATATGAAAAATGGGTGGACATATTCTATAAACCACCCCCAATAAACATGTTGTCTTTATCATACATGGAAATTAAATTAGAAAATTCACCATCCATCAAGGCACTAGAGAAAGGGGAATGTAGGACCCCATATCTAAAGCCCTTGGTATGGGTGTAACATAGAGAGAGTGTTCTACTGATATTGAATTTGACGGAGAAGAAAGAATGTTTTTTATATTTCAGTTGTTTTAATTAATAATTTATAGAATAACAATTTGGAATTTTCTGTTTCAAATTTTTTTAATGAAATTGAAAATCTTAAGTGAAGTTGATTGTATTATATTTTGAACTATTGGAATAATTTTATTGATATAGTTTTTATTGACTAGGCAATATTATAATACACAATTGGTTCACCCAACAATGCTTATGAAAATATCCAACAATACTCGTGGAAGAGTAAATCATTTAAAAATGCTTACATAATAAATGACCTTTATAAACCATGAATGAATCATAGAGTAATAAAATTCATAATAATTTAATGAAAACTAAGTCAATTTTTTTTGATGCATATGCATAATCAAGTACACAAATATTCATGGGATTAGCTCAAATACATTATGTTTTTAGAAGTTTTATTTGTCCAAGCTGTTTGCGGGGGATTGACGTAAGTGGTCGACATTTGTGTTAGAGCATGAATGGGGAAAAGAAACCATTCCACATAGTGCTGAATTTATTTGGAAATGATTTTTTTTTCAATTCATTCCAAATTATTTTGATAAATATGATGTGACACCCGATCCATCCATGATACGTTTCCCATTGAATAATTCAATAGCTTGCATGGATCTCAACTTCGAGATTCTAACACACCGTGACCAATCAAACTAGTTATAATGAATAGTTATACCATCTTTTTGGAATTTTATAAATATTTTCGTTCAAAATGGAATTAATTTTTAGATTCGGAATATCAAAATTATCTTAGGGTGGATTTTTGGTATTTTTCTGCAAGCATTCAATTTTTGATTAATAGAGGGAAAACACTGCGATATTGGTTAAAACTGACATTTTTTCTAATAATTAGTTATTTTATTTTAAATTTATTACTTGAAAAAATATATACATAATAAAAATATATTTTCAATGTAATTAATTGGAGTAATTTTAATATAAAATACGATATATAAAATTTTATCGAACTATTACCATCTTTCAACCATCTCCTATGAGCTTTTGAAATTTTTTATAAAACATAATTTTACCGCTACTTTGAGTTGAATTTCAAAAATCCGAGAGACACTGTTAATATCAGTATGTAAAATGTGGTTCAATAAGATTATAGTAATTTTTTGGGATTAGTAAGTTTTTACTTTTATTTACCACAGTTTAATGTAAATAGGGTAATTAAGGGAAAATGATATCATAATCACCCTAACACATGTCCTAATTATATTGGATAAATTTAATTTGACCAAAAACAATCTAGATATAAAAAATTATCCTTTAGGATTACATGGATTATATGTGGACATTTCTTATTCTTTTATTTTTTGAAAAGTTAAAAGAGTTAAAATCAACGTTTAATAACTAAACCATTTTTAATATAGAATCATACATAAGATTAACCCTGATATAAATACTCATTAGAATAATAAAACGATGTAGAACATAATTGTATTTTATTTATAATTTTTAGATATTATATAACTAAATTTATTTATGACATAATGATGATGGAGTAATTTCCTTATTAATGAATGAATACAATAATTGATATTATAAATATCCAAATAAATCATATTTGAGACTTTTAATGAATTATATTAATTTTATAGGTTAAAATGACATTTTATGGTTTATTAAATAAATTTATTTCATAGTAATAATGTAGTAATGAATTCAACCAAAAAAACCAAATATTGTCAAAATTGACATATACAAGATTTTAAAACAAATATTATATTATTAATTGGTATTCAATTTCATAAAATCAAAGTATTAAAAAATGTTCTTAAATAATATTTTATATGTCATTAATGATCCACTTGGGGTTCTCTTGAATGTTTATTTTATGTTTATTTACAATATAATATAAATAATCTTAGAGATATGGAAAATGTCAAACTATTGAACTAAGAATTAAAAGTTAAAGATTAGGTTAATATTGTGACCGAAACCTGTCTAAAACCTATTGGTTGAGTGGTTTTCGACCCATCACCACCATAGTCATTATATAATTCATTTTTTATGCATTATAAACCTAAAATGATTTTATTATAAAATAATATTTCAGCCTTTTCCTAAGGTGCCTCTCACCCCTCTTATAAAATGGGACTACCCCTTATTTAAAATTCACTCCTTAAATGAAATTTGAATTGGCGAAACCCAACCCATATATTCTCTAAACTTTCCTTCCTTAAAATTAGAGGCCTTCAATTAGTCAGAAAGACAACCTATGATGCCTTTTTGATTGAATCAAAAGGAATAACCCGAAGAAGAGGTAAATATTTCATCACCTCTTTCACATTCATTTCCTCTTCCACGTCCTATTTCATTATTTTTTCCATTATTAAATAATAACTACAGTATAATCTATATACTGTGAATTTATTATAAAAATGGTACAACCATATTCATTATTCTATCCATCCGATAAATAACAATGAAACCATACCTGTGTACGTATAGATTACCGTCTCCACGTCGTGGTGTAGTTTGTTATTCAAACACATCATCATTTGGATGGGTATAATAATGAGTATAAATGATGTAATGGATGAATATATAATTATTTTTATTCTATATATATTATATACCATCCAATTATATTTGATTTTCATATCAAAACAATGATGTTGTCACTCGTGCGCACAAACAGATTTCCGTTTGCATGAACCTGATGAGAGTCATTCCACATGGTAATCAATCAACAATAATTTTCATTTTATGATATAAAATAATGATTATTATAATAATATAATTCTTTATATGAATTAAATACACTCTATCAAAAACAAAAATGGCTTACATAACAATGTATATAATGGAAAATGAATTAATTAACACCTAAAATGGTGATACTACTATAATTTCATTAAGAAGGAAATATTCAGATCATATCTGATATTTTAATTATGTATATAGTTATTGTATAATTTAATAACAATTATTTAACCATTATACGTGAGTTTAACCTACCCTCGACCATGGAAAAGTAAAAGGTAAGGGTTAATTATACAATCTCTCTATTATACAAGGTTGATTTTACATAATTATCTACTGGGAGCTCTTTATCATCCACATCTTTGTTTCATAAAAATTTATTCCAAAACATTTTTAATATTTACTATAGTATGTGTTAATGTCATTTATACACTTGTATTACTTTTTATAAAATGGTTTCAAATGAAACTTTCCTTCGTTTTCCAATCAATGTACCTTATGAAATTTTAAACAAAATTAATGTATGAATGTTTTTCTATCTTATATGGAGGGTGCAGATATTTTCCACTATTATAACATCGTCTAATTTTCCATTAAAATATTATATTTATATTTTTAGAATAATATTTTTCTTTTATAACTATATTAATTTTAAATCATTTAAAAATTGAAATAGATATTTCCCTAATTTTTTTTATTTCAACTATGTCAACGTCAATTGATTGATTGTGAGTTTATTTGAAGATGATTTATTATTATACAAAACAACCATATTGTATTGAAGTATTTGTGATATTTTTTACTGTGGATGTGTTATTTTTATACCATTCAGGGTTTATGAATAATGTTTTGACACTTCGTATGATATTTTTAATACAAATGATTCTATTATTTTTAATAATTTTCATATGATGAATGCATTGGATATAGTGAGTGATGGGTTGAGACTACTATAACTCATTGATTCATCAGTAGCTCTCATGTGACAAAATAGTGTCTTGGCACAAGGCCTTAAAAAGTCTTATTTTAGTCCTAGCGTAGAGCCTTGAATATGTGGTTCTGATGTTTGGGATTATGCATTCAATCATTATGAAAGTAGCTATTTATATTGCAAGTGCTTATTAGACTAGAAAAATATACATGTAAATATGTAAATGGAACTATTTGATTTTATATTTTCCATATAATGCTTAATTTCATGTTTAAATGGACTTTTTTAGTCTTATACACTACCTTATCTATATATTCTAATTTATGAATGTTTTTTCTATATTTGTATCCTCACTGCACATCTAAGCTCACTCTATTCTATGTTTAATTTTTCCTAGGATATGAAAAAGTAGATTATGACAGAAATGAGGGGTTAGTATAAGGGATATGAGTGTGTTATATGGAGACTATTTTTTTGTATTTTATCATTTTTTTAAAGTAATTAGAAATATATGAATGTATATAGTATTTCCATGGCTGTTAAACTAAGTGGTCATTCGAGACATGGTCTTTTATGATCATGCCAATATTATGTAATAATGTAACGACTATGTGTAATGGGGGTCGGGGTGTTATAGTTGATATCAGAGGATGTTTAGTACAAACCATGGAAACTATAATTAGATAAACTTTTATTAGAGAACGTTACCCTATGATAGACTATGAATACTTGTGTAGAATAATTTCTTAGAAATTTGGTACTCAATGGATTTTGTGAGTTTTAATTGCAATACATCCCTATATAGATATGAGCAGTTAGAGGCAACTCTGGCATAGATGTACCTAGGGGTAAAACCCCAAAACACTGCATTTAGTTATACTCGAATGGGAACTGGTGCATGAAAATGGGCCTTGCTGCATTCTTGGTTACGACAATCTCGATGGTACTGCTTAGGGAAATTCACATTTTCTTTACAAACCACTATGAAGGGTTTTTGAGTATATATTTCCTCAAAGAAATTGTTTTGTGAATATGAATTATATCCATAAATTGATCAATTTATGTTAAGTGTTTAACAAGTTTGGAGTTATGTATTGTGATTCATAAACTAATCTATTTTATGCCATTGTTTTAGAAACAGATCTTAGTGGAAGGAATGGATACTGTATCAAAGTACATAATACATGTAGGGATTTCCCTCCTACTCTTGATAATTATTGCGGAGATGGTGAAGTAACTGGTGATGATAATCTTATCACCATACTAGGAAAACTTGCTTAGGTTATGAAAAAGTATCTTACCCATATAAAGCACCCTGATTCACATCGCAGTGGTTCGATATTAGACCTCTTAATGATGAAAAAACCGCCAACATTCAATAGGATTAAAAATCCATTGGATGTTGATCGATGTATAAATTCATTAGAGAAAATATTTCATTCTTTGGGGATTTGCGAAAGGGAAAAAGTTATCATGGAAGATCATCCCCTCACAGGATGTGCAAATAAATGGTGGTCATTTATTCAAAACACAAAGTAAGAGAATGAAGTATCAAATATGGAATGGATGGTGTTTAATGTTCTTTTCTTAGAAAAATATTTTCCTCCTGGCCATTGTATTGATAAGGAATGAAAATTTCCTAGTCTGAGTCAAAAAGTGGATGAGAGAGTTTCAAAATATGAGGCTGGAATTTATAGGTTAGCAAGGCATGCTGAAGAATATATATGTAACCCAAGAAGTAATATTGATCATTTCTTTAATGTGATAAAACATTTTCTCTGATAGTCATTAGTCTAGAAATAATTATCATCGTACAAATATATTGTCTAATGTGATTTTAAAATAGAAAAAAATTCTATATGTATTATGACAATAATGAAAACATGAAAAAGAAGAGATCTGCTAAACACTCTAGAAATGGAAAAAAGGATAATAAGTTAAATGTTAAATATCCATCATGTGATAAATGTGGGATGAAACACCCTAGTATTTTCCTGAAGGGAATGTGATGATATAACAAGTGTGGTGGAAAAGGCCACCATGCTCATGATTGCAAGGGGAAGAAAGAGGCAATTGAATTTTAAGATATTATAAAAAAGGGGAATTATTAAAATTAATGTCTTATGCTACAAGGTAACATTACTCAGAAAAGGTCACGGAACAAAGCCGTGCTTATGCGATCTCTACTACTGAGGTTGAAGATCCAAAAGTTTTGGTGGAAGGTAATATAATGGTTTCCTCCAGTTTATCTATTTCATTATTTGATTTTCGATCATCACATAGTTTCATATCATCCAATTTTTCTACGAAAAATAGATATTTTCAATTTGACATAACAAGGGAGTTGTCAATCAAAAAACCTAAATGATGTATCATTGTGACAATGTTTTGTGATTCAATTCCCATTAGAGAACATAAATGTTCTTTATCTACTGATCTCATTTTCATTACCATGATTGAATTTGATATAATTCTCTGTATGGATTGGCTTTTTTACCATGATGCGAAAATTAATTTTTTGAAGAAGGAGGTTTCAATTTTCGATGATGATAAGGAGTACCTCATATTTAGATCCAAAATGTCACAATGAGATTCTTATCTAGATCCACCCCCATTATCTATACAAAATTCAATTATTGGGGAGGATACAAATGAAATAATTGTGGGAGAATAAAATAATGTTTGAATAGAGGACATACATATTGTGCGATAATATGTTGATTTGTTTCTAGAGGATTTACAAGGACATCCTACAGAACGAGAAATTGACTTTTCCAATGATTTAATTCCTGGTTCAATGCCCATATCGAAGACCCCATATATAATGGCCATTTTGGAACTAGTGGAACTAATGAAAATACTTGAGGAATTGATAAATAATGGATTTACTCACCCTAGTGTTTCTCTATGGCGATCCCATTTACATTTTGTTAAAAAGATATAAAAATTTATGAGGTTTTTCGTTGACTACAGGGAGATCAATTCTATAAGAATAAATAATATGTATCCCCTACCTCACATTGATGATTTATTCGACCATCATCATGGAGCTCAATATTTTTCAACGAATGACCTTTGATCTGGATATCATCAGTTGTGGGTGAATAATGAAGACATTCTAAAAACAACATTTTGAACCGGGTACGTGCATTATGAGATTTCAGTAATGCCTTCTAGGCTGACTAATGAACCTTCTATATTCATGGATCTAATAAACAATGTTTTCAAGGAATATCTTGATGAATTTTTAGTGGTATTTATTGAAGATATCTTGGTATACTCCAAAATATGATGATCATGAAAATTACTAGCACACTAATATGAAAACCCTCCAAAGAAATGAATTATATGGGATTTTTAGAATGTGTGAATTATGGCTTCAAGACATTTATTTTCATTTCCGTATTGTCTCGAAGGATGGAATATTTGTTGATACATCAAAGACCAATGCAAACCTAGAATTTTCTGCACCGACGAGTATAACTGAGGTACATAGTTTTATAGGTTAAGCAGTTTATTATTGGCATTTTTCCCATAATTTTTCCCGATTGGTGAACCCATTAACCAAGCTCACACATAGTGGGGTTAAATTTGATAGGAAAAAAGAGTAGAAGATTGATTTGAGGACTTGAAAAAAATATTATTCAATTCTCCTATCATGACTATACAATTAGGGAATGATGGGTTTGTAATTTATAGTGTTGCTTCAAAGAAAGGACTTGGTCTTGTCCTTATGCCGAATGATAGAGTTTTTTCTTATGCATCATGATAGCTAAAAATTCCTGATAAAAACTATCCTAATCACATTATTGAGTTAGTAGATGTAATATTTACTCTGAAAATATTGAGACACTATCTCAATTGTGAAAATGTGTGATTTATTCTGATCACAAGAGTTTAAAGTATATTTTCTCAGAAAAAGATCTCAAAATGAGGCAAAGATGATGACATGAACTAATCATGGTTTATGATTGCACAATACACTACCACCAAGGGAAAGAAAATAAGGTGGCAGAGGCTTTGAGCATAATGAATCATGGAGTTTTGAACAAGATGAGAGTTTAACAGGACCCAATTTTAATGGATCTAGTGAAAATGGATATGGGAATAATCACGGAAGGCGATACATCGTTATTTTTTTTAAATGGTTGACAATCTATCATTACTAGAATTAATGTGTGTAGGACAGCAGGTGGGTGCGACTATGGACACCCGAGATAGCTGGTGGATGCGACGAGGGGTTGGAACCTTTGGCCGCCATCCATGGAGGATCTACGGCGGCTGGATGAAGGGACATGAGTGTTGTTGAGTGATTAGGCAGGCAGATGACGGAGATGGGTTTAGTGGCTGGTGAGGTAGGTGCGACGGGAGGCGACATGGGGGTCGCGATGGGGGTTAGTGTGGGTTGTAGTGTGGTGGCAGGGGACTTATCCCGGTGGCATGAGAATTGTAGTGGCGACAGGGGGCGGTAGTGGCGGCGGCGAATTAGTGAACATGAAGATGATGAGTGGAAGCGGGAAAACTCCCGCCTGTTTTTTTTACGGAATTAGCAACTGCCATTGGCGGTCGCTAATACCCCCTTTAGCGACCGCCAATGGCGGTTTCTAATGCCTGCAGGCGCAGAATCCTGGATTTCTAGGAGTGAAGAGATGTGTAACACCATATTTTTTGGATGATGTTGGTCAAATAAAACACATTGTCCTAGAACATGTTGAGGAAATGATGGAAAAAGTGATGGTTATCCAAACCCCCATCAAAGTAGCTCAAATTAGGAAAACAAATATGTCAAAAACTGAAGGATGGATTTCGAATTTCATGTAGGATATCAAGTTTTCTTGAAGTTATCCCCATGAAATAAGGTTATATGATTCTCTATAAAGTGCAAATTAAGTCCCAGGTACATTACACCTTTTTAAATTTTTAAATGAATTGGGGATGTGGCATATCGTTTTTCAATGCAGTCGTGCCTCTTCAATGTTCATGATGTGTTCCACATATCACTACTGACAAAAAACAAGCCTTCCCCAACACATTTACTCACATATGATTAAATTTAACATGAACTTGATATGTATTATTGTGAATATAATTTCTTGAATTGTGATAAAGGGGAACAACTACTGAAAAACTAGACAACTCGTCTGATAAATGTTTTATGTAGAAACCATATGATGGAAGAGGCATAATGGGTACCAGAGGAAATTATGATGTAGAACCCCCAGAATCATTTTTAGTGGTAGTATTATAGAAATTTTGAGGATAACAGTATTTTAAGGACAGATGAAGGTAACACCCCAATATTCCATGGTATATGAATAATGAAATAGTTTGCATTGTACACAACATCGAGATTCTAACACACCTCGACCAATCAAATTGGGTACTATGAATATTAATACACACATTTGGAAATTTAATAAATTTTAACTTCAAAATGGACTTCATTTTTTGGTTCATAATATCAAAATTAGCATAGGTTAAATTTTTTGTATTTTTCTGAAAAATTTCAATTTTTGATGAATAGTGGATAAAAACATTGTTATTGGTTAAAACCGACGTTTTATTTAAAAAATTATTTTTTTATATAGATTTATTTTATGTCAAAATAGATACATAATACCTATATATGATAAACTTAATTCATTCTAGTCATTTTATAATATGTTTAGATATATAAAATTTTATCGAACAATTTACCGTCTTTTACCCACCTCCTTGGTGCTTTTTCAAATTTGTATAAATCATAATTTTTCCATTTCTATATGTTGAATTTCAATAATTTGAGAGACACGGATAATATCAGTGTGTAAAATTTTGATAAAAAAAACAATAGTCTTTATATAATTCATTTTTTATCCATTATAAATCTAAAATGATTTTTTTATAAAATAATATTTCAATAATTTCCTAAGGTTCCTCTCACCCCTCTTATAAAAGGGCCCATCCCCTTCTATCAAATTCACACATTCAATTCCATTTGTCTTGGCCAACCCCTTCAGAAATATTCTTTAAATTACTCTCCCCTAATCCAAGAGGACTTCCATTAGTTAAAAATCCATCGTAAGGAAACCATTTGATCATATCGAAAGGAAGAACCCGAAGAAGAGGTAAACATTTCATAAAATCAATAAAATTCATTTCTTCTTCAACTTCTTATTTATTTATTGTTTCCATTCTAAAATAATAATTACAGCATCTTCTATATAATGTTATTTTATTATATATATGGTACAACCATATTCATTATTATATCCAACCTATATATTATAATGTCACCATACGTGCGTACACACATATTACTGTCTCTGCGTCATGGTGTAGTTTGTAATTCAAAACATCATCATTTGGATTGGTATATTAATGAGTATAAATGGTGTAAATTATAAATATAACATGATGATTTTAGTGACCCAAAAATTTATGTACCTAGACATTACATTACATTCTTGTAATACATAATTCATGATAAAAATAGAAGCACGAAGCCTGTATTAGTTCTGTGTCTTTGGAATCTTAGAACATAATATTCAAATCATGGTGAAAGATCATCAAAATCTCCCATAAAGATCATTACCATTGGTTTTTTCCCTAAAACTATTCTCTATATCTAGGTGAAAAGAAAACATAACAAGGGTGAGCTCAAATGCTCAGTAAGGGTATGCATGGAGAACATAAAACAATCTATAAACAATTGAACATAAAATATTAACATAAAACAACAAAATCATGAGTAATGAGATAAATCATGGCAGTAAAAAGGGAATAGATCATAAAGGATCATTAATCATTAAAAATTCTCATGGGAATAAATCATCAAAATCATGAGTAATGAGATAAATCTTGGCGATAAAAATGGAATAGATCATAAAGGATCATTAATCATGATAAATTATCATGGGAATAAAACATCTAATTGTGTAAAACCATTAAAACATGTTATGATTTCCATTGTAGCCAAGGAATTTCTGCCAAGACCATCATAGTGGACAATGTCCATTACTGAACTAGGTTTGTTGTGGTTCCAGCCCGGTATTACTGAACCAGATTTTACTTTCCGTTCCATCCATGTCTATATCATGATATATAAATAATTTCCCAATGCATTAGAGGGAGATATGGGTACCACCCATCTCATAATGAAACCATACTTATGTGTTCTAAAAAATAATCATAAATCATTCATCATAACCCAATGAATAAAATAGGCTTCATAAACATCATCACATCATAACATAATCCATATAAAACAAATGGATATCATTTCATCATAAGAAAAATAAAACAATTTAAATTATAAATACATTATACTTGAAACATAAACATATTAAATAATTTCATCAGAAATGGATAATAGTTTTTGATAAAACACAATAAATGAATTCATGAGGAAAATATTTATTTTTCATCAAATTCATTTTCTTTTCTCAAAATGCCACGCAATTTTAAAAGAAAATTATTTTGTTTAAAATATTAGGGACATATATTAGATGAAGCATCATGAAAATATGGAATTATGAAATATTATATATCCCTTCATACCAAATAAGTTAAAAAACATTCTCATCATACTTTTCCCGGAAAAGTCAAAAAGCACCTCGTTTGGTAAACAAAATTAAGATTTCTTACATACCATGTGGTAAAAGTAAAAAAAAATTAAAAATGAAATAAAAAATACATGGAATTATATTAAATATTTTATGAAAGGCTTTTTGAATACATGGACATTGATGATAAACATATCCCCAGTATGTACATATGAATAAACAATCCCAAATAAGAACGAGATTGGAATAATTATCCCTTACCTCATGTCCAATTTCATCCATATCTGTCTGAGACTCCTGTATAGTGGTTTTAAACATATTATTAACTTATAACATAACTTTAATAATATTTATGATATCTTATATGATTCACTTATGACTTTAAATTAATCGTTCATTTGTTAATTCCTTGCTAAAGTAGTGTTTTGGGAAAAATCGTTTCATTTATCATTTGTGTTTTGATTTGTAATTATTCATATGATCACTTAGATCATGATTATGTAATTTAAAAAGGTAATACACGATCTATATATAATATATATTCAGAATATATATAATATATCGATAAATGGAATGAAATACACCATTCATGGAGACCGTAGACCGTACGTACGCATGAACGTTGTTTTCCATTACTTATTGACATGAATGGAAGTATGAAAATGAAATATATATATACATATATATAGTAGCATTAATATATCATATATTTTATTATTATTCAATATATACTCTATAATCATTCTTTATTAGTTAATGTGAAGAATGAATCTCTTTGCGTCGTGGAGATGGTAATCCATACGTACGCATGAGCGATGATATCGTTCCCATAATTATTTAATATTATAAGTAGTAGAAGATATAAAATATGGGAATTAGTATCATGTTATAATAACCTTATATAGTTATTATTTACACCATTATAACCATCCATGTAAGGTGGTGGTGGAAAACAGATTACATCACGGTGTGGAGATGATATTTTGTGCGTACACACGCGCGGTGATTTCGTTTACCATAGGAAGGATAGAAGGTGAAAAAGGGTTGTTTCAATTTTATAATAATATATCAGTATGTGAGTTATACAGATGTTATTACATTATAATGAAACAAATTATTAAGATTATGTAGAAGAAGAAATAAATTTGAAGGAATCAGTAAAAGATATTACCTCATCATTGACGCGCCTCTTCTAAAAATCCACTTACGGCACTAATGAAGGTCTTTGAAAAAGTCATGGAGCTCTAGAATGTTTATATAGATTTTTAAAAGAGAAATAGATATGGTTTTAATGAGCATTAAGGCTCAAAATGTGTCGATGATGAACAGGAGGAGGTGCCCATTTGTAAGAGAGGGGAGGGGCACATTTGGAAACATATAAATTATTAATTTATTAAAAATCCAATCCACACATAAAAAAATCCAAAATGATTTAAATTAGAATATGAGATGATATAGGGTTGTAATATCATTAGAAAATAAAATTGATACATGTTTGGAAGTTATTTTATACCTTATCAACATCATTTATCATTATTTAATCAATATAATTTTGTTTGTGGTAATAATATTATCAATTTTAAATAGTTATAAATAATTACTTATGGGTTGTGTATTTTTCATATTTGGATACTTTATAAAATAATAGGCCATATATATTTCAATTTATTATTTTTTAAATTTTTTTGTGATTTTTAAACAATTTAAAAATATGTTATTTTTATAAAATAAAAATAATTTCAATTTTGAATCGATTCATTTATTTAAATTTAAATAAAATCCACAAAAGGATATATTTGAACAAAAAATTTTAATACTCATTAAATGTCATATTAATCTATAAAATTCATGGAGAACATTAAATAGTTCATATAATTTTTATTTAAATATTTATGAAACCATTTATTTGATATTTCAATCAATAAAATAATTTCGACATCACTATCGTGTCACCATTAAAGATTATTATTTAATACGTTAAAATTTAAAATATAAATACATGATGTAGATAAGTTTCGTAGATTTCTGGTTACTATTAATTTTCAATGTTTTATGAAGTTTGACACTAAATATATATTATTACACTTATAAGTTATAAGAGAGTGACATGTTGTCACTTTCTTTGGTTTTAATAATAATTACATCATTTTCATGGTCAAAATTACATGAAATTAATCTATTCCAACCCTTAGTTTATATGGGTCTACATTGATTCATCCAACAGTATTTTGGCAGGTGTTATGATAACATTATAATCTTATTTTTACCCTTAATTACTCGATTTACCTTTAATTGTAGTAAATAAAAAATATCCTAGTTACTATTCGTAGTATCCAAAAAATGTATTCTATTAATGTAATTTAGACCAACTGAATTCAATTATTAAATACATTTTTCAAAATTCAAAACATACAATTTTCAGTAATTAATTTATAATTAATCCCATGTTTATGAAAATGGGTTTTAAAAGATAAAACATTGCCAATGATTGAAATGTTTTTACCTATTTATTCAATGTAAAATTAATTATAATGAATTGCATTATATAAATAGGTAAAAATATATTCTATTTATACATAAAAACCATTAAATTTTATAATTTATCCATATAAATTATCTGGATGAAAAAAAAGTTTTTATTATGAAAAATTTAGCGTATTTTTACTATTCATAAAAATTTGAATGTTAATAGAAAAATATAAAAAAATTATCCAATGTAAATATCTATATCCATATTGCAATGAATAAGTTAATTTTGTATAATTGAACATACAAATGTGTCCAAACTAGATTTAGAGTGGGTGCGCCATCAAAAGGAGTCAAAACATCAATTTTTTTAAAAATACTTATTTTTCCTGATAATTTTATTTTGTTCTCATACCATGTTCTAGAGTATGTGTACGATGAATTATTATGTAATAAAATTCAAAATGTAGATATTACTATTCATGATAGCTAGTTCATAATAATATATGTTTGTTTAGTGAAACTCGGTATTGCGTACAATACATGCTATCGAGGAAGGTCTCTCTTGAATGAAACATAAGTCAAGAATAGTGGTTTCATATACAACAAGATAATACAATGTCGCATATAGCGCGATATAATCTTGGTGTAGCGCAAAACAAATAACATGAATGAAATTAAAAATATTATTTCTCCTAAAATCTCAGGGGGGTACATATTACCCCCCTTAAAATGAATTTTTCCCACGAAATTTTTCGGGGTTATAAATGGTTTACTAATCGAATGTTTCATTCATAGAAACCCACATCGTAAAAAGGAATAATGAAACCTAATTTTAAAAACTAAAGTATAAATTGTAATGGTGACCCAAATTAACTCTGCACTGGGTTTCCACATTGGTGAACATAAGTGATAATATGGGTATGGATGAGAAATATAACCATCATGTTCTGCTGGAGAGTTGTAGAGAACAAGGCTATGAAAAATCCATCAATCACAAAGCCATAAATTTTTTGATGATCTAAGGTACCATCAGATTCATCAGATATGTGGGTACTAGGACAAATTTTTTGGTATTCATGATAATTTCCATATATTTGATAAATTTTTTCACAATGAGAAATACTTACATGATTTCAGTGTAATTTTATCATTGGTTATTCCATTTACAATTTCCACTTCATTAATTATTTAAATAAATGAAGATTAACTATTCATTCTTTAAGTGTAAGCAGATCATGCGATTAAATGATAGGTTATTTCATCTAACTCAAACAGAAGGTTATCACAATTATTAAATTTACATAAGTCCATCTATGGTGACATTAACTGTATATAAAACCCAAAATGGTCTTCTACTTCATATATCATACCACTTAATAAAATAAAACAAATTTCTACTAACCAGGGACTCCCTACGAGTTATTCAATATCTAAAACTATACTATTATAACATTTAGGAATTAATATTGAAACATTATATCCTTAAGCAATATTATATGATGTCTAACATAAACCATTCCAATATAAAGGAAATTATTTCTAAAAAATTCATCTACCTAGAATATAATTACCATCATTTATCCCCCATATATCATAAGATATATGTTTTTGGTCATGTTCCAAACATATGAATACCTTAATCATGTATTATCTTGGAAGATGAATTACCATAGAACCTGAGGAATTATGTCAAAAGTTAATTCTTTTCGCATACCAAAATCCCAAAATCACTATACATTCAAACCATTATGTCACTTGGTCCTTATATCATTCATTATCTCATTAATACTATAAAATATATTATTTTCTCCACATCCCTTCATTATTCAAATATAATATTCTTTTGAAACATATTTCAATCACTTTTCATTATTACCGGTAATATAAAATTATTGAGAACCACAATAAATCAATAGATAGATATTCAAATATTCCACGACACTATAAATGAGATTCAACAACAATATTTTTGAATCCCATTACATAAACACTTAATCATTCCACCATATCATTTTCATACTCAATATCTCCAAGAGTGATCACATGTGAATTCCCTTTGTCTTTTTCCTTAAGAGTTTGTTAATGTCGATCATCATTAACCCTTAGATTAATGAATTGGTTAGTCTAATTTCCCATTTCCTTGCACTTGTAGCATTGAAGTGTTGGTGGTGTTTTCTTTGTATCCTTTTCCCAATTCGCATGACTACCTACCTTTTTCCCATTACATCGACACTCATCTACTCGATGACCTTCTTTTCCAGACTGAAAAAATCATCTAGACACTTTAAGACAATCTCCAACATGCTTCTTTCCACACATAGACAATAATGAAACATTCATCTTCTTTTCACCATTGTTTTGAGATTTTTCCTTGAACTCCATATTTTTTTTTCATTTAAAAACCATGAGATGTATATGTAACACCAACTTCCAGTTCTACCTTGAGAGAACAATTTACTATTACATTATAGCTACTTAAGTCTCTTATAGCTATATACCAAAATATTCCTCATCCTTTTTCTCGAGCTCAAGGAACTCCTCTTCCCTCATTGTTCATCAAATACGAGGGAAGAACTTATTGAGAAAAAAAAATGTTTTTGAACACCTCCCACTCCATGGATTCAATTTCATCATGGGGCATTGTATTCAAAAATAGAGTCCACCAGTGGTCATCTTCTCCTTCTAACTGGTAAACATCCAGAATGACTTTTTCATTTTCTATAGAGAGATGTATGGAAAAAAAACTTTTCTAAGGTACCGATCCATTGTTCAGCCACAAGTGGATCAGAAGACCTAATGAATGTAGGTGGGCATTGTCTCATGAAAGACGCGAAAGAATATTGTTCCCTTCTCTACTCATTTGGAAGCCAAGAATGATTCATAGCTTATGTAAGAATAGAAATAATATTTTTCACTCCATCTCCCATAACATTGATTTGTTCAGGAGGACAATCATTGCATTTTCCATACATTGATCAACACTGTTCATTCAGGTTTCATCCATCGTCTAAAAACCCAAAAAATAGTGTGAGAGGCACAAATCATGGTAGGAAAACAACACAATAAAGGGGTATTACCATCAATATATAACATCTTAGGTTTAATTATAAGATCATTACCATAATTCTTGGACTACAACATATACTTATACATAAACATAGGGAATCCATTGACCTACTGTAGAAATATCTATAGGGATCTCACTAAAGTTTTCACATCCTACATTCCAATGGTTGACTAATCCTTTTCTCTGATACAAATAGTTGATACCCAAAGCATAACGTACCTTGACATTAAATTAATTTTGTGGAATACTTAATACATGACAAAAACAGACGCCCAATTACCATATTAGTTTAGTGTATTTAGAAACATGGAACATAATCTTCTAATCATGGTGAATGATCTTCATGATATCCCATAAAGATCTTCCCATTTTGTTTTCATATAAACAATCTCTCTATATCCTAGGGAAAGGAAAACATAACAAGGGTGAGATAAATTTCTTATTAAGGGTAATCATGGAGAACATAAAACAATCCATAAAAATTTTAATGTAAAAACATGAACATAAAACATTAAAATAATGAATAATGTCATAATTCTTTGCTGTACGTAAGGAATAGATCATAAAAGAACATTGGTTATGATAAAATAGCATGGGAATAATGTAACAACCCGAGATTTATGAAAAATATTCTTTTTAATTTCATTAATGTCTTGTGTTATAAGCTACACCAAAAGGAGCATTCACAACACACATCTTTGACCTAGCTTGAATTACACGCAATCGTGACCTTCCACGATATCGTGTGTTGTACGCAACACCATGTTTCGCTAAACAACGATATGCTATTAAGATATTATTAAAACTAGACGTTATGAATAGTAATAACCGCTTTTTGAAATTTTGTAAATTTTATTTTTCAAAATGGACTTCATTTATGGATTCAGAGTATCGAATTTAGCCTAAGGTGAAATTTTGGTACTTTTCGGATAACTTTCATATTCTGATGAATAGGGAAAATTACTAAATATTAATTAAAAACAACTTTTTTAATCAAAATAATTAATAGTGATAAATTATTAATTTGAGTGGTTTTAAAGTATATTTAGAATATATTTTTACAATTTAACAGAATTTTGGTCATTGGATGTAATTTCACCAGTTATAAAAAAGTGTCAATCATTTTATAGTTATTATCTCTTAAAAACACGCTATTTGTTGTGACAATGGAAATTAATTATAAATTTAATTAATGAATCTTATATGTTGGGAATTTTGTAAAATAGAAATCATTTTTGAATTCGGAATACCAATTATATCTTAGGGTGAAATTTTTGCATTTTTCTGAAAAACTTCAATTTTTGATGAATAGTGAAACCACTAAGTGGTAGGTTAAAAACTGAATTTTGCATAAAACTTAATTTTACCGCTTCTGTGAATGGAATTTTGAAAATCCGACAGACACGGTTGATATCAGTATGTAAAATGTGGTTCAATGAGATAAAAATAATTTTTTGGTGAATAGTAACTTTTTACTTTTTCTACCGCGGTTAATAGTAACTAGGGTAACTAAGGGTAAATATGATATTACTATTACCCTAAAACATGTCATAATTCTATTGGATAAGTGTAATTCGACCAAAAAAACCTTATGAATATAATATGACCATTTAGGACCACTTGGATTAGATTATGACATTTAATATTATTTTATTTAATGAATAGTTAAAATAGTTAAAATCAAAGTTTAATAAGTAAATCATTTTTAATATGGGGTTATACATAAGATAAATTCAACTATAAATATTCATTAGAAATATAAAAAGATTTCCTATATAATGGTATTTAATTTGTAATTTTTAGACATAATATAATTAAATTTACTTATGACACAATGATGATGCAGTAATTATCTTATTAATGAAATATTGACATAATTGATGTTATAAACACCAAAATAAATGTAATTTGATACTTTATATGAATACCACTAATATTATAGTTTACTATGATATTTTATTTTTCATTTAATCTACTTGGTTCGAACATATAATTTTGTTATGACTTTCACAAAAAACATATATCAAATAGTGTCAAAAGTGACAAAAAATAGTTTTTAAATCAAATATTATATTATTAATTGTTATTTTATTCCTAAAAATCTAAGGATAGGCCAAATGACTTATATATGGATATATATATTAATAATAAACAATTTGGGGTTCGTTTGGCATGTTATTGTATCTGTATTAATCATATAGTGCAAGAAAACAAAAAGAAACGGTAAAAGTTAAATTATTTAACTTATAGTTAAATCTAATTGATAAGGTTAAAATAATAACCTAAACTTGTCTAAATCCTATTGGTTGATATTATTGAGACCTATCCCCACTTTATCTTCGAAATAAGACCCTTTGGAACCATTATAAACCGATTTTTACTTTAATATAAAATAATATTTTGAGATATTCCTAAGGTGCCCCTCTCCTCCCTTATAAAAGGACACCTCCCCCCTCCTCCTCACACCAATTTGAGCACTCAATCTCGGCCAACCCCAGACAAATTCTCTTCTCCACTTCCCTAGGAACATCCTAGAGTTTCTGGTCTTCCTCAAAGTCCAATTTTAGTTCCCTAAGAGGAGGTCTCAAAAAGGCGCTTCAAAGAAGAGGTAATTTCCGTTACCGATTCTTTCATCTTTATTTCTTCTTTCACTTCTTCTTCTTAGGTTTTTTCATTATGAAGTAATAACATCAGTATCACCCATATACTGATATGTTATTATAAGTATGAAACAACCCTATTTCACCATCTATCCATCCTACGGAAAATTAAATCACCGCGCGTGCGTACGTACGGAATACCGTCTCCACGCCGTGGTGTAATCTATTTTCCACCACCACCTTACATGGATGGGTATAATGGTGTAAATAATAACTATAAATAGTTATTAGAACATAATATTGATTATGATATATTGTATCATCCACTCCAATTCAATTCAATAATTATGGAAATGATTTCATCGCTCGTGCGTACGTACGGACTACCGTCTCCACGACGCGATGAGATTCATTCTCAATGTTATCCATTTAAGAATGATTGTAAAGTATATATAAACAATAATAATGAAATATATGACATTATAAAGTTACTGGATTTATTGTATATGTATGTATGTTATCTACTTAATTCCACTCAATTCAATAATGAAAAGAAAACATCGTTCATGCGTACGTACGACCTACCGTCTCCATGAACGATGTATTTCTTTCCATTTATAGATCCATTATATATATGTATATTCTGAATATATATTATATATAAATCATGTTTTATATTATATAATTATGTAATAATGTTCTATGTAATCATATGAATAATTACAAGTTTAAACACGAACGACAAATGAGACGATTTTACCCAAAACACTACATTAACATGAATTTACAAAAGAATGGGTAATATAAATTCATAAGTGAACCATATATGATATAATAAAAATGAAAATGATTCTTTAATAAGTCAATGACATTATTTAAATCATTATACAGGAGGTTCAGACACTTACGAAGCAAATCGAACCTATTGTAAGGGAAATATCACAATCTCATTTTTATCCGAGATTCTTTTTACTTTGGTATTTACTAGGGTGTATTTTATCATCCACATCCATGTTTCCTCAATATGTAATATTATTTCCATAAACCTACAATTTTTTAAATCCTATTTTACCTTTCGGTGAGTTTTTAGTAAAAGATATGAAAGGAATCCTTTGTCGTCTTTCGTACGAGGTACTTTTTTGACTTTTCCGACAAAAGTACGAGAAGAATGTTTTTTTAACTTATATGACATGAATGGATTTTTAAAACATTATTTCCAAGAAACTTCCTTTACAAGATCTCAAGTTTATTTTTAATCAAATTCTTTTTGATTAAAATTGTAAGACATGTTAAGAAAGGAAATGTGTTTTTGAAGTAGAAAGGACATTTTCCTCAAGAATGAAGTTCAAGTGGTTTATCAAAATTATTTTCCATCTTAGAAAATAAAGGGTTCTGTTTTTATCCCTATTATTACATCGATTTGATAATGTTGTGATGGAATTATTTTTATGAATTCCTTTATCGTATATGAATTGTTTTATGATGTCATGATGTTTAAGATTCCCATATTTATTACATGGGTTATGCAATGATGTATGTTTTATGATTTTGTGGCACACATAAGAATGGTATCATTATGAGATTGGTGGGACCTATATCTCCCTCCAATGCATTGGGTAAATATTTTATATCTCATGAGATAGACATGGCTAGAACGGTAGGTTATACCGGTTCAGTGAAACAGGACTGAAACGAGGGTGACTCGGTTCAGTAAGGGACTTTGTCCACTAAGATAGTCATGGAAATGAGTCTTGACTAACAAGAAATGATTCTTTATGATTATGTGTGTATGCCACAATGTTTCATGTTTTATGTTATGATTATTGAGATTTCATTTCACTATTATGATTTATCCCATGTTATGAAATTATTCTCTCTTTTGCAGGTTATGATTTCCAAAATGTTATGTTCTTATGAATATGATGTGATTGATATTTATTTTGTTTACCCTTACTGAGCATTTGAGCTCACCCTTTTATGTTTTCTTTTCCCCAGGATATAAAGAATGGTTTTAGGTAAAAAAAGGGAAGATCTTTATGGGAGATATTGAAGATCTTTCACCATGATAAGAAGATTATATTCCGAGTTTCCAAAGACACTATACTATTACGATCCTTGTGTGTGTTTTTGTTATGTACTAAGTATTCCGCAAAAGTAATGTAATTTCCATGTACGTCAAGCTTTGGGTCTCTACAGTTGGTATCAGAGGAAAGGTTTAGTCAACCTTTGGAAACAATGATGTGAGAACTTTCGTGAGATCCCTAGAGATATTTCTAAGGTATGTCTAGGGATGTCTATAAGGTTAAGTATACGTATAGGTTATAGTCCTAGAATTGCGCTAACGATCTTAGAATTTAAACTAAGATGTTAGATATTGAGGGTACTCCCCCTTTATTATGTAGTTTTCCTTAGCATGATTTTTTCCTCTCACACTATTCTTTTTGGGTTTTAGAAAATGGCTGGAAACAAGATGATTCATGATAATGGAGGATATGATGGACAATGGAATGATATTCTTCATGAGAAACCAAATGAAATGGGATTTGGAAGTCCAAAAATCATTATTATGCCGAATCAGCAATCTCATAATATGATCAATAAAGTAAAATTTGGTAAGTTTCCTGACTCGTCTAATAAGAGAAAGATGGGGTTTCATGATGATCATAGAGGAAAGAAAGTTCAATTTCCCATGTGAAAATCATGTGGGAAGAGGCATCAAGGAGAATGTTTCAAAGGAACTGGAAGATGATTTGGGTGTGGAAAAGAAGGACACAGAGCCAGTAAGTGCATAGGAAAAGGTTCATTTAACTCCAGGGATGAGGATAATGGTATTGCTATGACATCAACAATGGTTAAATGTTTTAAATGTGGAATATACGGGCATTATGAAAACCAATGCCCTAAGGGAATGTCTCATGAAGAGAATCAGTATGGTCGTATGGGTAGTATATATGTTGATGATGATGAAGAGACTAAAAATGATATATGAGCTGAAAGAATTGTTGAAGCTCGGTCAATGGTTTAAGAATGTAGTGGAATGGGGACATGTTTATCATGTGTAATGTTGTATAAGTAATCTCATGGTACTATGGAAGAAAGAGACCTCTAAGGATTGTTACACTGTTGTCTTTCCATGAGTTTTGAAGGTGTATGATTAATGGTACCAGTATCCATGAATGGTTATTCATATATTTTTGGAATATTGATGATATGCACATAATGCAGGGATAAGACGATAATGAGATGTTTGATTGTATTCATGAGCTCATGAATGATATAAGGACTAAGTGATATAATGGTTTGAGTATAAATAATTTTGAGGATTTTGGTTTATGGAAAGTGTTAACTTTTAACTGCATTCATGTGTTCACTAAGGTTCAATGGGTATTCAAGAGAATACATGATTAAGGCCTTTGAATGTTTGGAATGTGACCAACAAGACACATCTTATGATATATGGGGATCAACGATGGTATTAAATCTCTGGTAATCATTTTCACTATATTATGAGAGTTGACTGCAGTATTATGGATACGCCTTAGGATTGGAATGGATTATGTTGGACATAAGTTAGTATTGTTTAAGGATAGAACTTTTGATATTATTTATGTGATGTTATAGTAATTTAGTTTTAGAAAAAGGAAAACCTACAGGATGGGCAACAGCCCATCACATCGGACAAGGCCATGGGAATCGAACCCACAACCGAAGTGCGACTGGCCTTTATCGCCTACCACTAGCCTACAGGATGTCCCAGGTTTGTAGAAACTAGTTTTATTTTATTACGAGGTATGATATATAAAGTATAAGTTCAACCTCACAAAACACGGACTTATGAATATTTGATAACTATTGCTAACCTTTTCAGACAGATGGAATGACCCATCATTCTATCACATGATCTTCTAACACATCACGAATGACAAATTCAACATCATTTCTTTAAGAGATGAAGTATAAATTGTCCATAGAACGACAAACAGTGAGACTATACCAAAATCACGAAAGTATTTCTTCTAATTCCAATTTCATCAACTTTAGGGAAATGATCTTGAAAAAAAAAATGTTTCCCTAGTGCTCTTATATCTGATTAATCAGATGGTACCTTAGATCGTCACAAATTTATGGATTTGCGATTTCTAGATTTTCCATAGCCTTGTTCTCTACCACTCTCCATCAGAACAAGATGGTTAGATTTCTCTACAATATCCATATTTTCACCTCTGTGGAAACCCAGTGATTAGTTTATTTGGGTAACCGTTGCGTTTCATACTTTTGTTTTTAATGATTGGTTTTGGTATTCCTTTTTATGATGTGGGTTTCGATTAAAGAAACATTCGAATATTAAACCATTTATAACCCCGACGAATTTCGAGGGAGAAATTCATTTTAAGGGTGGTAGAATGTAACACCCCAAGATTTTATGAAAAATATTATTTTTAATTTCATTAATGTCTTGTGTTATACGCTACACCAAAAAGAGCTTTCACAACACACATCTTTGACCTGTCTTGAATTACACGCAATCGTGACCTTCCATGATAGCGTGTGTTGTACGCAACACCAAGTTTCGCTAAACAACGATATGCTATTAAGATATTATTAAAACTAGCCGTTATGAATAGTAATAACCACTTTTTGAAATTTTGTAAATTTTATTTTTCAAAATGGACTTCATTTATGGATTCGGAGTATCGAATTTAGCCTAAGGTGAAATTTTGGTACTTTTCGAATAACTTTCATATTCTGATGAATAGTGAAAATTACTAAATTTTAATTAAAAACAACATTTTTAATCAAAATAATTAATAGTGATAAATTATTAATTTTAGTGGTTTTAAAGTATATTTAGAATATATTTTTACATTTTAATACAATGTTGGTCATTGGATGTAATTTCACCAGTTATAAACAAGGGTCAATCTTTTGATAATTATTATCTCTTAAAAACACGCTATTTGTTGTGACAGCATAAATTATTTATAAAATTTATTAATGCAACTTATATGTTGGGAATTTTGTAAAATATAAATCATTTTTGAATTCGGAATATCAATAATAACTTAGGGTGAAATTTTGGCATTTTTCTGAAAAACTTCAATTTTTGATGAATAGTGAAACCACTAAGTTGTAGGTTAAAAACTGAATTTTGCATAAAACATATTTTACCGCTTCTGTGAATGGAATTTCGAAAATCCGACAGACACGGTTGATATTAGTAAGTAAAATGTGGTTCAATGAGATAAAAATAATTTTTTGGTGAATAATAACTTTTTACTTTTCTTACCGCTGTTAATAGTAAATAGGGTAACTAAGGGTAAATATGATATTACTATTACCCTAACACATGTACTAATTCTATTGTATAAGTGTAATTCGACCAAAAAAAACCTTATGAATATAATATGACCATTTAGGTCCACATGGATTAGATTATGACATTTAATATTATTTTATGTAATGAATAGTTAAAATAGTTAAAATCAAAGTTTAATAAGTAAATCATTTTTAATATGGGGTTATACATAAGGTAAATTAGACTATAAATATTCATTAGAAAGATAACAATATTTCATATATAATGGTATTTATTTTGTAATTTTTAGACTTTAAATAATTTAATTTATTTATGACACAATGATGATGCAGTAATTATCTTATTAATGAAATATTGACATAATTGATGTTATAAACACCAAAATAAATGTAATTTGAGACTTTTTATGAATTCCACTAATTTTCTAGGTTACTATGATATATTATTGTTGATTTAATCATCTTTATTCGAACATGTAATTCTGTAATGACTTTCACAAAAATCATATATCAAATAGTTTCAAAATTGACACAAAATAGTTTTTAAATCAAATATTATATTATTAATTGTTATTTTATTCCTAAAAATCTATGGTTCTTCGAAATGAATTAGATAAGGATATATATAATAATAATAAACAATTTGGGGTTCGTTTGGCATGTTATAGTAAATGTATTAACCATATAGTGTAAGAAAAAGAAAGACACGGTAAAAGTTAAATTATTTAACTTAGAGTTAAATCTACTTGATAAGGTTAAAATAATAACCTAAACATGTCTAAATCCTATTGATTTATAGTATTTCGACCCCTCCCCACTTTAGCTTCGAAATAAGACCCTTTGGAACCATTATAAACCGATTTTTATTTTAATATAAAATAATATTTTGAGATATTCCTATGGTGCCCCTCTCCTCCCTTATAAAAGGACACCTCCTCCCCCTCCTCCTAACACCAATTTGAGCACTCAAGCTCGGCCAAACCCTTCCAAATTCTCTTATCCACTTCCCTAGAAACATCCTAGAGGTTCTGGTCTTCCTAAAAGACCATTTTTAGTGCCCTAAGAGGAGGTCTGAAAAAGGCGCTTCAAAGAAGAGGTAATTTTCGTTACCGATTCTTTCATCATTATTTCTTCTTCCACTTATTCTTCTTAGGTTGTTTCATTATGAAGTAATAACATCAGTATAACTCATATACTGATATGTTATTATAAGTATTAAACCTCCCTATTTCACCATCTATCCATCCTACAGAAAAAGAAATCATCGCGCGTGCGTACGTACGGAATACCGTATCCATGCCGTGGTGTAATCTATTTTCCACCAACACCTTACATGGATGGGTATAATGGTGTAAAGAATAACTATAAATATTTATTAGAACATCATATTGATTCTTATATATTTTATCATCCACTCCAATTCAATTCAATAATTATGGAAATGATATCATCGCTCGTGCATACGTACGGACTACCGTCTCCACGACGCGATGAGATTCATTCTCCATGTTAACCATTTAAGAATGATTATAAAGTATATATAAGCAATAATAATGAAATATATGACATTATAAATTTACTGGATTTATGTTTATATATATGTACGTCATCTACTTAATTCCACTCAATTCAATAACGAAAAGAAAACAACGTTCATGCGTACGTATGGCCTACCGTCTCCATGAACGGTGTATTTCTTTCCATTTATCGCTCCATTATATATATGTATATTATGAATATATATAATATATAAAAAATGTTTTATATTCTATAATTATGTAATAATGATCTATGTAATCATATGAATAATTACAAGTTAAAACACGAATGACAAATGAGACGATTTTACCCAAAACCCTACTTTAACATGAATTTACAAAATAACGGGTAATATAAAGTCATAAGTGAACCATATATGATATAATAACAATGAATATGATTCTGTAATAAGTCAATGACATTATTTAAATCATTATACAGGAGTTTCGGACACTTATGGAGCAAATCAGACCTAAGGTAAGGGAAATATCACAATCTCATTTTTATCCGAGATTGTTTATACTTTGATATTTACTGGGCTGTATTTTATCATCCACATCCATGTTTCCTCAATATTTAATATTATTTCCATCCACCTACAATTGTTTAAATCCTATTTTACCCTTCGGTGAGTTTTTAGAAAAAGATATGAAAGGAATCTTTTGTCGTCTTTCGTATGAGGTACTTTTTTGACTTTTCTGACAAAAGTATGAGAAGAATGTTTTTTAACATATACGGCATGAATGGATTTTTAAAACATTATTTCCCAGAAACTTCCTTTACAAGTTTTCATGTTTATTTTTAATCAACTTATTTTAGTTTAAAATTGTATGACATGTTATGAAAGGAAAAGTGTTTTTGAAGTAGAAAGGATATTTTCCTCAAGAATGAAGTTCAAGTGTTTTATCAAAATTATTTTCCATATAAGAAAATAACGGTTTCTGTTTCTATCCCTATTATTACATCGATTTGATTATATTGTGATGGAATTATTTTTATGAATTCCTTTATCGTATATGAATTGTTTTATGATGTCATGATGTTTAAGATTCCAATTTTTATTACATGGGTTATGAAATGATGTATGTTTTATGATTTTTGGCACACATAAGAATGGTATCATTATGAGATGGGTGGGACCTATATCTCCCTCCAATGCATTGGGTAAAGATTTTATATCTCATGAGATAGACATGGCTGGAACGGTAGGTTATACCGGTTCAGTGAAACAGGACTGAAACGAGGGTGACTCGGTTCCGAAAGGGACTTTGTCCACTAAGATAGTCTTGGAAATGAGTCTTGACTAACAAGAAATGATTCTTTATGATTATGTGTGTATGCCACAATGTTTCATGTTTTACGTTATGATTATTGGGATTTCATTTCACTACTATTATTTATCCCATGTTATGAAATTATGCTCTCTTTTGCAGGTTACAATTTCCAAAATTTTATGTTCTTATGAATATGTTGTGATTGATATTTATTTTGTTTACCCTTACTGAGCATTTGAACTCACCATTTTATGTTTTCATTTCCCTAGGATATAAAGAAAGGTTTTAGGTAAAAAAAGGGAAGATCTTTATGGGAGATGTTGAAGATCTTTCACCACGATTAGAAGATTATATTCGAAGTTTCCAAAGACACTAAACTATTACGATCCTTGTGTGTGTTTTTGTTATGTACTAAGTATTCTGCAAAAGTAATGTAATTTCCATGTACGTCAAGCTTTGGGTCTCTAAAAATAAAACATTTAATTATTGAAAAACATTTACAACATGTTATGATTTCAATAGTATCCATGGAATTACTACCATGACCATAATAGTAGACAATGTCCATTACTGAACCAGGTTTACTTGCCATTCCAGCCTAGTATTACTGAACCAGATTTTACATTCAGTTCCAGCCATTTCTATCTGATGAGATATAAATAATTAATCAATGAATTGTGGGGATATATAGGTACCACCCATCTCATAATGAAACCACTATTATGTGTGCCACAAAATAAATATAAATCATTCATAGTAACCCAACGAATAAAATGGGTAACATAAACATCATCCCATCATAACATATTCCATATAAAACAAATGGATACAATTTCATTATAAGAAAAATAACACCATGTAAATAATATAGACATTGTACATGAAACATTATCATATTAAATAATGTCATCTTATATGAAAAATAGTTTTTGATAAAACACTAGAAATGAATTCTTGAGGGAAATATCCTTTTTTTCTCATAATAATTTTCTTCTCTAAAAATTCCATGAAATTTTTTTAAAAAAAAGGATTTTGATTAAAATAATATCGAAATATTGTAGATGTAGCTTCATGGAAATAGGCCTTTATTAAACCAAAAAAATACATTCACACAGAATATGTTAAAAAAACATTCTCCATATACCTTTGCCGGAGTAGTCAAAAGTACCTCTTATTGTAAACAAAAGAATGATTCCTCCCATACCTTGTGTAAAAAGTAAAAAAAGGGTAAAAATGACTTTAAAAATACATGGAATAATAGTAAACATTTAAGGAAAACATTTTTTAAAAAA
This sequence comes from Viscum album, assembly GCA_963277665.1. Taxonomy (NCBI): domain Eukaryota; kingdom Viridiplantae; phylum Streptophyta; class Magnoliopsida; order Santalales; family Viscaceae; genus Viscum; species Viscum album. Next base: position 5,984,074 of record OY728121.1, on the reverse strand, counting down.
ATGGACATGGATGATAAACACAACTCTAGTAAGTACTTACGAATAAACAATCCCGGATAAGAACAAGATCAGAATAATTATCCATTACCTTATTTCCAATTTCTTCTATATGTGTCCCAGACTCCTGTATAGTTGTTTAAAACATATTATTAACTTGTAACAGAACCATAATAATATTTAGGATATCATATATGATTCACTTACGACTTTATATTAATTGTTCATTTGTCAATTACATGTTAATGCAGTGTTTTTGGTAAAATCGTTACATTTATCGTATGTGTTTTGACTTTTAATTACTCATACGATTACATAGATAATTTTTTATTTAATACCATAATGTAGAAAATGATTTATATATAATATATATTCATAATATATATATTTATATATAATAGATCGAAAAATGTATTGAAATACACTGTTCATGGAGCCGGTAGGCCATACGTACGCATGAACATTGTTTTCATTTCCTTATTGACTTGAATGGAAGTAAGTATTTGACATATATATATTCATGAATCCAGTAGCATTATTATTTCATATATTTTATTATTATTCAATATATACTTTATAGTCATTCTTTATTAGATAACATGAAGAATGAATCTCATCGCGTCGTGGAGATGGTAATCCATATGTATGCATGAGCGATGATATTGTTCCCATAGTTATTGTATGGTATTTGGAGTGGATGATAGAACAACTCAGAATTATTATCATGTTATAATAACCATATATAGTAATTCATTACACCATTATCCCAATACACATAAGTTTGTGGTGGAAAACATATTACACCATGGCGTGGAGACTGTATTTCGTACGTACGCACGGCCGATGATTTCATTTTCCGTAGGATGGATATAAGGTGAAATGGTGTTGCATAATATATATAATATCATATCATTATATTATTGATACTGATTTTATTACTTTATAATGCAACAAATAATGGAGACTAAGTAGAAGAAGAAATAAATTTGAAAGAAACGAAAGAGGATATTACCTCTTCTTTGACGCGCCTCTTCTAAAAATAATCTTATGGAACTAAATTTTCTCTTTATAGAAGACCAGAACCTCTAGAATGATTCCAGGGAAGTGAAGTAGAGAAATGGACAGGGTTTGGCCGAGCATGAAGGCTCAAAATGATGTTATGATGAGATGGAGTAGATTCACTTTTATAAGAGAGGAGAGGGGAACTTTGGGAAATATATGAAATATACATTAATAATAATCCCAAACCCAACATAAAAACATCCAAAATGATTAAAATTATAAGATGATATGTGATAGGGTTGTAATATCATCATTCAAAAAAATTAGAAATGTTGGGAATTTATTTTAAACCTTCTCAACTTGATTTATCCTTATTTAAACTATTTAATTTTATTTGTGGTAATAATATTATAAAATTTTAAATTGTCATAAATAATTAATTTTGTGTTGTTAAATATTCATAATTTTATACTTTATGACAATTTAGACTATATAAATATAAATTTATAATTTTTTAAATATTTTTGTTATTTTTAACCAATTTAATAATATGTTATTTTTATGAAATAACAATAGTGTCAATTTTGACACTATTAAATTATATTAATTTAATTAAAATCCACACATAGGATTTATTAAAAAAAAATATTTAACGGATTCATAACAGTTCATATTTATCTAGAAAAATCATGGAGAACATTAAATATTTCATAAAATATTTATTTTAATATTTTTAAACCCATTTATTTGATATTTCATTTAATAAAATAATTTCTACATCACTATTGTGTCATCATTAATATAAATTATTTAATCCCTAAAAATTATAAGAAAATTCACATGATGTAGGTAATTTTATTAACATTATGTTGACTATTTATGTTTGATGTTTTATGATGTTTATTACTATATTTAAATTATTACACTTATAATATATAAGAGAGTGATATGTAGTCACTTTATTTGGTTTTAATAATAATTAAATCATTTTCAAGGTCCTATGTCCATGAAATTAATCAATTCCGACCCTTAGGTGATATGGGTCTACTTTTATTCATCCAATAATATTTTGGAAGTTTTTATGGTAATTTTATAATCTTATTTTTACCCATAATTACCAGATTTACATTTAACTGTAGTAAATAAAAATTACCATAGTTACTGTTCTAAATAAAAAAAATAAAAGTAATCTATTAACACAATTTGGACCCACTGAATTCATATATGAAATCCATTTTTAAAATTTCAAAACAGATAAGCTATAGTAATTAATTTAAAATTAATCATATTGTTACGAAAACTGGTCCTAGAATATGTGTATGATAAATTATTATGTAATAAAATTAAATATTTAGTTAATATTATTCATACTAACTAGTTCATAAAAATATATCATGGTTTAGTGAAACTATTTATTGCGTACAACCGACAATATCGAGGATGGTCACTCACGCATACAAGAGAAGCCAACAATAGTGTTTGCGTATATTACAAGCGAATACAGTTTTTCATATAGTGCAAGATAATCATGGTGTTGTGTACATCACAAGAAATCAAAGAAATTAAGAAGAATATTTCTCATCAATTCATAGGGTGTTATAATGATGATTCAAAACACATCTTCATACTGCATTTTCATTTTATTATCATCCATCCTATTTTATGCATTTAAATCCGATTGGATTCAATAATATTAATTTTTAATAAAATAAAAAGAAACATATATTATTTGAATTTATATACCTTAATTGTTATTCATAAGGAATTATTTTTGATACATAAAACTAATTTTCAATGATAATTAGGGATAAATAAATTTTATTTATATTCATTTGTAGTGTTAGAAATTATTAAAAAAAGGGAATTTTTTATCTCTATAATATTACAAGTAATATAATTAAATTTCCATCTATTGAAAAATAAAGAGATCAAGGATGGATTTTTGTAGATGTTCTTGGTGGGTGTGAAGAAATATGGATGTGTTTATGATCATACATTTCTTCACATTGTGAATGGACATCGAGGTGGTGTTTTAGCGATATGATACATATGAGATGATTATGGTCATTTATCATATGATGAAAATGTAATTAGGGGCTAACCACCTAGTTGTGAAAACCTTACATTTAATGAAACTCTTGAAATCAATTTTTTATAATGAATTAAATTTTAAGACTTTTTCAATTGGATGACCTGAAAATGTTAACAAAAAGTTCAAAATGATGGAATAATAAATTCAACGGGAATGAAAATTAATATGACGTGCCCAAGAGAAATAACTCATTAAATAGAAAGTCTCACATACAAATTGGAGTGAAGGATTCGATGAATGTGGATAAAATCCTAAATTAGGTAATCAATGTGAAGTAACTACTGTGAGTTGAAATTTAGATATGATATCCTATGAGGGAAATGAATATTGGTGATGATAATCCCATAATTTCGATACTTACTACATTTCAACAACATTTGTACAAATTAACATTTTGATTTCAGGACATTATTTCTAATGATAAATTGTTATATTAAAATTTCATTTCTAATTTTATGAAAAAATATTAGATTTTTAAAAAAAGGAAAATATATTCGAAGTTATAGGTGATATCATCCAATGAGGGATATCCTCCGAGCAAACATGAGCTTCTCTAGACATACAAAATTGGGAAATAAAATTATCCACACTAATACCATGTCTTTTAATAAAAGATCATTAAATTTATAATAAGTGGATACTATATTGTAAAAATCACATACTCATGGTCTGGAACCATTTTTATATTCCACAAAACCATTGTTATTGTCTACACCAATGGTTTCAGGGACTGTTGGATTGTTTGTCATCAGTATAGACCTATAACAATGGTTTTGGGAATCTTTTAGTGTAGTTGGGCTATGAAAATAGTTTATAATCCCTTGGTATATGTAATATGAAATACATATACAAATATATTTCAAAACTATTGGTACAAGTAATTAAAAAAACATTTCTGTTTTGATCCCTGCACCTCTTATTTAAATTTAAAACACCTAATCACAGAGCTACAAGGTTTTTTTTTGAAAAATATTAGTATAAATTTGTTTATATATAAATTTAGGTTTATTTTTATGTATTATTTATTATTAAATAACAAATTTCATTAAAAATATGAAAACCTATAACAACAATTGGGAAAACCATTTTTATGGGCCAATACCAATTGTTTTTGAAATTTCTGTTATAGGTGTTTTCAATTATTGGATTTTATTAATGGTTTGGGAAATAAAATTAATATAGGTTCAATAAATGTATGATTTACCGATGGTTTTATCTAAACCACTGGTATAGCCATCAAATATACCTGTGTTTTTTGAAAAACTGTTGGTATAATTTCATTTTATTAATAATATGCCAACATTTTTATAGTACCATAGGAATATCAATGAACTATTCCAATGGTTTTTTCAGAACAATTTTTATAGTGTTATATGATGGTTTTCATACCAATGATATGATATTTAAAGTAAGAAGTGTTAAATAAATAACACATAATGACAAAAATTGTATAAATATTCATAAACAGATGATGCTTACCATATCAGAAATGAATTCCAAAAAATAACTTCATAAGTTCTGAGAAGGAACAATAAATAAATTTGTCCCCAAATAGTTGATATCCAGTAAAAATGACTCTTAATAGGCCAATAGTCCAACCACTGCCATTATGTGATTAGGTCACTTTTTCATTTGGGAAAAATGCCCTTTGGCAATTTGATCATTAGAACAATAGGATTATATGCCCATAGGACAATAATACATTAGGCTAGTAGGCCAGTATTCCATTCATCCCTTCGTCCAATAGGCCATTAGGCCACTAGGCCATTGTGCCATTGGGCCATTAGGGCATTGGGCCACCTAGATTAATTTTGATCCTATAAATGGTGTTCTATGAAATTATCTATCACAATAAAGCATCCAATTATTGATCATACTATTAAAATTACAAAAACTATGTAGTATTTTTAAAAAATATATTTCTCTAATCTAAAAAATTATATGTTTAATTCTTAAATCAATATATACATTAATTAATAAATAAATATAGAAGAAACACACCTCGTGAATATGATACGTCACGCATGGTAATTCCAGCTACCTTAATCTGTTGGACTAGGGGCCTACAAAAAAAAATTAATGAATATAATAAAATTTTAATAGATAAATTCAATATAAACATGTGTTGTATGATCCCATACTCCATCTCCGGGCAGCACATATTGCCCCAGTGTTCTATCCTCAGTGATCAATTGCTGATTTACCACCTCAAAAATGTGCAAATGTGGATCTAAATATGATATTTGTTATTTCATCCAAGAAATAGTAGGACTGACAACTTTAGTGCATGATACTAAAAAATGAGGAATCCATGTTCCATAGGTAAACCTATATCCATGCTCATGACGACCAATAATACGATGTAAAATTTCATCCTTTCAAATGGGAAGCGGTCGATAGTCCTCCAGAAGCTGTTCTTAATTAGCATCAAATTGAGCATCTGCAATATTTAAATATATAGAAATATAAATATATTTATATATACATGATTTTATGAATTGGTAATTATTACAAGAATTAACTATAAGATTTGAATCCTATGGTTCATTTTGATCCCGAGTTATCATCCACACCTACATTTTATCTTTTGGTGAACCTTGGTCCCATAACGTTATACCAATAATAAATAAAAATATAACAAAAATACAAATTAAATATTAAATTTAAAAATTAATAATAAACACATCATGTGAGATCTGAGACACATGAATATTCTCGAACCCATGAGGTGGTCCTTGTAACCATTGATTATCAGAATGGCGTGCTGACACCACATACATTCAATTAATTAAAATTTCAAGAAAATATAATTCCACACATTCTTGAAAATATATATACCAAAATAAATATACTAACTGAAATGGCCTCAATAGGCGAATATGTTAATAAGTCATGCCACTATGATGGGAGAAAACCTCTCGGGACTTTTTCTAGAATATATGGGGCACCGACGTTTTGTACATAGTGCCCCCTCTTGATTTTTCATTTAAAATATTTCCATATATTACAACATTTTTCCATACTCACCAGTCTATACTCATTATGGAACACTTTCTGATTATTCTAACTAAAAAAATCTAACTTGATAATATTTTTTATACATTGGAAAGAAACTAAAATGTTCTTCATAGCTGAACATTCCTCCAAAGCTGATCTAATGTATCATCAGTGATAGAAGCCCAGTAATGTGTTGTCAGTGAAAATCAATGTGGGTATTGTATGATATGACACAACTGATAGATAATTGTTGGGGGGGTTAAAACCATAAGAATAAATATCTTCTCAAATGAAACATCACAGGTCATATCAGAATTCCATGATGAAATTCCACGATATAGGCCACTCAAATGAGAGTAAGAAGTGGTCAAGTCTGATCCTATTGAAAACAATTTTATACATAATTTTATAGATGTGAATATATATATATATATATATATTGCATAAAAAATAAACATGGATACATTCAAACATTCCCCGACCATGAAAGGTATATGACTTGAATGGATGATGTGGATGTGCTACATGTTTTCCTTACATGCCTGCAATTGTAGAATAAATTATTATGGGGACCATCCGAAGTATCAAAAAGATAAATTGGACTGTTTAAAAAAATAAAATATTTATGGTTGTTAATAAAACAAAAAAGGATATAATAATACGTTGTAAATGAATTTTATTGAATTAGAAACATAGTAGAAGAGAAATATAATTATGTACAAAAAAACACTTATATTTTTAGGGTTCTTTTAATGTTATTTTATTAGGAGGGTTGGATGTCTTGGAGGGGGGTTGTCGGAGGAGGGTTGAGAGTGGGGGTTGGGGGTGGGGGATTCCCAAAGGGGGTTTGGAGTTGGAGGGTCAAGGGGGGTTGGTGGGGGTGTCCAGGGGTAGTCTGCAGCGGAGTATTTGGGCTCAGGTTCTCCGGGAGGGGGTGGGGTTGTCTAAGGGGGGTTGGGAGTGGGGGTGGGGGTGGGGGCTATAAAGGATGAGGGGATTGGGAGGGGATTGGGTGGGTGGTACATTTCAAAGGGTGTTTTGGGTGGTGGGATCTCTAGTAGTGCGGATGTCCATGGGGGGGGGGGTTTACAGTGGGGGTGAGGGTGGGGGGGGGGGGGGCAGTCCAAGTTTGGGGGGGGGGGTTGTGCAATTGAGGGTGGGTGTGTCTAAAGGGGGGTTGGGAGTGGGAGGGGATGTGGGTGTGGTGGAACTGTTTAAGGGCTGTTATTGGTGAGTTTTGGGGGTTGGGTTGTCTAGGAGGGGGTTGTCTGGTGGGGGTGGAGGTTTCCTGGTGGACGGGTTCTGCATGTGGGGGTGGTGGTGGAGTGGATGTCTAATGGGGGTTTGGGTGTGGGGGTGGGGTGATATCCATGTTGAATTGTTGTGATGTTGGTGGTGGGGTAGTCTGGGAGGAGTCGGGTGGGGTCGTCCGAGGGTGGGGGTGGGGGGTTGTCCGGGGTTGTATGGTGGGGTTTTCCAGGGGCTGGGGTGGGAATGGGGGTGTAAATGGGTGTTTTTGGGGGTGGGATGTCTGGAAGGGGGGACTGTCCACCGAGGGGGATGTAATGGTGGAGGGGTTGTGCAGGTATGGGTGGGCCTATCTAGGGGGAGTCGGGTGGGGCTGTCTAGGGGGTGGGGGTGGTCGGTTGTCTGGGGGAGGTTTTTATGGGGCTGGGGGTTGTCTGGCAGGTGGGCTTTCAATGGGGTGGTTGGGAGTGGTGGTGGGTGGTTGTCTTGGTGGAGGGGTTGTGCATGTGGGGGGATGTGTAGGTGGGGTTTGGGCTCTCTGTAGGGGATTAGGGTTAGGATGTGTAGGGGCTATGGGTGTGGTATCCAAAGGGGTTGGGAGAAGGGAGGGGGGGTTGTCCAGGTGGAGGGGTTGTGTAGTTAGGGGTCGGGGGGGGGGGGGGGGGGTTGTACAAAGGGCGGATGGGAGTGGGGGTGGGGGATATCTCTATGGAGGGATTGGGAAGGTTGGGTGGGGCTATTCAGGGGTATTGGGGTTGTGTTTTAAATGGGATGGTGAGTGGGGGGATACTGGGTGGAGTGGGTTATGCTGTCAACATGCTAGGGTTGGGGGGGGGGGCTGTCCTGGGGAGTTTTGGGAGTTGGTTGTTCTAGAGGATGGTTTTCCAGGGGGTGTGGGGGTACATTCTAAGTGAAGGGGTTGTTAATTTAGGGGTGGGGCTATCTAAGGGGAGTGGGGTGGGGATGTCTAGGGGGTAAGGTGGGGGTTGTTTGGGTGGAGTTTTTAGGGCTGGGATATGTGAGAGAGGGGGATGCCCAAAGGGGGTTGGGACTGGGGTGGGGTTGTCCAAGGGTATGGGGCTATCCGAGCGGTGTTTTATGGGGCATGATATCTGGGAGTGGGGTTGTTCAGGGGTATGGGTTGTGTAGGTGGGTGTGGGTCTGTCCGAGGGGAGTGTGGTTGGGCTATCCTAGGGACCCCTTTGATTGTGGAAACAATAGAGACAAACCCCTCTATCATTGTCCATAAACATCACTTAATTGTGTCTCGTGAGTATCATCAACCAGTAGATTGTATGTCAAACCAAAATCAAAACCTATTGTCTCAATGAAATTATTTCATCCATTGACCCTAAAATTTTAAATACCCACAGAATTGATCTAAATCATACTGGATCCACTTATAGAAACCATTATTGTTGGAAATCAACCACACATTCTTAGTATGAGATTTTTATATCTCTATATAAACAAAAATCTATGTGAAAGATTGATCTTTCAAGTTAATTGTATAGTCATCATCACATATAAAATTTTTAATCTGACAAAAAAATACAACAAGGATTAAAAGGATCTGTAGAGGGAAAAGGTGACCTTAAAATCCAATCCAAATGGTCACAAAACATTTCAATACATTGAATATAACATCTTTATTCTTTAACCCAAAACTAGGGTGAAGACACATTATTTATAAAATTATTTCACTCAACGTATACTACATTTTCAATTTCATCTAGAAAAAAAATTATTAATCAAATGAAATATAGTTCATCCAAAAAATTCAATAGATGAAACCAGATACTATAAACATGGTTCACACATTCCCACAAGGGAATCCATCTAAAAGGATCCATCATAAGAATAAAAATAGTGTCCCTGGTCATTGTTCTCATATCATATAATCACATCCCAAAATGAAAATAAATTTAGGGAAGGGTATCTCATGAAAAAACACAATGAATGCACACATGAAACACCATATCAATTAAAAGGATCATCACCTAGAAGAATACTATAAAGTTGATATATAACGAACAAAAACACAAAAATCATTGGATTTGATGACATAGAACAATTGTGATGTTATGATAAAATTAAAATAAGATTCAAAAGGATCACTTACTCAATTTGGGGGTGGGAAGGGGGGCTGTCCACGGGGAGTTTTGAGGGTTGGTTATTTGGGAGTGGGAGGAGGAATTGTCCATGAGGGGGGAGTTGGGGCTGTCGAGGGATGGAAAGTAATCCTGGTGGAGGGGATGATTCTAACTAATAATAAATAAAAATTATTCGGTACCAAATTATTTTTTTGGGTTTTAAACAATTAAAAAAAATATAAATTGAAGAGCAGGAAAATAATTATATCATTCATTAAACATGAAAATCCACTGTTTTTCCATCAACATTCGTTCTAACCCAAAAAATATCTTTTTTCACGTTGAACTACAATATGTTGATCATTCAATGGGAAATCAAATGGTATAGACTAGAGATCATCTATATTAAATAAAAATAATCCTTGCTGGGACATTTTCCCAACAACATTCAAACTATAATTTGAAGTAAAAGTAACGAAGAATACATGTTCCACATATGCAGTCAAAATGTGATATTCATTATAAACACATTCATTTCTATATTACATATAGTTAAAAATCTCAAATGCAAACTGATATTTAATGACTTTATATACACACACTAGATCAACCCAATTACACTTTTACAATATGTACTCTAACCCATGTTCATATATAACATCAGCTGTGTCTGTCAATTGACCAGAGTAATTACGAAAATAAAAGAATGAACAACTGATGCAATTTTTTATTTTCTGATCTTTCTTTATCATTTTTAATGAAAAATAAAATGAAATTTTCATATATTGCTTTATAACGAAAAGTTTTTATATATGGTCCACTATCTAATTGGATAAATTATTCAGTTGGCATGGCGACACCAAACTCCCCTAGTTAATAAACCAATATAACTCACCAAATTCAATAATGATTTCTATAGAAATAAATTAATATAATACTTCACACACAATGAAAATCAATTTATACATAAAAAATAATTGAACCAAAAATGAATTGATTCATAATGATATTGTTGAATTTGTTTCTGAATTTCACATGAAATCTATTATTTTATCTCATTAATGTGTTTCCATCATATGGTAAGACGATGTAAATGATCAACATATGAAAATAAAAACAATTAAAGTTAAACCATAAAAGTGATAAGACACTTACTGGATTAATAGTGAAATTGATGGAGTATTGAACATGATATATCAATGTTCTTGTATCCACTCGATGGTGTCGATATAAAAAATGGTTCCTTATAAAAATAGACCATCATGAATTCAATATTTCTTATCTAATTTTGTTACAACATCCATTATATATTCTACTAAAAAATTAGTCCCCTCATATATCAAATAACCAACATAAATTTATAGCTACATATGAGAATTGTTGCATACAAGTCATTTCAATGTATTCAGATAATGCTCAATAGGATACATACACCTTAATTGAAATGGACTAGAAGCCATTACATTACCAGTTAGATGCACATTCAAATGGACCATAACATCGAAAAATTAGGGGGAAACATTTTCGCAAAGTGACCATGTGTATGCACTACTTTATCTTGCATAATCTATAAATCACTCATTTGTTGAATTCATAAACAAAGACGTCTAAAAAAATTACTCATCTCCGTCAGAGGTTAAACAACATTGAGGGATAAACAATAAAAAATTGTTATTGGAATCAACAACATACGTAGTAAGTGATTTTCATGAATTTTCATCCCTTGAATTGTCCTTATCATCAAATTCACACACTTTGAAATATTTGAAGAGTATCTATCAGGAAACATGATCATCATAAAAATGTTATGAAATGTATCTTTCACATTTTTAGTCATTGTATACTGTGAAATAGGACTATATTCCTTGCTTCCCTTAACCAACTGTAAATACAATTCATTATATAAACTCATTTATTTCAAATAGTAATGTGCATTAAAATTGTACTTTGATTTTCCACTGACACGTAAAATTGCCCAGAATAAATTATCAAAAACAATTTTTTTAATTATCATGAACTTCCAAATAAGCCTTAGCATGTTAGTTTTCCAATATGGGAGATTGTAAAAATACTTTTCTTTTTACAATTGTGAAAGCACTGTCTAAAAACACAATGGATATTGGGTAATGGATGAGCCACCCAATCCTGAAATTCATATACCATGAATATGCATTCTTACTAAATATGCGAAAATATTTTGACTACTATTATGATCATTGCGGTTGGACTAAACACTATAGAATAAGAAAATGACACACAATCCTTTCTGAACTAGTGCTGAGGGGGGAGAAAACATTTAGGAACCATGTATGACCATTTTATGTAGTGTTTAATCCATATAGTATTTTTTACGTTCATACCAACAAGGGCAAGAAAACAATCATTTCATACACCATACTGATAATTTTTTATAAGCTAGGTAGTTATTGATTGTCCAAAAAAATTACCTTGCAGTTTTAACATTTCTGTCGTTTCACAGTCATAAGTCATCACCCAATCGCTCCAAAATTTATTCAACTCATCAATCAATGGATTCATGTAAACATAAATATTATCCTCCAGACATCTTGGAACATCAATAAGAGAGGAATTTAATATAAATTGTTGCTTCATACAAAGACACAACGGATTAATATATGGAACCAACACCATAGACCACGTTCTAAGACTTTCACCATCCATATAATTGAATGGGTGGATTCCATATACTTCCAACCCGAATCTGACATGAAAGACATATTTAGTAATGTCGTGGTGTCTCTTATTGAAATCCATCCATGTACAAGGTTTCTGGGAGGGTTAATATTTCACATTCATCATTTATTTCTATATTCCATATCATTAATTTTGAATCATATAATCACATTAAAAAGAGTTTTAACCATATCATTATGGGAAATTAAATCATTTGCTTTACGGAAATTTGTCTTCCTTGTTTTTCAGTTTGAATTTGATGAGTCTCATTTCCACTATTCTATTTCGACCCGGAAGCACCACAGATTATAGAAATATCCAAATGAGAAGTTTCTTTTATAATCTATATACAGTTTTTTGAACATGCATATATGGTGTCATATGTAAAACCAATGTTCGATGTCAACTTACGACCATGGTAATATGACTCAGGAATATTATCGTCGACTTGAAGAACCTTTTTCGATAAACCCAACAACATGTCGAACAATGTTTCTAACCACTGATTCGAAGTCTTCAGATGAAAAAAACCAAAATAAAATACTATTTATTATAAGCATTAAATCTAGGATAATATTACGTGTTTGCATCATCAAGTACATCATAAAACCTCCTCGAATCATGATCTGCAATAGAGCGCATATTTATTTCATTGGTCTCAACATTTCTGGACACAAATGCCTTCAAGAGGGAACCCACATAACATTTTAGTAAGCAATTCAAGAATTGGATCATTCATCATCACATCGACATCCATCTGAAATACATCTGTATTTTGAAAACGAATATATTCTTTCCCATGATGAGTCCAACTCTTTTTAGTTTTCAATAATCCATTCATGAATAGGTTCCCCCTCGTGGTATCTCATCTGAATTGATATCTGTTTTCACATATTCCACAAAGATAACTAATACAGTCACTTTGATATCCTCTAAAGAACTCAATAAACTGTATAATTCCCTTGAAATATTTTCTATATTTTATTTAGAAGTTCAATCCAACTCTTATCTATAATAATACCTGTATAAAAAAATTTTCACAGGACATCATATTACATGCATTTTTCATATCAAATATATTTAAAATAAGGAATGGCCAAATTTATGTAAACCATTGATAAAATAAACAATTTATATCTAAGAATAATAAATTAGAGAATAGATAATGGAATGGATGTGAAAGCCAATGTCATATCCACCATGATGGTATGACCAATCTAATGATGATTAAATATTATATAATATATATTGAGAATGAATTTGGTATATAATAATCCATATAGTAATCATTTTTTAGGGAAAAAAATATTATGACCAGCATGTGTATGTGGTACATGAAAAAATCATAATAAAAATATTGAACTAAAACCATAATGACTAAGATAAAACCTACAAATAAATCATCAAATAAAATTTCTGATTAAACTGTCCAAAATCAATAAGTGATGAACAATCTTCTAAAAATAAGATAAACTGTATCTTTGTACAAATTATTTCTCCCTGCCACATGGATTCACACAGACTTTATGCCATTAGGGTTAGTAAATATTAACTATCAATGATAGAAATCAATATCAAAATTATGGAAAAATAACTAATGCATATATATGATAACATTAAATATATACAATTCCAGAAAAGAAATACCAATATATCTTGACTTATGTTATCAATAGAGAATATGTGGGACAATGAATGTGATTCCCCATGCAAAATCACAGGGTCCAAGACAGTTTTCATTATGGCCTCAAGCATATATCATTTAATACAAGATGATTTTTACTAGCAGTAATGGTCAAAATTTCATCAGTGTAGAAAATATACCCTTTGTATCAATAACGAAATGGTTAAACAATAACCTAATAGATTTATTAAACAATGAAAATTCATAATCCATTGTAGGTATCTAATGTCAAATAGTAAAAAACCTAAATTCCACAAATTGTTAGTTTAATAAATGTGTACAAAATAACATGAATGTGAAAAAAGTATTGAAACATTCTTTTAAATTACATCACAATTCTACCTCTAAAGCCCATTCTAGTTATACAATCCCCTATAATCAGTGTCTTTCCCTTGTATCACAGGAAATGAAGTCATCAAATTCATTGAGATTCCCATGCATGGTGGGAGTATGAATGTTATAGGAATCAAAAAATATTTTCTTAACACATGTGAAATGGTATAAGTGTTTATTTTTGTTATTATAAAAAAATCTGAATTAAATAAAACCCACTAACATGTTCAGAGTTGTCATGAACTATAAAAACATTGGCTTTGTGATGGAAATGTTGTTATAAAAATATGCATGAACATAGTCAACCACAATATCACATCAATTATTCTGAAACATAAAAAAGTTAGGAGTATCAAGTCAAACGATAGATTTCAATTTATCCTCATCTCTCTCTTATTTAATCCATAATTCCAACACATATGTACACTCCCTTTGGCCTTCTTATCCCAAAACTACGACATAAGTAATGTCCCTGAATAAAATCATGACCCATTGTCACCTCATGGTTAATATCACATATGTCTACCATGACCCTATATGAGGCTAGAAAATTACTATATACCACATCATATATCTCAATCCAATATTCATGGAACATACATCATCATATCACGCTACCCGTAAAGGGATACTGATCCATGATGATTACACCAGTAACATTGGTACCCTGCATTAAACAAAATGATATAAAATATACAATCTATGTCACATTGAAGCATGGAATATCATTTAAAGGGCCATCATATACTATTATTAATAACATATAGTCTCAAAACCCATGAGATAAAACTCAATCATGGGTCTCACGGGAAATGTAATCACACAATAGTGGTCAAACCTCAATCATTTTATCATGGGATAGAGACACCCAAAGGGACATGTGATAAACTCACGAACGGTATAAATTATATAACCACAAAACTTAATATCCATCAAATCAACATATACATGAACTCCAAATTATATGTAACATCCAAACTAAAGTAATGTCTGAATTCTTCTCATACACACACTGTCAACAAACATTATTTCATAATTCTTCTGGAACAGAATCCTGTATACGCATGAAATTCCCTTTCTACACATTTTATTCACACACAATATTTCCATGCATGCCAAATTTGTCTTGTTAATTGCCCAAAATTAAAACTATATATTGGATATTTGGGCGTACCTGAGCATCCATCAAATTCGGAATCTATGCGAGCCCGAGGTGGTTCTATGAGGCCATGGAGGGGTAATGGAGGAGAGCCGGAGTCGGAGGCTGTGCATCCGAGGAGGGGATGGGCCCTGATGGCATTGGGCATAAGAAAATACACTTATATACATTTTAATATGAATTCATGCACATACATAAATATTTACATATTAATGCATGCACATACACATACACATTGTCATAAGATTAGACATAAAACCTGAACCTACATACAGTTATAAAATGAATGCATTCACATACAAAAGTATTTAAACATACACATATATACATATATAGAAAAGATAAAAAAAATACATATACAGAAACTCATACTCATATTCTTACATATTTAAATACACATACTAATGTATATGCATACACATACACATGCATTTGAATATACATACAAATCCATATATTTACATCCTTGTTCATGCGCATACATACACATCATTACATTTTACTTTACACACACATACAAGATAAACATACACATATACACACATTCATACTCATAATCATGTTCAAAAACTTATGTTCATTCACGTATACATGCATGCACACATACATAAAAATATAAATATACACATACATATATTCATAAATATACACATACTTGTATAAACACGTTGCCTTGTACAAAAAAATCACATAAACATGCACATAGACACATACATACATATTTTCACCTACATATACTTATAATACAAATTTATAAATACATACACATACACACACACATACACAATCTCACACACACAGAAACATGAATGAATTTATATGTACACATACATGAGAATTTTCAAATATGTATAACATAGACATTCAATTACATACATGTCAATGCATGTATACAGAATCAAACATAAAAGTATAAAACTTACATAAACACACACAAACACACAACACATGAGATTCACACATAAATAACATTTACATAAACACACACACACACATATTCATATTTATATGCATCTTGTATTGAATTATCTAATTTGAATATAAATATAAATATTCAAATACAAATCACATATTTAAATAAATATGTGAATTTATATATCATATTATTATTGCAATAAAATAATGTTGAATCATATTTGTATTAATGATATAATCATTTTCCATTTAAATTATTTAAATAAACAATTATACATTTTCCATGGCTAATATAAATTTGATTCTTTATTATGTTAAAAATTATGGAAATATTTTTAATTATTAAAAAAATGATATATTACAAATTTATATATATTATATTTACACATATATACATGTTCATATATTAATAGTATTTATAAATATATAAGAATGTATATATATATCCTATTCAATGTATTTTTTAGAAACCCTAATCATATGTTGATTATAATGCTAATAATTTTATTAGTGTTAGAAAAAATCATAGAAAATGGGAACCCGTTTATTAGTGTTTTTTTAGCTACATTGAATATTGCATGATAGGAAATTGTGTAGCATGAATATTAAAATTGATGAATTGTTAATGGTTGAAATTTTAATTTTAATGTCTTGAAAAAATTGAATTACAATTATAAATTAATATTAAATTATTAATTCAATGAGTTATAAGTTGATAAATAAATATAAAATATGAAAAAACATTAATTTTTTTTATCCCTATGGAAAAATACATTAACTTCAACAGTTAGTCGATCATGTTTGATAACTCAACATCTGAAATCAGTTTTCATTATCCTCTATAATGGTGAATGACTGGTAGGGGCATAGAGATTTATTTCAAAACATCACCATCCTAAAGTGTTTCTTCTTGTGTTGGGGAATTATACACTTGGGAGAAGTGAGTGTCCAATCTATCTTACCCCATATGGCATGGTAGGCATTGTCGATGGGACACTATGGAATATCTTTTGAGAAGGGCCACTAAATGTGGTAGGTGTTGCCCATGGGGAATTGTGGAATATTTTATATGAATGGCCAGTGATGAATGGTTGTGATTGTGGTATTATTTTTCAATTTGGTGTCGTGGAATATCATCTAAGAATGGGAGGTGATGGTGGCAGGTGTTTTCGAATGGGAATCATGGCAGTTTTTCTATGTAAGGACATTGATATCCATATTCATATTCCCCATTTCTGGCCTAGTTAGTATTGTGGATTGGGCATCGTGACAAGTCATGGTGTTGAATTTCATATTAGGAATTTTTTATTGGGTGATGTGTTAGGTACAATAGGTGATGGTCGTTTTACTCAATTTTGATGGGGTGTCTTGGTATGATGTTTGAGAATAGTCGATGATAATAATATAAATATTCCCCCCATATATCATGATATTTTTTGTTGATAAGGATCCAAGGAAGGTTGTAAGATAATGGGTGGTGGCAGTCATATCCATTGTCCCACAATTTCCCATAGTTGGGATTTTCAATGGGGTGTTGTGGAACATGGTCTGACGGGGCTTGTGTAACACATGTGGAAAGAGGGCAACATGTTGCGTCTAGTCCTGCCTCTATGGAATGGTGACAAAACCTGCTATATAATAGAATGGGCTTTTGAAACCCATATTAATATCTTTTTTAAGGGACACTAACTTATTATTCATTCTTCCCCAATGCATCTTTCTTTAGTCAAATAAACATATGGTTCGTTTTAGCCACAAAAACTCATTGAAAAGATGTAATCTAGTAATCCTAGGCGAGTGTTTGTGTATATATAACCATAATGAGGTCAATTATGACTAATTTCAATGATTTCATTAGTTTTAATATTATTTATACTCCCTATTACTTTCCATAATTTCTTTTTCTTTTTCTTTTTCAATGTGTTTTGAGATCATTATGGAACATAGGCTTTTTAAAATTACATTGTAAAATCATCTATTTTTTCACATATAATAATAAAAAACCCACAAGAAAATAATTTCATTGTGTGGTATGAAAAAACAACCATTGAATTCTATATTTTTCTTATTATATATAATACATCACAAATTATATAAAATTTACTGTACGAATTATGTTTCCTTAAATATTAATATAATACATTATATATCACCTATGATTCAAAATTAAATGATAAACTTTTTTTATAATGAAATGATAATTTATTTTACATCAATTATATTTATTAAATGAATTATAATATTTATTAAAATTATAAATATATAATGTATTATGTTCTTCATTAAAATAAAAAGGTATTTTCTACTATATAAATAATATTTTAAAATGCATTAACTAAAAGCATGAAATTTGTAATAAATTATATATATACATTATATTAAATTAACATTAACAGAATTATATATATATAATTAGTTTATAATATTATATATGTAAATATTAAAAAAATTACTCTAAATTATAATCATTATAATAAATAAATAATATATTTATATCATAAAATTATATATATATATTTTAATATAGTATATCATATTAATTAAACATATGATGAATATTTAGTTATACATATAGTCGATATAGTTACATTAAAAATATTTATGTTAATATAAGATTATTAATTTTTTTATAAATAAATATTATTTAAGGATATTAATATATTATATATCTGTTAATTTTTTTTCATAAATTCATTTTTTATTGTTTTAATAAATTCCATTTTTACTATTTAATTGGGAACCCTCACAATGGTCCTAACCATAGAAAAACAACAATTCACATTCAAACCCAAAACCAAAATTCCAATTGAAATGTGTTGCTATGATTTAAAAATAAACCCTAATATTGGGTTGGGGGAGAGTGTGATGTTTCTACTGATGTTGATGGGAATTATGAGATACAACATAGAGTTTTTTGATTAAACTAGAAATTCATTTGGAGTGATGAATGATATGAAATTATTACTCATATATGGATGATATATCAAATCTTGAACAAGATACAATATTATTATCTTGGTTTGGTTTAGGGATTAGTTGGAAGGAAGGTCATGTGATACGAGTGTCACTTATTCATTTGATGATTCTGTTTGGTAATGAGTGGTTTTATAAATATTACAGATACAGAAGAAGCTTCTTGTATGTGAATAACAATAATGGTTTTTTTCATATTTGATGCGTTATTAACAAATTTTTGAAGATGTAAATGTTGTGACTAAAAAAATCATCAATTATTCACCAAAAAAACTACATAACACATATATGATTTTATTCATGTAAAATTTATTATAAATATTAATTATATCATATGAAATGATACCTCATTTTAGGCACCTTCATCAACATATTAATGAATAATCAATCAATCATGAATAATCCTATGTGTCAATCTCCTCATAAATCTATATCGTCATGGTTTTTGAAATTCATTAAATAGATTCAGTTATGATGGACATTAATAAAAATAATAACTCATTAGGACTATTAAATACATAGAAAAATAACAATATCAATTGAATCATAATCATGAACAATTCGTATAGGATGGTATATTCTCATAATCTCTCATCTTGACTCCATAAATGTACATGTATCAAAAGGATAGCGTGTTGAAAAATTTGGAAGCTAATGAAAGTATAAAATGTTGACTTATATAATTCCCATAAATCATCAAAATAAATGTAAAAATAGAATAGTGCTGGAGGAGTAGTCAATATCACATAATTTTCTATTTTAAGAGTGCATAAAAATATGATTATCACCACATGGTCTCTATTTATGTCTTCCAACATAAATAATTAATATTTTTCCATCATCAAAAATGAAAATTTTCTTTAGTAACCATCAATCAAAAAAAAATCTCTTTGATAACATCTGAAATAAAGGGATATATGATTGGCTTTACATAAAATTAATCTATGAATTGAAATCATTGGTATTGAGAGGTAATATTCCCACACATTTAACTACCCAACTTGTTTAGGTTTTTAAAAATCAAAATATCTTTTTATCTAGATTCGAATATTGTCAGTGATTCGAATAATTAATTATTTAAGATTAATATCCCATTCCTGGAATGTCAAAGATGGATCATAATATTTTACATTATTTGACTTAAGTACATATGATGCTATCTAATAATTATAATATCATACTTCAATTTCCAAATAAAGGGATATATATGAAAAAAAAAATTGAAACAACTTATTTAAAATTAGAATCCTTATATGAAAAAATGGAATTTGATGGTTTTTTATTGATATTTATGATTAATTATCATGTAGGGAGTGTAATTAAAATTGAATTAATAGTTCAAAAAATATGTGTAGTTTGTCTGAAAATGTTTTTCATGAGCTTTTTATCATCCATACAGTGAATTTTAGTTCAAATATCCAGGATTAACATTATAGGAATGATAAACATGGTAATATTTGTAATTATAAAGCTCATAATTTTATTTTTCATCATGAAATATTATATGTTTTATGGAGGGTATATGGGTTTATGTTTTGATTAATACACAACATTTATCTCATGGTTGATTGACTGGAAAATTGAAATTTTATTCTCAAAAATACAGTTTTTATCCTCAACAAGACAGGATGACATTTATATTTGATTGTAAAAGATTTTGATTTTGAAATTATTCAAATTTATGGTGAGAGTTTCCTACTGTAATATCTTTTTGTTTACCAATGCAATTATTCATAACCAAATTATTAATTTACTACAATATTATTTTATTTATACTCTATTTATTTTCATTCTAACAAGTAGGTATTTCTAAATTAACATGATGTTTTTAGTTTTTTTTTAAATTACATTACATGATGTTCACAAAAATCAATATACTAAAAGGATTTATATTCTTCTTTTTGGGATGGTCAGAAAACTTGAATAATTTTTAAAATTTTATCACTGCGATATGTTGGGATACAAAAAAATAGAGCATATTAACAACTCCATTATAATTTTAGAGGAAGGAACACATCGGGGGGAGATATTTAATATTTAATTAAAATTTATTTTAACGATTCAGATATTCCCATTATTCGTATCAATTTTACATAAATTCTATCATTTTATCATAATTTATCAAAACAAATGCATTGTTTCTTCTAGGATTCATTTATATGAAAATAAATATCATGATTCATGAAAAATTTCTATCATGTGTATATTAGGGGAATTGGTTGAAGGATTCACTAAACAAAATCCCTATTAATGTACTCTACATAAAAAATTTATGTGTTCCTCACAATGGGGGGAATTTCTGAAATAATGCAATATTCATGATGAAATTCCATTTATTTATGAGAGATTCTATGATATTATAACGGTTTGATAAATTAGGTTCTACCTAATATTTTAGTGAGATATAAATTTAGATAAAAATATATTTATGTTTGAGATACTAACTTAAATATAGAATCCTCTTATTTCCTAACAATTGAGAAATGACTTTTGATAATAAAAAGAATATCGGATGAGATCTTCCTAGGGTTATATATTATGTGTTTCTTTCGATTTGATTCATCAGTGATGGAGCACATAAATAAAAATAAATGACATGATTTTCATTGATAATAATTACTATATAATAGAAGTGTATTAATATGAAGAAGAAAACAAATTCCTTGACAGGATAGTGTGATTTTGTCAAAACTATCTTCTAGTTATTGATTATATGAAATCATCACATTAAAAAATCATTTTTACATTAAACACATTTCTTTATATATATATATATAGTAATTAATAATTATGGGTTCTCTAACTAGATATTCATTTTTATTAAAAAAATATATTCTAGAAGATGAAATATGTATACTTATTTCTAGGTGAATTTTTTTTTGTCTTGAGTAGTGAAACCTTTTATAGGAGTTTGATAGATTTTAATTGGTAGTTGAGAGATAATTTTTTATCATCAATTAATCATTATGAAATGAATTTTATGAATTATTTTGTGTTAATCGATTTTGAGTTACAATTACTGGAGATATGTCCGATGTTTTTCTAATGCAGACCATCAAGTCAAACAAGTCACACTATGCATCAAATTGATGATAAATTGTTTCAAAAAAACATCATTAATGATAGGAGGATCATTTTACTATATAATCACGACAATATGAGCTTGTGTAACAGGATTTTATTGAGTGAAAAAAGTTTTTATCTAATATTTAATTTACAATCAAAAATCAACTCATTATATTTAAAACACATAACCACTGAGGTATAATGCTTTTAAAAAAATTATTTTGATAAAAATTCATTTCTATTATTATTTTATTCAATTATTTACTCTATGTTATTTTATAAAATAATTCATTAATAGAATGAATACCATTACCAACTATTTTTATAACCATTTGTAAACACCTATAGCAGTGGTTTTCCAAACCATTGATATATGTATTTAAAAAAAATTACATATATGAACGGTTTTGGAAAATTAATTAGTATATGTTCCTTAAATGTATGATATACAGACAGTTCTATCCAATCTATTGGAGAATCCTTCACATATACCTACAGATTTTGGAAAAGTGATTGGTATAATGTGATTGTATTGAATACATGCTTGCGGTTTGTATAAAATCTTTGGTATAGATTTGACATATAAAATCATTTTCTTTTCAAAACAAATTGAATATGGGCATATGATTTTTTGGATAACAATGGATTTGGTAAAACTATAAGGCCCCGACCTTAAACCTTACTTAACATTGAAATAAATGAATAATTCCCCTTGAAAATATTTTCAGGTTTAGAGTTTTAGGGAATTAGATCATAACTATTACATCTAAAAAGATTACAAAGTAGACACTTATACTAAGTTTCCATAAAATAAAAACTCTTAAAAAGAAACATGTCTTGGTCCATGTTTTATATTTCATGAATTTCCCTTGATCCCATTCATGACACTATTCCACATTAACTCCTGTGAAAATCATTTCAAAAAAACTGGGGGTGAGCATAAAAAGCTCGGTAAGGGAAACACAAAGAATGACAACTGTTAGTTTATCAAAACAAAAAGTAAACCATGTATACATTATCAAAGTAATAATTTTCATCTTTATGAAGTATTAAAAACTCTTCATGGAATAAATGATCAATACTTACCCTTTTGTAACCAAAATATTACCATAAACCCATATAAAGAACACATAACATATAAAGGTAACTTAGGACATAATCATACTTAAATAAAATAACCATACGGTCGACATCCACACATATCACTTAATGGAATAGCCATATGGACGACGTCCATACCCAATGAATTGGAGGTTATAACATAACCACCCGTACTAGTATTCACGGAACCACCCGTCATATGGTTTATCACGTAACCACCCGTGAAATGTCCAAGTAGCATTATAAAATCATAAGACATAAAACAAATATAATGGAAAGAAAATATTTCCAAATTTGGATCACAATATATCACTAAAATATATTTACGTATCAAAACCATTATAAAAATCATTTTCAATACCAAAATACATTAAAGAGTATATGGTATTTATTTCATTTTAAAAAACATTAAGTCTTGTTGAGGAAGCCAAAGACCAAATAATACCCGCGGCGGCGGAAAAGGTTGTTGTCACCACATACATTAAAAGAAACATTCCTTTTTGTCATTTTGGATAACAATTCATAGAAAAAAATTTCTTTTGTATATAATTAAAATTCAATGGGGTTTATACACCGTATAAAAGAAAGCCTTGTATTAGAACAAAATATGCCTCAATGAAAGGAGATTGAGATGATGTCCCTTACCTCATGTCCGACATGACTCAATTGATCTTTAATCTCCTGAATAATAAATTAATGTTAATTTATAATTTCTTAAGAACCTTTTTCGAGTTTACCATTCTTTTTATATCACTTATTTCCATGTTATAAACATTATGTAATAATTTATGTTAATAATGTTTGTTTTGTAGATATTTGGTTCTTAAGTCGAAAGTGGACTTCTTACAATTACATGTTGTTCATGTGGTCAAATGTTCAATATATCCAGAATGATATTCATGATTTGGATATCATATATATCATATATATCCAGCATATACATGTGTTTATAATAGTATATAACATTTAAGGGTAAGAAATGCAATGCACCGTTCTTAGACACGGTAAGTTGTACGTACGCATGAACACCACTTTCATTTATATTTCTTTTTCAATGGAGTGAAATCATAATGATATAAAGGTATATTATAATTCCAGTATAATATCATATATAATATGATTAACTTCATCCTTTATATGTCCCATGTATCGCATTAACAAATCAAATAACTTTGAGGGGGTGGTAGTCCCCACTTCCTAAAATGAAATTATCGTCTTTACCCATAATGGAAACCATAAATGTATTCAAAACATGAAAAATACATGAGAATAAGGAAAACAGAAACATAAAATATATCATATATAAATAGAATTACATATTAATGGCCACCATTAGTGGTGTTAAAAGAATATTGAACAATCATCGTTTCGTGAGGCAGAAATTCACCAACCACAGAAACATTATGTTCATTAACCATTAGACGAAGGCGTGTGTATGTGTAGCAAAAATCATTATTATAAAAACATCCTAGTATATTGAATATACTGGTTTTTTTAAAAAAAATAAATGAATAAAAAGAGTTTATGGGGTTGGAGAAGCAAAATAAAACATAAGAACACAAGAGAAGACACTACCTTTATATCGGGTAACTCATTTTTATTTGAGGTCAAAGGATTCATTGGAATGACATATGCCCTATGTGAGGCTTCTAGGGGTAAGAGAGGGATGTGGAGATTTAAAATGGGCAGGGGTTGGCTGAGACAAAGGCTTGAGAGGTGTGGGTAAATTGGTAGAGGTGGGGGCTTTGATAAGAGGAGAGGAGGTGTACTCTTGGATCGTTATAAAAGGTTACTTTATTATAAATTTATTTTAGGATTTTAAAGGTCCCAAAATTAAATATTTCTAGGATAAGGAGATAAGAGATCGAAATCCACCCATCCAATATGATTTTGACATGTGTAGGTCTTAGATTTTACATTATCATTTCATTTTATTTAAATCATTAAATATTGATGTGACTGTTGCATCGTCATAGTGTCAAAAAAAAATTTAGTTAATGTCTAAAAATTATAAAAAAATATCATGATGTATGAAATATTTTTATATTTACAATTAATATTTATAGTCAAAATTATGACTTGTATAACCCCATTTAAAAATTGTTTTATTAAAACATCTCATGTTTGTGACATTTTTATTTTAACATTAAATAAAAAGTTATTAATGTCATTTTCCTACCAATGTGGATTCATGGGGTCCCCAAGTTGACCCATGTATTTTCATAGTCTTCCATGACACATTAAATAAGGGTAGGTCATGCGTTTAGTACATTTCATATCATTAAAACATTATTTTTACCTTAAACTACACTAATTACCTCTAATCGTGATTAATAAACGTAATGTTACTATTCTCCAAAAATTATTTTAATCCTATTGAACCACATTTTAATTCTTAATTACAACCATGTATGTCGGATTTTTTAAATTCAAAACATAGAGATGGTAACATTTCATTTAAACGAAAAATCAGCGTTTTTAAGTACCACTTAGTGGTTTCACTATTCATTAAAAATTGATGTTTTTCAGAAAAATAACAATAATTCATCCTAAGATATATTCGATATTCCAGATTCAAAAATGATGTATATTTTAAAAAATTCAAAACATATAAGTTATATTAATTAATTTAAAAATTAATTCCCACTGTCAGAACTACTATCATGTTTTCATGAAACAATATATATCAAAAGATTGACACTGGTTTACGTCCAATTTCAATGTGAAATTCATTCCAACAACCAATATTGGATTAAATGGTAAAAATATATTCTAATTTCACTTTAAACCCAAATAAATATATAATCTAATCATATGAACAAATTAGATTAAAAAGTGTTTTTGAATTAAAATGCAACATTTTTCACAATTTATGAAAAAATGAACATTATCGGAAAAATACCAAAAATTTACACAAAGTAAATTTTTATGTCCCGATTCTAAAGAAGATTTTTTTTGGTGTAATAGAATGTATAAGGGTGAACAAAACTATATTTAATGAAGGTTCTCCATCAAAAGGGGATAGTTCGACCTTTTAGGGAATATTAGAGTATCAATGCCTAAAATTGAATTCTTTTCATATTTTAAGCCTTAATATCTTATTGGATAAGTGTAAAAACATTTAGCAAACATATATAATCATATTTTAGTTATTTATATTCATTCCCACCAATACAATGGATACATGTTAACTACCATTTAAAATAATATTATTTTATTACTAGTGTGCAATGAAAGATTTCAAAGAATCTCTTTGTTGCATATCGGGTACGCTATCGAACATAGAAACCCCATTAAAGTAAAATTAACATTTAATTCCCAAATATTAATAAATATGAAAATTATTTATTATTTATTTACATTGGATGTTACATCCTTCCCCCCTTTTGGGAATTGCATCCTCACAATTTTATTCACTTATCAAAATAAGTTGGGGTATTTATCCCTCATATCATTTTCAGAATCCCATGTTGCCTCTTCAAACATATGGTTTTTCCACAAAACCATTACGTGGTGAATTACCTTATTTCGCAACACTTTATCTATTTGGTCAAGAATCTAGACTTTTTTTTCTTCATAAGAGATATTCTCTTCCAACTGAACTACCTCTGGGCTAAAAACATGTGATGGATCTGGCATATACTTTCTCAATATCGAAACATGAAAAACATTGTTTACCTGAAATAAACTCATAGGTAAAGCCACTCGGTAAGCAACTGATCCCACTCTCTCTAGAATTTCATATGGTCCAATGAACCTTGGACTCATCTTTCCTTTCATACCGAATTGCATCACACTTTTCTATGTTGAAACTTTGAGAAAAAGATGATCACCTACCTCGAAAGATAGATCCTTCCTCTGGTTATCCGCATAACTCTTCTGCCTGCTCTGTGATGTTCTCTTGTGTTTCTGAATCAATTCTTGCCATCTCTTCTGCCAATTCTTGTTCCATCAGCTTCCTTTCACCCACTTCATCCCAAAAATCTGGAGTTTGACACCATTTACCATATAATGATTCCAACGGAGCCAACTGTATACTGGAATGAAAACTGTTATTATATGAAAACTCAACCAAAGAAAGATGTTGGTCCCAAATTACCTGATAATCCATCGAACAAGAACAAATCATATCCTCCAAAGTCAGAATTGTTCGTTCAGACTGACCATTTGATTGAGGATGAAAAGATGTACTAAAATTTCATTCAGTACCGAACGACTTCTGAAGGCCCTTCCAAATGATAGATGTAAACCTAAATCACGATCAGATACAATGGATAGGATAACACCAGGAAACCTGACTATCTATTTAAGATACAATCAATAATGTTGATCTAGAGAGAAAGTATCTCGTATAGGAAAGAAATGAGTAGATTTAGTCAAGCGATCAACAACAACCCAGATTTCATTATTACCTCGAGAAGTCTTCA
The DNA here is from genome assembly GCA_963277665.1 of Viscum album. NCBI lineage: Eukaryota > Viridiplantae > Streptophyta > Magnoliopsida > Santalales > Viscaceae > Viscum > Viscum album. The sequence continues at coordinate 5,956,293 of OY728121.1, read as the reverse complement.
GTAATCCCACAACAAAGTCCATGGATATATTTTCCCATTTCCACTCGGGCACTCGTAAAGGCTGAAGCATCCCTTTCTGTAACTGCTGCTCTGCTTTAACCTGCTGACAAGTCAGACACTTCATAGTAAAATCAGCAATATCTATTTTCATTCCATCCCACCAGTAATACTCCCGATGATCTCTGTACATCTTAGTACTTCCAGGATGAACTGAAAACGGGGAAGTATGAGCCTCACATAATAACTCATTCTTCAACTGTGAATCACTAGGCACACATAATCTCTTCCCAAAACTCAAAACACAATCATTATCAATATTAAATTCAGGAAACATTCCCTTATGAACCAGCTCTACCATTTTCTACAACTCACTGTCCCTCTTTTGTGCTTGCTTAATTCTGTGTGATAGAGAAGATGTCACAGATACCTGAAACAAAACAAAAGTACATCCTGAACTAACAACATCTATGAAAAATTTCATCAAATAAAAAACAAAAGGATCTGATTCCAAACATAGCATGGTTAATGAAGCATTACTTTTTCGACTCAAAGCATCAGCCACTTTATTTGCTTTTCCCGGATGTTAATTAATTGTACAATCATAATCCTTGATTAATTCCACCCATCTCCTTGTCTCAAGTTCAATTGTTTCTGAGTGAATATATAGATTAAACTTTTGTGATCAGTATATATTTCACACTTTACTCCATACAAATGATGCCTCCAAATTTTTAGAGAAATAACAACAGAAGCTAATTCCCAGTCATGTGTAGGGTAATTTACCTCTAGAGTTTTCAACTGACGTGAATCATATGAAATTACCTGATCATTATGCATAAGGACACAGCCAAGTGCATTGCATCACTATATATAACAAACTTACCATTCCTGGAATGAAGTGCCAAGACTTGAGCATTCACCAATCTTCTTTTCAACTCCTGAAAACAATCATTACAATCTTTTTTTTTCAGATAAACAAAACACCCATCCGAGTTAGCTTAGTCATTGGACTAGATAACTGTGAAAACTTTTCAACAAACCTTCAGTATTAACCTGCCAAACCAAGAAAACTATGGATCTCACTAACATTTGTGGGTCTTGTCCATTCTTCAATTAATTTTGTTTTAGCAGGATCAACAATTATTCCATTTTTGAAACAATGTGACCAATGAAGGAAATATTTTTATCCAAAACTCATACTTCCTGAATTTTCCATAAAGTGTATTTTCTTTTAAGGTTTTCAAGATAACCCTTAAATGACATTCAAGCTCAACTTTACTTTTAGAAAACATCAAAATATCATCAATAAAAACAACCAACATTTTTCACCTGAGTCAACTGAGCCATCACTGCAACAAACTATTTAGTTCTGATTCTGACCATCTTAGGATACTGATTTGAAAGGTCATTTCCCTCTATATGCCTTCCCAGAAAAGCTGATTTGTTCCACTATGAAAAACCATTATTAACACAGAAATATCTTAGGAGAATAAACATGGTAATCTTTAAATTCTATATAATTTCAATAATAGAATAAATTAATTTATAATTTAACTATTTTCTAACTCCTAATGTTTTCTAAACCGACCTCAGATAACAACTATAAGGCCCCAACCATAAACCTTACTTAAAATTGAAATAAATGAATAATTCTCATCGAGGCTCTTTTCTGGTTTAGAGTTTTAGAGAATTAGATCTAAACTATTACATCGCAAAAGATTACAAAGAAGACATGTCTACTAAGATTCCATAAAATAAAAACTCTTAAAAAGAAAAATGTCTACTTCCATGTTTTATATAGCATGACTTTCCCTTGATCCCATCCTTGACACTATACCACATTAAGTCCTGTGAAAAACATTTCAAAAATACTTGGGGTGTGCATAAAAATCTCAGTAAGGGAAACACAAAGAATGACAACTATTAGTTTTTCAAAACAACAAGTAAACCATGTTTACTTTAATATAGTAATACTTTTCAACTTTATGAAGTAGTAAAAACACTTTACTGAATAAAAGATCAATACATACCCTTTTGTAACCCTAAGATTACCATAAACCCATATAATGAACACATAACATATAAAGGTAACTTGGTACATAAACATACTTAAATGAAATAACCATACGGTCGACTTCCACACATATCACTTAATGGAATAGCCATACGACCGACTTCTATACCCAGTGCATTGGAGGTTATAATGTAACCAACTATCCTGGTATTCGTGACACCACCCGCCATATGGTTTATCACGTAACCACCCGAAAAATGTCCATGTACAATTATAAAATCATAAGACATAAATCAAATATAATGGAAAGAAAATGTATCCACATTTCAATCACAATATATCACTAAAATAAATTGACTTAACAAAACAATTATAAAAACCATTTTCAATACCAAAATACATTAAAGACTATATGGTATTTATTTTATTTTAAAAAACATTACGACTTGTTGAGGATGCCAAAGGCCAAATAATACCCGTGGCAGCAGAAAAGGTCGTTGTCACTACCTACGTTAAAAGAAACATTCCTTTTTATAATTTTGTAAAATACTTCATCGAAAAACATTCCTTTTGTATAAAATTAAATCTCAAATGTGTTTATTCATCGTATAAAAGAAAGCCTTGTATTAGAACAAAATATGCCTCAATAAAAGGAGATGGAGATGAAGTCCCTTACCTCGTGTCCAATGTGACTCGATTGCCATTTAATCTCCTCAGTAATAAATTAAAGTTATTTTCTACTTTCTTAAGAACCATTTTAAAGAATACTTTTCCTTTTATATCACTAATTCCCATGTTAAAAACATTATGTAATAATTTAATTTAATAATGTGTGTTTTGTCGATATTTGGTTCTTAAGTCGAAAGTGGACTTCTTACAATTACATGTTGTTCATGTGGTCAAATGTTCATTATATCCCGAATGATATTCATGATTTGGATATCATATATATCATATATATCCATCATATACATGTATTTATACTAGTATATAATGTTTAAAGGTAAGAAATTAAATGCACCATTCATGATGACGGTAAGTCGTATGTACACATGAACGATACTTTCATTTCTATTTCATATTTAATGGAGTGAAATAATAATGATATAATGGTACATTATAATTCCAGTATAATTTCATATATAATATCATTAACTCCATCCTTTATATGTCCCACGTATGGCATTAACGAATAAAATCACTTTGAGGGTGCGGTAGTCCGCACTTCCTAAAATGAAATTATTTTGTTTACCCATAATGGAAACCATAAAGGAATGCCACAAATGAAAAATACAGAAGCATAAGGAAAAAAATAAAAATAAAATATATCATATAAAAATATAGTGACATATTAATGGCCACCATTAAAGGTGTTAATTGAATATTGAACAATCATAGTTTCATGAGGCAGAAATTCGCCAACCACAGAAACAGAATGATCATTAACCATTAGACGAAGGTGTGTGTAGGTGTAGCTCTAATACATGTCATAAAAACATCCTAGTATATTGAAGATACTGGTGTTTTTAGAAAATTAAGGAATAAAATTAGTTTAGTGGGTTAGAGAAGCAAAATAAAACATAAGAACACAAGATAAGACACTGCCATTAAATCGGGTAACTCTTTTTTATTTGCGCTCAAGGGCTTCTTTGAAAAGCCTACTGCCCAATGTGAGGCATCTAGGTGTAAGAGTGGGACGTGGAGAGGAAAATTTGAAGGGGTTGGCCGAGACAAAGGCATTAATGGTGTGGGTTAGGAGGTAGAGGTGGGGGCCTTTTATAAGAGGAGAGGAGAGACACTCTTGGAAAGTTATAAAAGGTTACTTTATTATATAATTATTTTCGGATTTTAAAGGTCAAGAAATTATATATTTCTAGGATGAGGTGATAAGAGTTCTAGATACACCCATAAAATAGGTGTTTGACATATTTAGGTCATAGATTTTACATTATTTTTTCATTTTATATAAATCGTCAATAAATGAGGTAATTGCTGCATCCTAAGGGTGTCATAAATAATTTAATTTATTTAATGTCTAAAAATTATAAAAAAATATCATGATGTATGAAAAAATTTTATATTTCCAATTAATATTTATAGTAAAAATTATGATTTGAATAACCCCATTTAAAAATTGTTTTAGTAAAACATCTCATGTTAGTGTCATTTTTATTTTTACATTTAATAAAAAGTTATTAATGTCATTTTCCAACCAATGTGGCTCCATGGGGTCCCCATGTTGACCCATGGATTTTCTTGGTGAGCCATGACACATACAATAAGGATAGGACATGTGTCTAGGTCATTTCATATCATTATAAAATTATTTTTACCTTAAACTACACTAATTATATCTAATCGCGATTAATAAACTTAAATGTTACTATTCACTAAAAATTATTTTACTCACATTAAACCACATTTTACTTCATAATGACAACCATGTATTGTCGGATTTTTGAAATTCGATACAAAATGGTGGTAAAATTTCATTTAAACAAAAAATAAGTTTTTTTAAGTACCACTTAGTGGTTTCACTATTCATAAAAAATTGAAGTTTTTTCAGAAAAATACCAAAACATCACCATAAGATATATTTTATATTCCAGATTCAGAAATGATGATTAATTTACAAAATTCAAAACATATATGTTACATTAATTAATTTAATAATTAATTTCCGTTGTCAGAATAAATAGCGTGTTTTTATGAAACTATACATATCAAAAGATTGACACTAGTTTAAGTCCAATTTCAAGGTGAAATTTATTCCAACGTCCACTATTGGATTAAATGGTAAAAATATATTCTAGTTTCACTTTAATACCAATTCAAAATTTAATCTAATAATATAAAAAAACTAGATTAAGAATTGGTTTTGAATTAAAATAAAACATTTTTCACTATTCATTAAAAATTGAACTTTATCGGAAAAATAACAAAAGTCTAGACAAAGTAAAATTTGATGTCCCGATTCTAAATAACAATTTTTTTGGTCCAATAGAATGTATAAGGGTGACCAAAACCAAATTTAATGACGGTTCTCCATCAAAATGGAATAGTTCGACCTTTTGGTGAATATTAGTGTATCAATGCCTAAAATTTAATTCTTATCGTATTTTAAGCCTTAATATCTGATTGGATAAATGTAAAAACATTTAACAAACATATATAATCATATTTTAGTTATTTATATTCAATCCTGCCAATACAACAACTACGTGTTAACTACCATTTAAAATAATATTATTTTATTACTAGTGTGCAATGTAAGATTTCAATGAATCTCTTTGTTGCGTATCGGGTACACCATTGAACATAGAAACACCATTAAAGTAAAAAATACATTTAATTTCAAAATATTAATTAATATGATAATTATTTATTCTTTATTTACCTATTATGTTACAAAAACCCTTTTTATAGGGTCATATTATGGTACATATACCAATAGTTTCTCAAAACCATTGGTATAGTTCCAATTTATAAATGTGAAGAATAAGGATTGAAAAATCATAAATAATAAGTATACGAACCAGATAAAAAAATATGATGCATTAATACCATTGATAATGAAAAAGTTGTATGATTCAATGATGACATTTTCCAATCCTCTCTTAATGGGGGTCACATATATTTGTTAGAAGATGAGAAGGGGTTGCTATGATGAATCTCATTGCGCTTCCAAATCCCCTTCAATGCATGGTAGATGATTTTAGACTCCTGATTGTAGAATATCGAATGTATAAGATTTTCTGCATAACTAATTAGGAAGGGTTCAAATTACCCTCATTAGTATGTCATACAATTAGGATCTACACTAAATGGTGTACTCCCATGATATATTTCAACAATAATGTTCAAACCTTTAACAAATATGTATAATATTATTTAAGTATGTTTTGTTTATTCCTGCCAATACAACGACTGGGAGTTAACTTCCATTTAAAATAATATTATAATATTTTTAGTGTGCAACGTAAGATTTCAAGGAAACCCATTGTTCCGTATCGGGTACACTGTCGAACATAGAAACCATTCTAAAGTAAAATTAATATTTAATTAACAAATATTAATAAGAATGAAAATATCTTATTCATCATTTACCTTGGATGTTACATAAAATGCCTCACTTGACCCAAAAATATTTATGGGTTCATATCATTTTATCAAATTAATTGTTTTAAGATGGGATTATAAAAAAATAAAAAATGAAATTGAGTGTTTTAATTATTTTTATTATTAGTTTATTACAGTAGTTTAATTAATTATACCTATTATTTTTTATTTTTAAATTATTATTATAAAGACAAATATTGTTCTTTATTGTTTGAAAATAATTTAAAATAACTATATTAATTTAATTATATTTGTAAAATAGAATTCATATTATAATATTAATTAAGGGTTTCACTAGTTTATAGAAATTTATCAATATTATTAAGATAATATATTTTTTAAAATATATGAGATAAATTAGGTTTTTTATAAAATTTCAAAATTATAAATATATTTAATTATTATTTTATGAAAAAACACACATCATATTTATTTTTTAAAAAATGTAAATATCAATTATTTATATTGAAAAAATTATATATATATATATATATTTATATTTAAAAATGATAAAATTTTATATGAAAAAACATAAAAATATTATATTCAAAAAAAATTTCAACACATTATATGTATAAAAATATGTGTGATTAAAAAAATTAATGATGATATGATTTGTAAAAAATAAATGACAATAAAATATGAAATTACAATAATATAATAAAAAAATCATGGTTTGGACATAAGAAAATGGTTTGTTAAAAAAATAAAGAGATGTAATAAAAACATTGTAATGATTTATATAATTTGGTTGTTAAACAGCTCGACTCTTTTTTATAATTTGGTATCAATTATTTTTTTATCATTCATAAATTATTTTTCAGCAAACATCTCTAATTATTGCAAGATGACATATAACAACTTTTAAACTTTATTTATTTAAACCCTCACTTTTGGCATCAAAATATCTTACCCTCATGTCTCCATGTTCCCCAATTCTGTTTGGTTCAATTTCTAGTATCCTCAAATACAATAGTTGACCTACAAACATACAAGTTCTCATTTAAATTCAACAAATTAATTGTTTTACAAAGGGATATATATAAATGGTAATATATGTGTACATATATACACATATATAATTATCCATTTTCATGGAATATTATAAGGGTTTATTTTGTTTACATTTTTTTAGAACCTAGACTCGTAATAGTTATTGGTTTGTAATAAATATTTTTTGTATTTATAGTTATATTTGTTTATAAAAAAACAAAGTATTTATAAGCTATGAACCCATGTTTCGGATTTAGGACTTTCTAGTTTTTTAATTTTATTATAAATAATTCTTTTTTTACATTTCACAATAAAAACAAACATGAAAATAATGTCATTCTGTGGTACATAATAATCCTCCATTGATTTCTAGATTTTTCTGTATAAATATAATAGATTAAAAATATGTTATAATTTACTATATCAATTTCGATTTTTTTTAATATAAAATAAATACATTATAAATCAATTATGTTTCTCACATTAGTGATAATATTTATTTATAATGAAATGATAACTTATTTTATATCCAATATAAATATTAAATCAACTATACTACTTATTAAAAATATAAATATTTGATGTATTATGTTTCATTATAATACAAATGTATCTTGTATAATATAAAATAACATTTATAATGTTATTAATATAAACAAACAATGTGAATTAGTTTTTATTTATATATTATAATGAATAAATTTTAACCGAATTATTTAAATATAATTAGGTTATATTAAAATATATTTTAATATAATAAAAATATTTATTCTAAATCATAGTCGATATAATTATTTCATAATATATTAATATTATAGAATCATATTAATTTAATAAAATAACAGATCAAATGAATTAACCATGTGATCCACTTATTTAATTAATACTATTGATAAATTAATTTATATTATGTTGTTGTTAAAATATGTTGTTTATTTTATTTATAAATAAATATTATATCATTAAATTAATATATTATACATCAATTACATAATTTATTTCATAAATATATTTTATATTGTTTTATAAATATTTTTAGGTTTTGTGGGAACCCACACAATATACCCAATAATAAAAAATTTTTAAATTCAAACACCAAACCAAATTTCAAATTGAAATTTCTTTTTGTAATTTTAAATTAATCCTTGATATTGCGTAGGTGGGAGGGTGTGATGCTTCTAATGTTGATGAGGGGATTTATGAGATATTTGATGGCATTATTTACTACCTCATAAATGGAATGGGATTGGTGGATGATAAGACATCAATCACTGGATATGGATGATGTATCATATCCTGACTAGGACATAATATTTTACTCATTTTTGTTTTTTTGGGAGTTTTCTTTAGGAATTTCTTAGTCTTATAGCATCACATAGTCATTGGATGATATTTTTTGGTCAAAATTGGTTTTATGAAGGGTTTAGATGAATCATAAGCTTATGGTTGGAGAATAACCATAATGATTTTGTCGGTTTCAATGCATCATTTTTAAAATTATACAAGACAAAAACGTCATGAAAAGAAAAATTCTATCAAATTTTTACATTGAATGTTCCATAACCACTAATGTATATTCTTCATGTTATATTTTTTAATAATATAAATCATATCTTATGAAATGGTATCTCATCATAATAACCTTCCCTGGAATATTAATTAATAGGACATCACTCTTGATTAACCCAATTCATCTATCTTCTCCTTAAACTATTTCATCATGGTTTATGAAATACATTATAGTGCATAAGTCATGATGGACATTAATAAAAATCATAATGGATTACTAACATTACACACACTGAATAATAACAATATATAATGAGACATAAGCATGATAAATTACTATAGGGGTTTTATTCTCATAATCTCCCATTTGAATCCATCATTGTACATCTCTCGAAGGTTATAGGTTTGATAAATTTTGAAGCTAATGAAAATATAACACGTATAAATATATGATTCCCATCAATCATAAAAATAAATGAGAAAATAGAATTTCGATGTACGAGTGGAAAATATCATTTTATTTTATACTAGTAGAGTGCCTCTAATAAAGAGCATCCCCACATGGTCTATATTTATGTCTTGCAACAAAAATGATTACAAACATTTCCATCATCAAAAAAGTAATTAATCTATATAAAACATAAATGGAAAAAAATTTATATGATAACATATGGGGAAAAGGGATACATGGATGGTCTTACAAAAATTAATCTATGATTTCAAAAAATTGATGTTGAGACATAAAATTTCCACAAAATTAACATCCCAACAAGTTAGGATTAAAAAAACAAAATATATTCTTATCTACAGCTTAATAATGTCAGTGATAATACTAAATAAGTATTTTATACAGAACATAACATTCCTTTCAAGTGAATGATTGGTCAAATGATTTTCAATAATCCTGCTAATATACATAAGTAGATTTAAGATAAATATAATACCCTACTTCAATTCCCCAAAAAGGGATATATATGAATAATATTTTGAAACATGTTACTAAAATATTTGAATCAAAATTTGACACAAAGGAATTTGATAGTGTTTTCCAATATATTAAATAATAATTCTCTTGTAAAGAGTGTAATTAATAGTGAATTAAAAGTACCAAACATTTTTGTGGAATGTCTAAAAATATAAATTTGGAGCATAAAATCTTTCTTATAGTTAATTGGAGTAAAAATATCTCTGAATATCATTTTAGGAAGTATAATCATTTTAATAAATGTGAATATAAATTTGATAATTTTATATTACAACACAAATGATGATATGTTGGAAAAAGGTGACACCTTATTATTTTTAGATTAATACAAATAATTTATCTAATGGATGATTTAATGGAAGAAAGAATTCATAAATGTGTCAATAAATTTTTTTACACATAACAACACAGGATGAAATTTCTTTTTAATCATAAAATAAGGATATCATGAACTAGAAATCACTGATGTTGAGTATTTCTAATTATAATGACTTCATCTTTGCTAATGATATTATTAGAATCCTAATTTATAATGATCCAAAACAATCTTTTATTTTCACTATATTTTATTACCATTGATACAAGAAAGTACATCTAATTGGGAATGATATTTTTTTCTACAAAATTACACAATTGTATTTTCACAAAAATAAAAATATTAAATGGATTGCGGTTCTTCGTCCCAAAGGCCAAGACATGTTCTTTCTAGTTTTATTTTTCCTCACTAACACACACCCTGGAAATCTTCCAAGAAGGTCACCCATCATGATCACTACTCCAGGCCAAGAGCGCTTAACTATGGAGTTCTAATTACAACGTCTCCCAAAAATGAAGGTGTGCGTTATTGAAATGACTCATAAAATTTAGTCTTTCAACCCATTATCATTATTGGGTGATACTATCACCCCCCTTTAGTGCACATCATCCTCGTTGGGGGCGCTACTTCTCAACCCTATCACTACATCACATATAAGGATGGGTACCACCTCTGATACCAAATTTAACAACTAGGACCCGGTGATAGCACAAACACCCCGCCTTAACATTGTCATCGGGTCCAGGCCCACCAGGTACCACCAGTATCCCTACAGACACATGGTCCCCACCCTGGGACCCACCCATGTACCTTTATGGGTTATCTGACATTAGATTATCCCCACATGCCGACACTCATTCTTTCTAGTGTGCTTTATCCTCACTCACACACTCCCAAGAAATCTTCCCATAAGGTCACACATCTTGATCAGTAGTCCAGGTCATGCACGCTTAACATTGGAGATCTAATCATAAATGCTCTCAAAAAGGAATGTGAACCTTTTTGACATGAGACATATCATTTAGTCATTTAACCCTTTATTCCTATCACTGGATATATTGAATTTTTACCTATGTTTAATCCCATATTTATTCTTATCAAATTATTTATTCTATATAAAAACTATTTTTCTATGATAATAAGCGGTAAATAAGCTGTATTTATTTTGTATTGTTCTTTTTGAAATCATAAAAAATGGAATGTGTTTTATCTATCATGTAAAGACTCGTAAATTTCAAGGAAATATTTTTTAACTTTCTTTGGAATTTTATGAGTATGTAGTTTCTGAAGGCACCTGATTCAAAGGCCCGGAATCATTTTCTGAAGTTTAGCTCGGGTACGTTCAGTGAACGAATGAGCGGGTTTTCCTAAATTTTGAACTGATGCTTGGAATCGAAATATGAGGACACCGATGAAACCGCAACACAAATAATTTCTTAGGAAGACATTTTCTGGAGTTGCGTTTTCTCGGGAGGGGATGTTAAAAATGTGATGAATAAAAGTAAAATTGTTTTACAATTTTATTTTCATTTCTTTACTGATGGTTTAAATGTTATTGGGAAGGAAGATGTGAGGAAGTTTGGGTGGGACCCACACGAGCCCCCACCTCCTTCAATTTCCCCAACACCCCTTTAAACCACCCTCTAGCAATTAATTTTGCAACTCTTCAAAATTAAAATACATGCCAATAAAATTCCAAATTAATTGCACAACGCTAGTTAATTAATTTATTGAATTCATTTTGAGTTTTGAAAAATAGTTGGCATGAGTAATAAAATAAGGCAATGCCTTATTTTATTATGGTGGTATTGTTGTGTGGGGATGTTTGGAGAGGATGGATCTAGTCCTAAAGAACATCGTCATCAATGTTGAAGTACGTGAAGAACGTCAAGACCTCGACAAAGAACGCCGTCACTGCAAGGAGTTATCGTCGTGCCCTTCTTCTCCTCGCCACAGCCGGTGTGAGATGCCGCTTCACCTCAGATGTTCTCCGTCAAGCACATACGGAGCTTTACCTCGCGACGTTGTTTTCTATGAAAATCATCATTCGACAACTACATCAATGTAGTGGTGTGTTTATACGATGTGATTATTATTTGTGTTCTTCGTTAAATATTTGGGCCGCGAGTTATCATTTTAATGGGAGGTGGTCAGACCATATGAACACGACCGATCCTCCTCCCCCTTTGTTGATGTTCACGGTTGCGGTTTGTGATGAAGGCGGCGAGGTGCAACAGAAATGCACGGGAATGAGGAATATCACTGTGGTGAAGTAGTGTGGCAATATCGCACAACACCGTTGAGGCTGAAAGAGGCCGCAGATGCTGCAGGGTCGTGGCGGAGGGGCACGACGTCGTCACACCGCATCGAAGAACCATGGAGGGCTGCGGCCTGGGCGGGCCGCAACAGAGGGGAGAAGTGCCATCGCACATTGCTGGTTGGACCAAGGTCGTGGTGGAAAAGGGGAGGGAGACCGAAACCACCAGCCGCCGGGGCTACAGGAGGTGGGACCAACCGGTCCCGCAAGGCACCACTGGTCGGTCGTTATGGCTGACCAGATCTGGAAAAATCGAGGGTTTGACCCCCGTTCAGCGCAGCAGGGCAGACACCCCACTGGTCCACTGTTCATTTCGAAGGGTTTGCTGGATCCCCCCCCTACCGCGTCCGCTCAGCATGCAGGCACCCTGATCGGGCCAAACCGGATGAGCCGGGAGGGAGCGCACGCAACGGGCTAGGCCGCCAGCGCTAGTCCGGGCCGCGCCAGACGGGCCGGGCAACGCCAGACGGGTCGGGCCACGCCCCAGGCTGCCGGAATCAGACCCAGGTCGGGTCGACCTAGCTCGGGCCGACACAGGGGGTATTGGGCCGGGTCGGACCGGGCCCAAACCCCTTGTTTTTGGACAGTTTCGTTCAAACGCCCATATGATGGGATAAGGACCTCTGATTGATGCATCTTCAGTTGCTATGTGATCCTTGGATCGTGAAATTAATTATGATATATTACACTCAAGGTTTCGGGGAACTTTGGGTATGGATGGGTTGGTTCGAACACGAAACCAACCAGGCCCTCAGAACGGAAATGCTTATAACTTGTGCTCTGGACGTCCGTTTGACGTGCTGTCAACTTTGTTGGATTCCTCTTAGTGAGACTGTTATTTGGCATACTCCGCTCAAAGTATGGACGTAGTTGGAGTACAGTCGGGATGGTTTTTACATAAAAACCAACAGGGCCCCTAGGATAAAAAATCCAATAACTCTCAGACCAGGCGTCTGATTGATGCAACGTCAGTCACATTGAGTTTATTTTGACGAGACGAAACTTCGGGATACGTCAACTCCAGGATATGTTTCATTTTATGGGTCGATCCCCCTTGGATCATGGAGCGGACTCTCCCTGAATCGAGCATGCTGTGTGTGGAAACCCTAGAACTAGTTGTGACTGCGACGACGATGATGACTGTACTGGGATCCTCCGTGGGTTCGGCTGCGACGAAGACCGTACTAAAATCCTCTGTGGTTTCGGTGGCAATGACTATTGTTCTTGTATCCTATGTGGGTCTGGCAGAATGTGACTACTCTTTTTGTATCCTACGTGGGTCCGACAGTGTATGACTCTATAATTGTATCCTACGTGGGTCCGGTAGAGTGTCTAGTCTCGTATCCTTTGTGGGTCCGACAGCTTAATTGGTCTTATATTCTACGTTGGTCCGACATCTTAGATGAATAAGTGGCTACTTCTGATCATCTCAATCGACTTACGAAGAGTATAATTGTGTGAGATGAGTCCTGACTTTTCAATCTCTATCTTCGATATGATTGTTTTGCTATCCTATGTGGATTGGGTTGTGTTATCATGGGTGGATCAGTTGTGCTTTTCTGTGTGGACTAGATCGAACTTGGGCTATGATGTTGGAGTTGAACTGGAATTGATGACATAGGTATATGTATGGGAATATACCTAAGTAGAGTTGGTTTTTACTTCGTTATTGGATCTTTCCTTTGAGGATTATCCTTCGTGGATTTTGGGAGACCTTCAAGGGTGTCGGGGTACCTATTGAGTAGTGTATACTCACCCCTGCATGGGCTATGGCCGCACTACATTGTGTTGGATGTAGATGACGGACAACGCTGATCAAGGTATGAGCTCATGGAGCTGGATGGTACCTGGAGGTGGATCACTGGACGAGACGTACACGGAGCAGATGGATGGAGCCGAGGAGATGAAGAGACTATCTGTACCCACCATTCAGGTGGGATTTCCAGATGACGTCTCGATGTTGATGCATTACTCATCTTCTCTTGTACTCTCTTTCCAGTTGTACTTTACTTTCCATTGGGTTTTTATTTTGTCCCATTTACTTTTCAGCACTCACCTTTGTAATCATTTTACTTTGTGTTTACTTCTGCTTGCTTACTCTGTAGTGTTTGTTTTTTTACATAAAGGAAATTCCTTCCCATCTATCGGGATTTACGCCTACGGTGCTGGTCGCCAACCCCTGGCCTATGGAAGGCTAGGTTAGGGTAGTCACGACACGAGTCCCAAGGACAGGTCGTGACAAATTGGCATCAGAGGAGTTCGGTTCTACCACAGAACTCAGAACTCTGATATTTATTCTATGTGAAGAAATAATGTTAAGGGTATTGAGTGTGATTATCAGTCAAGGGAGTCCAGTGTTGGTGCAGCGACTGACGTATCCATACACCAGGACCATGACTTCTGATTTGCAACCTAGTTCATGAAAACATCGATTGCATTTGTTTCAAAAAATTTCTTTCTGATTACATTGTGTCAGCTCACCAGGTATACTGTATTGACCGTGGAACACCTGTTTCTTTCCAGGATGGCCCCACGATGGCAGCTAGCTAGGGATCAGAGCTTTGTACGATTCGACATCCCACCGAGCGATGAGGCCTTAGTGTAGGGACCTTTTACAGTAGAGGTACTGGTGGTACCTCTACCCACCGAGCTACCGATGCCAGCAGCCCTAGCCGCTGAGAGTGCACGTCGCCTTAGTGCACTGCATGAGTTTCAACATCAGAGACCCCCCAGGTTCCATGGGGAGATGGACCCTCAGGTAGTCGAGGACTGTTTTGGGGCTGTAGTTCGAGTTTTCAAGTTAGTGGGGACACCAGCTGACCTCATGGTGATCCTTGCAGTGAGCCACCTGCACGCGGTAGCTGGCAGATGGTGGATCCTGAGGCTACAAGTGCACGATGAGGAATCACATTGTTGGTCAGAAATCTGGAGCCTCTTTCGCTCAGAGTTCGTCCCAGACACCCTTCGTGTGGTGCATATTTATGAGCTACTACAGATGCAGCATGGCGGCATGATAGTAGCCCAGTACTCGGTGAGATTTTCTGATCTCTAATGCTATTCGAGGGACATGGTACAAGACCCATCCTTTAGGGCCCAAACCTTCAAGCATGGACTAAGGCATGAGATCAGGGCATCAATGATCTCCCTCAGCATTCCGACGCAGGTAAGAGTACTGGAGTGAGACATTATTATAGAGATCTTTCTTGCTGAGCCTACACCAGCAGTGAGACCTACTGCAGGGTGGCACATTGCAGAGTTTTCTGTAGCTGGCAGTCGACGGATGTCACAGGGGTCCAGGCAGACCAGACCATCATGCAGATGACCTTAGGACACTCGCTTAGAGGTGCGGGGCACACGGCACAAAGCCAGTCTTACGAGAAGTAGGCAATTCTATGCATGTGTCTGGTAGGGCCACATGGCTCGTGACTGCCCGACCCGCCGTGAAGAGGAGCAATAGATGGTTGAGCGACCACCCAGGCAGAGGAAGAGGGTTGACCATGGTAGTCCTCAGGGAGCAGGCAGACGAGGCAGAGGAGATGGCCGAGAAGCAGGTGGTGGGAGACGCTATGAGGCTTTACCACCACCACCACCAGGAGGTCCACCCCGACCACATAGAGATGGTAGGGCAGAGCCAGTCTCAGCTTCAGGCAGTGGAGGCCTATGACCACGGTGCACCATAGATGATTTGAGGTACTATCTGTGTCTACTCCACCTTGTATCAATTCATATAGACACATGAGTGAGTCATTCATTCATTTCCGCTGCCACTTGTTCGGAGCTCAGAGATTTCGACGGAGTCGTTGGCTCGATCCTTACGGCTAGAGACTCCTACGGGAGAAGACTGGACGATTACGCACTGGTACCGGTAGTGTGAGCTTACTCTATTAGGTGATAGTTTAGGATGAGATATTGTTGTAGTTCCTTAGAGGCCTTACGATATCATCGTGGGCATGGATTGGTTATCTACAGTCCATACTCAGATAGACTGTATTAGGCGCAAGGTACGGTGTGTCTGCACCAATGGGAGAAGGTTCACCTTCACCGGTTAGAAGGGAGACTTTGCAGCGCATGATGGACTCACGTAGAGGAGAGTATAGCCGATCACTAATCTGTTGGATAGCCTCATCTTAGGAGCAGTTGACATGTGGATACTAAGTTTTATTGAATTGGTGGATCAGTATGCGTATATTTTTTCCTGAAGACGTTCCAGGACTACCTCCTCATAGAGACGTAGAATTTTATATTGACCTATAACCTAGGACATCCCCGATATCCACTCCACCATATCAGATGTATCCCACTGAGGTTCAAGAGCTAAGGGTACAACTGGAGGACTTGTAGGTAAATTGATTCATCTGACCCAGTGTTTCACCCTTGGAATCCGTGATTTTTTTGCCAAGAAGGCGGACAAGAGCATGTGACTGTGTGTAGACTATCATTTCCTGAACCAGGTGACTGTGAGGAACTATTATCTGCTACTAAGGATAGACGACCTCTTCAATTAGCTCAGAGGTGTTTGGTGGTTCTCAAAGATAGGCCTCAGGTCAGGCTATCATCGGCTCAGAGTTCGGGATGAGGATGTGCAGAAGACGACCTTTAGATGTCGTTATGGCCACTATGAGTTTTTGGTTATGAATTTCAGTGTAACCAATGATCTAGCAGTGTTCATGAGCCTCATGAACATGATCTTTCAGCCTTACCATGATCGATTTTTCATGGTCTTTATCAACGAAATTTTGATATACTCGACCACTAAGGAGGAGCACGCCTACCACTTCTGGGTTGTCCTGGACACACTCCGAGAGCACCAGCTTTATGGTAATCTATTGAAGTGTCAGTTCTGGATACGTGAGTTCCACTTCATAGGACACGTCATCTCTAATGTGAGAGTTGTGGTGGATCCTGTGAAGATCGAGGCATTTCTAGCTTGGTATCCACCTAGGAGCATGACAAGGGTGCGATGTTTCCTAGGTTTTGTCAGGTACTTTCGGAGATTCGTGCCAATATTCTCTAGAGTTGTGGCACCGCATTCGGATTTGAAGAAGAAGGGTAAACCCTTCATTTGGTCAGATGTTTTTTAGTAGAGCTTTCGGCAGATGAGACAGAGATTGACTACTACACCTATCTTGGGGCTACCAGAGGAGGGAGTAGGATACATATTCTACTGCGATGAATCAGGGACCGGACTCAGGTGTGTACTGATGCAGGAGTGGGTAGTGATCGCCTGTGGATCACGACAGTTGAGGCAGAAGAATCATAACTATGCTACCCATGACCTCGATTTAGGAGCAATGTTCTTCGCTCTGAAGATGTGGCGGCACTATCTGATGGGCGAG
Source organism: Viscum album (assembly GCA_963277665.1). Taxonomy (NCBI): domain Eukaryota; kingdom Viridiplantae; phylum Streptophyta; class Magnoliopsida; order Santalales; family Viscaceae; genus Viscum; species Viscum album. The sequence continues at coordinate 5,938,704 of OY728121.1, read as the reverse complement.
CGCTTTACATTATTTTCGGACCACCAGAGTCTCAGGTACATCTTTTCACAGAAGGAACTGAACCTGAGGCAGTGGAGATGGCCCGAGTTCCTCCAAGACTATGACATTGAGATAGTCTATAATCCTGGAAAGGAGAACATAGAAGCTATTGCTCTCAACAGGAGGACAGGAATTCAGCTACATGGGGAGGTGACAGAGCAGATATCCACTTTGCAGATATCCTTCATGGATAGAGATGGAGCAGCCTTTCTACAGTCACTCACAGTCACTCCTCCACTTCTTCAGCGGGACAGAGAGGCACAGCTTGGGGATGTTGACTATGGGATGCGACATGCCCAGATTTCTATAGGACAGGCACCTGGTGGTTTTTCTATGGGAGGAGATAACATCGTTCTTTTCATAGGACATACCACGGTACCAGCTACTTTATAGGAAGAGGTGTTGAGAGAGTTTCACACTTCCCATTTAGCGGTACATATAGGACTAGAAAAGATGTACCTGGATATCAGACAATAGCACTAGTGGTTGGGTATGAAGAAGTTTGTAGCAAAGTTCATTTCCCAATGCCTCACCTTCCAACAGGTGAAGGTGGAGCACCAGGTACCAGCAGGCTTGGTAATGCCCTAGGAGGTCCCAGAGTGGAAGTGGGATGAAATATCTATGGATTTCGTGACTAGACTTCCACATACTCCCAGATGTCACGACTCCATTTGGTATATGGTTGACCGACTCACCATGTCAGACCACTTTTTACCCATCAGATAGCAGGGCTCAGTGGAGAGCATTGGATGCCTCTACCTTCAGGCGATCGTACAGATTCATGGTGTTCCCTCATATATCATCTCTGATCATGATGCTCACATCACTTCCCGTCTTTGGAAGGGGTTGTAGGAGGCATTCGGGATGGATCAACATTTGAGCACCTCCTATCACCCTCAGATGGATGGTCAGACCAAGAGTTCCATTCAGACTCTCAAGGACATGCTCTATGCATGTGTCCTCGACTTTGGTCATAGCTGGGAGGATCACCTACCCTTGGTGGAGTGTTTGTACAACATAATCTACCACTCCACCATCAGGATGGCACCATACGAGGCATTGTACGACTGACATTGTAGATCACCTCTATGTTGGACATAACCTAGGGAGTCAGCACATGTGGGACCAGAGATGGTCTAGGACACGACAGATAAGGTCTAGGTCATCCAGGAGCGGGTGAGGACATCTCAGAGCTGACAGAAGTCTTATGCTGACAGGAGGCGGATACCACTAGAGTTTGAGGATGGTGGCCACGCCTTCTTGTGGGTCTCACCTCGACATGGATTATGGAGATTTATCCAGGGTGAAAAGTTATCTCCGCGCTTCATTGGTGCATTCCAAGTTCTTAATAGGATTGTTGAGGTGTCTTATCGCCTGGCTCTACCACCTCAGTTGCACTGAGTGCACAACATCTTCTATGTATCTTGGCTAAGGAGATACGTGCATGACCCGACACATATCATCGACCATGGGGAGCTATAAATTGATGACGATGGGACTTTAGCGGTGGTCTCAGTGGTGATTTAGGATCGACAGAAGCGGGTCCTACATGGGCGGTCGATTCCTCTAGTTCACATCAGATGGAAGAATGAGAACCTCCAATAGAGAACATGGGACTGGGATGCTCATATGAATTCTCTGTACCCTCATTTGTTTCCCTAGTTTGTGATGTATAATTACGAGGACGTAAAGCCCTGAGATGGGAGTAATGTAAAGACTCGATGATTTCGAGAATTTTTTTTTAAATTTCATTGAAATTTTAGAAGTATACAGTTTCTGACGACACTTGATTCCAAGGCCTGGAATCATTCTATGAAGTTTTTCTCGATTACGTTCTGTGAACGAACGAGCGGGTTTTCCTAACTTTTGAACCGGTGCTTTGAATCGAAATCTGAGGACACTGATGAAACCACAGCGCCTGTAATTTCTTAGGAAGACTTTTTTTAGAGTTGCGTTTTCTCGGGAGGAGATGATAAAAATGTGAGGAATAAAAATAAATTTTATTTACAGTTTTTTTTATTTATTGATGGTTTAAGTGTTATGAGAATAGAAGATGTGAGGATGTTGGGGTGGGGCCCACATGATCCCCCACCTCCTTCAATTTCCCCAACCCCCCATTAAACCCCCCCTCCTCTAGAAATTAATTTTGGAACTCTTCTACATTAAAATACATGCCAATGAAATGCCTAATTAATTGGACAACACAATTTAATTAATTTGGTGAATTCAATTTGATTTTTGAAAAATAATTGGCATGAGTAATAAAATAAAGAAAAATCCTTATTTTACTATGGTTCTATCGTTGTGTGGGGATTTTTGGAGAGGAATCTAGTCTTGAAGAACCTCTTCATCCACTTTGAAGAACACGAAGAATGTCAAGACCTCGATGAAGAATGCTGTCACCACAATTAGTGATCGTCGTGCCCTTCTTCTCCTCTTCGCAGCTGGTGTGAGACGCCGCTCCACCTCATATTTTCTCCGTCAAGCATGGATAGAGATTTACCTCGTGATGCTATTTTCTGCGAAAATATTCTTTCGATAACTATTTCATGGTAGGGCTATGTTTAAACGATGTGATTATTCTTTGTGTTCTCCGTTATATATTTGGGCCGCCTGTTATCATATTAATGGGAGAAGGTCAGACTGCACGAAGACGGCCGATCCTCCTCCCTCTTGGTTGATATTCACCATTGCGGTTTGGGAAGAAGGCGGCGTAGTGCAATGGTACCACACGGGAATGAGGAATATCATTGCGGCGAAGGAGAGTGGTGCCGTCGTGCTGCGCCGTTGAGGCTGAAAAAGGCCGCCGCTAGAGCGGGGCCCTAGTGGAGGGGCGCGGCGCCATCGTGCTGCAACAATAAGACTAAGGGCGCAGCCTTTGGCCACCGTAGAGTAGGGTAGGGCAGCCAGAACTTCTGGTCGCCTGTGCTACAAGAGAAGGGAGCAACCTGTCATGCGCGGCAAAACTAGCCGGCTGTAACGGCCGGCCAGATCCAGAAAAACCGGGGGTTTGAACCCCCGGTCAGCGCTGCATGGAGGACCCCCCACAGGTCTGCCATTCGGTTCGAAGGGGGCAGTGTACCCCCCCCCCCATCCGCGTCCGCTCCGCACACGGGCACCCGGACCGGGTTAGGCCAGGGTCGCCCGAGCGGGGTCAGGCCGCGCCGGCTGGGCCATGCCATGCCAGCCGGGTCGGGCAGCACCCTAGTGGGCCAGACCGGGACCCAGGTCGTGTCGCCCCAGTTCAGGCTGACCCAGGGGGTATTGGGCCGGGTTGGACCGGGCCCAATCCCCCTATTTTCGGACAGATTCGTTCAAACACTCATATCATGGGCTACTGACCTCCAATTGACGCAGCCTCAGTTGTGATACGATCCTTGGATCGAGACGGTCATTTCAGTATATTACACTCAAGTTTTTGTAGAGGTATGGGTATGGCCGGGTTGGTTCGAACACGAAACCAACCGTGCCCTCGGAGCAGAAACACTTATAACATGAGCTCCGGACGTCCGTTTTATGTGACATCGACTTTGTTGGATTATTCTTAGTGAGGTGGTTCTTTTGGATTACTCTGATCGAGGTTTGTACGCAGTTGGAGTACTATCTGGTTGATTTTGACATAAAAAGCATTCGGGCCCCTGGGACGAAAAAGCCAATAACTCTCAGACCGAGCATCTGATTGACACGTCGTCGATCACGTTGAGTTCCTTTTGACGAGACAGAACTTTGGGATACATCAACCACGGACTTTATATCAGTTGATGTACCTCCCCCCTCCCCCCCGAGGCTCGTGGAGCGAACCCTCCCGGAATCGAGCATGCTGTGTGTGGTAACCCTAGAGCTGGATGTGACTGTGACGACGATGACGACTGTACTGGTATCCTCCGTGGGTTCGGAAGTGATGGTGACTGTAGGGAAATCCTCCATGGGTTCGATGACGATGACTGTTGTTCTTGTATACTATGTGGTTCCGGCAGTACGTGACTACTTTTCTTGTATCCTAAGTGGGTCTGTCAGTATTTGACACTGTACTTGTATCCTAAGTGGGTCCGGCAGAGTGGTTGTTCATGTATCCTTTGTGGGTCCGACCGCTTAGCTGGTCTTGTATCATACGTGGGTCTGACAACTTAGATGAATCAGTGGCTATATCTGATCATCTCCATCATCTAACGAAGAGTATACCCGTGTGAGCTGAGTCTTGACTTTTCAATCTTTATCTTCGATATGATTGTTTTGTTATCCTGTGTGGATTGGGTTGTGTTATCCTATGTGGATCGATTGTGATTTAATGTGTGGACTAGATTGAACTTGGGATCGGATGTTGGAGTTGAACTGGAATTGAAGACTTAGGTATATGGATGGGCATATACCTAAGTAGAGTTGGTTGTTACTTCCTGATTGTATCTTTCCTTTTTGGATTATCCTTCAAGGATTATGGGAGACTTTCAGGGGTCTCGGGGTCCCTATTGAGTAGAGTATAATCACCCCTACATGGGCTATGCCCGCACTAGGTTGCGTTGGACGCAGATGACAGACAACGCTGATCGAGGTAGGAGCTCGTGGAGCTGGACGATACCTAGAGGTGGATCACTGGACGAGATGTACACGGAGCGGACAACTAGATCCGAGGAGCTAAGAAGACTATTTGTACCCACCCTTCAGTTGGGATATCCAGAGGATCGCTCGGTGTTGCTCCTTTAGTTTTCTCCTGTTGTACTCACTTTTCAGTTGTACATTACTTTCTGTTGGGTTTTTATTCTGGACCATTTACTTTCCAGCACTCACATTTGTACTATGTTTACTTAGTGTTTACTTCTTCTTCCATAATCTGTAGTGTTTTCTTTCTTACATAAAGGCAATTCCTTCCTTTATATCGGGATTTATAGCTTTGGTGCTAGTCTCCAGCCCCGGCCCTATAGAAGGCGGGTTTGGGGTAGTCACGACACAGGTCCCGAGGACGGTTCATGACATATCAAGTTACAAATAATATAATTAAATTTTCATCTTTAGGAAAAAAAGAGATCTTGGATGCTTTATATAGATTATCTAGGTGGTGTTAAAGCACTAACGTGGATAAAATGTTCATACATTTATTCACTAAGGATAGGGCGTACCTGGTGACGTGTCAATGATAGGATACATATGAGATGATGTTTATCTTTTATCATATAATGAAAACATTAATAGGGACCAACCATCTAGTATTGATAACATTACATTTAATGAGAATCATGAACATTATTGGTTAAAATAAATAAAATTTTGGGTTTTTTTCAATGGGATGAACAAATAATGATTACAGAAAAAAATTTCATAATAAAGACACAGAAAGACCAACATTGATGAGAATGTAATCCATGAGGCCAAGTGAAACAACAAATTAAAAAGAAATTCACAATTACTAATTGGTGATGAGGATGTGAAGCAATTTAAAGGAATCCTCTATGGTATCAGTATGTTATAAAACTACTACATGTGAGAATTTACAAACCCCATCCTATGAGGGAAAGGAATTTAGGTGATTATAATCCCATAATTTTAATTCTTACTCCATAAAAATATCATTTTGATACATTAATTTCCAAGGGACATGACATTATATAATTTGTTGATTCATCATACTATTATATATATTCTACACACATTGTGATTTTTTTCAATGATTCATATTAATTTAAAAATATTATACAATCATTTAGATGTGAATCTGTTCTTTCATAGGTAAAACCCATTAAATGTTGAATTCAACTATTTCAATATTTTTGTGGAGGATGTTAATAATATTCAGTGATCATATCTTTCAATAAAAAATGTAGTTCTATAATGCTGGTGTCAATGAAAATCTTTTCAACTATTACACTATATTGATACGGTATATTTTAAGAGGATGTATATTCAATACAACAAGTATAAATTTCTGTTGTTGAACAACTGTATATATTGTAAAAAAATTATTGGTCATCGTGATGTTAATATTCAATTTTAATCTTCTTTTCCTCAATATGATATTATCCATCATCAAACATATAAACATATCTTAAATACAGTCATTATCATTTTTCACACATCTAATCATATCTAATTATCCATAAAACACAATGTTATACATATCACTAGCTATATATTGTTTTAACATATGTTTTCAATCACATTTATAAAATTGATATATTCCATGATAGATTAAGAGTTCTTACAGCTCCTATGGGATAATATATCGTGAATATTAATAGTTTAATCACAAACAAAGCATTTCAGAAAGATAATATGGATGATATTGTAATGATTTGATGAAACCCATCCTCAAATATAATTTTCATATTATTATAATCCATCCATTTTTTTCATATTAATCATAATTGATTCAATAATATTAGTATTTAACAGAATAAATCAATACATACACAATTGGTCCTTATAACCCTGAAAGGTTATTTTTACGGAATAATTTATGGGACACGAAACTAATTTTCATAGATAATAAGGGATAAATGATGTGTTTTGTGATTTTTTGATGGAATGAATTAAAATATGTAATGTGTGATATTTATAATGTTACAATCAATATAATTAATTTTTTGTATATTGAAAATAAATGAGATCATGGATGGTTTCTATAGCTTTTATAGGAGGGAGTAATGAAATATGGTGCTGATGATATTCATACATTTCATCACATGGCACTTGGAAGACCTATTGTAGTTTATATGATTTTTTACATAGGTTTTGAAGATAATACTTTATTATATGATGAAAACATTGAATGGGGCCAATCATCTATCATTTAAAACCTTGTATTTAATGAAAAAATGAAATTTATTGGGTATAACGAATAAAATTGTGGATTTGTCTCAATGTGGTGAACTGATAATGTTTACTGAAAATGGATAAAATTGTGACATAAAAAATGATATAGTGATGAGTAATAATATAATTGGGCAATGATAATGAACAAATTAAAAATAAATATCCACTGATATTTTGGAGATGAGGATTTTATGATTGTGGAATAAATCCACAAAGGAGTTTTCTAGGGAAGGAAATTTAATGAGTGAAGTCTTATAAACCCCATGATATGAGGGAATGGAATTTATGTGATTATAGTCACCTAATTTAAATTCTTACTGCAACTCAACATCATTTGGAAAAATTAATTTTACATGGAAATGGAAATATTTCTTATGTTGAACTGTTATGCTAAAAATTTCAGTTCATATTTATAAACAATAATTTAAAATAACAATTTCATTTTAATAAGGGATCATAGATTATAAATTATAGGTGATATCAATCATGGTGGGATGTTCTCCTACAAAATAAGAGGCACTCTAGAGTGACCAGATGATGTTATAAAATGAGCCACACTCTTTCCATCACTTTTCATAATCGATTATCAAAATGAAAATAAGAGGATTAACTATTTTAAAAATTCCAATATCAATGGTTTATAATAGTTGGAATATCCTCAAAACTGTTGGTACATAAAATACCAATGGTTTGGTGGACTATAAGATTTTCTGTCATCTGTGTAGACCTATATAAATGGTATTTTCCATGAATTTAGATAGTTCTACAATACCTACATTTTACAAAATGTTGGAATTTGAATCATGAAATAACGACAACAATAGTTTAAAAACCCATTTATATAGGTAATTCAAAAAACCCCTTGATGGTTTTGATCCCCAAACCACTAATTAATTTTTTTAACAAACTAACCAATATAAATTAATTATATTTTGAAAAATAATTGGAAATATATGTATATGTATTTTGATATGTGTTTTTTATGTATAAAATGTTATCTAATTTAGAAATTCAATAAAAATATGAAATCATTTTCAAACTGTTTTGAGATCCAATTGTATAGACCTATAACAATGGTTTCAAAAACCATAGATATATTTATTTTGAGTTTTGGGACCTTTATCAATGGTTTTAGAAAAATCATTACTATAGGTTCATTAAATGTAAGCCAAACATATGGTTTTATCAAAATCATTGGTATAATTTAATTTTATTAATGATATGACAATGATTTGTATGAAACCATTTATTTTATCTATGAGCTATTAAAATGGGTTTTTTCAAAACCATTATTATAGTGTTATATGATTGTTTTCGTACTAATGTATTTGAAAAAAAAGTTGGTATATAGTAATTTTCTGGTACATATACAAACAGTTTCCCCAAAACATTTGATATAGATCTGTTGGTATTGGTCCAGTTTCTAGTAGTTTTCAAAATGGTTTGAACTTTCTTAACTAGTAAGACAAAGTATTAGAGACCCCACTATGATGAATTAATACCATTAAAAATGAAAATAATTTCTAATTACATTGTGACATTTATCAATCCACTCTCATGTAAGTAATTCAATCCACTGAATAATTTATGTTCTTCAGCAAATGGTGGATTCAAAAAAAATGTATAGAAATCTATTAGTTTTGATAATGAACAACAAATAATCACATACCTCAAGAACTATTCAAATTGAACCTCTTATAATGATTGTTGTATTCAAATTTATCATAAACACATTGGATGGTGTGATTACCACATGTCGATGCGAGAATATGGAAATGGGTTATCAAGTCGAATCTCAATACATTTCCAAATCTCCTACCATGATACCACGGTCTTTATCAAAAAAGTATCAGGTTTTGAAATATTGTTCTAGTCTTGGTCATATCATTTCACTAATAAAATTGATGATATTTTAAAGATAGAGTATACATTATTTGTGGGGATAGAATAAGTGTAATTTTATAATATTGCAATAAACCATTCTCCATCTCAATAATCCTATCCACATTTGGTTTCTATTCATCTTAGATGTTTCTAGGACACATGATGGTAGAACATTGCATGTATAAGAGTTTCTTACTTCCATTTAGTGAAATGAATAGTTATAATAACCCTCTAATCACTTTTATTGAACCATACATCCAGTTTTTGAAAACAATATTCGTTCGTAGCATCAGTAAAATTAAAGAAAATAGTTGATTACTCCCAATGAGAAACTACCAAGGTTGTTTCCATCATAACGAATTTATATAAAATCCATGTGTCCTCAAAATCATGACATAGGATATGTCTCCAGTGTTCCATAAGATTTACTTTTAAGGAAGAAAACATAATCCATGGAGGAATATCCAAAAATAATATAGGGAAAGGGATAAAGGCTATATCGTAAAAGCCATTATGGGGGTAATATTTGGATTCTATGATTTTAGTACATAAGGATGTAGGGATATGAATCGGGTTTGATCCGTGAATTTATAATATTATAATGTAGATCATGTACATGTATTGATTTCTTATACTACCTCAAAAATTAAATATGCATAAATTATCCCAAGCCAAAAAAGAACAATTCGACATTGTTCATAGCCCCTAGAACATTTCAATGGTAGATTGATTTTGTTCTATCATAGAGTAATGTATCTTAAAAATTTAAAATTATTTTGTGTAAACAATGGATATAAATTACATATATGTGCTTCCTTCCCTAATTTAGATACCCTCTTAAAATTTCATACCTTATTTTTTTCATACTTGTCACTGATGATCGAGACATCCACTCTATTATATTGACCAAAAATCACATAGATTGAAATATATTTACAATAATTATCAACCACACAGATACCTGAGGTTTGACAATGATTTTCTTTCATATAATTAGTATCACTTGAGAATATGGAAATTCATGATTTGGAATAATTAACTGATTGAATGTATTATTTCTCTTATTGTTGGATAAGCTGAAAAATATAGTTGTATTCTTAATGTGTGTCTGTTGATAAAAAAATCATCCAATGTATAAGAAGAGATTATATGTATTTGGAAATCATCTTTAAACCCCCCCCCCCATGAAATAAGTTTTCTTTAGGTTTCAGACTAATTAGATTTGAATCAAAATACATCAAGACACAACAGAAATGGAAATATCGCCCCCCTATTTGAATCCCCTTAAGTGGTTGAATAATTGAGATAGAGTACCATATATATTGATCCTGAAGGATACTGAAGAATGTTTTTTGATGTTGTATCAGTTTAATAATATTATTATAATTCCCTATTGATTTAAATTTTTTTTATTGAATACCAATTTGGAATAATCCATTTCTAAAAATTATATCGATTTTTTTTTCATATTTGTATTTGACTGTAATTTTTTTTTGAAATGTTGATATTGTTTCGATGATTAGGTTGTTATTGATTGGACCTTATTGTTATATGAAAGTGATTCAGCTAGGCTATCTTGTGATAATAATCAAAAAATCTTGGAGAAGATTAAACCATTCTACAAAATGTGTGAATAGAAAATTACATTTATTAACCACAAATGAATCATTGATTATGTAATTTCCAAATCCTAAATTGCTCAAAAAATGATTTTTTTTTGGAAAATATAAATATTATCAATGTGAAATTAATAAATCCATGAATAGATAAGTCTTATTAGTGATAACTTTTTTACAGGAAAAACCTATCATTATCAGCTCTAAAATTATAGTAGATTAAACATATATGTGTCACCACTATTATTATATCACCGATATATATATGTTTCATAATCACATTTCGATTTAGATCTAATAAAACATATTTACAATAGAATAAAAAATACATTAAATGAATATATATTAAAAATGAATTATTTATTAAAAAGTCAAAAATATTTAATTTTATTAATGAATATACAATTGTAAAAACATGACTTCCAAAAACAAGTGAAATTGAATTATTAAAAATAAACAGACTAAAAAAATAATAATAAAAATGAAATTTTATTATTAATTATCTAAATTATTGAAAAAAATACAAAATGAATATATATTAAAATGATGATTATTACATAGTGAAAATAAAAAAACATAGAAAATATGTACAAAAAAATATTATGTTTGAATGATGACATGATTTTTGAACACGTAAGAAAATTTGATGAAAATCATTAAAAATGAATTTAAATAAATTAATTATATAGATTTAAATCATTTTAAATATAATTAATTATAATAAATAAATTTTATAAAGAATTAATCATATTAATTTTAGACATGTTAAGAATCATATGACATACTACAAATTTTGGTAAAATTGGAATGATTAATTTAATTAATTGTATACTCTTAAAAAATGTAGAGAATCATAATAAATAAATTTAAATTAGTTAATTTTATAAACTTCCATAATTTTAAAGGCATAACAACTTAATACATGAAATTTAATAAATATAAATAAAATAAATAAAATAATATTTTATAATATAAAAAACATTAAATAATTTTTTATATATAAATTTAAAAAACTAAATAAATTAAAAAAATATTGTTAAATATTAAAAATGAATAATTAATTTTAAATGAAATAAGAATAAAAATTAATAATGAAAATTGAATATGTAATGAATAATTAAAAATTGAAATTTTATGATTAATTACATCAATTACATAGACATAATCCCATGGGTTCGAATAATGGCATGGCCCTTAAGGGATTTACATCGCATGTGGTGACATATATAGGTGGTGATGTGGGCGTGATTCAGGCTGGCGGTGATGCAGGAATGACATATGCCCAGTTCAACAAATAGAATGATGCAACCATGATGCTACACAATTCCTTTTGGGCCACATTACTGGGCTACATGTCCATTTTCTAATGTTATATGTAATGTATCTCCCACTACATAGATAAAAAGAGAGGATCGATTTCAAAAATAAAGAATAAAATAAATACACATAAAAAGAAAAATAATGAATAAATAGATAATATATATATATATATATATATATATTCTGTATATGAGGACAAAAATACACAAAAATGCACACAACTCACCCATTGATCTATAAGAAGGCCATAGACCCCATAGGGATATCCAACCTATATTAAATATCCCCATATACCTATTTTTAATGATATTGTCTCTACGACCCTTTAAACAGTTTCTCAGACCCACATTGGACAATAGAAACTAGAATTATCATGCACCACTATCGGATTTTCACAACTGATTGGGCCTCCCCTACAAATCAATGATGAAACACTTAGAACATGCCTTGCACATCTGTTAAATCAAAGAACATCATGCAATATTTTCATAAATTACCATCATTCAACCATCAACTACCTGAATCGGGTGTTCGCTGACCCCAATCACCATTCAAATAATCCTTCCACTACATCATCTCAAGGAGATTCACATACACTTCTTCGTTGCATAAAAATCTCCCACCCAAGTGCTACAACGTCAACACTACCTCCACGTGAGTCCTTCATCATGGATGGAGCACAACCCACATTGCTCTTGGGCCCACCATCAAGAAATTCCCACATCATCAGTGAGGAATAGTTTTCTCGACTCCTATATCCACAATCCTACCATCCAACAAATTCCCCACTACCCTTGAAACCTACCACTTGAGCCTTGTAGTGTCCCCGACCACAATACCCCAATACATATCTACGAAACTCTCAATGGAACAAAATATCTATACTATAAAGAATGACATTCAACGACCTCATCTGTCATTACTAGTAATCGTGATGCACATTGACATCAATTCGGAATGTTTAAATAAAAACCTAAAGAGTGTTAGGTTGGTGTAATTAGGGGATAAATTTTGGTAAAAGTGGTGTTGGTTGGAGATGGTCTTATAAGAAACCTTTATATGGATTTAAAATATATTAAAATACCTAAAACATAATAAATAATAAACAAAAAATTTTAATCATATAATTTACAGAAATATTTAAAATATTGAAGCTTATTAAATAAATATTTATAAATTTAGTAAAATGTTTCCATTCCAAAAATGTTGAAAAATTTTAAATATCATAAAAAAATAATGAATAAATATTAAAATTCATTATATTATAAGAAATAAATTAAATAAATTTATAAAATATATTTCATTAAATTAATTTCATGAATTTAAAATATATAAAATTGAATAAAATTAAATAAATAAATATTATTAATACTACAAATAATTAAAGTAATAACTATATTGATTGTATATAGAAAATATAAAATATTATTTACCATTATAGTGTTCTAATAAATGTTTACATGTTATATTTTAATTAAAAATAAACATATTTAATCCGGAAATTTTTTATCAAAATTGAATATAGATCAAAAATATTATATAATAAAAATAATTATTTATTAAAAATACTAAAAACAGAGAGATATAATTATCCAAAAAGTAATTATAAATCAATAAATTGACATATATGTACATCAACATATATGCATATACATACATGAACCCATACATACAAAATACACATACACATTAACATAGCGATATAAACAAACACATACTTGTATGTACGCATACATGTATGTACACATACTCATACATAATGTTACATACACATACAAAATCATACATACATATCTTAACAGATGCATATATACATACTCATTCAATAAAAAAATACATATACAGATACACAAACTAATACAAATACACACGTTCATACTTATACAGTTGTATAGGAATACACATACACATGAATTTTCTTATACATACACAACCATAAAATTACATACATGTGCATGTGCATACATCCACATCTATACATATGAATATATGAAAATATACTACATTAACATACACATATACACATACACCTGCACTTACCCATATATGTAAAAATAATGATATGCATACATATATTCATTCATGCACACATAGATAAACATACACATATATAATTACTCATACTCAGACCTACACACATACACATAAAAACACATTCACATGCATATATAAAGACACACTCACATTAATATACACAAATACATATATATGTGCAGACACATATACATACAATACAGATATATAAATACAAACACGTATTCTTACACAAACTCGTACACATATAAATACACATATATATGAAATACACATAGAATTAATATACAATGAATTTTCACATATTCAAACTCGCACATACAAGTCATTGATGTGCATAATCACATACAAACAAAAAATGCAACAAAACAAATTCATACACAAAAAACTCATATATAAAGACACACATAGAGACACATAGATAAAAATGAATATACATATATTAATAAATGATTTAGGAACTATATATATATAATATTTTATTATATGTACATCCTGAAATATCAATATTATTTAAAAATATATGATAATGTATACATATATATTTACATATTTTTTATAACTTATTCAATGTGACATTTATCAATCCTAAAAAAACTTCTCATAATTGTTATGAAAAATAATTGGGAAGTGGAAAAAATATTAGGTATTTTTTAGCATTAGTGTTGAATATTTCACCTTATACAGTAGCATAACATGATTATAAAAAGATTATGAATTTCTAATGGGTGAAAATTTAAATTTCATTGGTTGATAAAATTTTATGTGAAATATCATTTGGTACTAAATTAATTATACAATTAATTTAATCTCTATAGTTAAATATAACATATTATAATAATGTAATGTTGTTTATCACTATGGGGAAAAGGAACATTAATTTCTACTTCCGGTTGTTCTTGTTAGATAACTCCCCATCTAAAATCAGTTGTCCAACATAACATGTTTGGAGGGAGGGAGCAGTCACAGTGTACCCCTTTTTGTTTGATACATTTGTAGTTGTTTCAAAATTGGAAACAACCTTTTATACACAGCTAGTCAGTGTGATTCACACTCAGTAGTTGTGAATGATAGGTAGTGGCTGAAATCCCTGTTTCCAAACTGCTTTGTCCTAATAGGTTTCTTCTAGTGTGAGGAATTAAAAACATGGGGGTAGATACCTTCATATCTAGATTCCCCCATTTTTCCTAGAAGGTGTTGTCAATGGGGAATTGTTGTAAATCCTCTAAAAAAAGATGTTGATAGTGGTAGGCATTATCGATGGGGAATCAGGGAAGGTCATATGAGAAAGGGCAGTGATGGAGGGTAGTGACCGTAGTAGGAATTGTCAATGGGGAACAATGGAAGATTTTTTTTTATAAAGAGTGGTGATAGTGGTAAGCAATGTCAATGTGGTTACATGAAATGTTTTTTTTGATAATGGGATGTGATAGACATATCCATGTTCCCCATGTCTAGAAAATTTTTCTTTTTTGATGGGGCATTGTGACAAGTTGTGGTGGAGAACGTCTGCATAGGGGCTATTGACGGGGTGTCATGGTAGGTATAATGGGCACATATTGTGGTAGGAATTTTCGATGGGGTGTTATGGTAGGTTGTTTGAGAAATGGTTGTGACCATCATATCTATCTTCGAAAAGTCTGTACATGTCGGTGTTGTTGATGGGGCACCATGAAAGGTTGTCTGAAAAGGGGTAATAATTGTTATATCCATCTTCCCCCCATCTGGCCTAGTTGGAAGTGTAAATGGGGGCATCGTGGCTGGTCTTATGAGAGAGTTCGAGGAAACTCGCTGGGATAGAGGGAAACAAGCTATTCCTTGGCCTACATCTATGGAATTATGACACAACATGACGTAGTATAAAATGGTGGTTTGATAACCTTATACATAACCTTCATCAAGGACCCTAACTTATTCATGTTACTCAACCAATGAATCCTTATTTATTCAACCAAAACACTTTTCCACCGTAGACACAAAATCTCATAGAATAGATGAATTATTGTAAACCTTGTCCCGTGTGTGTATATATTCACCAAACGAGTCCACATACCAACACTGTCAAATTTAAATTTTGTCATTGCATTCAGTATTATATCTCCTCCACATTAATTACCTTAATTTATTTTTAAATGTATCATGCAATGTGTTTTCACCACATTAAGGCACACGGGTTATATTTTTATTTCAGTATAAATATTCCTATTTATTTATACATAAATCAATAAAAACCCATGAGAATATTTGTCACGAGCCGTCCTTGGGGCCCATGTTGTGACTACCCCATGTCAGCCTTCCATAGGCCATGCGTTGGAAACTACCACCAAAGGCATAAATATCATTAAAGAGGGAAGGAATTTACTTTATGATAGTAACAAACACAACAGAGTAAACAAACTAATGTAAGAACAAAGTAATAAAGTATACAAAAGTAAGAAAAGAAAGGTAAATTGGCCAGAATACAAACCCAACTAATGCACAGTACAACAGAAAAACTAGTACAACTGCAGTTAAGTAAATCAGCGACCACCGAGTCGTCCTCCAGGAATCCCAACTGAAGGGTGGGTACATATAGTCTCCCCATCACCATGGGTCCGTCAGTATTCTCTGTGTATGTATCATCATGCGGTCCACCTCCAAGTACCGTCCATATCTTCAATCCTCTACCACAATCAGCGGAGTCCGTCGTCTGCATCAATCACAACATAGTGTGGGCATAACCCGTGTAGGGGTGAGTATAAAAATACTCAGTAGACACCCCAAGACCCCCGATGGTCTCCCAGAATCCATGAAGGATAAACCACAAAGAAATGATACAAACAGAAAGTATTAACCAACTCTACTTTGGTAAATTCCTATTCATATACCTAAGTCATCAATTCCAGTTTGGCTCCAACTCACAAGCCCAAAAAAAACCCATTCTACACAGGAAAGAAGTCATTCACACCTATGGTAATGATTGAAAGTCAAGACTCGTATCATAAAGGTTTTTAACATTCGTATGGTGATTGAGATGATCCGATTTAGTAACTGATTCATCTAAGCAGGTGGTCCCATGTAGGATACCAGTCCAGCTAAGCTGCCAGACCCACATAAGATACTAGACCAGCTACTCTGTTGGACCCATGTAGGATGCTAGAACAAAAGTCAAACTGTAAGTCCCACATATTACACAAGAGCAGTAATCATCGCCATCGAACCCAAGGAGGATTCCAGTACGGTAGTCATTGTCGTCGAACCCACAAGGGATTCTAGTATGGTAGTTGTCGTCACCGAACCCATGAAGGATTACAGTATGGTAGTCATCAATGATGAAAAAATAGAGGATTCCAGTAAATTAGTCTTTTTCGTTGAACCCACAATGGATTCCAGTGTGAGAGTCTTCATTGTCGAACCCATGAAGAATTATAGTATGATAGTCTTCATCATCGCAGTCGCAGCCAACCTTAGGGTTCCCGCACACAACACACTTGATTTCAGGTCGGTCCGCTCCTCGAGCCAATGGGTCGATACATCAACTATCAAAAAATACATGAGTTTATGTATCCTGTAGTTCCGTCTCGTCAAATGAATCCCAATTCGACAAACGGTGTGTTATTCAGATGCCCAGTCTGAGAGTTATTGACATTTCCATCTCAAGGGACCAATTGGTTTTTAGGATAAAACATACCCCTTTATACCCCAAATGAACCCAATCCTCATTTGTAGTATTCCAAAAGAACCATCTCATCAAAATTAACTCAACGCGATAGACATCGTGTCAATCTAACGCCTGGTGTGAGATTTATCGGTGCTTCTGTTCCACGGGATCGGTTGGATTCACGCTCAATCCAAAACTCGGCAGTTTTTCAAAGATGACCAAAACATACTTAGTGTACTGAAAAAGGACCGCCACAACACGAGGGTCCCATTGCCGCAGACGGCGCGTCGATCAGACGTGCGGTCTTCAAGTTATAAACCTTTAATGGAAAATGGGCCCAGCCCGTTAGGCCCAATGGGCGTCCAGGTCGGGTCAACCTGGATTTGGAAAGTCCACTGGGCATAGCTTCGGACTGGCCTGGTGAATCACACTGCACAGACTGAGTAGCGCGGCCCGGTCCGAGGGGCTATGGTCTGACCTGAGGCGGCGCGGCCCGGTCAGAGGGGCTACGTCCCAACCTGAGGGGGCGCGGCCGGTCCCGAGGAGGAGCGGCCTGACCCGGTACGGCGTGACACTGCCAGGTGTAGCCCGACCCTACGTTCCATGGCCCGACCCAGCGGGGCGGGGCCCGTCTAGCCGTGTCTCGTCCTGGAGGGCCGAGAGGACCAACGAGGGGCTCATCCCCTCTCTTTCCAGAACTTACGGTGCCAAGCAGCGCCACCCTCCCTACCGACCGACCTTCCTCGCGCAAGCGGCCCGCTCCGGTGGGCCGTGGTCTGGCTGCATGTAACCTACGGCTACCACAACTTCTTTACCCGGTCGACTACCGAGCTGGATGGTTCGCCACCGAAGCGGCCCACAGATTGTGTGCCGCGGTCTTCCGTAGTGTGGTGCGCCTTGTGGCATCGTGGTCTCCCTTATGCCCGTCCTACATCAGCCGAGTGGCCCGGGGATACAGGACGTGATTATTATGCATGTGGTTGGTGCATGGTCAACACCTCCACTCATTTCCGCCTCTTCCAAAAAGTGTAACACCCCAAGATTTCATAGTGTGTAATTTCTTCAAAATAATTCAATAACTTGCACTAAAGCAACACCGAGTTCAAGCGCACCATGACTTACCAAACAAGCCGTTCAAAAGAGTTTATGAATACTATTAACTAAATTTTACACTTCATATAATCCCTATAATTTTAGAATCCATATTATGAGTTTCTTAGACATAATGTAAGAACAAATTCATTTTCAGTATTTCACATTTACAAACTTTTAATAGTGAGAACCTTTTTAAATCCAATATTTTAAACATTTATATATTCAATTTAACTAAATAAATTTACATTTTAGAATGGGGACATCAAAAAAATTACAATTAAACATCGCAAGCTTCCACGGTATGTTTCCCATTGAATAATGCAATGGCGTGCATTGTACGGAACTTTGAGATTCTAACACACCACAACCAATCAAACTAGCCGTTATGAATAGTAATACCTACCATTTATAATTTTAGAAATTTTATCTTTCAAAATGAAATTCATTTTTGGATTCGGAATATCGAATTTATCCTAAGGTAATTTTTTTTTAATTTTCATATAACTTTAATATTTTGATGAATAGTGAAAATTACTAAATTTTAATTAAAAACAACTTTTTTAATCAAAATAATTAATAGTGATAAATTATGAATTTGAGTGGTTTTAAAGTATATTTAGAATATATTTTTACAATTTAATACAATTTTGGTCATTGTAAATAATTTTACAATTAAACCGGACATAAACAAGTGTCAATTTTTTGATAGTTATTATCTCTTAAAAACACGTTTTTTTGTTTTAACAACGGAAATTAATTTTAAACTAATTTCTTCCACTTCTGTGTTTTGAATTTGGAAAAATGGATTCCATATTTAGAATTATTATGTTAAAATGGTGTAAATAGGTAACATTTATTTTTAGACATTTTGAATAATTACTTCGGTAAATATTTTATTTACCATGGTTAAGGGTAAATCTGGTAAATAAGGGTTAAAAAATAATATTATAATAATACTAAATTACCCTAAAACGTGTCATGTCCTTATTGGTTGATACATGTTCGACCATAGGCATCATTGGGTCGATTTTGGGACCCCATGGAGCCACGTGTAGGTGATAGGGACACTTAATTATAATTAAGTTGAAATAAGTACAAAAATGACATAAGCATATATCTTTTAGAAAAACAATTTTTACTTAGGGTTATATATATATTGGATTTTCGACTATAAATATTCATTAGAAATCTAAAAATATTTCCTACATAATGATATTTTATTTCTAATTTTTAGACTTTAAATATGTTAATTTATTTATTACACAATTATGATGCAGTAATTACCATAATAGTGACAAATTAAAATAAATGATATTATAAATACCCAAATAAATATAATTTGAGACTTTTAATGAATTAAACTAATTTTCTAGGATAATATTACATATTAGAATTGATTTAATTGACATTGTTAGAAGTAATAATTCTTTTATGAGTTTCACAAAAATCAACTATTGAATAGTGTGGAAATTGACATAAAAGAGTTATTTTTAAAAATATTATATTATTAATTGATATTAAATTCCTAAAAATCTAAGGTTCGGCCAAGAGACTTATATCATGATATTTATGTCATTAATGGACCACTTGGGGGACTCTTGTATGTATATAGTAAGTTTATTAACCATATAAGATAAAAATACAAAGAGACATTGTAAAAGTGAAACTAATTAACTTAGAGTTAATACTTAAAGATAAGGTTAATATAAGTACCCAAACCCGTAGAAATTCTATTGGTTGAGTGGTTTTCAACCCATACCCACCTTAAAATTTAAATAATCCACTTTTAATACATTAGAAACTGAATATGAATTTATTATAAATTAATATTTCTAGCTTTTCCAAAGGTGCCCCTCACCCCCTTTTAAAAGGGCACTCCTCATTCTCATTTCTTAACACCTTAAAAGCCTTTTTGTTAGGACAAACTCTGCTCAAATACTCTCCCAACTTCCCTCAATACAACCTAGAGGCCTTAGTTTGATCAGAAAGCCAACCTAATGATCCCTTTTGATCAAATCAAAAGGAAGAACCCGAAGAAGAGGTAATGTTTTCACCACCCCTTTTCATGTTCCTTTCTTCTTCCACTTCTTAATTCATTGTTATTACCATTATAAAATAATAACTCCTGTATCTTATATATACTGTGATGTTATTATAAATATTGTACAACCATATTCAGTATTCTATCCACCCTTTGAATAACATGTCACCATACGTGCGTATGTACGGCATACCGTCTCCACGTCGTGGTGTAATAGTTCTTCAATATATTATTATTTGGATGGGTATAATAATTATGTGTAACTCATGTAAATTATAAATATAACATGTTAATGATTATTTATGTATTATATACCATCCATTTATATATTATTTTATTATCAAAAGAATTATATTGTCGCTCGTGCGTACGTACAGACTACTGTATCCACGAATGCGATGAGATTCAATCTCCATCGTATCCATTAAATTATAATTATCATTTTATTATTTAAAAATGATGTTTAAGGAGTTGATATCATTCTGGATATGAATAATATACAACATATCCATGAAAAACATGTCTTACTTAACAAAACATATAAAAGAAAATGAGTAACTTAACACCCGAAATGACGATAATATTAAGATACTATTAACAAAGCAATGTTAAATGATAATATTAGATATCATATTCATATATATGATTCTAGTATAATTTAGTAACAATTATTTCACCATTATACAGGAGGTTAACCTACCCCAGCCAAGAAAATGTACAATTTAAGGGTTAATTTCGCAATCTCTTCATTATCCGAGGTTGTTTATACGTAATAATCTACTGGGATTTCTTTATCATCCACATTCATGTTTCTTCGAAATGTATTTCAAAACATTTTTACTATTTACAAATAATATGGTTTAAAGTCATTTATACCCTTATGTGTTTTTAAAGGAATCATTCCTTCGTTTTCCAAACAAGGCACTTTGTACCTTTCGACAAATTTAAGGTAAGAATGTTTTTTTATCGTATACGGAGGGTGCGACTATTTACCGCCATTATAAAATCTTCAAAGATTCACTTACAATATTATAAGAATATTTTCAAAAAAATGGTTTATTTTATAATTATGTGGCTTTTAAATGATTTCAAAATGAATATTTGAAGAATTTTTGAAAGGTACTCTTTATCAAGATCATAATTTTAAATGTTTTAAAGATTTATCTTTCTAAATATTTTTAATTAATGTCCATGTTTTAAAAATGATTTTAAGGATTTATTTATATGGACATTGTGGTTTTTAAATGATATTTCTTTTCAAAAGTTTCAATGTGGTATGGGACACATTGATTCAAAAATCTCTTTTAAATTACTTCTTTTATAAATGTGTGACTTTTCAATGATTTCGAGAAAAGAATTATTTATCTCAAATAGTTTTGATTTCATCTATGTCAACATCCTTTGATGGATTTTAAGCTTATTTGAAGTTGATTTATTATGATACAAAACTTCTATATTGTATTGATGGTTTTGTGATATGTTTGACTATGGATGTGCTATTGTTATACCATTAATGGTTTATGGTGAATGTATTGACATTTCGTATGCTAGTTTTAATACGAATGTTTATGTTATATTTAAACCTTTTCATATGGGAATAAATTGGACTTAATATGTGACGGGTGGAGCCGGCTATAGGTCCTTGATGCATCGACAGGTCTCATGAGACAAACTAGTGTCTTGGCACAAGGCCTTGGAAAAATCTTATTTGTAGTCTTGGCATGAGGCCTTGGCTATGTGGTTATGATAGTCTGGCATTATGCATTCCATCATTATGAAAGTGGTTATTGATATGGAATGTGATAATTCTATTAGTATAATATCCATGTTAATAAGTAAATGGCATTATTTCATTTTATTTTTTCCATACTATGTTGAAGTTCATGTTTAAAAGGGTTTTGTTTTAGTTATACACTGCCTTAAATGTCTATTCTTATTTATGAAAGTTTCTGCTATATTGATATCTTTACTGGGAATTTGAGCTCACCCCTTTTCTATGTTTTATTTTCCCCTGGATGTGAAGAAGTAAATTATGAATGACCTGTAGGGATATTATGAGGGTATAATAGTGTGGATTATGGAGAAAATATGTTTTTGTAGTAGTTTTTCTCTTCATGATGTAATGTAAAACATTATTAATATATCTAGTGTTTCCAAGGCTACTAAAACAATCTGTCGTTCAAGATTTGATCATTCTTGTGATCATTCCAATGTTATGTAATAATGCACCGACTCTGGGTAACTGGGGTCGGGGCGTTACACAATGTCTCGTTGGTGAATAAAAACTAGGATCAACGGATGGACGTCGGGCCCTGTTCGTTCATCCCATGCCCTCCACATTAGGCGGTATCACATGGACAAAGACAAACCATTATTTTGAATGAAGAAGAAGAACAATTTTTATCTATTAAAATTGAACATAATATTCTACCTCGAAAATACGTCGCACGCCATCGAGCCACGGAAGACGAACGTCGCAATAATTGGGGGACGTAGAAGAACAGTGTCGGTTTAGTTGACGTCAGAGTGCACCCAAATAAGAAGCGTCGTTGGTGAATTTCAGTTCTTTGAATCATAGAGAATTCAAAATCTAGGTAGAAAGTTGTTATTCATCGAGGAAGAAAGACATTTTTTGTCGGAGGTGTTCTTCATTGAAGTGAGGAACACTTTTCTGAAGAACTCTCCCTAAAATCCCTCAACACAACATGTGCCCCAAAATAAAATAATTTCTAAGGCTATTATTTTATTAACCCATGCAATTCAAAATTCAAACCACATTAATTAATTAATTTTAGTTCAAATCATTAATTAAAAGTTTTGTGATACAATTTAATGGAGAGGGTATGGCGAAGAGATCACAATAAAATAGGGGGAGTTGTTCAATTAAATGTAGATGAGTTAATGGGGTGGTTTAAATGGAGGTGAAGGGATTAGTCTTGTGGGGGCCCCACCTCATGAATATCCTCCCCTGGGATGTTATGTGGGTTTGGGCCCCACCTTTAACTCCCCTTTGGAGGAAATAACCAAACTCCCTAAATAAACTTGTATCCAAAAAAAATTATTTATTTTATTCTAAATCCCCAAATATTAACTCTCGACCTGCATAAAACGCAACTGCAGTAATTGTACTCTTAGGCATATATCGGTGCTGCGAGTTCATTAGTGCCCTCATATTTCAATTCTGAGCACCAGTTCAAAAGATAAGAAAACTTGCATGTATGATAACTAAATGTACCCAAACAAAACATCAGAAATTGATTCTGAGCACACCTGGCTCAGAATCATGTGCCTTTAGAAACCTCAGTCTCGTAAAATTCCAAAGTATGTAAGAAAAAAATTTCCATGAAATTTCCAGTTATTTACATTAATCCCTTTTCAAGTATTTATGTCCTTGTAAATCTACAACACACACAAGGAAAAAAATGGGGATACTGAGCTCGCATCAGAGCCACCCGCTCCCATGTACTCTCCTGGAGGATCCCGTGTTGCTATCGGAAGTGAACCAGAGGAATAGACCATCCACATAAGACATTCACATATCGATCATCAATCTCCACCGGGACCTCCAAGAATGTCTCCTTGTAATCGATGTCCATCTCCCCGTGGACGATAATGTGGAACAGGTTGTGCACATATCTCCTCAGTAGAGATATGTGGAAGATGTCATGTTCCCGGTGCAACTGAGGTGGAAGGGCCAGGCGGTAAAACATCTCGCCTACTCTGCTGAGGACCTGGAATGTCCAATCAATCGTGGATATAACTTGCCACTCCGGCCGAATCTCTGTAGACCTCGTCGACGTGAGACCCATAAGAAGACATGGTCTCCATCCTCAAAATCTAGTGGTCTCAATCTCCTATCATTATATGACTTCTGTCTGCTATGGGCAGTCGTCATCCGCTCCTGGATGATCTGCATCTTCTATGTCGTAGACTGAACCATCTATGGTCCTACATATGCTGACTCCCCAGGGTCAGTCCAGCACAGAGGTGATCTGCAAGGTCGTTCATACAATTCCTCATATGGTGTCATCCTGATGGTGTAGTGGTAACAATTGTTGTATGGAAATTCCACAAAAGGTAGGTGATCCTCCAAGCTGTGACCAAAGTCAAGGACACATGCATGAAGCATATCCTCGAGCATCTGTATGGGCCACTCAGTCTGACCATCCATCTGAGGATGGAAGGCGGTGCTCAGATGCAGATATGTCCCAAATGCCTCCTGCAACCCCTTCCAAAGCCAGGAAGTAATGCGAGCATCTTGATCAGGGATGATATTCGATGGCACACCATGAAGCCGTATGATATCTTGAATGTATATGTGTACCATTCTCTCTATTGAGACCTTCTCTCAGATTTGTAAGAAGTGGGGTGACTTGGTGAGTAGGTTGACAATCACCCTGATGGGGTCATGACCTCTGGATCACGTGGAAGCCCCATCACAAAATCCATGGATATCCCATCCTATTTCCACTCCGGGACGTCTAAGTGTTGAACCATACCCACTGGTACCTGGTGCCCCGCCTTCACATGATGAAAAGTGAGGCATATTGAAACGATCTATGCTATAGCCTTCTTCTCCTACGTCCTACAAGAGCTAATAGGATTCCTCCTTTTCCAAAAAGAGAAATCTGGACTCATCCCCTAGATGAACCACGTCTTTTTCCTAATACAGTCAATCCTGACATGAACGTTTCTAATTTTTGTCATTGATGACGTTGTAAGGCCACGATGCTAATAACAATATATCAAACAGTTACTCTCACCTTCAATGGTTGAGTCACAATGTCGGCATCAGTTTGTGATCATTGGGTCTCCCCCAATAGAAATCTCGAAAGTGAGGGTCATGTCAATGGTTTTAACCAGAACCACTCAGTATCAATCATACGTAAAGGTAGGAAATAAAACATCACAAGAAAAAATGTATTTTATTACTATATCTCAGAGTACAATGACCCAATCATCCACAAAACACGTCATCAACAAAGATTGTAGCATTACGGAGAATGCCCTCCATGCCTAGAGAAAGTCCTCCTCCTGTCCACCCGCTCCCAGAGCACCAGGTTCATTGGCCTTAGCTGCCTAAAGCTGAGCTCTCTCCTTTCCACCTGTTTCTTACGGTCCGGGTGGACCTCATGGTGGTGGTGGTGGTAGAGTCTCAAAACATCACCCAACACTCGCTACTCAACCATATCATCTACCTCGTCCTCCTGATCCCAGTAGACCGCCACAGTCGAACCTCTGCCTCTGCCTGGGAGGTCCCTCCAGTTTCTGCTGCTCATCTGCACGGTGAGTAAGGCAGTCTCGAGCCATGTGACTCGGCCCGCCGATTGCAAAGCACTGCCTTCTCCTCAGTTAGCTGGCTCAGTTTCGGGTGCCTCACACAACCGAACATGTATCCTGACGTCGCTCGCCTGATGGATTGGTCTACATTGAACCCCTATGTCAACTATCTATTACCTTCCGTAGTAGACTCTGATACC
The DNA here is from genome assembly GCA_963277665.1 of Viscum album. NCBI lineage: Eukaryota > Viridiplantae > Streptophyta > Magnoliopsida > Santalales > Viscaceae > Viscum > Viscum album. The sequence continues at coordinate 5,912,751 of OY728121.1, read as the reverse complement.
TGTTTCCCAGTGGTTGGTCTCACTGTTGGCATCCGTCTCAGTAAGAAAACTCTCCTCAAGAAGGGATCGTTCTACCACCCCTCCTGCGTTGGGATGTTAATGGAGATCATCAATGCCCTGATCTCATGCTTCAATCCATACACAAACGTCCGGGCCCTAAATAATCGGTCACGTACCATGTCTGTGGAGTAGTGCGAGAGATCAGTACACCTCACTAAGTATTAAGCTACTGCCATGATGCCCTGCTGCAGATGAAGTAACTATTGTATCTGCACATCACGAAGGGTGACTAGAAAAAACTCCAATCGGACGAGACTCTCGATGTCCTTCTAGAGTAAATATTTCTAGTCATGCACCTAGTGCATCAGGCTTTACCATCTACCTGATGCTGCATGCAAGAGACTTGCGGAAAGGATCACCATGATGTCGGGTGGTGTTCATACCAATCTGAACACTCTCACGACATCCTCTAGCCAGTCCTCAACTGCCCGTGAGTCCATCTCTCCTAGAAACCTGAGCGGCCTCTAGCGCTGAAACTCATGCAACGCACTCAGGGGGCATGCACTCTCCTTCACTGGAGCCGGTGGTATCGGTGTCACAGCGGGTAGTGGTACCGCTGGGGCCTCTGTTGTGATGGGGCCCTACACCGAGGCCTCATCTCTCGGTGGGATACCATCTCGTACGTAACTCGGAACCATAAATGGATGCCTTCGTGGGGCCATACTGAAATGAAACAGGTGTTCCATGGATTAAACAATATACCCGGTGAGCTGACTCAATGTCATCACAATGAAATTTTTTTAAACACACATGCAATCAGTGTTTTTGTGCACTGAGTCGGAAATCAGAGGTGATGGTCCTAATGTATGGATACGTCGGCTGCCACACCAACACTGGACTCCCTGGACCTAAAACCACACTCAATACTCTTAACACTATAGCTTCACAGAATGAAATGATTACAGTCTTGTGTTTTTTGGTAGAACCGACTCCTCTGATTCCAATTCGTCACGACCCGTCCTCGGATCCCATGTCGTGACTACCCCAAGCCTGCCTTCCTTTGGCCAGGGGCTAGTGACTGGAACCAAAGGCACAAATCCCGTTAAAATGAGAAGGACTTCCTTTATGATAGTAACAAACACAACAGAGTATGACAGCTCATGCTAGCACAAAGTAATAATGTATACAAATGTAAGAGGAGAAAGTTAAATGAACTATAATACAAACCCAACTGAAGCACAATACAAGTGAAATACTAGTACAACTGAAGTAATGTAAATCAGCAGCTACTGAGTCATCCTATGGAAATACCACTTGAAGGGTGGGTACAAATAGTCTCCCTACCACCACAATTCCATCCTTCTTCTCTGTGTACGTCTCACCAAGTGGTCCACCTTAGTGTACAGTCCTACTCTGCAAGCCTCAACCCCGATCAGCGTTGTCCATCGTCTGCATCCAACACAACATAGTGTGGTCATAACCCGTGCACGAGATATTATAATAATAGTCAGTAGGAACCACGAGACCCCTGAAGGTATCCCAGAATACAAGAAGGATAAAACACAAAAAAAAAGATACAAACATTAAGTATCAACCAACTCTACTTAGGTATATTCCCATACATATACCTAAGTCATCAATTCTAGTTCTCCTCCAACTCTCAAGGCCAAGCACAACCAAGTCCAGACAATAAATATTTCAATCACAATGATGGTAATGATTGAATGTCAAGAATCAACTTACACTAGTATATAACATTCTTAAGGTGATTGAGATGATCAAATTTAGTCACTGATGCATCTATGCCGGCAGACCCACGTAGGATACTAGTCCTGCTAAGCTGTCGGAACCACGTAGGATACCAGACCAGCTACTTTGTTGAACCCACGTAGGATACTAGAATAGTAGTCAAACATTCAGACCCACATAGGATACAAGAACAATAATCATCACTGTTGAACCCATAGAGAATTTCGGTATGGTAATCGTCATTCTCAAACCCACAGAGGATTTCAATACGGTAGTCATCATCAATGAACCCACGAAGGATTCCAGATTGGTAGTCATTACTGTCAAACCCAAAGAAGATTTCAGTATAGTATTCTTCATCGTCGAACCCACGGAGGATAGTAGTACGATATTCTTCATCGTTGAACCCACGAAGGATTCTTGTACGATAGTCTTCATCTTCGTAGTGGCAGGCAGCTCTAGGGTTCCCGAACACAGCACGCTCGATTACATGAGGGTCTGCTCCTCGATCCAGGAAGTAGATACATAAACTATCATGAAGTTTGGAGTTGACGTATCCTGATGTTCTATCTCATCTTGTGAAACCCAACACGATAGATGATGCATCATTCAGATGCCTAGTATGAGAGTTATTGGCTTTTCTGTCTTAGGGGCTAGGTTGGTTTTTACACTAAAACCAACCCGGACATACCCCAACTACTTCTAAACCTCATGTGGAATATTCCAAAAGAACCATCTCAATAATAGGAACTCAATGCGACTGACGACGTGCCAATTAGACACCCAGTCTAAGAGTTATTGGTGTTTTTGTTCCAGGGGCTTGGTTGGATTCACACTCAATCCAAAACCCGAACATTTTCCAAGGATACCCAAATGTTACTTACAGTATCACTGACGAACCTCCATGTCATGAGGTTCTCAGTGCTATAGATGTTGCGTCGATCAGATGAGTGGTTTTCGAGTTATTCACCTTTAAGTGAAAATCGGCTCGACCCATTAAGCGAAGTGCGCTGGTGGGTTGGGTCAACCCGGTTTTGGCGGGTCCGACCCGACAGAGGGTCGGACCGGCCCGGTTAATGACACGGCCCAGAACGAGGGGCGCTACCCTGTCCGATGGGGCATGGCCCGGCCCAAGGGGGTGTGGACCAACCCAAGGGGGAGCGGCCCGACCCGGCAGGGCGGGGCCAGTCTGGCTGCGTGTCGGCCCAGAGGGCTGAGCGGTCCGAGGGGGGGCGCGACAACCCACTTTCTTAAACCGGCAGCGCCTAGAGGCACCACACTCCCTACCGGACGGTCAGGCCCGACCGACCATCATGGCGCATGTGGCCCACTCGGTCATGCTGCAGTCTGGCTACGCGGCACCTTTTGGTACCACGGTTTCATCCCCCGGCCAGCCGACGAGACGTCCAGTTCGCCGCGGTCCTCCACAATGCAGTTCCCCTTGTGGCGTCGCGGTCTCCCTTCAGCCCGGCTGACTTCGGCCGACCGGTTCTCCTTCGGTTGAACGGCCCGCGGTTGCGGGCCGCAATTCTTCCACATGCGGACACCGCGCGGCTGCCGCCCTCGTTCGTCACCACCTCTTCCAACATGTCTCATTAACGATTAAAAACGAGGATCAATAGAGTGTCATCGGGCTGTGTTCGTTTATCCCACGCCCTTCGCGTTAGGCAATATCACATGGCCGAAGACAAACCATAATTTTGATCAAAGAACAAGATCAATTTTAATCAGATAAAATTGAACATAATCCCCTACCTTGAAAAGACGTCACACGTTGTTGAGCCGCGGAAGACGAACATCGCGGTAGTCAGGAATCAAGGAATACTGGTGTTGATTCTTTTGACGTTGGAGTGCACCCGAAGAAGAAGCGTTGTTGGCGACTTTTCATTCATCAAATCATAGAGCATTCTTCATCGAGGGAGAAAGTCATTCTTCATCGAGGAAGAAAGTCGTTCTTCGTCAGAGGTGTTCTTCATTGAATAGAGGAACACTTTTCTCAAGATCACTGCCTGAAATCCATCAACACAACAAGTGCCCCATAATATAATAATCTCAATGGATATTATTTTATTAACCCATGTAATTCAAAATTCACAACATTTAAAGTAAATAATTATAGTTCAATTCAGTATTTAAATTTATTGTAATAAAATTTTACGGGTTAGGGGAACGTCGAAAGATCACAATAAATTAGGGAATTTGTTCAATTAAATGATGAGGAGTTAATGGGGAGGTATAAGGGGAGGTGAAGGGATTAGGCTCTTGTGGGACCCACCTCACAAATATCCTCTCATGGGAGGTTATGTTTGTGTGGTCCCCACCTCTAACCCATCTTGGGAGGAAATAACCATCCTCCCTAAATAAAATTGCATACAACAAATTTTATTTATTTTATTCTAAATCCCCAAATATAAACTCTCATCCTGGATAAAACGCAACTGCGGTAAAAATCCCTTTAGGCGAATACCGGTGCTTTGCGTTCATCGGTGCCCACAGATTTCAATTCCGAGAACCGGTTCAAATGATAGAAAAACCCCCACGTATGTTTATTGAATTTACCCGAACAAAACATCTTAAATTGATTCCAGGAACACCGGGCCTAGGAATCATGTGTCATCAGAAATCACAGTCTCGTAAAATTCAAATGTATTTAAGAAAAAAATATCATTGAAAATTCTTGGTCTTTACAAAATCATGTCAACAAGGGGTACAAAAAAACACTTGATTTTTATATTTTTCATTATCAATATAATACAATACAGTGTAGTTCAATTTTTAAAAAATATTTATGTTTTATTAAATAAAAACTTAATACAATATAAATCACATGTGTCTTATTACTCAGTGACAAATTTAATTTATATTGAAAAGATAACATATTTTACATCAGTAATATTTCATAAATCAACTATAATATTGTTTTAAAAAATAAATATGCAAATGTATCTTGTATTATACAAATAAAACATTTAAATGAAATAAATATAAACATATATGTTTAATAATTTAAATTTATACATTACATTAAATTGATTTAAATCTTATTAAATACATATATTTTGTTTATAAATAACGATATGTTGATATTATGAAAATATATATTCTAAATAATAATATATAAAAATATGTCAGATATATTAGTATTATAAATTTTATTTATGAATATACTATATAAAATGTATTAAATATATGATAAATATAGTAGATAAAGTAACATTATAATATATTGTTGTAAAAATTTGATATTTAATTTATTTATAAATAAATATATTATCATGAAATTTATATATTATTTATAAATTAATGTTTTTTTTCAAAAACATCATTATTAGTGTTTTCATAAAAACCACATTTACAGGATATATTGGAACCATCAAAATGGACCTAACCATAAAAAACCAAATTTGAAATTCAAACAGAAAACCAAATTTGAAATAGATATTTCTTTCTGTGTTTTTTAACTGAACCATAATATTGAGTTTTTGGGAGGGTGTGATTTTTCATATGATGTTGATGGGATTTATGGGATATGCTAATGAATTATTAATTTCCATTGAAAAGGATTGGGAGTGATTGACAATAAAAAATTACTACTACGATTTTTATGATGTGTCAAATATTAAAAAATATACAATTATATATATATTTTTTGTTTTTAGCGAGCTTTAGGAATGAATTTATTGGGTTTAGAGTATTTATTAGCCATTGAATGATTTTTTTGTGATGATGGGTTTTAAGAAGGTTTCTGATGCCACAGAAGCTTCTGGGGGAGAATAACCGGAATAGTTTGGACAAGATTGATGCATCATTTGAAAATTGTTCAACGCATAATCATCCTGATTATAAAAACTTGTTGATTAAATATTTACACAAAAATACAATAATGAAAAGAATATTCTATTCATATTAAATTTATTATTAATTTTAATCATTTCATAAGAAATGATACATCATCATAGAATACTATCTCAACATTTTATTTAATAATTCATAACTCATGATGCACCCAATGTATCCAACTTATCAATAAACTATTTCGTATTGGATTAGGAAATAAATTATATTTCGTGGGTCCGGATAGACATTAATAAATTTTATAAATCTTAAGGACCATTACACATATAGTTATATTACAATATGTAGTGACACGTGAGCATGGACAATTATTATAGGAGGGTTTATTATCATAATATCTTATATTTAATACTTCATTTTACACCTCTCAGTTGGGGAAAAGCTTGACAGATTTGGAAGTGAATGAAAATATAACATTTTGATTCATATGTTTCCCATAAACCATCAATATAAATATGAAAATTTAATTTTGGAGGATTGGTTAATATCATTGTATTATGGCATTGAATAGGAACTCTAATGATGATCAGCAACACTTGGTCTCAATTTATGTCTTTTAACATATATGAATAAAAAAATTCCCATCGTCACCAAACATATTTTCACCTATATCATTTATGGTAAACAAGTCTATTTGATAACATCTGGATCAAAGGGGTACATGGTTGGAATTATAGAACATTAATTAATACATTCAAATCATGGACGTAGATTAAAAAACATACCCCAAATTAACTTCCTAATATGTTTATATTTTTATAAATAAAAAAAATTGTTATCTAGATTAAAATATTGTGAGATAGAAGACTAAATCATTTTTTTAAACTAATGATATCAATCTATGATAGTCAAATATGGATCAAAAATTTTTTCATATTATTTCTAAATTAGATATGTTGATGCCCAATTATTAAAATAATCTACAAGAGTCCCCCTAATAAGGGACATATATGTTTTATATTTTGAAATTAGATACTAAAATTTTAGAATCCATGTTTGACATAATGTGATTTGATGGTGTTTTTAATTATATTGAATATTATTTTTCATCTAGTTAGTGGAATTCTATGTGAATTATATGTTAAAACCATATGTGTGGTTTGTCAATATTTGTTTATCTAGAAATTATAATATTTCCTATATTGAATTAGTGGTCAAAAATTTCAGAATATCATTTTTGATATAATACCCTTCATAATATTTTTTATTTTCAATTTGATAATTTTAATATGCAACAAAAATGAAGATATGTTAGCTGAAGGTGATATATGTTTGTTATTTTAATACCCATCATTTATCTCAATGATGATTGATATGAAAAATAATTAATGTATGTATACAAATGGTTTTCATTACCCCAAGAAACACATGAAGACATTTCATATTAATCATAAAATATTGTGATCTTGAAATATATCACATACATGGTGACATATTCTTATTATTAGGTTTTCATGTATGATGATGCAATTACTGGTAACCAAATTTACAATGATCTGAAACCATATCTTATATATACAATATTTTTTTGTCATTCATACAAGAATTTATTTATAATTGGAATAGAGAATAGTGTTTTTTGTATCAAATTCATATCTTGGATGTTCGCAAAAATGAAAATATTTAATGAACTGTGGTTCCACTTCATAGAATTTTTATATAATTTGATGAATTTTTTAATATTATAATCGGGAAATGTAGGGATACATGGAAAAAATATCATGTTATAAACAACTATTAATATTGGTGGAAGTAACACTTTGGGGGAGATATGAAAGATTTCATTAAACAGTATGTTGATGATTTAGATATTCTGATTTTCCATCTCCTAGACACGAGAATTTCCACATTTTTGGATTTTATTATGAATATAAATTACATGGTTATATTGGGATAGAATTATATGAAAATAAATATCTAGATAGAAGACATGTTTATATCATGTGTGATGGAATGTAATTGATTAAATTATTCTTTGATCAAATTCCCCATAAACAGGACTATATATCAAACATTTGTATGTTACTCACAATGGAGGTAATTTCTAAAAAATTGATCCATTCATGATAACTTATTTATATTAATGTTGGATTATATTATAATATAATCTGTTGATGAAAACATTTATACAAGAAAATAGACTGATGTTGGAATTTAGATAACATTGTATGCCTGACTGAAAACATCTTAAGAAAATGTAACCCTCCTCTACCAAAAAAATGATAAATATATTTTAAAAAAACATAAAATAACGTTTGTTAACAACATCCAAGCATTTGAAATACCCTGAATCATTGGAGTAGTTTATTAGTGTTGGAGCACCAAAAAAATATAGTGATGTGACCTTCATTGAGGATAATTACTATATAAGATAAATTTATTCATATAAATATGAATACATGTTTCCTGGTATGGAAGTGGGATTTATTAAAAACTATAATCTAGTTATATATTATTTGAAATATTCACCTTACTAAAAAACATTATCATATATCACTTTTTTTATCATTATGTGCATTAAAAATTATGGTTTAAATAACTACATTTTCACAATGAATCCGAATAATAAATTCTTGATATTTAAATATAGCCAATGTTCCCTAAGTGAGTATTTATACTTGACCATGAATAGTTCCACATTCGGTATGTGTTTGATGGATTTTCATTGGTATATGAGATATTATATTTTAATTTCAGTGTATCGTTATAAAATAAATTGATGAAAAATAGTGAAATTATATATTTTGAGTTATCAAGTGCATGATTGATGGCCGATGTTTTTGTGTTTTTGGACCATCAAGTCAAACTATCCTCGTTGTGCATTAGATTAAATTGCAATTCATACATTCAACATAAATAATGAATTATGGATAATTATCATAAATAATCAAGAAAATATGAGTGGTTTTGATAGGATTTTAAGGATTGATAATTTATTTAACTAAAATTTCATTTCTAAACTAATATCACACACATTATTTCATACCATTCTCATCATGTGTTCGATTTATGTTTGACCATTACCAAAACATCCAAAATTTCATATATATAATTATCATAAATTATAAATATAATATATTAATATTTTGGTTCATCAGTAATTGATAAATTATTTTAACCTATAAATTAATTCTTACCTGAAAACACACATTTTATGTCATACTAATCACACCATTCATCAAATTAATGTGTAGATGATTTCTACATATCAAAAATGTCATATGGGTCATTTTTCAAAAGTACGAAAACAATTTGATTGTGTTTTCTCAATTTTGAGTATGCCATATTCCATTCATATAGAAATATATTTTTAGATTGGAAAAAAACGTTGAGTCCATTACAAATTGAAAAAACAAGCTACTAAACACAAACATGCCAAATAAAGAAGATATATAATCATGAAGGGAATAAAGAGTTTAATATCCAATGATTTTCTACAGAAATCTAATTCATTTTTTTGGGAAATTTTTTTATAAACATACATTAGGGTTGGGGTATTACTATGGGTGTGTTTGGGTGATGTTTATAATAATTTAGAGAAGATATGGGTTTTTCATGGTTTGCAAATGGTTTGTAAAACCTGGGAAAAAACTAAACATGTAGATAGTGGAGGTCGACATGGTTGGCGTATGATTTCCCTAACCATGTGTAATTAAGCCATACTAGTAGTGGATGATCATATGGTTGGAAAAAAATTTGGCGTCTCTATGTGATCTCCCATGTAAATCCATGTGTGAGACCCGTTTATTCTGAATACTGTATTTAACAAACCCAACCATAGAAGCTTTGATAAATCGATATTGGATGGGGCTTGACATCTGCTTGATTTTCCCAAATTCATCCATTAATATTCCAAGGCGATCCAAACATCTCATTTCATGATCAAAAGCTCATATTGACGATCCACTCTCGTCCCTGTAATTGGATTCCATTATGATACTTCTCCAATTTTTTTTCTTCTCTATTATATATAATTTCATGAATTATCTCCCAAATTTTCATTAATATAAACCTATGAGTTGAGATTTAGATCTATGATTGTGTATATAGATATATTTTTTCATGATCTTGAGGCCTTTATATTAATTTTGGATTTAGGGATTTAGATCCGGAACATGTTCTACGACATTTTGCAATTCAGATTTTGGGGATTTCTTTTTGGATATCATATGCTAATAAACAGAGGTAGGTGGTCTAAATCTAACTCACATAGTCATGATTTAATATATTTGGATGTGATTTTATGATTTCTAGATTGCCTTGATATATGGATCCCTATATATTAGTAATTAGTAAAGTGGAATTGAATTTTCTTGCCTTAGTGGTTAATTGATAATGGAATCATGGAACCAATGAATTGGGTGTCAGAAATGGAGATTCTATAGATTTTTAATGGGTTTAAAATTGGTAATTCATATATTTAAATGATTTTTATATGATAACTATATAGTTGTAATTAATTATGTAATTATGTTTGGCTATGTGAGATAATTAATTTGGAGAATTAATTATGTGCCATGATGTTGACCAACGATAATTAATTATGATAATTAATTATGTTCTATATTGTGATTTATGATAATTATTTCTAAGAATTAATTATGAAATGTTTTCATTTTGATATGGATTATTAATTGTGAATAATTATTTGTGGGTTGAGAATGGTATTGATTGATTAATTAATTGATTTATTAATTTTTGGGTTATGTGATTTGTTAATTTTTGTAATAACTAATGGCCTTTGGAACGTTTAACTAATCCTAGAATTATGAAATGATTAATGAATAAAATTCATGTGAATTAATGTATGATTAAATAGATAAGATATTTTTGGTTCTAGACATGGGGTTCATGACCGATTAGACATTGGGACATGGAAATTTCATTTTTCCCCAATAGTTATCCAAGGAATATAATATGGGGTTCTAGGTATGACTACCAACATAGAATGAGATATAAAGAAATATTAATGGAGAACTACACTTACTGAGTTTTGGGTTGCTTGTCCTGGAGACCTACACTGAAAGAATGATATTAATTAATGATGATTTCAATGAGATATTAGGGTTTTATTCATGATCGACTACACTGAATAAATGATAAAATTTAATGATAATTTAATTATAAAACATTAATTGAATATGGTCCTTATGTGATGAATAATTATTAAATGGTAATGTGATAATAATTTCAATTATGAATTGAATTTATTGCATCATGAAACTGTATGCACTATAAATTGACTAGACTCTTTTTAGAAACTGTAGGCGGTGGCCAACAAAATTTTACTCACACCCAATTCATGTTTTTTGGTCGGAACCTGAGTAGAATTTGTTGTTCAAGTATATGAAAATGGAAAGGCCCTAGCAAAATATGTTGTTTGGGATTGGAACATGCAAGAGAGAACATGTTGTTCTTTGATACACATTTATGGTGTTTTCACATCATTAATTTTAGTTTTATTTTAAACACTTCACACATGCATTGTCATGGCACAATTTACCATTCGGATGAGTATTCTATTTTCTGGTTTTGAATATTAGATCCCATGTTATTCTTGTTGTTATTTATACGTATCCGCACTTGTTTTTTTTGTTTACTTCCACTGGAGTTTTATTCTGGTAAAATAGTGTATTTCTTCCCCTTGACTACCATACCAAATCCTCGTTGATAGTAGGAACCCTCTTGAATATAAGGAGGCAGACATGCGGGAATGTGACCAATCGGATCGAGGCACCGCTCAGAGGTACCTGGGTCGGGACGTCACAATGTTGTATCAATTAAGTTTTCATTTCATTATTCTTATTTTGTGTTACTATTTTGGGAATGGTAGAATGGAATATAGGAATATTTGAGGCTCAGTAATGAGTTCGTGTATTGGAGTTGCAAACTCACATATGGGGGATAATATGAGTAATACGGGTGTGATTGTTGTGATACCTATTTGATGTTACAATTCGATATTATTTCACTATGGGTGAAGAACATGGGCTGTGATTTGATATTTGTTTCAACCGTTTTTGAATTTTGAGTTGTGGCCTAAAGAATCATGGTACATGGGTCTTCATTAATCATTCTAGGCACTTAGGGATGTTGTGACAAGTAGTATTCTAGGCACTCAGATAATATTATTAATTAATGGATTAATTAATTTTTGACAGTGAGTGTACCCTTGATAAAAATTTCCTGGGAGTAGGATGGTTAAGGGTACTGATATAGCCACGATGATTTCCTTGTGGCAATAAAAACATATAATGGTCATGTGGAAACATGCTGTGTAAATTTATCCTCTTACTTGATTGATAAATGGTTGAGTTAATAGACATACTATGTGTGTTTTTCTCTGTAGATATATGACTCTACGATGCTTGTTGAGGGAGAGACTGAGGGTATGGACGTAAATGATTTTATAGATAGAGAAATTGATGAACCATTGGTGAATGCTAAGGAGGAATTGTAACAGCCCGAGATTTTATGAAAAATATTCTGTTTAATAATATTAATGTCTTGTGTTTTACGCTACACCAAAAGGAGCTTGCACAACACGCATCCTTGACTTGCCTTGCATTACACGCAATCGCGACCTTCCTCGATAGCGTGTGTAGTACGCAATACCGAGTTTCACTAAACAACGATATGCTATTAAAATATTATTATAACTAGCCGTTATGAATAGTAATAACCACATTTTAAAATTTTAGAAATGTTAGCTCTCAAAATGGACTTCATTTTTGGATTCGGAGTATCGAATTTAGCCTAAGGTGAAATTTTGGTACTTTTCGGATAACTTTCATATTCTGATGAATAGTGAAAATTACTAAATTATAATTAAAAACAACTTTTTTAATCGAAATAATTAATAGTGATAAATCATTAATTTGAGTGGTTTTAAAGTATATTTAGAATATATTTTTACAATTTAATACAATGTTGGTCATGGGATGTAATTTCACATTTAAACTAGACATAAACAAGTGTCAATCTTTTGATAGATATTGTTTCTTAAAAACACGCTATTTGTTTTAACAGCGTGATTTAATTATAAAATTAATTAATTCAACTTTTATTTTATGAATTTGGTAAAATAGACTTCATTTTTGAATTCGGAGTATGAAATATAGCTTGGGATGAAATTTTGGCATTGTTCTGAAAAACATCAATTTTTGATGAATAGTGAAACTACTAAGTGGTAGGTTAAAAACTGAATTTTGCATAAAACTTAATTTTACCGCTTCTGTGAATGGAATTTCGAAAATCCGAGAGACACGGTTAATATCAAGGACTAAAATGTAGTTCAATGAGATGAAAATAATTTTTTGGTGAATAGTAACTTTTTACTTTTTTTACCACGGTTAATAGTAAATAGGGTAACTAAGGGTAAATATGATATTAATATTACCCTAACACATGTCCTAATTCTATTGGACAAGTGTAATTCGACCATAAACAAACTTAGGAATAAAATATGACCATTTAGGCCCACTTGGATTAGATTAGGACATTTATTATTAATTTTTTTAAAGAAGGGTTAAAATAGTTAAAATCAAAGTTTAATAAGTAAATCATTTTTAATATGGGGTTATACATAAGATAAATTAGATTGTAAATATTCATTAAAAAGCTAAAAATATTTCCTACATTTTGGTATTTTATTTGTAATTTTTAGACATCATATAATATAATTTATTTATGACACAAAGATGAAGCAGTAATTATCTTTTTAATGAAATATTGACATAATTGATAATATAAATCCCAAAATAAATGTAATTTAAGACTTTTTATGAATTCCACTAATTTTCTAGATTACTATGATATATTAATGTTGATTTAATCAACTTGGTTCGAACATATAATTCTGTTATGACTTTCACAAAAATCAAATATCAAATAGTGTCAAAATTGACACAAAATAGTTTTTAAATCAAATATTATATTATTAATTGTTATTTTATTTCTAAAAATCTAAGGTTCGGCCAAATGACTTAGATAAGGATATATATATTAATAATAAACAATTTGGGGTTCGTTTGGCATGTTATAGTAAGTGTATTAACCATATAGTGAAAGAAAACAAAAAGACATGGTAAAAGTTAAACTATTTAACTTAGAGTTAAATCTAATTGATAAGGTTAAAATAATACCCTAAACTTGTCTAAATCCTATTGGTTGATAGGATTTCGACCCTTCCCCACTTTATCTTCGATATAAGACCCATTGGAACCATTATAAACCGATTTTGACTTTAATATAAAATAATATTTTGAGATATTCCTAAGGTGCCCCTCTCCTCCCTTATAAAAGAGCACCTCCTCCCCCTCCTCCTCACACCAATTTGAGCACTCAAGCTCGGCCAACCCCTTCCAATTTCTCCTCTCCACTTCCCTAGCAACATCCTAGAGGTTCTGGTCTTCCTCAAAGACCAATTTTAGTGCCCTAAGAGGAGGTCTCAAAGAGGCACTTCAAAGAAGAGGTAATTACCGTTACCAATTCATTCATCTTTATTTCTTCTTCCACTTCTTCTTCTTAGGTTGTTTCATTATGAAGTAATAACATCAGTATCACTCATATACTGATATGTTATTATAAGTATGAAACAACCCTATTTCACCATCTATCCATCCTACGGAAAAAGAAATCACCGCGCGTGCGTACGTACGGAATACCGTCTCCACGCCGTGGTGTAATCTATTTTCCACCACCACCTTACATGGATGGGTATAATGGTGTAAAGAATAACTATACATAGTTATTAAAACATCATATTGATTCTGATATATTGTATAATCCACTCCAATTCAATTCAATATTTATAGAAATGATATCATCGCTCGTGCGTATGTACAGACTACCGTCTCCACGACGCGATGAGATTCATTCTCCATGTTAACAATTTAAGAATGATTATAATGTATATATAAGAAATAATAATGAAATATATGACATTATAAAGCTACTGGATTTATGTATATATATACATATGTATGTCATCTACTTACTTCCATTTCAAGACAATAAGGAAAGGAAAACAGCGTTCATGCGTACGTACGGACTACCGTCTCCATGAACGGTGTTTTTCATTTTATTTATCTACCTATTATATATATATATATACTGAATATATATGATATATAAATCATATTTTATATTCTGGAAGTGAGTAAATCATGATATAAGTAATAATGATGTCAAAAACAACAAGTCAAAACACCTACGATAAATGAAACGATTTTACCCAAAACGCTTCTTTAACATGGAATTTACAAAAGAACGGGTAATATAATGTCATACGTGAACCATATATGATATAATAACAATTAATATGATTCTTTAATAAGTCAATAACATGATTTAAATCATTATACAGGAGGTTCGGACACTTACAAAGCAAGTCGGACCTAAGGTAAGGGAAATATCACAATCTCATTTTTATCCGAGATTGTTTATTTGTATGTATTTACTGGGGTGTATTTTATCATCCACATCCATGTTTCATCAATATGTAATATTATTTCCATCCAACTACAATTGTTTAAATCCATTTTTACCCTTCGGTGAGTTTTTAGTAATATGTATGAAAGGAATCTTTTGTCGTTTTTCATACGAGGTACTTTTTGACTTTCCGACAAAAGTAGGAGAAGAATGTTTTTTTTAACTTATACGGCATGAATGGATTTTTAAAACATTGTTTCCAAAAAGCTTCCTTTACAAGTTTTCAAGTTTATTTTTAATCAACTTATTTTATTTTAAAGTTGTATGACATGTTATGAAAGGAAAAATGTTTTTTAAGAAGAAAGGATATTTTCCTCAAGAATGGAGTTCAAGTGTTTTATCAAAATTATTTTCCATCTAAGATAATAAAAGGGTTCTGTTTTTATCCCTATTATTACATGGATTTGATTATGTTGTGATGGAAATATTTTTATGAATTCCTTTATCTTATATGAATTGTTTTATGATGTCATCCCATTTTTGTTACATGTGTTATGCGATGATGTATGTTTTATGATTATGTGGAACACATAAGAAAGGAATCATTATAAGATGGGTGGGACCTATATCTCCCTCCAATGCATTGGGTAATGATTTTATATCTCATGAGATAGGCATGGCTGGAACGGAAGGTTATTTCGGTTCAGTGATACAAGACTGAAACGAGGAGTGAACTTGGTTCAGAAAGGGACTTTGTCCACTAAGATAGTCTTGGCAATGAGTCATGACTAACAAGAAATGATTTTCCATGATTATGTGTGCATGCCACAAAGTTTCAAGTTTCATGTTATGATTATGGGGATCTCATTTTCACTTCTATGATTTATCCCATGTTATGATATTATGAGCTCTTTTGCAGGTTAAGATTTTCAAAAGCAATGTTCTTATGTATATGATGTGATTGATATTTCTTTTTTTTACCCTTACTGAGCATTTGAGCTCACCCTTTTATGTTTTCTTTTCCCCAGGATATAAAGAAAGGTTTTTAGGTAAAAAAAAGGGGAAGATCTTTATGGGAGATATTGAAGATCTTTCCCCACGATTAGAAGATTACGTTCCGAGTTTCCAAAGACGCTAAACTTTTACGATCCTTGTGTGTGTGTTTTTGTTATGTACTAAGTATTCCGCAAAAGTAATGTAATTTCCATGTACGATAAGCTTCGGGTCTCTACAGTTGGTATTAGAGGAAAGGTTTAGTCAACCTTTGGAAACTAGGATGCGAAAACGTTAGTGTGATCCCTAGAGATATTTCTAAGGTATGTCTAGGGATGTCCCTAGGGATAAGTATACGTATAGGTTATAGTAATAGAATTACTCTAACGATCATAGAATTAAACCTAAGATGTTGGATATTGAAGGTACTCCCCCTTTACTATGTTGTTTTTCCTAGCATGATTTTTTCCTCTCACACTATTCTTTTTGGGTTTTAGACGATGGCTGGAACCCGAAGAAACCGTGTTGATCAATGCAATGGACAATGCAATGATTGTCCTTCTGAACAAACAAATGTTATGGGAGATGGAGTGAAAAATCTTATTGCTGTACTTACACAAGCTATGAATCATTCTGGACTTCCAAATGAGCAGAGAAGGGAACAATATTCTATTGAGTCCTTCATGAGGCAACGTCCAACTTCTTTCAGTGGGTCTTCTGATCCACTTGTTGCTGAACAATGGATCAGTACCACTGAAAAGATATTTTCAGTTCTTCAATGTTCTGAACATGATAAAGTCATCTTAGAAGTATATCGTTTGGAAGGTGAAGCTGATCAATGGTGGAATCTTATCAAGAATACAAGGCAAAGAGATGAAATTGAGTCCATGGAATGGGACGAGTTCAAGAACTTATTTTTCGATAAGTACTTCCCTCGTATTCTTTGAACAAAGATGGAGAAGGAGTTTCTTGAACTAAAGCAAAAGGATGATGAATCTGTTGGTATATACGAAGCGAATTTTACAAGACTTGCAAGGTATGCATCTGGCATTATCATCCAACCTGAAAGTAAAGTTGATCGATTTTTCAGTGGGTTAAAACCAAGTCTTCGAAGGGAATTAGCTATAAGAGACTTCAGTAGCTATGAAGAAATTGTGCGTTGTGCTATCAAGGTAGAAATGGAAGTTGGTGTTACATATCCATCTCATGGTTTTGACAAGAAACGAAAGATGGAGTTCAAGGAGAAATCTCAGAATAATGGTGAAAAGAAGATGAATGTTTCCTTATGCACAAAGTGTGGAAAGAAGCATGGTGTAGATTGTCTTAAAGGGACTAGAAAATGTTTTAAGTGTGGAAAAGAAGGTCATCGAGCAACTGAGTGTCGAAGTAATGGAAAAAGGGTTTCTAATGATTTGAATAAAGCAAACACTACAGAGAACGCACCACCAACACTTCAATGCTTCAAGTGCAAGGAAATGGGGCATTATGCTAATAATTGCCCTAATCCAAGGGTTAGTGATGATCAACATGAGCAACCACTGAAGGCAAAGGACAAAGGGAAATCACATGCGATCACTATTGGCAATATTGAATATGACAACGATGTGGTGGAATGATTAAGTGTTTATGTAATGGGATTCCAAAATAATGTTGTATCATTGAGTATTGCAGTATTTATTGATGTGGTATTCAATGTGATTGAGATATTTTTTGGAAATAAGATGATATGCACATAATGAAGACGAGAAAATGAAATGTTTAATAGTATTCATGAGCTCATGATTGATATAAGGACTAAGTGATATCATAGAATTTTGAGGATTTTGGTATGTGGAAAGTGTTAACTTTTAACTGCACTCATGTTTTCACTAAGGTATTCAAGAGAATACATGATTAAGGACTTTGAATGTTTGGAATGTGACCAACAAGACATATCTTATGATATGTGGGGATCAACGACAGTATTAAATCTCTGGTAATCGTTGTCACTATATTATGAGAGTGGACTGCAGTATTATGTATAAGCCTAAAGATTAGACTGGATTACGTTGGACATAAGTTAGTATTGTTTAAGGATAGAAGATTTTCGATATTATTTATGGGATGTTATAGTAACGTAGTTTTAGAAAAAGGACAACCTGCAGGACGGGCGACAACCCATCGCTTCGGACAAGGCTGTAGGAATCGAACCCACAACCGAAGTGCGACTGGCCTTTATCGCCTACCACTGGCCTACAGGAAGTCCATGTTTAGTAAAAACTAGTTTTATTATATTAAGAAGCATGATATATGAAGTATAAGTCCATTTTAGGAACCATATATGATTAATCTCACTATAGAATGACTTATGTATATTTAAAAACCTTTGCTAACCTTTTGTTTGAGAAAGATGGAATGAACAGTCATTCTATCACATGATCTGCTGACACTTCAAAAATAAAAAATTCAACTTCATTTATTTAAGAGATGAAGTAGAAATTGTTCAAGGCACGAACAAAAGTGAGATTGTACCAAAATAAAGTAAGTATTTATTCTAAGCAAATTTTCAACTTTAGGGAAATGATCTTGAAAACCAAAAATGTTGTCCTAGTGATCTTATACCTGATGAATCAGATGGTACCTTATATCATCACAAATCTATGGATTTGTGATTACTGGCTTTTCCATAGCCATGTTCTCTACCACTCTCCATCAGAACATGATGGTTAGATTTCTCTTCCATATCCATATTTTCACCTATGTGGAAACCCAGTGATTAGATTATTTGGGTAATCGTTACATTTCATACTTTAGTTTTTAAAGCCAAGTTTTGGTATTCCCTTTTACGATGTGGGTTTCTATTAAAGAAACTTTAGAATAGTAAACCATTTATAACCCCGACGAATTTCGAGGGCGAAATTCATTTTAAGGGGGGTAGAATGTAACAGCCCGGGATTTTATGAAAAATATTTTTTTTAATATTATTAATGTCTTGTGTTTTACGCTACACCAAAAGGAGCTTGCACAACACGCATCCTTGACTTGCCTTTCATTACACGCAATCGCGACCTTCCTCGATAGCGTGTGTAGTACGCAATACCGAGTTTCACTAAACAACGATATGCTATTAAAATATTATTATAACTAGCCGTTATGAATAGTAATAACCACATTTTAAAATTTTAGAAATGTTAGATCTCAAAATGGACTTCATTTTTGGATTCGGAGTATCGAATTTAGCCTAAGGTAAAATTTTGGTACTTTTCGGATAACTTTCATATTCTGATGAATAGTGAAAATTACTAAATTATAATTAAAAACAACTTTTTTAATCGAAATAATTAATAGTGATAAATCATTAATTTGAGTGGTTTTAAAGTATATTTAGAATATATTTTTACAATTTAATACAATGTTGGTCATTGGATGTAATTTCACATTTAAACTTGACATAAACAAGTGTCAATCTTTTGATAGATATTGTTTCTTAAAAACACGCTATTTGTTTTAACAGCGGGATTTAATTATAAAATTAATTAATGCAACTTTTATGTTATGAATTTGGTAAAATAGACTTCATTTTTTAATTCGGAGTATGAAATATAGCTTGGGATGAAATTTTGGCATTGTTCTGAAAAACATCAATTTTTGATGAATAGTGAAACTACTAAGTGGTAGGTTAAAAACTGAATTTTGCATAAAACATAATTTTACCGCTTCTGTGAATGGAATTTCGAAAATCCGAGAGACACTGTTAATATCAAGGACTAAAATGTAGTTCAATGAGATGAAAATAATTTTTTGGTGAATAGTAATTTTTTACTTTTTTTACCCCGGTTAATAGTAAATTGGGTAACTAAGGGTAAATATGATATTAATATTACCCTAACACATGTCCTAATTCAATTGGACAAGTGTAATTCGACCAAAAACAAACTTAGGAGTAAAATATGACCATTTAGGCCCACTTGGATTAGATTAGGACATTTATTATTAATTTATTTAAAGAAGGGTTAAAATAGTTAAAATCAAAGTTTACTAAGTAAATCATTTTTAATATGGGGTTATAAATAAGATAAATTCGATTGTAAATATTCATTAGAAAGCTAAAAAGATTTCCTACATTTTGGTATTTTATTTGTAATTTTTAGACATCAAATAATATAATTTATTTATTACACAAAGATGATGCAGTAATTATCTTATTAATGAAATATTGACATAATTGATAATATAAATACCAAAATAAATGTAATTTAAGACTTTTTATGAATTCCACTAATTTTCTAGATTACTATGATATATTAATGTTGATTTAATCAACTTGGTTAGAACATATAATTTTGTTATGACTTTCACAAAAATCATATATCAAATAGTGTCAAAATTGACACAAAATAGTTTTTAAATCAAATATTATATTATTAATTGTTATTTTATTTCTAAAAATCTAAGGTTCGGCCAAATTACTTAGATAAGGATATATATATTAATAATAAACAATTTGGGGTTCGTTTGGCATGTTATAGTAAGTGTATTAACCATATAGTGAAAGAAAACAAAAAGACATGGTAAAAGTTAAACTATTTAACTTAGATTTAAATCTAATTGATAAGGTTAAAATAATACCCTAAACTTGTCTAAATCCTATTGGTTGATAGGATTTCGACCCTTCCCCACATTATCTTCGAAATAAGACCCTTTGGAACCATTATAAACCTATTTTTACTTTAATATAAAATAATATTTTGAGATATTCCTAAGGTGCCCCTCTCCTCCCTTATAAAAGAGCACCTCCTCCCCCTCCTCCTCACACCAATTTGAGCACTCAAGCTCGGCCAACCCCTGCCAATTTCTCCTCTACACTTCCCTAGCAACATCCTAGAGGTTTTGGTCTTCCTCAAAGACCAATTTTAGTGCCCTAAGAGGAGGTCTCAAAGAGGCACTTCAAAGAAGAGGTAATTACCGTTACCAATTCATTCATCTTTATTTCTTCTTCAACTTCTTCTTCTTAGGTTGTTTCATTATGAAGTAATAACATCAGTATCACTCATATACTGATATGTTATTATAAGTATGAAACAACCCTATTTCACCATCTATCCATCCTACGGAAAAAGAAATCACCGCGCGTGCGTACGTACGGAATACCGTCTCCACGCCGTGGTGTAATCTATTTTCCACCACCACCTTACATGGATGGGTATAATGGTGTAAAGAATAACTATACATAGTTATTAAAACATCATATTGATTCTTATATATTGTATAATCCACTCCAATTCAATTCAATATTTATAGAAATGATATCATCGCTCGTGCGTATGTACAGACTACCGTCTCCACGACGCGATGAGATTCATTCTCCATGTTAACCATTTAAGAATGATTATAATGTATATATAAGAAATAATAATGAAATGTATGACATTATAAATCTACTGGATTTATGTATATATATACATATGTATGTCATCTACTTACTTCCATTTCAAGATAATAAGGAAAGGAAAACAGCGTTCATGCGTACGTACGGACTACCGTCTCCATGAACGGTGTTTTTCATTTTATTTATCTACCTATTATATATATATATAATGAATATATATGATATATAAATCATATTTTATATTCTGAAAGTGAGTAAATCATGATATAAGTAATAATGATGTCAAGAACAACAAGTCAAAACACCTACGATAAATGAAACGATTTTACCCAAAACGCTTCTTTAACATGGAATTTACAAAAGAATGGGTAATATAATGTCATAAGTGAACCATATATGATATCATAACAATTAATATGATTCTTTAATAAGTCAATAACATGATTTAAATCATTATACAGGAGGTTCGGACACTTACAAAGCAAGTCGGACCTAAGGTAAGGGAAATATCACAATCTCATTTTTATCCGAGATTGTTTATTTGTAAGTATTTACTGGGGTGTATTTTATCATCCACATCCATGTTTCATCAATATGTAATATTATTTCCATCCAACTACAAATGTTTAAATCCATTTTTACCCTTCGGTTAGTTTTTAGTAATATGTATGAAAGGAATCTTTTGTCGTTTTTCATACGAGGTACTTTTTGACTTTTCCGACAAAAGTACGAGAAGAATGTTTTTTTAACTTATACGGCATGAATGGATTTTTAAAACATTGTTTCCAAAAAGCATCCTTTACAAGTTTTCAAGTTTATTTTTAATCAACTTCTTTTATTTTAAAGTTGTATGACATGTTATGAAAGGAAAAATGTTTTTTAAGAAGAAAGGATATTTTCCTCAAGAATGGAGTTCAAGTGTTTTATCAAAATTATTTTCCATCTAAGATAATAAAAGGGTTCTGTTTTTATCCCTATTATTACATGGATTTGATTATGTTGTGATGGAAATATTTTTATGAATTCCTTTATCTTATATGAATTGTTTTATGATGTCATCCCATTTTTGTTACATGTGTTATGCGATGATGTATGTTTTATGATTATGTGGCACACATAAGAAAGGATTCATTATAAGATGGGTGGGACCTATATCTCCCTCCAATGCATTGGGTAATGATTTTATATCTCATGAGATAGACATGGCTGGAACGAAAGGTTATTTCGGTTCAGTGATACAGGACTGAAACGAGGAGTGAACTCGGTTCAGAAAGGGACTTTGTCCACTAAGATAGTCTTGGAAATGAGTCATGACTAACAAGAAATGATTTTCCATGATTATGTGTGCATGCCACAAAGTTTCAAGTTTCATGTTATGATTATGGGGATCTCATTTTCACTTCTATGATTTATCCCATGTTATGATATTATGAGCTCTTTTGCAGGTTAAGATTTTCAAAAGCAATGTTCTTATGTATATGATGTGATTGATATTTCTTTTGTTTACCCTTACTGAGCATTTGAGCTCACCCTTTTATGTTTTCTTTTCCCCAGGATATAAAGAAATGTTTTTAGGTAAAAAAAAGGGAAGATCTTTATGGGAGATATTGAAGATCTTTCCCCACGATTAGAAGATTGCGTTCCGAGTTTCCAAAGACACTAAACTATTACGATCCTTGTGTGTGTGTTTTTGTTATGTACTAAGTATTCCGCAAAAGTAATGTAATTTCCATGTACGATAAGCTTCGGGTCTCTACAGGAATGGGAATAGTTTTGATAGAATGTTTCATGTTCACTGCAATTCATGAAGAGAGACACATGTTGTGTTCACAAAATCATGTCTGAGTTGAAAAGGGAGTTTTAGCGGAAGCACCCTCCTACATTTACAAGAGAGGGTGGACCTGAGGGGGATGAAATATTTATTGAATCCAAAGATGCGATAAATTATTATTTGGTGACTCTGGCTAATAGGAGGGTCATGTTGGCTGCTTATATGCTACTGTATTTAGAAAAGCACATGTTGGGTATTCTTGTATGATCTGGACAGGGTAATGATTTTTAATGGAAATTATTTTTGGAGATATTAGTAGGGAACTTATATCAAGACACACTTAGGCATGGGAAGGCTTCAATGATTATAAATCTGACCCAGTGATGCATGTGCATAATGAAATTTGCTCGATGTTTCATATATTTACACCCCTTTTCTCCTACATTAGCAGTAGATGAGGTTTTTTTCAGCAAAACGATTTAATGACATACTTATGTTTGAAATTATGTCTGAGGTGAATATGATTTTGCTGAAGATATTTTTATTATTGGTTAATAAAGAAATTATTCTATAGGGGAACCCGATTGAATCATCCTATACTAGACATGTTATTGTAAGATTAGCGATTGGACATTTCATGAGTAGGTAGTGCCATCACGAGAATCTTTGTTATGAAAGTGGAAAGGATGGTTGACAGACAATAGAAATAGTTGCACTGGATCATTTTCATGTGATTTTCCACCATTATGGTTTTCAGGGACTCTATATCACACATTTTCCTCGACAACCAATGGAGTGATGATTTTTTGTTTGATGAGCACCTACAGAAGATCTATAGGATGTAGCGGATGACAGGTGCATATAGAGGTGTTGCTCAGAGTCAGAATGTGGTAAGTGGTTCTTCTACACCATATATGTCTGTAAGTTGGAGTTTTATAGGTAAAAGAATTAGAAGTAATTTATATGGTTATATAGTGTATGAGTTCAAGTATTTATAGTGCGGTGCTACTTAGGGGTGTGAGACAATGCCACGAGGAAAAGAGGAAGGAAAGTTACGTGTCCTGAAGTCTACACATGTGGAGAAAAATGATAGTCCATATTTAGCGAGACATACTATTATAGTTGCTTATACATTATCTACCTCCATTTTTGATAAAAATTCCTCTCAATACTTAATATCATTAGACCTTGTTAATGGATTGTACCTGGAGGAGGAGTCCAAAAGAGAAGTGATGAATATTGATATACCATTGGGAACAGAGTTTGGGGATATCTCTTTATGTGGGGAATATTTTCTATTGATCGAAGAGTATCTATTTTTTTGGATATATATGTCCTTAATATACTGAGCCTAGACCTAATTATGGGTATGGTGTTGCTAGTGCATACTGATCCCACAAAGATTGTTACAGCAGAAGAGTGACAAATGTATTTCCTGGGGGTGACACAAACGCCTTTCATGGATAATAGGATATCCATGTAGGTTGAACTAGTCCAATTACTCATTAACAGGAATAGAACATATTCTATGATTCATGTATTTTTCTAGATGATGAGTGTGGTAGACAATACATCCTTTCAGTAGCTGTATAACTATTTTATTATTTCTTTCCTGAAAATTATTCAATGTTGCCACTTGAGAGAGATATTGAGTTCTCTATAGAGATTGTGTCGTGGAATGATTCGGTATCTATTACACATTATATAATGGAACCGAATGAGCTTCAATAGCTCAAAATGTAGTTGGATGAGTTGGAGGATAATGAGTTTATCCATCCAAATATGTTTCCTTGGGGATAAAATATTTTTTTCCAAAGAAGACTGACAAGTGTTTTTTATAGTGTGTCAATTACAGGAAGATGTATAAAATGAATATGAAGAATATATATCACCATCCATGTATATTTGGTATGTTTGACCAGATAAAGGGGGATTCTGTGTTCTCAATAATCGATATGATACAACGGTATCATCAGTGGAGATTTCAGAATTCTAATATACTTACAACTGCTTCCATGAGAAGGTATAGACTTCATGAGTTTTCTGGAATGCCATTTCGGTTGATAAATGATCGATCAATGTCTGTGGCCTTGATTTATATGTCCTTTCAGACATATTTAGATCATTTGTGGTGGTGTATGTGGAAGACATCATGGTGTACTCTATGACACAAGACTATCATGCCCAAAATCATGACATCATCCTGGGTACACTGAGAGAGCACCGACTATATTATAATATATCTACATTTCAGTTTTAGATTTTCATGGAACACTTTTTTGGGTACATCATCTCAGATGAAGGTGTGATTGTGGTTCCAGAAAAATTTCCGGAAGTGGTATCTTGGGTGCAGAAAAAATTGATTTTGATATCTGATTCTTTTCTAGGTTAGCTAGAAATGACAAGAAGTTCATACAATGCTCTTATCTATTGGGAGAACCGCTTAATAATTTATCATAGGAAGGAATATAGTTTTAATTAAAAAATCATGAGATAATTCATTCTAATGGTGCAATAATATCTTCACATTAGCACTAATTTTTATCTTACCTATGTCAAGTGAGGAGTACATGTTTTATTGTGATGCTTCTGGGATCGTACTCGGAGCAGTGTTGTTTCAAGGAAACAGATTCATTGCATATGGGTCTTGGTATTTGAATCCACATGAACCAAATTATTCCACACATGAACACGATTTTGAAAAAAAAAATTATATGATTTTATATGTTTGAGACACTATCATTTGTGTGAAGAGTTTATAGTTTTTACATTTCAAAAAATATTAAAGTATATATTCTCACTTCATGAAATGAATATCTAGCCACATCAATGGGTATATTATATTAAATATATTGATTTTGAACTTTTATATACCCCTAGGAAGTTGAACAGTTTATTTGATTCCTTGAGTAGAAAAAATAGACTCAATTGTTAGATGAGTCGAGTGTAGAGTTAATGTTGATTCCATTTATGGTGAAAATACATGTGGTAGTTTAGGAGAGTTATTAGAGGATTCCTCTAGTTTTGATGGCAGTGGAGTATACACTCTTGAAACATATCAGGGATAGGTATTATGAGAATCCAAATTGTTTAGCACTAATAGAAGGCCTTGATTGTTGGGAGACACCTTCAGAATGGATGATAGTTAATGATGAGATCAAATATGTGAAAATTTTGGTTGTTTTTCTGACAAGTATGTAATAGAAACACATGAAAGAATTTAATTATTCAATGTGGGTGGTACATCCAACGGTGAAATTAATGTACCATGAAATATGACTATAGTTATGGTGTCCAGTTATGAAAAATGAGATATTAAGGTCTATAACAAGATGTTTCACCAGTCAATAAGTGAAGGCATAGAATCAACGACTTGGAAGACTACTGCAGCCGTTACCTATAATAAAATTTATATGTGATGACCTGACAATAAATTTTGGTGTAGGACATCCAATGACTCTTAGGATGAATGAATCTATTTGGTTCACTATGGATCATATAACGAAGGTAACACATTTTTTCCCTATCAAGGAAAGTTGTACAGTGGAGCAGTTGGGAATTCTATATGTGAGTGATATGGATTGTTTTTGTAACTCCCTAGCCCCATAAGCCTAGTATTAGTGAATTATTTAATAGATTAGCATGATTACAACAAATCATGTCCTGAAAGACCGATTAGTTTAGCGGGCATGGAAAATAGATAATAAACATGAACGTTAGAATACATATTAGAAAATAAAACAAAAAATTAATTATCCTTTTACAATGAAATTAATCTCCTAGCATAACCCTACTTATATATCATAATACCCTTATTTTAATGCATGGATAATAAAACATAAGACATGGGTGAGATCAAATTCTCAGTAATGATAATAATATTTTTGAAACTTTTATAAATAAGCATAATCATTTAAGGAAATGTATAAATCTTAAACAACACCCTTTTAAACATAAACTTCAGATTAATATGGCAAATATAAATAATATAATTAAATTTACTTATTCACATGGATTATCTTATAGTCTAATAGTCACATACAATATCAACCACCACTTTCATAATGATGGAATTAATAATTCCATACTTAATAACCAAATTGTCAAGTCATTATGCTACTGATCAATCGAGAAGCTAATTTGGTCTCCAAGCATCACTTACTTAGTCCAATGCATTCCTCATATGAGAATATTTAAATTTAATATAAACATTCATACTAAAACTAGCATACAAAATGTCAATATTTTATCCATAAATCACAAATGGTATAAATATGACACATACATAGTCAAACATATGAAAAAACATTCAATACAATATTTAATGTTTGTATCATTATATATCAACCACGATCAAGAATAATATATAATAATGGATTTTGACATAATTGAAAATGATGAGTAAAAATCGTTGAGTGAAATAAACCTTATTCCAGAAATCCTTTAAAATTCATATAAATTAATTCATTTAAAATATAGTTTTGAATCAGAGTGTCCCATAACACTTTGAAACTTTTGAATGGAATTAATATTTTAAGACATTCACGTCCACATAAATAAATCCTTAAAACCATTTTGATAACGTGGAAAATAATGACAATGGATTAGAAGAATAATATTTAAATCATTTAAATGATTTTTTGGTATAAGAGTAGTCAAAAAACTCCCATTGAAAACTAATTTATGAATCATGTACATGTAATATAAATAGATTCTAGTATATACTCACGTAAAAACAACCTCAGATAATAATGAGATGGTGAAATTAACCCTTACCTTTCACATTAATTTGGTCGAGGGTTCATTTAATGTCCAATATAATGAACATATTATGTTATTAAAATATACCAGAACCATATTCATATTTATTATATCATTCATGATTCATTAAATAAATTATAATTCCCATTAAACAAGCATTTCTTTTTAAATTTTCATTTGGGGCAATAATAACTTTCATTATCATACTTGTTTTAAATTGTATCATTTAGATCATGATTTATATAATTACAGAATATAAAACATGATTTATATAATATATATATTTAGAATATAAATATTTATATTATATTGATATATTATATGGAAGGAACCATTTATTGAGACGGTAGGTCGTAGGTACGCATAAACGTTGTTTCTATTTTCATATCGTATCGAAAAAGAAGTATGTGAAAAAGATATATGTAAGTATATATATATATATATATAGATCTCTACAGTATCTTTATTAGGTCATATATTACATACTTATTAATAATATTTTTTTTATAATCATCATATAATGGTTAATGTGGGAATGAATATCATCATGTCGTGGTGATGATAATATGTGCATATGCATGTATGGTGAGTTTTTCAATTATAGGATTGATTGAATAACTAATATGGTTTTACCAAATTTATAATAACAGAAATGTTTGTAGAAGGTACTGGAGTTATTTTTTTTGGTATGGAAACAACAATGAAAGGTGAAGTGGAGGAATTAAAAAAACCTGAAAGAGGTATATGAAATTATTACGACTTCTTTGGGTGTTTACTTTGGATTTGATCAAAAGGGCTCTTTAAGATGCCTTCATAATTCTTGGTAGAATTGAGGGAAGATGGATGGTTATTTGGGTATGTTTTGTAATTTCCAAATGGCTTTGGAGGATTGATTTTGAGATAAGGCGATGTTCAATTTTATAAGAGGGGTGATGGTCAATTTAGGAAAAGATTGAAATATTAATTTATTATAAAATAATATTGAGTTAATAATGTCTCCAAATAAATTTATTTCAAAAATTAGGTGGATATGGGTTGAATTTTATTCATAAAATAGATTTTATACAATATATGGTAACCATTTTAACCTTATCATTACGATTTAACTCTTAGTTAAATAGTATATCTTTTATTGTTTCTTCTTATATTATTACAATATATGGTTAACAAACATACTCAAACTATTCAAGAGAACCTCAAATGGTTTATTAATGTAATATAAAATATTATTTATACCCTTTGGCCAAACCGTATATTTTTTGGAAAATTGAATCTAATAATATTATAGTATATTTTTTAAAAAATTAATTTATGTCAATTTTTACACAACATGGTTTTTTATGTGAAATTCATAACTACCTAATCACATCGATAAATATTTATCTAATCAACCCTGACATGTCATATTAACCAAGAAAATGCATCTATGGCATTGAAACCATTATATTATATTTATTTTCATATTTATAAAATAAACTATTTTAATATTTCATTAGGAAGGTCATTACTGCATCATCGTTCTATCACAAATATAGTTAATTATTTAATATCAAAAAAATATAAATAAAATAACATTATTTAGGAAATATTTTTTATTTATAATGAATATTTATAGTTGAATTTATCTTATGTATATCTCTATATTAAAAATGGTTTTGTGAATAATCTTTCAATTTAACACTCTAAACTATGTTTTAAATAAAATAATATAAAATCTCCAAATCTAAACCATGAGGACCAAAAGGATCATATTTTATTCCTAAGGTTGTTTTTTGGACAAATTAAACTTACCAAATAGAATTAGAACATGTGTTAGGGTAATTATAATATCAGTTTTACCACTAATTACCTTATTTATATTTAAAAGAGGTTAATAGAAATCAAATGCTACTATTCATGAAAAATTATTTTCATATTATTGAACCACATTTTACTTACTGATTACAAACTTTTCTCTCAGAATTTTTAAATTCAACTCACAGTTGGGTTACAAAAAATTATGCAATTTTCAAAATGCTCCGAAATTATGGATAAAAAATGTAAAAAAGTACAATAAAATATTATCCATATAATTTATTAATAAAATGACTCCAATGAATTTCATTGAACATAAATAGGTATTATATTTATATTTTTACATAGAATAAATTTAAATAAAATAAATAATTATTTACATAAAATGTCGATTTTAAATAATAACGTAGTGTTTTTCACTATTAATCATAAATTGAATGCTTTTTGAAAAATACTAAAATTTCACCCTAAGATAATTTTGATATTAATAAATTAAAAATGAAGTCTATTTTACCATATTAAAAACATAGAATATTCATTTATTAATATAATATTAATTCTCATTATCAAAACCAAAAGCATATTTTTAAGAAGTGAAACTAGCAAAAGATTGACATGTGTTTTTGTCAAATTTAAATGTGAAATTACATATAATGAACTAAATTGAATTAAATGATGAAAATATAATCTTATAATAAATATAAACCAATAAAATGAAAAATTTAACAACATAAATTATTTCACTTAAAAATGATTTTTCAATTAAAACATAGTATTTTTCATTATTCGTCAAAATATGGAAGTTATCCGAAAAGTACCAAAAATTTATCCAAACTATTTTTTTTCCCGATTATAATTTAGAATTTAATTTCGATAAATTGAATATATAAAAGTGTCAAATATTAGTTTTCAAAAGGGATCTCCATTAAATAGGGTAAAATATCAATTTTTTTAGAAATACTTCTTTTATATGAAATAATGAAATTGTTCTTATATTATGTCTAATGAACACATAATATATATGATTAAATTATATTGAGTATATTAGATTCAAAATGTAGTTAATATTATTCATAACCTCTTTTGAATCATCTAGCTTGGTATGATGTGGTGCACTCAAACACGGTTTTGTATGTATCACAAGCTATTGAATTACATTCTTGATATAACATACTATCAAATTTATGGGTTTTAAATCCACCACACCTTCAATAAATTGTGTCCTCTCAATTTTAACTTGTTCATTTAAAATTAAAAGTTAAAAATAGAAAAATACCTTTGTGGAAAAACCACATATGAAATTGGGATAATAAAATCTAATGTTAATAAGAGGGAAAATGAATGAAAAATTCACCACAAAATTATGATCATGATTAGAAGAAAACTGGTGGAAAATAGAGACACGTTATTGGAGGAAGACATAAATATTTATAGGGAGTGATTTAGGAAATCTATCACAAACATGATTAAAATTGAGGGCCAAAAAACCGTCAATATATGATAATTTAATATATATGTAGGACAACAAAACATAAGGAATTATGATAACACATTTCATTATGATCACTTCCGTAATGTTTAAGAATTAATTTATTCCTATAAAAAGAGGAAAAAATATATTTGACAAGTATAGTTTTGGCCTTTAATTAATTCCTACCACCAACTCATATTTAGAATCAATAGATAATAGAATTCAAAAAATATTCTATTTAAACTAATCTTATAGGGTTGAAATAATAATACATTTATAATACATTTTTCAGAATATTTAAAATATTATACATTATAAAAATAAGGATATCATGTATTCCAGTTTTAAGTGATACACTATTTCCTGTATTCAGTTATCAGTTCATGTCTCGTGGCCTGGCTAGACACGACTGGTTGTTTCCCGACCTCATGGTTGTACTTTTTATGGAAATCCAAAAATAATACCAAGAAATGATTTAACCTTAAAAATAGTATCCAATTTCAAACATCATCGATTCTAACCAATAGACTTATCCAAAATAATTCAGTCCAAACTCACAGTCCAAAATTTATAAAGAACTTAAACATAATAAAGATCATTTTTTCCACTTAATATCATGTGAATAACATCATCATGTTTTCTTTTAAAACATTGTTACACCGTAAATTACCATAAAACCGTATTTATTACATTCATGATCCGTTATTCCTAATAGAATATTGGAGATACTCTTTCTATCTAAAATTTTATAAACTCCCAGAATGATGGAATATACAAATCATTAATCAGATTCAAGGGAGTCTAGAATATCCAAGATAATTTATCCAAATCAATAATATATGCTTCCAAAATAACTACCTTAGTATCAAAACCATATTATGCTTTATCATTAAATAAAACATATATTTTCCAATAAAATTAACCTACTATTGAGTCACATTTCTTCGTTCGACACAATCTCATGTCCTTAATGAAATAGTACTATAGTACAATCCTTTTATACTCCATAATTTTTATAACATGTGCACCATTAATAAAATACTCAAATGACCAAATAATTTAAGAAAAGAATAAGTAATCTATTCATTAATCTTCATATTTATTAGTGTCATAAATTTATTATTATCAATTAGAACCATTAGGAGTATACTCAGATTATTTGGACATTGTTTCGCATAGTGTCCGAACTCATTGCAGTTGAAGCATTATACATTTGAAACCTTTTTATTACCCTGGCAATCACATACATGGTGTTGTTTTTCTCCACAATAATAACAAACTCCAATTCCCTTCAAGCAATAACCAAGGTGACACATTCCTCGGTAATCACATATATTAAAATACTTCTTTTCCCTCTTCCCTTTATCCAGCATTCCATCTTCTATCCTTTTCTTTTCTTGGTTCCCTTCAAAGCCATGGGAATCAGAGAGTTCTTTACATATATTATTAACACATTATATGATTTCATCATATGATGAGAATACATGGGATTCTTTTTCAACTTTAACTGTTTTATTAATACCATGAATGATATGATCCTTCATAATATTTCAATCATTCCTATTTCTAGAATTCTCATTCTTTCTACTAGGTTCCATTTATAATCAATGGAATACACACGACTTGTTTATGAATTGAAATTCCTAATTCCAAACATTTAAAATACATAAAATAAATTGAAAATATTATTCATACTATCTACAATAATAAAAGTTTTTAATTGAGGATGTATTTACTAATAAATCTGTCATAATGGCTTATTAGGAAAATGAGAATTGTCCTAAGAATATCCCCAGGGAGTGTAGTAACCAAGAGTGTAGTGATGCACATTGTCGTGTACCAGAATAACCTAGGTCAAGACCAAACTAATTATTGGTTTTTTAAAACCTAGGTACAACTATTCCAGATCCACCTATACCATCTTGTATTCATACATGGATGTATTTCATGGAAAATACACAAAATTTCTACATTATCAAAATTCTTGGATGTTTTTATATACTAATTTTGAAAGTATATCTTAGGGTAATGGTATCTAATCAGAGTTTGTCGAGATCTATTTCCAAGGATGTTGTTATGAATCTTCAGATACCTACTGTAATGAACCAACCCCATAAGCTCAGAGTCGGCACGTTATTTTAATTCATTAGAATGAATTCAAGGAATCATGTTTTGAAAGACCTATTAGTTTAGCAGTTGTGGAAAATAGATAGCATACATGAATGCTGCATCAGTCATTAGAAAACTAAAAAAACATACATTATATTTTGAGAATGGAATTAATCCCCTAGCTTAACCCCACATATCAATCAAAATTCACTTCATGGAATCCTTGTAAAATAAAACATCCGAAAGGGGTGAGATCTAACGCTCAATAAGGATAACAATATTATAGAATCATTCATAAATAAGAATTAAATTTTAATGAAATGTATAAAACAAAAACATATGTATTTTAAACATAATATTCTACATACATTGGCCAATATAAAACAAATAATACCATTTAAATATCTAGATGGATATTATACTAGTCGAATAATCACATGAAATGTCAATAGCCACTTTTACAATGATGGAATGCATAATGCCAGACTTCATAACCACAATGTCAAGGCCTTGTGCCAGGACTAAATTTGAGATTTTTCAAGGCCATGTTCCAAGTAACTATTTTGACTCATTAGACCTACTGATGCATCAGGAGATATATATGGATCTACCCATCACTCACTATATCCAATGCATCCATCATTTGAAAAGGATTAAGCAAATTATAATAATTGGTATTAAAACTAGAATATAAAAGGAAAATAATTTATCCATAAGACAATAATGGTATAACATAACCCATCCAGAGTCATACATATCACAAAGACGTCAATTCAATATGAAATATTTGTATCATAATAAATAAACCTCAATCAATTATAATATCATGTAAATGATGTTGACATAGTTTAAAATTATCAGTAAAAATATTGGAGAGAAATATAACATTTTCATGAAATAAATAAATTTAATATAAAATAAGTCATTTAAAAAATAGTTTTGAATCAAAGTGTCCCATACTACATTGAAACTTTTGAAAGGAATTATCAATTTAAATCATTCATGTCCATATAAATAAATCCTTAAAGCCATTTTGAAAATATGAAAATTAAAGAGTACGGTTTAGAATTATGTATATTTAAAACATTGGAAATGTTGTTTTTGTAAAATTTTACCTTAAAAATAATCCCTTTGAAAAATCTTTTATGAATCAGGGACATGGATAATAAATATGTCCCATTAGATTCTCACGTAAAAACATCCTCAGATAATAAAGAAAATGTGAAATAAACCTTTACCTTGCACTTTACATTGGTCGAGGGTACATTTAACATAACTTATAATGACCATAGTATGTTGTTAAATTATACCAGAACCATATCCATATTTATTATATCATACATGATTCATTTATGACTTTATAATTCGAATTTATTAATTATTTCGATGTTAAATTAACATTTTGGGTAACAATTGATTTCTTTTTTCATACATGTTTTAACCTGTATCATTTTGATCAATATTTAAATAATTCCAGAGTATAATTCCAGATTTATATATCATTTATATTTATAATACAAATATATATAATAGATTTATATATGAAATGGAATACACTATTTATGGAGACAGTTGGCCATACATACGCATAATCGATGCTTCTGTTATCATATCATATTGAACGGAAGTATGTGAATATGATATATTTAAGTAAATATAAATATATATATATATCTAAAGTGGAATTATTATTTCATATATTAAATAATTATTAATAATATATACTTTTATTATCATCATTGAATTTTGAACATTGGAATGATTCTCATCGCGTCGTGGAGACGATAATCTGTACGTACGCACGGGCGACAATATCATTACATTGATTGTAAATTCAAATGTAATTGGATTTTATATCATATATACAGATAAATTGACATGATATATTTATTATTCACATCATTTATAGTCATTATTATACCCATCCAACTTATGAAGTGATTAAATAACAAAGTACACCACGACGTGGAGACGGTAAGTCGTACAAATGCATGTATGATGACATTGTCATTTATAGGATGGATAGAATAAAAAATATGGTTGTACCATATTTATCATAACATAAAAATATGTAGAAGGTAATAGAGTTATTATTTTTGTATGGAAAAAACAAATAAATGGGTAGTGGATGAAAAAAACATGATAGTGGATGGTAAAATAATTATCTATCCTTCAGGTGTTTCCATTTGAGTTGATCAAAAGGGAAACATAGGTAGTATCTTTGATAAAATTAAGGGCTATAGGATTATTTGAGTGATTATTGGAGTATATTTTGGTAGGTTTTGGCCAAGCCAAATGATATTGGAGGTGTTATTTTGAGAGTTGGGGAAGTTCCCTTTTATAAGAGGGGAGATGGTCACTTTTGGAAAAGATTAAAATATTAATTTATTATACAATTAAATTCATTTTATAATGTCTCAAAATGAATTTTTTTTATAGAAATAGGTGGTTATGGGTCGAAATTCGCTTATCCAATAGTTTTTAGACATGTTTTGGTTACCAATTTTACTGTATCCTTTATATTTAACACTTAGTTCTATTGTTTTACATTTACTCTATCATCTAGTATTCATACACTAAATGGTTAATAAATTTAATCTAAATTTAAGAGATAAGATAAAGTGGTTCATTAATGACATATATAATATTATTTATGACGTTTGGTCTAACCATATATTTTTGGGAATATTATATCAACCAATAATATAGTAACTATTTTAATAATTAATTTATGTCAATTTTTACACTATTCAGTATTGTGTTTGTGAAAGACATAACAACATTATGACTTCAATTTTTTTTATCAAATCATCATTAACATGTAATATATACCAATAAAATTCATGGATGGTGATAAAACCATTAAATTTATTTATTTTAAAATTTATAATAAAAACCATTTTAATATTTCATTAAGAAGGTAATTACTGCATCATCATTGTGTCATAAATAAATATAATTATATAAACTCTAATAATTCTAAACAAATTAAAATTATCTAGGAGATCATTATTCTATTTCCAATGAACATTTATTATCTAATTTATCTTATGTATAACCCTATATTAAAAATGGATTAGTTAAAAAAATTGGATTTAACACTTCTAACTTTTCGTTAAATAAAATAATAATAAATGTCATAATCTAATCCATGTGGAAAAAATGATAGTATTTTATTCCTAATGTGGATTTTTTCTAATTACACTTATACAACAGAATTAGGACATATGTTTGGGTAATTATAAAATCATTTTTACCTTTAATTACCTTCTTTACTATTAACTGTGGTAAATAAAAATCAATAGATACTATTTTCTAAAAATTAGTATAATCTTATTGATCCACATATTAAATACTGATTTCAACAATGTCTCACAGATTTTTGAAATTAATCTCACAGAAGTGGTAAAATTATATTTTATGAAAATTTTCAAATCCTCATATAATGTGGGTAAAAGTTGTTAAAAAGTTCAATAAAATCTTATACATATAACATTATAATAAAATGAAATAAATGAATTACATTGGACTTATATAAGTATTATATATCTATTTTTACTTAATATAATTTTCTATAAATGAAATAATTATTTAAATAAAATATCTATATTAATTAATAAGGGAGTAGTTTTCAGTATTCATCAAAAAATGAATGTTTTCTGAAAAATACAAAAATTTCACCATAATATAATTTTGATATTCCTAATTAAAAATTAATTATATTTTACCATGTTTAAATAATATAAGTTTCATTCATTAATTTAAAATTAATTCCCACTGTCATAACCAAAAAGTGGGTATTTGAAAAATTAAAACTATCAAAAGGATGTCATGTGATTATGTCACATTTAATTGTGAAATTACATATAATGAACTAAATAGTATAAAATTATAAAAATATAATCTAATTATACTTAAAAACAATTCAAATAGAAAATTTTACACTATAAATTATTTCAATTAAAAAAGATGGATTCAATTAAAACATAGTATTTTTCCCTATTAGTCAAAATAAGAATGTTATTTGAAAAGTACCAAAAATTTATCCTAACTAAATTTTAATGACCCAATTATAAAGAAGAATTTAATTTAATTAAATTTTATATATAATAGTGTCAAATATTTGTTTTAAAAATGGTTCTACATTAAAAGGCTGTAAAGTTAAATTTATTTAAAAATTACCTATTTTATCGAAAAAATGAATTTCTTCTTATATTATTTCTTTGAAACACAAAATATGGATATTAAAATTATATATAGTACATAAGATTCAAAATGCAGTTAATACTATTCATAAACGTTTTTTGAATGACCAGTTTGTTATGTTGTGGAGAGCTTAAACTCAGTGTTGCATGTAGCACACTCTATTGAATTAGATTAATGAGATAACATACTATCAAATATTAGGGTGTTACAGTTTTCAAGAGTTTCCACAAAAAGTTGTTTCATGTCACAATGCACTATTTAATACAATCATTTTGAATGGATTGGAAAAGGATATTGGTAAACATGTTCTGTTATATATGGAACTCCACCCCACAGATGGATTGGTGGTCAGAGCACACCATATAAATGTGATAGGATACACTACTAGCTCATGTTCTTGACTTTGGTGGTTCTTGGGAGAAGCATATGGAATTAGTGGATTTCACCTATATCAATATTTATAAAAAAATTAGATGTAACCAACAAAAAAACGTTATTGTAGACCTTGCAGATGAACACTATTTTTGTGAGAGGCATGTGAGACAGAGTTATAGGGATCGAGTCACATTTAAGAGACATCATAGTTGGTGTGGTTGATTTGTAAACCTATGGATACAACTTATATTATACCATATTTGTATTCTGATAGAAATAGATGACCCCTTGTGTTTATAGAGGGTGATCGTGACTTCCTTTAAGTGCCTCTTAGATTCGGTCACCATAGGATACAGAAGAAGGGAAAGTTGGAGTCCATGTTTGTAGGACTGTTTGAGGTGATGGAGAGAATCGGGATGGTGGCATACTGATTAGCACTTCCATTGAAATTCAGTGCTACTCATGATGATTCCCATGTCTCACAACTATCGTGGTATCACCTAGACACTACTCATGTGATTCATGAGTTAGAGGTTTACCTACAGTTGGATACGTCCTTTGGGGGGCATATGATAGGTGTGATGGGTCCTAGTGAGAAAGTGTTAGAGGTAAAGATTGTTCCATAAGTTCATGTGTTATGGAAAATTGGAATATTTTAGTAGTAAACATGGTAATGGAATGAAGACATGAGGTAATAATGGACCAATTTTTTGGCTCAAAATCATAGAGATGTTCGGTTGTGATGCTCGAGGACGAGCTGTGATAAGGTGGGTATATTGTATGATTACATCATTTTATTGACCAATATTGGACATGTTTTCAGGTAATTTTTTTAATTTATTTATCTACCTTTGAGTTGGGTTATGACTTGGGGTTTGTTTGGGTGAGGTTTTTATATAATAATGGATGACATGGGTTGTGCACGGTTTGCGTAGAGTTTGGAGAAACAATACAGACAATGGACATCGGAACAGTTTGAACATGTTTTTCAAAAATGTTTAACATTATTCCATATAGGTAGAGGAAGACTATAAAGTTGGAAATTTTTTTGGCCTAACAATGAAGACTCCCATGATAAACTATGGGCACGGCCCAGTTGAGATCGTAAAATCAATTTTATAACCACCTGAACACTGAAACCTCTCTAATTCGATCAAGGATCAGGCATCAAAATTAATAGGTGTTCATAAATCCTTCAATTGGGATACCAGGAGATCTTAACAAAAATATTCGAGATCAAAATCGTGGATGGAGGAACCTCTCTCATCCTAGTAAGTGAATTAAATCCCACTGCTTCTACTGTTATTTCACTAAAATCTTCTAGATCATTTCAATGATGTTCTCCCCCATTTTCATTGATCTAAACTTATCAGTTGAGATCAAGATATAGAATTGTGGATCTAGATCTTGTTTTGTAGGATCTTGATTCCTTGGGATTAATTTTGGATTTAGGGATTCATAACTAGAGCTTGGTAAACAACGTTGTGCCACACTGATATTAGGGATTTGGTTAGGTTATCTAATATCGATAAACTAATTTATGTTGTCAGAATAGAAATCCCATAGACATGATTTATCACATATGAATGTGAGTTTATGATTTCTAGATGTCCTTGATAATTTTTTTACTAAATTGGTGTAATTAAGAATTTTGAATTCAATTGTGTTGAATTTGTGGATAATTGATAATGGAATGATGGAAAAATGAATGGGGTTTCCCAAGAAGATAGTTTGGATATTTTTTATAGGTTCAGATTTGTGAAATTAGGATATTTAATTGATTGTGAAAAGATAATTTGAAACATCCCAGGTAAATAAATAATATTAAATTCTATTTTTTATCAATATTTGTTAATAAAATGTTAATATTAATTTAAATAAAATGATATTCTTTATGGCGTAACCAATACGCAACAACAAGTTTCTTTGAAATCTTATGTTGCACAAAAATAATATAAAAATATTATAATAGTTAAATCCTAGTCATTGTAATGGCGGGAATAAAAAGAAATAACTAAAAAATGATTACATATTTTTGTTAATTATTTTTAAATTTATCCAATAAATATTAGAGGATTAAAAATGTGAATTAATCCAATTTTAAGCATAAACATTCTAATATTATATAAAAGGTCGATTAACAACTTTTTGATGGAGAACATTTTTTAAATACAATTTTTACAATTTTATATGTTATATTTGACAAAATAAAATTCTTTTATAGAATTAGGAGTTCAAAATTTACTTTGTATAAATTGTTGATATTTATCTGATAAAGTTCTTTTTTTAATGAATAGTATAGAATGAGGTATTTTAATTCAAAACCTCTTCTTAATATGATTTATTTATATGGATAGATTATCTTTTTAATTGGGTTTAAAGTGTATTTAGAATATATTTTTACCATTTAATCCAATTGTGGTCATTGGAATTAATTTCAATTTGAAATTGGACTTAAACTAGTGTCAATATTTTAATAGATATTGTTTCTTAAAAACAAGCTATTTGTTTTGACAGCGAGAATGAATTATTAAATTAATTAATGCAACTTAAATTTTTTGAATTATTTTAAATAGACATCATTTTTGAATTTGAAATATCAAATATAGCTTTGGGTGAATTTTTGGTAATTTTATGAAAATCTTCAATTTTTGATGAATAGTGAAACCACTAAGTGGTAGTTTAAAAACAAATTTTTCATTTAAATGAAAAATTACCACTTATATGATTTTAATTTCAAAAATATGACATAAATGGTTTTCATTAAGATGTAAAATGTTGTTCAATGAGATTAAAATAATTTTTTGGTGAATAGTAACATTTAATTTTTATTAATCGCGATTAAAGGTAATGAGTGTAATTTAAGGCAAGGATAATGTTATAATAATATTAAATGGATTTGAAACATGTCCTAACCTTATTGGATGAGTCATGGACAACCAAGACAATCAATGGGTTAACTTGGGGACCCATGGAGCCACTATGGATGGAAACTGACATTAATAACTTTTTATTTAATGCTAAAATTAAAATGTCACAAACATGTATTGTTTTACTAAAACAATTTTTACATGGGGTTATACAAGTCATATTTTTTAATAAAAATATTCATTAGAAATTTAATACGATTTCATACGTCATCATATTTTTTTATAATTTTTAGACATAAAATGAATTAATTTATTTATGACACTGTGATGATGCAGTTATTACCTCATAAATGAATGATTTATATAAAATGAGAAGATAGGGTGAAATTTAAGTCATAAACTTTTCACAAACCTATTTTATGGGTGGAGTTAGAATCCTTATCACCTTATCCTCTAAATATATTATTGTGGGACCTTTAAAATCCGAAATTCATTTTATAAAAATGGTACTTTTCAAGACTTTCCAAGAGTTCCCCTCCTCTCCTCTTATAGAAGGCCCCCACCTCTACCACCTTACCCACACCTCTCAAGCCTTTGGCTCTACCAACCCCAGCCCAATTTGTCTTTCCATATCACTCTCTTACTTCTAAAATCCTCATGATGGGCATAAGCTTTTCCAAGGAAGCCTTTGAGCTCAAATCAAAAAGAGTTACCCAATATAAAGGTAATGTCTTTACTTGTGTTCTTTTGTTTTATTTTTCTTCCCCAAGCCCCTAAACTCTTTTTATTACTATCTTTTGTTAAAAAGCCAGTATCTTCAATATACTAGAATTTTATTATGTGATGTATTCGATCTACACATGCACACACCTCCTTCTAATGGTTAAAGAATATAGTGTTTCTGTGGATGGCGAATTACAGCCTCACGAAATGATGATTGTTCAATATTCTTTTAAAAACATTAAAGGTGGCCATTATGATTTCACTGTATCTTTTATATGATATATATGGTATTTATGTTTTCTATATTCTTTTTTATTTTATATTTAAAACATTCCTTTATTCTTTTCATTTTGTGAAAATGCGATAATTTCATATGAGGAAGTGTGGACTACCGCTGCCTCAAGTGATGCGACTCGTTCATTAAATACATGGAATGTATAAATAATGAAATTAATGAAAATATGTGACCTATATAACATATATATTATATTTGAGTTATAATATAAATATCTTCCATTTAATTCTAATTG
This sequence comes from Viscum album, assembly GCA_963277665.1. Classification (NCBI taxonomy): domain Eukaryota; kingdom Viridiplantae; phylum Streptophyta; class Magnoliopsida; order Santalales; family Viscaceae; genus Viscum; species Viscum album. The sequence goes on along the minus strand of OY728121.1, from coordinate 5,870,744 downwards.
AATTAATATGACAAAGAAATGAATGTAGCGTTCATGCGTAGGTACGGTTTGCCGTCTCCATGAAAGGTACATTATATTTCTTATCTCCAAATGTTATATAATATTATAAGTACATATATATAATGTATATATATTTCATATATTACATATAAATGATGGATATAATTCTGTAACTATAATATATATATATCTCCTTTAGCATTAATTCAATTAATATGACAAAAAATGAAAGTAGCGTTCATGCATACGTATGACCTACTGTCTCCATGAACGGTGATTTTAATTTTATATATCCAAATGTTATGGAATAGTATAAAATTAATATTTAGAAGATATATATGATATTTTAATCATTAATAATATTATGGAAATGATTTACTTATAACTACATGGGCAATCATTTTCAAACAAGTTCATTTTTGACTCATGTACCAAACAACGGCAAAAACATCTGATATGAACAAACATTATTAAAAAATTATTATAACATTATAATATGTGATATGATGTGAATAATAATATTTAAATCAGGTCCTTATAAAATTATAAATTGACCAGAGTTTATTATTCATGAGTATAAATAAATGAACAAGACAAGTCAGACTTAAGCTAAGGGATCATGCCCCTCTCATTCTTTTTAAGTACACTCTTTTATGTCATTCCTTTTAAGCTCATCATTATTATGATTGGGATGTTATTCTATATTAATATTATTTTAGTTTTTATGTTAATATGACGAGAGACCCTATTTTCTCTCATTAATCCATTTTGGAAGTTTTGAGTGGCACCGTTAGGCTGGTGAGTTATCGTAAGGGATTTTTCATCTCAATTTTATTCCCGTGAGATTTATGATACATTTGACACAATTTCCATTGAGTGGTATATTTACTTCCCATTATTCTAATATTTATGTAAAATTCTTTCATTTAGGATTATTTACATCAATGTTGTATTTTCCTTTTTTCATGGGGTGTATGTTTCGAAAGATACCCAAGTCGGTAAGGGAACCTTTCACCCACCTCTTTTTAAAAGACTTCTTTTGTTGGGTCTTTTAATTTACATATTGTTATGTTGGGATATGTTCATCTATATCTTTATTGATGAAAATTTTATGTCCAAGTGATGATATAACCTTTTTATCTCTCATCAACTCATTCTCTGAATTTTGAAGTGACGTCGTTAGGCTGTCAAATTTTTGCAGGGGAACTTCTTAACCCAATTTTGATTCTTTGGGATAAACTTGTACTCCTTGAATATGTCGTTCTATGAATATGTGTGAATGACCTCTGATTTTTTTACACTTAATATCCACTTATATTTTGTGTATTCATTTTTCACATATAATTATGTAATTGATTTATCCTTAATCTAAGGATACCGTCTTTATAAGGGACTTCGTCTCAATCTCATTTCATTGAGGCATATTTTGTTATAATAAAAGGCTTTCTTTTATACGGTGTATAAACCCCGTTGACCTTTAATTTTATACAAAAGGAATCTTTTTCTACAAAGTGTTTTATTAAATGATAAAATTTAATGTTTCTTTTAACATATGCGGTGACAACGACCTTTTCCTCTGCCGCGAGTATTATTTGGTATTTGGCTTCCTCAAAAAGATGTGATGTTTTTTAAAATGAAATAAATACTAGGTAATCTATTATGTATTTCAGTATTGAAAATGGTTTTTATAATGGATTTGTTATGTCAATATATTTAAGTGATATATTGTGTTTGAAATGTGGAAATTTTTTCGTTCCATTATTTTTGTTTTATGTCTTATGATTTTATAATGGTACTTGGACATTTGACGGGTGGTTACATAATAAACCATATAACAGGTGGTGCCGTGAATACCAGGATGGGTGGTTTCGTTATAACCTTCAATGCATTGGGTATGGAAGTCAGCCGTATGGCTATTCCATTAAGTGATATGTGTGGAAGTCGACCGTATGGTTATTCAATTTAAGTATGTTTATGTCCCTTGTTACCTTTCAATGTTATGTATATGGTTTTTATGGTAATATTTTTTCTAAAAAAGTGTAAGTAATGATATTTTATTCATTGAAGAGATTATACTACTTCATAAAGGTGAAAAAAATTACTTTGATAAAGTACTCATGGTTTACATGTTGTTTTGAAAAACTATCAATTTTCTTTCTATTGTGTATCCCGTACTGAGCTTTTTATGCTCACCCCCAGTTTTTTTTAAATGTTTTTCACAGGACATAATGTGGAAAAGGTTCAAGGATGGGAACAAGGAAACGTCAGTCTATCTAAAACATGGAACTAGACAAGTTTCTATTTAAGAATTTTTATTTTATGGAAACATAGTATAAGTGTCTACTTTGTAATCTTTTGAGTTGTAATAGTTATGTCCTAATTCTCTAAAACTCTAATCCTGAAAAGATCCTCTATGTGAATTATTCATTTAATTCAATAATAATTAATTTTTATGTTTGGTTCCTTATAGTTGGTATCAGAGGTCGGTTTAGACAACTTTAGGGATTATGAGTTTTTGATAGACACATGGTTAGTCCCTATATCTATTATTTCAGTTAAATCGTTGTTTTATAACCTTTTTCAGGTCATGTAAAGTTAGTTACGAATGGAAGGAGGAGGATCCCAAACGTCATTCCTATCTCTTCCTAATGACATATTTTCAATAATTATTTCAAAGTCAATTTCAGATGATTGTGATACTTTTTAAAGCATACAACTCACTTGCAAGCAGTTGCTTGAGATATCAAACACCTCCACTATACCTCGTTATCATCTTGGGTCATGGGTTGTATTTAGACAAATACTATTTTAAAAATATTCTCATATTTTCAATAAGTAAAATATTATAAAGGTATTTTAAAATATTTTACCTTATCACAAGAATTTGAAGCATATTATGATTTTAAAAATGGTGCTGAGGAAGGAGACCCTTGCGTAACCTATTTATATTTGATTTTAAAATATAGACACTCATCACATAATAATGGTATTTTAAAAGGACCAATAATAGAATATTTCAACTCAAATTATGTCCGACTATTTTATAGAAATCATGTTTTTTCAGATCTTTTGGAATTATATGTCATACATGATTATTTTCCAAAACTGTTTCTCTGTGAACACCCATATGACCCATGTTGTACAATGTGTATTTTGATGGAGGAAGAAAATGATTTTGAAGGATCTCTAATTCATTGTTGTAATACATGGGACTTCTACCCACGTGAACAAGATGACGATGAAACCGAGTGGATGTCATGACCAAGGTATGCTGTTATTCATTTTGGGAATCGTTTTATTTTATCTTATGGTGGTGAAATAAGACTTCAAGAATTAATATGATGAGATCGTAATGAATTCAGATGAAAATGAGAGGTATAAGGAAACTATTGAGGTTAAAACATGTTATGGTTATTTTTGAAGATTTTATCTCATTTTGGGGAATGTTTTAAGAATTATCTAGTTTTGGAAAAGGAAAACATGCAGACCATGTGACAACCCGTCACGTGGGACAAAGCTGCAGGAATCAAACCCACAACCAAATTGAGACTCGTATTTATCACCAACCACTAGACTATGTGAAGTCCCTGGTTAGTTTGAGTAATTATTTTTAGTTATATGATCTTATGATTCTAGAATAAGTTGATTTTGGGTTATCTTTGGAAATTATTTTCCTATCATGGAGGATATGTGATTAGGTTAATTACTTTTCAATATGAGACGTTAAGAGAAACTGATGTTATTTTGAGATAAATGTTAATTTGTACCTTGGAAGACTGTGATTAAATCCTTCAATTATTTGGGTTTCAATAATAGTTTGGTTTACATTGAAGAATTTTAGGGAAAATTTTTTTATTTAATGGTCTTCGTTGAACTTAGGGTTTTGTTGGACAAAATTTTTGAGATTAAGAATAGATTTTCCTTTTATAAATTATTATCCTTTTGTGGATTATTTGATCTTGTTCTAACAATTTTGGTTTTGGTTAAGGTTTAAAGACAAGGGGAATATATAGTTCTCCTTTTTGTATTATGTTATTCTAAAGAAGTTTATTATAGCGCTCTTAATATGAACAAGTCATCCTACGAAATTATGAGTTTGTGTTAAAAATCTAGTGAAAGATGAAAGTCTACAGGACAAGTAATTATGTCCCCTTATGATTTATTTAAGGTCATAAATAAACTCCTCAATGAAAATTAACTTAAAAAAAATGTTTTTCGTTAACTTTTCTTACTGGGGAATCATATACCATTTACCCCATCACCAGTTTGTGATTTTCTGGTGGATAAATTTCTCCTAAACATGTTTTCTATCACCCTCCCTCAGAACATGACCATTTTTTTCTTCCACATCCATATTTTTATACTTGGAATCTTAGTATTGGTTAACTCGAGTGACCTTTTTACTTCACTCCCTTTCATTTAAAGTGCTAGTTTTACTGACTCTTGTTCTGATGTGGGACTTTCAATGATGTTTCCAAGCCATATTTTGAAATTGCGAGGATGAAATTCCCAAAAGGGTGGAAGGATGTAACATCCCATGTAAATAAATAATATTAAATTCTAATGTTTATCAATATTTGTGAATAAAATGTTAATATTAATTCAAATAGAATGCTGTGCTCGATGGCGTACCCAATACACAACAACAAGTTTCTTTGAAATCTTACTTTGCACACTAAAAATATAATAATATTATAATAGTTAATGCCTATCCGTTGTAATGGTGGGAATAAACACAAATAACTACAAAATGATTACATATGTTTGTTAAATATTATTACATTTATCCCAAAAATGTTAGAGGATTAAAAATACTAATGAATCCAATTCTAATCCTAAATAATCTAATATTCTTTAAAAGGTCAATTAATCGCCTTTTGATGGAGAGCATCTTTTAAATACACTTTTCGAAAACTTTATATGTCATATTTGAAAACATAATATTCTTTTTTAGAATCTGGATATCAAAATATACTTTTTATAATTTTTTTATATTTTTACGATAAAGTTCATTTTTTAATGAATAGTGTAAAATGATGTATATTAATTCAAAAAATCTTTTTAATATGATTTATTGATATGGATAGATTATCTTTTTAATTGAGATTAAAGTGTAGTTAGAATATATTTTTACCATTTAAACCAATGGTGGTCATTGGAATTAATTTCAATTTGATATAGGTCTTAAACTAGTGTCAATATTTTAATAGATATTGTTTCTTAAAAACACGCTATTTGTGTTGACAGTGGAAATGAATTATTAAATTAATTAATGAAAATTATATGTTTTGAATGTTTTAAAATAGACATCATTTTCGAATTCTGAATATCAAATATAACTTAAGGTGAATTTTTGGTAATTTTCTGAAAAAATTCAATTTTTGACAAATACTGAAACCACTAAGTGGTAGTTTAAAAACCGATTTTTTGTTTAAATGAAACATTACCTCTTCTGTGATTTGAATTTCAAAAATCCAACATACATGGTTGTCATTAGGATGTAAAATTTGGTTCAATGGGATTAAAATATTTTTTTGGTGAATAGTAACCATTCTGTTTTCATAATCGTGATTAAAGGTAATTAGTATAATTTAAGGTAAAGATAATGTTATAATATTATGAAATGACATTGAAACATGTACTACTCTTATTGGATGAGTCGTGGCCAACCACGAAAATCCATGGGTCAACTTGGGGAACCCATGGAGCCACATTGGTTGGAAAATGAAATTAATAACTTTTTATTTAAAATTAAATTTAAAATGTCTCAAACATGTATTGTTTTACTAAAAAAAATTAGATGGGGATATACAAGTCATATTTTTGAAAATAAATATTCATTAGAATTCTAAAATGATTTTCAACATCATGATATTTTTTAATAATTTTTAGACATTAAATAAATTAATTTATTTATGACACTGTGATGATGCAGTGATTACCTCATAAATGAACACTTTTAAAAATGAGACGATATGGGGAATTCAAAGTCATACATTTGTCAAAAAACTATTTAATTGCTGGATTTCGAAACCTTATCACCTTATCCTTGAAATATATAATTGTGGGACCTTTAAAATCCAAAAATCATGTTATAATAATGGTACTTTGAAGACTTTCCAAGAGTGCCCCTCCCCTCCTCTTATAAAAGGCCACCACATCAACCACCTTACCCAAACCTCTCATGCCTTTGGCTCAGCCAAACCCTTCCCATTTTATCTCTCCACTTCCCTCTCATACTCCTATAAGACTCACTTTGGGATGAAGTCTTTCCAAGGAATCCTTTGAGCTCAAATAAAAAAGAGTTACCTGATTTAATAGTAATGTCTTCACTTGTGTTCTTCTGTTTTATTTTTCTTCCAAAAACCCATAACCTATTTTTATTCCATTCTTTTGTAACAAAACCAGTTTCTTCAATAAACTATGATTTTTTTATGTGAATTATTTGATATAAAATTACACAAATCTCTACTTAATGGTTAAAGAACATACGGCTTCTGTGGATGGCGAATTAATGCCTCACGAAAAGATGATTGTTCAATATTATTTTAACACCTTTAAAGGTGGCCATTATGATGTCACTGTATTCTATATATGATATATATGGTATTTATGTTTTCTATATCCTTATATATTTTATATTTAAAACATTCCTTTATTCTTCACATGTTGTGCAAATGGGATAATTTCATACGAGGAAGTGTGGACTACCGCCCCCTCAAGTGATGTGACTCGTTCATGCAGTACATGGAATGTATAAAGAATGATATTAAAGAACATATGTGACCTATATAAAATATATATTATACTGGAATTATAATATATATCTCTCTAATTTATTTCTAATTACATTAATATGATAATGAAATGAAAGCTGCGTTCATGCGTACGTACGACTTACCATATCCGTGAATGGTACATTTCATTTCTTATCTCCATATTTTATGTACTATTATAAGTAAATATATATAATGGACATGTATGTCATATATTACATATAAATTATGGATATAATTCTGGAACTATAATATATATATATATATCTTTTATCTTTAATTCCATTAATATGACAAAAAAAATGAAAGTACGGTTCATGCGTACGTATGGCCTACCGTCTCCATGAATAGTTCTTTTAATTTTTTATCTCCAAATGTTATGGAATAGTATAAAATTAATATTTACTAAATATATATGATATTTTAATCATTAACACTATTTTGGAAATGATTTACTTATAACTACATGGGCAATCATTTTCAAACAAGTTCATTTTTGATTCATGTACCAATCATCGGCAAAAACGTCTGATATGAACTATCATTATTAATCAATTATTATAACAATATAATACTTGATATGAACTGAATAATAATTTTTTAATGAGGTCCTTATGAAATTATAAATTAACCAATGTTTATTATTCAGGAGTATAAAGAAACGAACAAGACAAGTTGAACTTGTGTTAAGGGATCCTACCCCTCTCTTTATTTTTTAATACACTCTTTTATGTCATTACTTTTAAGCTCATATTTCTTATGATTGGTATGTTCTTTTATATTACTATTACTTTACTTTTTATGTTCATATGATGAGAGACCCAATTTTCTCTCATCAGTCCATTTTAGATGTTTTGAGTGTCGTCGTTAGGCTGCTGAGTTTTCGTAAGGGATTTTTCATCTCACTTTTATTCCAATTAGATTTATGATACATTTTCCACAATTTCCTTTGAGTGGTATATTTACTGCCAATTATTCTACTCTTTGTGTAAAATACATTCGTTTATGAGTATTTACATCAATGTTGTATTTTCTTTCTTTCATGGTGTGTATGTTTCGAAAGATACCCAAGTCGGTAAGGGAACCTTTCACCCTCCTCTTTTTAGAAGACTTATTTTGTTGGGTCTTTTAATTTACATATTTTTACGTTGGGATATGTTCTTATATATATTTATTGATGTAAATTTTATGTCCAAGTGATGAGATAACCTTTTTATCTCTCATCAACTCATTTTCTGAATTTTGATGTGATGCCGTTAGGCTGTAAAATATTTGCAAAGGAACTTCTTAACCAAATTTTAATTCTTTGGGATAAACTTGTACTCCATGAATATGTCATTCTATGAATATGTGGGAATGACCTCTGATTTTTTTACACTTAATATCCCCTTATATTTGGTGAATTCATTTGTCACACATAATTATGTAATTGATTTATCCTTAATCCGAGGATACCATCTTTGTAAGGGACTTCATCTCATTCTCTTTTCATTTAGGCATATTTTGTTCTAATACAAGGATTTCATTTATACGATGTATAAAACCCTTTGACTTTTAATTTTATACAAAAGGAATATTTTACTACAAAGCGTTTAACAAAACGAAAAAAAGGAATGTTTCTTTTAACGTACGCGGTGAAAACGGCCTTTTCCGCCGCCGCATGTATTATTTGGTCTTTGGCTTCCTCAATAAGTCGTGATGTTTTTTAAAATGAAATAAATACCATATACTATTTTATGTATTTTGGTATTGAAAATGGTTTGTATAATGGATTTGTTATGTCAATATATTTAAATTATATATTGTGTTTGAAATGTGGAAATGTTTTCTTTCCATTATATTTCTTTTATGTCTTCTGCTTTTATAATGGTACATGGAAATTTGACAGGTGGTTACGTGGTAAACTATATGATGGGTGGTGCCATGAATACCAGGATGGGTGGTTACATTATAACCTCCAATGCATTGGGTATGGATGTCGGCCGTATGACTATTACATTAAGTGATATGTGTGGAAGTCGACCATATGGTTATTCTATTTAAGTATGTTTATGTCCCAAGTTACAATAATATGTTATGTATATGGGTTTTATGGTAATATTTTTGTTAAAAAAGTGTAAGTAATGATCTTTTATTCATTTAAGAGTTTATACTATTTCATAAAGGTGAAAAGTATTACTTTTATAATGTACTCATGGTTTACTTGTAGTTTTGAATAAACTAACAATTTTCTTTCTATTGTGTATCCCTTACTGAGCTTTTTATGATCACCCCAAGTTTTTTTTGAAATGTTTCTCACATGACATAATGTGGAATACAGTCAAGGATGGAAATAATGAAACTTCATGCTATCTAAAACATGGATCTAGACAAGTTTCTTTTTATGAGTTTTTATTTTATGGAATATTAGTTGAAGTGTCTACATTGTAATCTTTTGAGATGTAATAGGAATGTCCTAATTCTATAAAACTCTAAACCTGAAAATATCCTCTATGTTAATTATTCATTTAATAAAATAATAAGTAATGTTTAAGGCCGAGTCCTTATATAATTAATTTTGGGAAATTAATTATGGAATTACATTTGGCTATGTAAAATAATTAACAGTGAGAATTTATTATGTTCCGTGATGTTGAATAAAGATAATTAATTCTGAGATGTTTTTATGTTCCATTATTTAATTTAAGATAACTAATTTTTTGAATTAATTTTTATATTTTGGGTTATGATATGTATAATTAATTGTGAATAATTAAATTTGGAATGATAATGGTATTGAAAGAACGATTGATTGATTAATTAATTAATGTTTCATATTCTTAATTAATATTGGAATTAACTTATATAAATTGAATTGATTAACTTATTTTTGTATTTTTACATGAATATTGTGGAATATTCTAATGAATTAAGTAATGATTAAATTGATGATATATTTGTGGTGCTAGAAATGGAGTTATAGATAGATTAGAAGTTAGGACTTGTATATGATGTTCCTCCCCAATAGTTGTCCATGATTGAGATTAGGAGGTGCTAGGAATGATGACCTACACTGAATGAGATATATATTTATAGTAATATGGACCTAATCATAAATATATTTGTGTTGTATTGCATGAATACCTACACCAAATGAATGTTAATAATGAATGATTGTATAAATGATATTTTAGGGAGTTTGGAATAGATACCTACACAAAATGAATGACAATATTGAATGATGATTCAAATTGGAAACATGTATTGAAACTAGGAAAAATTTTATGACTAAAGATTATTTAAAATTGTGATAAATTTTTAAATTATGAATTGTTTTTAATGATTCATAAAAAGTCATGCAATATAATTTTACTAGACTCATTTAAACAGTTTTGGTGGTGGCCAAAATATGTTTTACTCAAACCCTATTTCAAGATGATGGATCAGCACATGTGTAGACCATGTTGTTGCATGACATGATAAGGGAAAGTTCATGGGATATGTATCTGTTTGGGATTGGTGAATGGGAGAGGGAACCAAACTTGTTTTTGGTCACATTTTTGAGTCATTGTGTAATTACTTTTAGTTTCATCACATACATGTGACACTTGCATTGTCATTGAATGATTTACCTTTCAGTTGAGTACTTTTTTTACTATCATATGTCAAGGGATTTTAGTGGTTATTTATACTTTTATACAGTTAGGTTTTTTTTGTTTACATTGGTAGGTGTTTTATTCAGATAAAATAGGGATTATCTCCACAAGAAGGACATACCAGACCCTAATTACTAGTTGGAACCATCTGGTGTACAGGGAGTCATTCAAGAAGACATGTGACCATCTGGCTAGAGGAACTGATCAGTGGAACCTAGGTCAGTATGTCACATATATTGTATGACAACATTGTTATTGTTGTTGACATTGCAGATTATTTTTTTATAAAAATATGTTTTTCCTTTTAAAGAACAAAATGGTTAAATAAAAAAATTATTGATGTATTAATATCATCATCATCATTATAATAATTAACTACATAAATATCTAGTAACAATTGTAAATAAATGAACTAAAAAATTTAATTAAAATGATGATAAAAATTACCAAAGTAGATGTAGAATGTAACCTCTTCATTATGTGTACAAACATTCTAACACAATGTCTATTGTCTATTCATATATTAAAAAATATATAATTTTTTAAATTAATTTCTAATTATTAATCTTGGTAGTACTGAAAATATATAAATACATTTTTTAAATTACTATTTTAAATGAAATTGTAATTAAATTCAGAAATACCTCATTTGGGATGCACGATTGTTGAGGGAATAAAATATCATTCATAAATTTTCTAATGTAATACCCTAAATAATTTATATTAGTTTTTATATATATTCCTAAATGATATTTCAATATATTTCACAATATAATATTAAATTTCACATATTATTGGAGATTGTGTTAATCCTTATTCCAAAACACTATTAGAATAATAAAACCAAATATCAGAATTTATGTCATTGGGGTAGAAATCTTTAATTTCCTAGATACATAATCCATGATGAATGTTTTAACATAACCAAGTGTTTACCTTAAAAAAGGACAACCTTGTGTTCCACTATTATAATATCATAAATAATTACCACAAGATGAAATTTTTTTAATCATCCAATACAATATATCATTCAAATTAAATATGTATTTATGTAAGAATCATACAACATAACAACAGATTCTGATATTAATTTCCAATATTCAATCAAATGATCAAAACAATATCAATATAAATATCCATTTATTACCATTTGTAATAATATACGAAATGTTATATTTTCACTTCCTGATTAACCAAGGGGGAATATTATAATTTTTCAAAATAACATTACTTACAATGTGAGTAATTATTTGAAAATGAAATGGATTCACTCCAACTGAAGATAACAAAAGATGATGGTTTCTCGAATCATTTCCAATTTTAGGATAATCTTGATAAATATTATTTCATAGAATATATTCTAGTATATGAATTCATTTCCAATATGTTTTTCATTTTTCTACCTCCCATGTCTATTTTCATGAAGTATCCTCACATCTGTATAGATGCTAAAACCTTGTATTGATTGGATTGTACCATAAAACCTTCAATGAAATTGATTAAAAATTCTTGAATCGAGATTAAACATTCATTTGGATGTTTTTTAGTGATTCATTGTATTTTAAAAATTGTATTAAATTATTTAGACATGAATGTATATTTCATATATGATACCCCATGAATAAATATTTCATTTAGTGAAATATTTTTTTTGAGTATGCTTATTATATTTTGGGATCATATCATTGAATAGATAATTATTTTAATACATGTTGGTATCAATCCATAAATTTATAATATTTAAACTATATAGCTTCATTAAGTCTTATAATAAAGTATATTTAGTAGAACTATTATACATTGGATTCTTTACAAAACAAGTTAAATCTTAAAAATTTATGGTTGATCGTGAAGTTAATGATAATGTTAAATTTTTATTTTCATTTCATAAATATTATATTATCTATCACCACACATATAAAAAAATATTAAATATTATCATTATCATTATTCAAACACCTAATCATAACATATTATCCATAAAACATAATGTTATCCTTCTCTCTAGAAATATTCATTTTTTACCTCAGTTTATTCTCACATTTATAAAATCGATCTATTCTGTGAACACATAAAAAACATTTTCATAGGGTAATATGCATGACCTTTTTCCAATATTTTGAAATAAATCCCCATTCTCTTTTATCATATGATTAGAATCCATCCATTTTTTAATCATATTAATCATATTGGATCCAATAATTTTAATATCAAATAAAATAATATGAATAATAAAATTTATGAACATATAAAACTAGAAGATCATTATTATGAAATTATTTATGCTAAATAAAACTATTTTTCTATGATAATTTGTGATAAATGATGTTTATTGAGATTATTTTGATGTGCTTGAAATCATTAATTAATCGGAATGTGTGATATCAATATTGTAACAAACAGTATAATTAAAATATAATCTATTGAATTCAAAGAGATCAATGATTTTTTCTATAGGTTTTATTATAATGAGTAATTCAATATGGTATATTTGATTTTCATACATTTTATCACAATATACATGGTAGACCTGATGGTGTTTAAATGATAGGAATCATAGAAGCTGAAGTTGATCATTTATCATAAGATATCAACACTAACATGGACCAATCACCTAACCTTGATAATGTTACATTTAATGAGACTCTTTAAATTTCATGGGTATAGAAAATAAAATTATGGGTTTTCCACAATATAATGAATCGATAATTATAAAATAAATATGTAAAAATGAAGATATAAAAATCAAATAGTGATGAGAATGAATTATGTGGTACCAAGGGAATGTACACATTAAAAAGAAATACCCACATAATAATTTGATCTGAAGATTGGATAAAGGTGGGAGGAATCCACAATGGGATCATCATGAGAATTCAACTACTTTGAGTGAAAATTTACAAACCACATCCTATGAGGGAATGGAATTTTGTTGATGATAATCCCATAATAGGAATTCTAACTATCACTCAAAATCATACGTAAAAATTAATTTTAGATGGAATAAATTATTTTTGAAATGGAACCATTATGATATAATTTCATTTCTAGTTTATGATATTTAAAAAAAGAAACTGAATTTTAATAATGGAACATGGATAAAAAATTATGAGTGATATCAGAGAATGAGTGATTTCCTCATACCATACAAGAGGCTCTTTATAGAGATCATACAATGTAATCAATTAGGACACCCTATTATCAAATATTTTAATAATGGTAAGTGAGCATGAAAATAAAAGGATGATATATTTTTTAAAAATCTGAAACCAAATGGTTTGGATAATTTGGTATAGTCTCCATAACCATTGGTAAATGTCATACCAATGTATTGGGGGACCATTGTTTTGTCTTTCATTGTTATAGACCTATAAAACTTTTTGTGGGAAAATGTTGTTCTATTTGATCAATAATAATATTTAAAGATATTTTTTAATATATAATACCAAATACATATACCAAGAGTTTTAAAAACCATTGATATAGGTAATTCAAAAAATCCATTATGGGTTTTCATTCTCGCACAACCGAATTATATTTCAGACACATAACCACCACGTTAAATTGTCTTACAGAAACATAATATGATAAATATTTTTATTTTTATTTTTATTTTTATTTATTTTTATTTATTTATATTTTATTAAAAAATTCATTAAAAATATGAAAACCATTACCATGTGTTTGAAAACCTATTTGTATAGACCTATACAAATGGTTTACCAAACATTTGATATATGTATTTTAAATTTTCAGAACTCTATAAATGGTTTTGGAAAATCCATTAGTATAGGTTCTTTAAATGTATTCTATATCGATGTTTTTATCAAAAAATTTGTTATAACCATTAAATATAATAATGGTATTATATAAACCAATGATATAATTCCATTTTATTGAAGACATAACAACGGTTTTTATAAAACCTTATGAATAGCTATGAAATATACCAACAGTTTTTTATCAAATATTGGAATATGGTTATAAGATGAATTTAATACCAATGGTTTTGGATGAACACTAGGTATATGTTCATGTTATGGTACTTATAACAACAGTTTCGCCAAAACCTATAGTATCAGTTCAGTTTCTTGTATTATTGAAAATTGATAGAAAATTCATAACCAATAAACCAAGGAATTAAGGAAGACACTATGATACCCTATAAAATTAATAATGAAAAAATAGTCTTATTACATTTGAATCTTTTCCATCCTCTCTCAAGGGAGAACTTAAATCCAATGAATAATTCATGGGCTTCTTCCACTGGTGGATCACAAAAAGAATGGATGAAAAAATTCTTGTTGTGATAATGCAACCCAGATTATTGTGTACCACAATATAAAATACAATCGTACCTCTTGTGATAATTTATTCATACAAATTAATCTTAAACAAATTGGATGTGGGGACTTCCACATATAGAAGAGTGAATACAATAAATGGTTATACTGATGAATCTCATTATGCTTCCAAATATCCTTCGAAGATACTGCCCGGATGACCCAAAAGGCATCAAGTTAAAAAATCTTGTTAAAAACAATATCACATATTATCACCCATATAAACAATGATGTGGTTGAGATGAATTATATTGTATCAGTGATGATTCAATAAGTCCTCTTGGATAAAATTTACACAAAACCCTTATCCATCTCCACAATCGTATTCACATTTGGGTTTCTATGCATGTCAAATGTTTCCAGACCCTTGATGTTAAAAAATTACATGTATATGAGTTTCTGCTTCACTAATTATATAGGATATAAAATTATCTAGTTTAATATATAATACCATTAAGAACGAATTTAAATGGAGTATTCCCATGAAATATATTAATAATAAATTTAAAATCTCAGGCTAGACTACCGAGTGCCTTAGGCATTGCCCGAAATCATATTTTTTAATTATCTTTAATCTATGGGAATGATTATATGTTTATTTCTACACATATCCTCCCACATTTTCATTATTCAGAAAATTTTGTCCTGGTCTATGTCATTTTTCACGGAATACAACAAATAACCATCTAATCCCTTTTATTGAACCATACCTTCAGTTTTCTTATAACACCATCCATTACTAGCATCATTTAATTGGGAGGAACAATGGAATCCTTCCAATCCCATAATTTTTGGGATGTGGAAATCATGTCACATTTATAAACAAGCCAAGGGTCCCTCAACATCATGAATTTGGATCTATCTTCAATCCTCCAAAAGAGTCCCTTCCAAAGAATAACACCTAATCCTCATAGGCATCTCGTAAAAATGATAGGGTAGGGGCTAAGGGCTACATCGGATACCCAATATGGGTGATATTTTTGGATTCATTTATCTGGGTTCATATGGAACCAATGTTTTGAATTTGGTGACATACTTTATTTTTTAGAAGAGAAATTTTGATCATGGGCATGTATTGATACCCCATAATACCACAAGGATTAGGGTGGCCAAAAATATCTGGAGCTAACTAGTGAACAATTTTTCGTAGTTCAAACACACAAAAATATTTTTTTCTATCATTTCCATAATTCTTGAGAGAATCATTATTTTAGTATTGGCCAAAAATAATATAAATCCATATATATTTATTATTATTATCAGCCACCAGAATACCCAAGGTTCAGTGAAGATCAAAGTTTATCCAAGTAGTCTCACCTGAGTTGATGGAAATTTATGACTTGGAATAATTAACTAATTGATTGTATTCTTTCACTAAATTTTATGGATGTTTTAAATTATATTTCATTCTTAAAGATTATCCCATTAGAAAAATATATCATTCATCAATGAATAAGTGATGATAAATAGTTGGACTTAATCTATAACCCATCCCCCAATTAAATATGTTGTCATTATCATCCATATAAATTAAATTAGAAAAATCAATATCCATAAAGGCAAAAAGGAAAGCGGAAAGGAGGTCCATGTATCCAAACCATTGGGCATGGGTTTTACTTTGAGAGGGTGTTCCACTAATATTGAATGTGAAGGAGAGTAAAGAATGATTTTAAGTTGTAGACGATTTATATTATTATTATCTGAATAAAAATTTTGAAATTTCAATTTCTAAAATTTTTAATGGAATTGAAATTCATAATTATATTTTAATATATTTTATTATTAATTATTGAAACAGGTGGAATGATTAGGTTTTTGTTCATTAGTCCATATCATACAACACAATTTGTTCACCCAGTTTCTCTTATGAAAACATTCAACCACCCTAATGGAATATTAAATCATTTTATTAAAAAAGTAACATAAGAAATTACCTTTAAAAACAATGTATTAATCATTGAGTAAGAAATTTTATAATCTTTAAATGCTCATAGAGACAAATTATGTTTGTGATGAATAAACAAAAACTTGAAAAGAATATTCATGATATTAACTCACATACATTAGGTTTTCAAAGGATTGATTCGTCCATGATGTTCAAGGGGGAGTGGTAAAAGTGGTATATGTATGTGTGAGAGCCTGAATGGGGAAAAGAATCATGTACCCTTAGTGATGAATTTATTTGGACAAGAATTTTTTTATCAATTCTATCTATAATATGCCGATGAATATGAGTTTTATCAGCGTGAAATTAATAACCGCTAAAAAAGAAATGTTTTATCAATGAAAAATATTTCACTAATAAAACCTATCTTTATCAGCGCAAAATTTTTGCAGATAAAACCTACATTTATCATAACTAATATTATAATGCTGATATATATAGATTTTATATGGTAACATTTCATTTCTATCAGATAAAAATAATCTAAAATTAAATAAAACAAATTAAATGAAACGGCCATCCTAATCAATGCTCATCAAATATATTAACCAAACCAATTCCATGAGGTTCACAGACTAATCCACCATTTATTGAAAGCTATCGCTGGACACTTGAAATTCCCACACCGCCACAACATGATGATATCATTATCGATGGAGCGTCTCCATCCTCGATCTTGGATCTATCATCAAGATATGCCCCCAACATGAGTGATGAAGAGTTTTTCCCCTCCTACAACAGCAATACAACCTTAAGAATCATTTTCCACCATCCTTTCATTATGCCAATTGAGGACCATAATGATCCCTGCGCTGACACCACCATCCAACTCTCACTGTATGTTGATGGAGCGCTCTGTCAAGACTAAAAATCATGGCCTTCAATGACCCCATCTATCATTACTAATCGTCTCGAAGCACATCCCCATCATTTGTGTATGATTATATAAACTCTAAAATTGGTTTAGGTATGTCGTATTTTGTGGTTCAATTTTACGGAAAATAGGTGTGGGTTTGAGTCTGTCTAATAGTAATCAATTATATGGAGATCAAACATAAAAAAAATTAAAACATAAAAATTAAAAATGAATAAATATTAACCATATTAATTACAAACGTATTGATAATATGAATGCATATTAAATAATAAATAGAGTTTTTTAAAAATTAATTAAATTCCATAAATATTTAAAATTATTAAATAGAAAAAGTGACATCAAAATAATTAAATATAATTTAAAATTATTAAATCAAATTAAGTAAAAAATTAAAAAAAATTACATGATAACATCAATTACATGTTTTTAAAATATATAAAATTTAATAAAACTATATATATAAATACAATTATTTCTGTTAATGATTAATGTATGAAATGTATTGGTTCAATATAGAAAACATAATATGATAATAATCATTATAATTTTTATTAATTGTGAAAATTTTATTATTTAATAAATTATATACATATATAAACATGTATAAATAAATATAAAAATTTAATAAATTACAATATTTTTAAATTAATATACAATAAAAATGAATAAACTATTGAAAATTCAGAAAATTGATATATACTAAAAACCTATAAATAATATAAGATCATTAAATAGACATGCATGTACACACATACATACATGTTGACATATATGTACACATAGATACACAATTTATGTAAACAAATATATAAAAGCACATACACATACACATACACGTATGCATAAGCATATATACATACAAATATTAGTATTCAAATATAAACATACATACAGTTAAATTATTGTTCATTCACATACATACGTATCTATGCATAAGCATATATACGTACAGATACAAAATAAATAAATATATATACACATAAACATACTCAATTACATACACATTTACATACACATACAAATGTATATCCATACACATACACTTTAATTTTCATATACATACACATCCATACAATTACGTATGTGTGCATGCATATCCATACACATATATACATATGACTATACACACACTTATATAGATAACCATGCACATATATATATACATAATGATTACAAAATACATACACATATACATATATTGTAACATTCATAAATATACACATATATTCTAATACTTCGTTATACACATACACATACACATACACATTCACATACAAACAAATTCAAATGCACAATCAAAAACAGATTGACATTCAAAAACACAAGAACATTCAAATATAAACGTACATATACTTTAAAAAAATTATAAATATATAAACATAAACTTATTCATTCATATATACACATAGTCATACATATAACCATATGTATAAACTAAAAATACAATTAAATACAATCCAATTCACATATACATTCTCACACAAACAAACAAAAAACGTACATAAATACCCACACACACAAGACGACACAATAGATTCATACACAAATTTCAAATATATAAATACACCCATACAAACAGACATATAAAAATTTATATACATATATTGTTTTAATTATCTAATATGAATATAAATATAAAAAATCAAATAGGAATCACGTATTTCAACAAATATAGGAATTTATATATCATATTATAGTTTCAATAAAATATTAATAAATCATATTTATATTAATTATAAAAAATTACAATTAATGTATATAAATATAATATTATTCAATTTTATTGACTAATATAATTTTAATTATTTTTTATATATAAATTTAATAACATAAGATTAATTGTTTATTAAATTTTATATAAACCATTTACATATATTACATTTACATATTCATACTTGTCAAAATATAAATATTATTTAAAAATACATCGTAATATGTGTATATATATGTTAACTCATTTAATGTGAAATTTACAGCAACAAAAAATTGTAAACATTTAAAAGAAATTTATCAGCATTTGAAAAAATCATAGGGAAATGGAACTCTTTTATTACTGCTTTCTCTCATAGCATCATTGAATAAAACATTATTTTTATTAGTGTAAAATTTTTACAAAAATAGGTAATTTATAATTGGTGAAATATAAAATGTTATTGATTTGTAAAATTTAATGAAAATTTACAATTTGTATTAAATTCATATCATATTATGTTGTAACATGATAGTTATACATAAAATATGAAATTGCATTAATTATTTTTATCCGTCTAGAAAAAATAAATTAATTACTGCAACTGGTTGTTCATGTTTACAGCTCAACATCTAATATCACTTGTTTGGCACTGCATGTTTGGATGGAGGGAGCCGTCACAACATTCACCCTTTTCCATGATACTTCAGTAGTCATTTAACTTATAAACTAAACATGTTAATCACTAGTAATTAGTGTTCTTAATACTCTGTAGTGGTAAGTGATAGGTAGGGAACAACGACATCATTTACAAACACCTATATCCCAATGGGTTGGTATTGGTGAAGGGAATTACACACCAAGTGGTGGTGACTATCATGTCCATATTCCCCCATATTGCATGGAATGTTTTTTCTATATGGTGAAATGGTAGACCATATGAGAAATGTATTTGAGGGTGGTAAGTGTTTTCTATGGGGCACCACGGTAGATATTCTATGAATGTGCGGTGATGATTGCTATGGTTAGTGTATTGAATAGTCTATGGGCCATGGTGGCTTATCATTCGTGAAATGGAAATGATAATTTTTGCTGATATAGATGGGGATTCATGGAAGGTCGTCTGAGAAAGGGAGGTGATGACCATATACTTCTTCCCAGATTCTATCTTGGAAGGCATTGTGAATGTGGCTACATGAAAGGTCGTGGAGGTGAGTGTCTAGTTAGGAATTATTGATGGGCCCTCTGGCAGGTAAGAATGGTGTTGGAGGTGATGTGAAATGTTGATGGGGTGTCATCGCATGTAATTTTAGAAAGGGTAGTGATAGTCATATATGTCTTCCCCTATCTATCCTAGCAGGAATTGTGGATGGTAAACTATTCTAGGTCTTCTAGTAATGGGTAGTGACGTTCATATCCGTCTTCCACCCATCTGACCTCATATTCATTGTTGATGGGGTGGCATGGTAGGTCTTCTGGGAGGGGCTAGTGTAACCCATAGAGATAGAGGGAAATAGGTTGTTCCTGGTCCTATGTCTGTGTAATGGTGATGAAACATGATATAGCATAGAAGGGGTGTTTGAAACCCTCATATAATAAATTTTTTTGGGACCTTATGACCATCTTCACACTTGTCCAATGCATGCTTCATTCGTCTACCCAATCAATGGTTAATTGTAGACACATAAACTCATATAAAGGATTGATTATGGTAAACCATGGCCCATATTTGTGTATATATATGTCACGACCCATACTCGGGGCCCGTGCCATGACTACCCCAATCCCGCCTTCCATATGCCAAGGGCTGGCGACTAGCACCAATGGCGTAAACCCTGATAACTGGGAATGCATTGCCTTTAAAAAATTAAACAAAACATCCCAGAGTAGAAGCGGAAGTAATACACTAAGTACAAAATAATGTGATGAAAAGTAAGTGGGCCAGAATAGAAACCCAACTAAAAGTACAACTACTACTGAACGAAAGTACAACAGAAAAAGAAAAATAGGTGGATGAATGGAAGAATCTCCTGAGTCGTCCTCCTCGGATCCTACCTGAAGGGTAGGTACTATACCGCAGCTCCTGGATCATCCACCATGTATCCTACCTGATGGGTAGGTATATATATCCTCCACAACTCTCTCTCCCGTCATCCACCTCCGAGTCTCATCTCGTCATGAAGTTTTACTCCGGATACTGACTCGTCGTGAGGTCTACCTCTAGGTACCATCCAGTCCTCAAACACTCGGCCTCTGTCTGCGCTGCTCATCGTCTGCAACCAACACAACAAGGTGTGGGAATAGCCTGTGTAGGGGTGAATATATGATACTCATTAGGGACCCCAAGTCCCTCAAGTTCTCACAAAATCCAACAAGGATAACCAAAAAAAAGGATCTCAATAGATAAAACGTACGTAGGTATAAGCCCATACATATACCTAAGTTATCAAGTAACCCATATAATTCATGAGGAAACACAATGGTTATGAAATAAACGGATAACCACTACCTAGGTATATGACCATACATATACCTAAGTTATCAAGTGACCCATATCAATCATGAGGTAATCAAAAAGGTCATAGACTCAGCTCAAACCCATATTTTCATTAACGAAACCGTAACAGCTGAAGAGCACTATCTCTGGAAAGTACAATGATCCTGTCATGACTCTGAGGTATTGCTCACTAACCAAAGTCTGCTGAGGTACTCCTCTAATCTAGTATCGCGGGTCAGCCACCCAAACACAATAGTGCTTCCCGCCGGGGTCTGCCACCCAAACATAGTAGTGGATCCCACCTAATAGAATGTAGAGTTACTCTCCAGTCGAGTACAATAGGTCTGCACCTAAACAAAATATTGCTCTATCCACCATGATTCTGCACCCAAAAAATGTATTGATCCATCCATTGGGCTAGTCGACTCACTCCAAGTCGAGTCGGTCAAGCAGTCGTTTGGTCTGAGCTGGCTACACGGTCTCCGTACTCCGTACAATCGTCTCCAGTAGGGTCCTCTCCATGAGATATAGTTCGATACTCCAAGTATCACAAAGTCCCATGAAGAAGTATTTCATGGGACCGCCTCGTCATATGGTTCTCAACACAACAGAAGACGCATCAATTGGGCACCCGGTCTGTGAGTTATTACATTTTCTTCCCAGGTACCCTGGTTGATTTCATGTGAGAACCGACCCGGACATATCTCAACTGTAACCTGAACTCTCATAGGGTATACTCCTAGGGACAGTTCCTCAACATGATCACCAACGCCGCTGACGGTTCGTCAAACGGACGTCTGGTCTGAAAGTTATCAGCTTTTCTGTTCCAAGGTCCCGGTTGGTTTTCGTGTTAAATACAATCAGGCCACTATACATCTGCATCCAAACCGTAGGATAAGTATTCCCAAAGTTCCATCTCATCAATAGAAATCCAAAAAAGTCGAAGGCACGTCAATCAGACATCCGGAGCTCAAGATATAAGTGTTTCCGCTCCGAGGGCCCGGTTGGTTTCGTATTCGAACCAACTCGGTCGTGCTCATAGTTCTCTAAACCCTTGAGTTTAATATTCCAAAATGACCACCTCAATACAAGGATAGCTACACAACAGGCGGTGTGTCGATCATAGGTCCATATCCCAAGATACGTACAAAATACCGGAAGTGGTCTGACAATGGGGGTCTGGGCCCAGTCTGACCCGACCCAAGCCCCCCTGAGCAGGCCCGAACCAAGGCGACCAAAACCGGGTCTGGGTCCGGCCCATTAGGGCACGACCCAGACCAGTGGGCACGGCCTGGCCTGGCTAGGGCGGCCCGGCCCGGTGCGGCCGTTCCGGCCAGGGGCGGCTCAACGCTGGCCGAGCGGGGTCGGCTCGGCGCTGGCCGAGCGGTCGTGCTAGGGGGCGGCTACCCCTTGAAAGTCGCTGCGGCCCCCGCGCGGGGCCGTTCCTTTCTATAGGAACGCGGCCCAGTACCGTGTCCCCTGCTCGGTCCCGCGCGGCTGCGGTACAGTACGCCTGCCGCCGCAGCTTCAGTCGCAGCGGTCACTCCTGGCGGCGCGTCGGGCACTGCCGCGTCCGGGCGGCCGACCAGTGCCAGCCGGCCCCTCCGGTGGCCTTCGCTGCCACGCTGGAGACCCACGCCACAGGTGAATTCTGTGGGTCACCTGAGTTGCTCCATTGGTCTGTTTTTGTTTCCATCTGTGCTGGCGTTCGCCTCAGGTCTCACACATTACTGTGGAGTCATCAAACCGCCTCTGTGGCCCGTTCCGTCTATGCTGTCGATCCGTCGTCAATTAATAAAACTACGAATCCTTCGAAATTCTACAATGGCACGGCGTGACGGCTCTGCGCTTCTTCGACCATTCTTCATCGTTTCCGTGCGGTAACATTGCACTGCGCCACCTTTGCTCGTGCCGCAACAAGTACAACCAACAATGGGGGAAGAGGGTCAGTCGTGTTCGTGCGGTCCGACCTCCTCCCATTATTACGATAACAGGTGGCCCAATGAGAAGACGATGAATTGAAAAGGAAAAACCACATGCAAAATCAAGTAACCCCTACCTCCAAATTGACGTCACACGACGTCGATCCGTGAAAGTTGAACGTCGTGGTAGTCGGGTGTCGCGAAAGAACGGTATCGATTCCATCGACGTCAGAAGAAGAAGAAGAACGTTGTTGTTGGTGATGATCACCGCGGTCAGCAACATCTCCCTTGTCGTGGAGGAAGAAGAGGATGAAGAACCGTTCTTCGCTGGAGAATCAAGTTCATCAACGATGGAGATGAAGTGCTCTTCGCAACTCAAGATCTTTTTCCCCCAAAATCTCCACACAACTCAACCAAAAATGAAATAAGTTTTCTCCCTTATTTTATTTTAACCATTCCATGCATAAAAAATTCAAATTTCAAACACTTCATTGATTAAGAGTTTCAATATCATAATTAATATGTGAGTTGGCATGAGTTATGAGGGAGAGAGGGAGAGGAGGAGTTTCTCAAATAATGGGTGAGTTAGGGAGTTATACAATTAAACACTAGGGGTGTTAAATAAGGAAAATCTTGTGGTAGTTAAAGGGAAGGTGAAGGGTTGGGGTTTCTTGTGGACCCCACCACCCTTGGTAATACCCTCTCTTGGGAAGATAGGTGGTGTGTGGCCACACCTCCAACTTCCCTATGGAGAAAATAACTTCCACTAGAAATAAATTGTAACACTACAATTTAGTTAAGACTTATCAAATCCCCAAAATTAACTACCTCATGTGACAAAACACATCTACGTTTAAGGTCCCCATAAGGAATTACCGGCACTGAAAGTTCATCAGTGCCCTTGTATTTCATTTATGAGCACGGGTTTAAAAGTTAGAAAAACCCGCTCGTTCGTTCACTGAACGTACCCGAGATAAGCATCAGAAATTGATTCTGGGAACATCGGGCTTAGAATCAGGTGCCGTCAGAAACTGGGTTCTTGGAAAATCCTAAAAAAATTAAGAAAAATATTTCCATGAAAATTCAGGGTCTTTACATTACTCCCACCTCAGGGATTTACGCACCCATAACGCTTTATCAAAAAATAGGGATAAAAAAGTGGTACTGAGCATGCACTGAGCCCCCCGCTCCCACGTGATCACCTGGAGGTTCTTGAGCTTCCATTGGAAGCGCACTCGTGAAATCGACCATCTACTTAGGATCCACTCTTGTCGATCCTCGATCCCACTGGAACCTCCGTGAATGTCGTACTCCCATCGACGTCCTACTTCCTCAGGTCGATGATATGTGAAGGATCATGCATATATCTCCTTAGTTGAGGTACATTGATGTTATCATGCACTAGGTGCATCTGAGGTGGAAAGGTCAACCGTTAAACCACCTCGCCGACCCTGCTGAGGACCTAGAATGGCCTATTGAGCCTCAGAGATAACTTTTCTCCTCGACCAAATCTTCGTAAACCTTGTCGAGGTGAGACCCGTATAAGGACATGGTAGTCATCCTCGAACTCTAGAGGCCTCCTGTCAGCTCTACTGGAAGTGGTGCCACAACTTTTGAGAATTCTGGCACAATGGTATGAATGGCCATCTCCTAAGTGATCGATTGCACCCTCTTATGTATGATTCCATCCTATGCTGTCTGGATTTTCCATTTCGCCAACCAAGGGAAACCCCATCCCAATGTTGTAGGTAAACCACAACCTTTTTTCCTAATACAGTCAATTCGTGTATGAACTGTGGATCCAATCCATACTCAGACCAACATCGTAAGGCCTCGTCGCTGCCACCATGAGATTCCAACCGAAACACTCGCCTCGTGGGTCAGATCACACTATTGGCATATGTGTGATTATCGAGCCTCCTCCCAAGGAACCTCCAGACGTAAGGGTCAAGTCTACGGCTTACCGGAAACTCTATGTATGGGAAAAGATTCGTGTAAGTAATGATCCGTATAAAAGTCTAATGTTACAGCAGCTAGTAATGGACACAGATTGTCCCTTGAATCATTCATAGAGCCATTGGGTCATAGTCCATGACTGCATGCAACTACTCTCTTCCCCTGCCCTCCAGCTCTCTGAGCCTGGAGGGGACTAAAAAGGCGGGTGATTGTAACATGTCAAAAAGTACACCACCCCATGCTGCTCTCCTAGCTCTGCTTCTATGTCTTCTACTCTGCAGATTTATCTATCCTTAACATTTTTTCTTCTTGAATAATTTTACATGCCCATGTCTCCGATACTGGCCCTAGTTTCTAGCTTTCCCACTGCTAACCTTCACTGATTTTATACATTAAGCAAAAGAATTATCTACCACAATGGTTCTTTCTAGCACCCTACCATAAGTAGGAATTCATAGTGAAAAGTTTCTGGCTTGGATGTTCGATCCCTAAAGCACCGATCACATCACATTCATCGAGTACCATGAATGGTTTGGTATGCCCCGATGAATTCTCAGCTATCGATATGTCGTCCTCTCGAAGCTGTATATGCTCTAGAAAACTCTCAGCCACCTCCTCAAGAAATTCCTCAGGTGCCCGTGAGTTGGTCTCACCTAGGAACTTGAGGGTATATGATGTTGGAACACGTGTAAGGCATTAAGTCTACATGTGTCACATAACGCTATTGTCGATTTTAACTGCTGACCAACAGGTAGTGATGTATAGCTGGCACACTACCCGAAGGCACAATCTCAGGCATCAGTCCACATTCCGATGCATCATCACTATGTGTACCATCCTCATGGTCATTAACTAGAAAAAACTAGTATCCAATTCCACCATCCACTCTACCGATGACTCAGTTAGTCGGAAAACTCTAGGAATTGCCTCCAGCTAGTGCTCTGCTGTCTAGGAATCTGCCTCGCCTTGTAACCTCGGAGGCCGCTACTCTAGGAACTCGTGCAATGCTCTCTTCCAGCATGCACTATTCGCTAGTATGTCTGATGGAATCTGCTGCCCAACAGGTGGTGGTGCTGCTGGTACACCATCTGATGGTGCTAACATAGTAAAAAGGGCCTCGCACCAAAGCCTCGTCGCTCGGTGGGCCGTCATCGAGTACTCTCTTGGAAATCCAACTGACCATCTGTGTGGATACATCATGAACAAATGTGACACGGTCAACGATTTATACCTGGTGAGATAACCTGGTTTGAGCTGACATTAAAACTCTTTGAAAGAGACACGCAATCAGTGCTTTTCATGCAAAAATTTGGAAATCAGAAGTCAGGGTCCTGGTGTACGGATACTTTGGCCGCCACACCAACACTGGACTCCCTGAACGAAATACCACAATTGGTAACCTTACTACCATTGTTTCTCAGAAATGGAATATCAGAGTTATATGTTTTGCGGTAGAACCGACTCCTTTGATACCAATTTGTCATGAACCTTCCTCGGGGCCCGTGCCGTGACTACCCCATGCCTGCCATCCATAGGCCAGGGGCTGGCGACTGTCACCAAAGGTGTAAATCCCGATAAATGGGAAGACATTGCCTTTATAAAAGTAAACAAAACATCCTGGAGTACAAGCAGAAGTAATACACAAAATACAAAAGAAAGTGCTGAAAAGAACGTGGGCCAGAATAAAAACCCAACTGAAAGTACAATTATAACTGAACGAAAGAACAATAGAAACAGACAAACAGGTGGAAGAATGGAAGCAGCTCCTGGGTCGTCCTCTTCAGATCCTACATTAAGGGTAGTTACAGATAGCGCAGCTCCTGGATCATCCACCATGGATCCTACCTGAAAGGTAGGTTTTGATAGCCTCCATAATTCTCTCACCTTTCATCCTCATCCGAGTGTCATCTCGTCAAATATTCTACCTCTGGATACTGACTCATTGTGCGGTCTACCTCCGGGTACCATCCAATCCTCGAACACTCAGCCACTGTCAGCGCTCCGTGTCGTCTTCAACCAACACAATGAGGTGTGGGCATAGCCCGTGCATGGGTGAGTATACGATACTATGTAGGGATCCCGAGACCCTCAAGGTCTCACTAAATCCAACAAGGATAACCACAAAGAAGGATCTCAATAGATAACCCTTACTTTGGTATAAGCCCATACTTATACCTAAGTTATCAAATAACCCATATCAATCACGAGGAAACACAAAGGTTATGAAATAAACGAATAACCACTACCAAGTTATATGACCATACATATACCTACGTTATCATGTGACCCTTCTCAATCATGAGGTAAACACAAAGGTTATAGATTCAGCTCAAACCATGATTTTCATTATCGAAACCATTGCCGCTGAAGAGCCCTGTCTATGGAGAGTACAGTGATCCTGTCACGACTCCGAGGTACTTCTCACTAACCTAATATTGCTGAGGACTCCTCCTATCGAGTACCATAGGTCAGCCATCCAAACACAGTAGCGCTTCTCGTCGGGTTCTGCCACCCAAACACAGTAGTGAATCCCCCCTAATAGCCTGCAGAGGTACTCTCCGGTCGAGTACCGAGGGTCTGCACCCAAACACAGTAGTGCTCTGTCCGCCATGAGACTGCACCCATAAATGTAGTGCTCTGTCCACTGGGATAGTCGACTCACTCCAAGTCGAGTCGGTCTAGCAGTCATCAGGTCTCAGCTGGCTACACGGTCTCCGTACTCCGTACGCTCTTCTCCGAGAGGGTCTGCTCCATGATCTAATGGTCGATAAACCATGTATCATAAAGTCCCACAAATAAGTATCTCAAAGGTCCACCTCGTCATTGGGGTCTCAACACAACAGACAGCACGTCAATCAGGCACCCGGTCTGTGAGTTATTAGCATTTTCGTCCCAGGGGCTCGGTTGGTTTCGTGTGCGAACCATCCCGACCGTATCTCAACTGTACCACTAACTCTCATAGGGTATACTCATAGGGATTTTTCCTCAACGTGATCACCAACGTCGCCGACGGTTCGTCAAACGGTCGTCTGGTCTGAAAGTTATCATCTTTTCCGTTTTAGGGGCCCCGTTGGTTTTCGGGTTCAATCAAATCCAGCCACTATCCATATGTGTCCAAACCTCTGGCAATGTATGAAAAACAATCTTTCTCATCAAGAGGAATCCTACAAAGTTGAGGGAAAGTCAATCGGACGTACGGAGCTCAAGATATAAGTGTTTCCGCTCCGAGGGCCCAGTTGGTTTCGTATTCGAACAAACCCATCCATACACAAAGTTTTCCAAAACCATGAGTGTAATATACTGAAACGACCGTCTCAATCCAAGGATCTCTACAAAAGAAACGGTGTATCTATCGGAGCTCCATAGACCATGATACGGATAAAAGACCAGAAGTGGTCTGAAAATGGGTGTCTTGGCCCGGTCCGACCCGACCCAACCCCCCCTGGGTTGACCCGAACTGGGTCCGGGTCCGGCCCATTAGGGCGTGGCCCTACCTGGTGGGCGCAGCCCGGATCGGGGCGGCTTGGCGCTGGCCGAGCGGGGTCGACATGGCGCTAGCCGAGCGGCCGTGCAAAGGGGGCAGCTGCCCCTTGATTGCCACCGTGGCCCCCGCATGGGGGCCGTTCCTTACCAGCGGACTCACCCCAGCGTCGCGTCCCCTCCTCTGTCCCGTGTAGCCATGGGACCGTGCGCCTGCCACCGCTGCTTCGGCCGCGGTGGTCCATCCTGGCGGCGCGCCCGGAGCTGCCGCCTCCGGGCAGCCGATTGGTGCCTCCGGTGAATTCCGCGGGCCACCAGAGTTGCTCCGATGCTCCGTTTTTGATTCTATCTTCGTCGGCGTTCGCCTTAGGTCTCACACATTACTGCGGAATCATCAAACTGCCTTTGTGTCCCGTTCTGTCAATGCTGTTGATCCACCATCAATTAGTCAAACTATGTAGCCCTTGAAACACCACAACAGTGTGGCGCGACGACACCACACTTCTTCGCCTGTTCTTCATTGTTTCCACACGGTAACGTTGCACCGCCCCGAATTTTCTCGTGCCACAACATGTACAACAAAAAACCGGGGAGGAGGGTCGGCCGTGTTCATGTGGTCCGACCTCCTCCCGTTATTACGATAACAGGTGTCCCAATTAGAAGACGATTAACGGAAAAGGAAAAACCACGGGCAAAATCAAATAACCCCTACCTCAAAATTGATGTTGCACGTCGTCGAGTCACGAAAGTCGAATGTCGCTGTAGTCGGGTGTCGCAGAAGAACGGTATCGATACTGTCAACGTCAGAAGAAGAAGAAGAATGTTGTTGTTTGCAGTGATCACTGCTATCGGCTACATCTCCCTTGTCGTGGAGGAAGAAGAGGATGGAGAACCGTTATTCGCTGGAGAATGAAGTTCTTCAATGAACGAGATGATGTGCTTTTTGCAACTAAATATATTTTCCCCCCAAAATCTCCACACAACCCAATAAAAAATAAAATAAGGTTTATCCCTTATTTTATTTTAATCATTCCATGCATAAAAAGTTCAAATTTCAAAAACATCATTGATAAAGATTTTCAATAACATAATTAAAGTGTGAGTTGGAATGAGTTATGAGGGAGAGAGGGAGAGGAGGAGTTACCCGAATAATGGGGGAGTTAGGAATTTATACAATTAAACACAAGGGGTGTTAAATGAGGAAAAGCTCGTGGGAGTTAAAGGGATGGTGAAGGGTTGGGGTTTCGTGCGGAGCCCACCACCCTAGGTCATACCCTCTCATGGGAAATTATGTGGGGTGCGGCCCCACCTCCAACTTCTCTAAGGAGAAAATAACATCCACTAGAAATAAATTGTAACACTAAAATTTAGTTAAGACTTATCGAATCCACAAAATTGACTACCTCATGTGACAAAACACATCTGCGCTTAAGGTCCCCTTAAGCAATTGTCGGCGCTGTGAGTTCATCGGTACCCTCAGAATTCATTTCCAAGCATCGGTTCAAAATTTAGAAAAACATGATCGTTCTTTCACTCAACGTACCTGAGCTAAACTTCGGAAATAGATTCCGGGAAAATCGGGCCTCAGAATCAGGTGCTGTCAGAAACTGTGTTCTTGTAAAATCCCAGTGAAATTAAGAAAAAAATATCCTTGCAATTTTAGTGTCTTTACAATATATAAATCATTTGTCCACATAACAGTTTAGACTAATTTCAATGTCCTTATTACCTTCACTATTATTTCACCACCCCCTTTTTTAATTTTTTTTTATTTCATTGTGAAATGTGTTTTGGCATCATTTATGAACAGAGGCCTTTTATAATTACATTATAAACATGTTTATTTTTTATACATAGAACAAAAAAACTCATCAGAAAATCATGTCAATGTGTGGTACCCAAAACACCCCTTGACATCTAGAATATTATCTCTTAATATAATAAATTTAAAATTAGTTAATATTTAAAAAATAAATATTTTCTTAAAAAAATATAAACATAATAAATTATATATCACTTATTATTCTTATTTTAGTGTTAGTATTTATTTATAATGACAAGATAACTTATTTGACATAAACTATATTTAAGAAATCTTGTATAATATTTATAAAAAAATTTAATATATAATGTATTATGTTCATAATTGTAATACAAATCAATATAATTTTATATAAATAATCATTTTAATTGATATAAATATAATAATACAATGTGTTACCAATTATATTTACACATTTTA
The DNA here is from genome assembly GCA_963277665.1 of Viscum album. NCBI lineage: Eukaryota > Viridiplantae > Streptophyta > Magnoliopsida > Santalales > Viscaceae > Viscum > Viscum album. The sequence continues at coordinate 5,839,381 of OY728121.1, read as the reverse complement.
TTGAAATCATATTAATGTAATTCAATACATATAATTAGTTTATAACAAAATATATTTTCATATTATTAAAATATTTATTATAATTAATAATGGAAATAATTAAAGCATTATATATTAATATTATAAATATAAATTTATTAATGAATATTTTAGATATAATGAATTAAATATGTGAAACATTTTTATTTATAAATGAATTCAATATAGTTACAAAATAATAAATTGATGTTAATGTATGATATTTATTTCCCTTATATTCAAAATATTGTATCCTAAAAATAATATATAATATTCTATTTATATAATTTTTTTCATTAATACCTTTTTTAGTTTTTTAATAAACTCCTTTTATAATGGTTATGTGTAAAACCTCACAATGACCCAACCATAAAAAGGAAAAATTCAAATTCAATAAAAAAAAATCTTTTTGAAAAATCTTTTTTTTATTTTAAACTAATCACAGATATTGGGTTCGTGGGAGTGTGTGATGAATCCTATGATGTTGACGGTATTTAAGTGATTTTTGCTAGAATAGATAAATTTTGTAGAAAATTTTTTGGGGTGATATATGATATGACATTGGTACTTAGATATGGATTATGTATCAAATCTTGAACAATATAAAATATTCTACACATTTTTGTTTTGTTTGGGGTGTTTATGTTTGGTAGGTTTTCAAATCAGTGCATATAATTGTCATTGGAGATATATTTTGCTGCTGATGGGTTTTATTACAGTTTTAGATGTAGTAGAAGATTATGGTGGGTGAATAATTGTAATGGTTTTGTTGGATTTGAAGCATTATTCCCAAATTTTATAAGGCTTAAATTACATAACTAGAAAAATCCATCAAATATTGAAATAGAAAAATCCCTATGCAAGAGAGGATATACCTAATGTTAAATTTATTATTAGTTCAAATAATTTAATATGATGTTATACCTCTTCTTAAGAACCATCCTCAACATAATTATTGATAACACATCACTCATGACACTCCAAAAGTATCTATATTACCTTATATATTTTATTTTCATGTTTTATGAAATATAATACAATGGATGATTCATGATGGACATTAATAAATATTTTAATTCATAAGTACCATTACACAAACCAATTGAAAACAAAATCCATTGGCACATAACCATGAACAATTCCTTTTGGAGGATCTATTCTCATAATCTCCCAACTTGAAACATTTATTTTACACGTCTCATTATGATAGAGGATTCATAATTTTTTAATTGAATGAAAATATAACCACTGTATTTAGAAGCTTCCTTTCCATACTCACATCAAATAACTTATGTGAATTATGGTGGAGGAGTGGGAAATATCAATTTATTTTCTCATTTAAGATTCACTCCAATGATGATCAGCTACGGATTGTCTATATTTATTTCATCACACATAAATAACCTTAAATTTTCCTATAATCATCAAAGTATATTTTCTTCTCCATCAATAAAGGGAAACTAGTCTATTGGATAAATTATGGATCAAAGGGAAACTTCAACGGAATTATAGAGAATATATCAATTCACTCAAATCATATATCTAGAGAAAACAAATCAGAAAAATTTATTATTAAAAATAATTTTTGATTTTAAAAAATCAATAACATTTCTAATATTTAGTGGAATATTTTCATATATAAGTCTATATTCTTATATTATTCATAATATATCGTTCTATGTATATCAAATATGGAAAAAAAAATTCCATAATTATAATAAAGTACATAGGTTGATTCCTAATTATTGGAATATCCAGTGTGAGTTTCCAAAAAAAGAGATATATATGCATAACATTTTTTACCATGTTACTAAAATAATAGATTCATCATTTGAGAGAAAACAATTTTTGGTTATTTTAATTATATATAACATTAATTTTTATGTAGGGAGTGGAATTCTATGTGTATTAAATTATCATCCAATATTTGTGGTTTGTCAAGTAATGTTAATTTTGATCTTCTATTATATCATACAATAAATTTGAGTTCAATAATTTAAGAATAAAATAATTCGAATCATACCCATGATAATATTATTTTTATTCCCAAATTAAGATATGTAGGATGAGGGTGACATATTTGAATTTTTCGCTTAATCGCCATCATTAATATCATAGATGATTGATTAAAAAAATTATTCATGTATGTACTAAAACAGACTAATTTACCGAAGAACACATGAAGACGTTTCTTTTTAATCATAAAATAAGGTGATCATGAACTAGTTCACATACATGGTGAGATTTTCTTATTATAATTTATTCAAATATACTTAAAAAAATTATTTTTATGTGAGTTAATAAGTATCTGAATAATTCTCTTATATACACATTATTATTTTATCATTAAAATAATATTTAATATCTTACTAAAAACAAGATTTTTAGTTTGTGTAGAAATTTTATATATTGGATGTTCTAGAAAATTAAAATATTGAATGTATTTTGGTTCTTCTACCTCTAATGGATAGTAAATGTGAAGAGTATTTTAACATTATCCATTGGAGAAGTGAAGATACATGGAAAATAGAGATGATTAACAAAACTCTGATAATATTGGATGAAGGAACCGTTTTGTGCGGGTATAATTATTATATTTCACTAAAATGTATGTTGGGGGTTCATATATTCCCATTATTCATCTCGTAGATGCTTCAATTATAACAGTCTTTTCTGAAATTATGAATATTAATGCATTGGTAATTTTGGATTGATTTTTAAGAAAAGAAATTTTATGATTCTTGACATGTTTTTATCTTGAGTTAATGTTGGTAATTAGTTGAAGGTTTATTTGTACAATAGTCCTACATAAAAAATTTATATCAATAATTTTTATGTTCCTCACAGTGGGGAGAATTTTTGAAATACGGATCTATACTTATTGAAATACCATTTATTAATTTGAAATTTTATGATAATAAAACCCATTGAAAAAAACAATTACTACATGAAATTTGAGTGTGTTATGAATTTAGATAAGCATGAATCTATGTTTTCGAAAATATTATGAAAATGGAAGCCTCCACTTTATTAATAATGAGAAATGATGTTTCATAACATAAAAAATAATTCTAGATGAGATATTAAAAGGTTTATAAATCCTTTTAGGTTTTCCTATTGATTGATTTGGGAAAGAGGACCGCCAAAAAAATAAGTGACATGACATTCAATGATGATAATTACTATATAATATAAATCTATTTATATGTTGAAAAAAACATGTTTCTTGTAACTATTTTTTGATTTATTAAAAACTACCATCTAGTTTTTTATAATTTGAAATCGTCACCTTAAAAATATTTTTTTTAATGACATTTTTATTTTTATTTTTAAATGAATAAAAAATTATGGGTTATCTAACAAGGTATTCAAAATGATTCGTAATAATAAATTAATAATGTTAAAATATACATAATTTTCCACAAGTGAATATTTTTTATTTCATATTGAATTGATCCAACTTTGGTAGGTTTTTGAATGATTTCCATTGGTACATGAAAGGTTATATTTAAATTTAGTAGTCTTCTTAAAAAATGAAGTTGTAAAAATTGGTGTATAATATATTTTAAGTTATCAATTATTTGAAGAATATACTAAGTTTTATGTTTGCAAACAATTGAGTAAAACTACTCACATTATTAGTAATATTTATGATAAATTTATTCATAAATATTCAAGAATGGATTTAGGATCATCGACCTAAATAATGACAAAAATATGATTGGGATTGATAATATATTAGTTAGTGAAAATGTTTTTAACTAAAATTTCATTTCTAATAAAAAAACCAAACATATTAATTCATACCTATCTCATAATGTGTTTTATTGATGTTGGATAATTTATAACACATCCAAAATGACATATTGATAACAGTCTAATAGCATTAAGAAAATACAACTATTTTTGTTAGTTTTTTAGTGATTGACACATTATATTAACATAAATATCAATTGAAATCTTAATGCACATATTTTATGTCATAACGATCACCCCATGTGTCAAATTAAGTTTTGGATTATTCCTACATGTCAGAAATGGAATATGGGTCATTTATCAAAAGTTAACAAAAGATTTGAATCTGTATTCTAAATATTTAGTATGCCACAAGCCTGTTTGTACAAAAATATCATATTAAACTAAAAAATAGACCGAGTTATTTTAAAAAATGAAAAAACACACATAAAAACATAAATTGATCAAATATCGTTTATATACAATTATTTAGAGAACTAATAATAAATGAGTGCATCACCATTATTATATAAATTGTTGTAACTATTTTTCAATGATTTTTTCTTGTAATATAGCACATTTGGTTAAATAAAAATCAATTATCAAAAAAATTATTTATTCATTATCGTTATTAAAATTTACTATATAAGTATTAAGAAAACATTCTATGGAAGTTACCTACAAAAATTATGAAAAATGAGGAGAAAATTTTATAATGAAGTTCTAAAATGTTAGCTCTTCATAATGATATCATACATTTTGACACAATTCTGGTTGGCCATTCAATTAAAAAAAATATTTATAAATTTATATAAATTTTATATTGAAATTATATCTAGAAAAGAAAAAATATAAATAAAAAATCATTAATATATATTTATGTAAAATTCAAATTATCATCGAAAATACATCATCAGGGATGCTATTTTGTTTGCAGAATTCAAAATTATTCATAAATTTCAATATATAGTAACTAAAATCATTTCAATTGGTTTTCTTGAATGATTTAGAATCATTTTTTATAGTAATTTATTTTTATATACATTTTTATGGTGAACGATTTTAATATATACACTAATACTTACCTAATTTTAAAAGTAGATAGGTTGTTTGTGCTCAAGGACATTTCCTTGTTCTATAATATTCCTGGTATTTAAAAACTACCAAATAAAAATTATTAATTAAACCTTAATATTAAATTTATAACATGATTATTAGGTGTAATATGATTCATGTTGTGTATTTAATATTAATAAATTTCATGACATTAGGTCGTTTTTTATGATCTTTTATGATGTTTTGTTTTAACCTTTTTTTATTTATGATGAAAACTATCATTTCCAAAAATAATGACATTGTAAATTCAGTGGATGTGGTGTTGTAGGATGTTTAAGAATTTTACATTGGTTTTTTTCTTTGAAAATATGGATAATGATTTTTTTAAATGGCGGTGATTATCCACAACTATAACAACAACAAAAATATTAAATAATTGCATTATATTCAATAGTGTATGCAACATATGAAAAATAATATAGAAGAAAATATTTCAAATTATGAGATTAAAAAATATTTATTATCATATATATTAAATCTATTAAATAACATATACTAAATGAAACACTATGATTATCTTGAGTTTCATGCAATGCCTGTTTTAGCTATCATTAGCAGCACAAACGAGTTTAAATGGAATGTGAAATATTATTAATATATTTTAATTAAATATTGTTGTTATAAAAATGTTGTTCAAATTTTAGGTATTAATATTAATGACTAAATTTGGATAATTTTTGTTATCAATTTAGTAGGAATAAGATAATCATTTTAAATGATATTGAAATTTTTAGTAGGAAATATTTTTTATCAAAAAAACTATTTAATAACGATTTGAACAAATACATTAAAATTAAATATTAACACTTTTTTAAAATTTATTAGAAAAAATTAAATTCATCTTTTAAATTGGATTACCAAAATAATATGAGGGTGATTTTATTATGAATGTTTTTGATATGATTCATTATTTAATGAATATTGATTTTTTTTTATTAGAATACATGTTTTTTATTAAATAACTTGATGTTATAAATTGAAATTTAAAAGGAAATTTGCTAAATAATATATCATTTAATAAAATTTATGCAACAGTAATCATATTCATATGGATTTTTCATAAAATTGTTTTTTTTCTTTTCAATATTTTATAATTAAAACCTAATTTTCGTGCCACATCCTCTGGTTTAATTCTTTCTAAAAATTTTTAACTTATATTAGTTGAATTTGTGAAAAAGGATACCATATTTTTAAATATAATAATTTATTATTTATAATATGGTTAATAAATTTTTTTTACCAAATTCTAAAAGGAATATAGTGAAATCTAATTACTGCGGTTAGGTTAAGATTTGATTTATTGGGTGTTAATCATAGAATCTAATGGATTAAAACGACTGACTAATAGTTACAACACCCATTATAGGGAAACATTATTACGTTATCTCATCTAGGTTAGAAATTTATCCATTTTCAATTTTTTTCTTGAGAATAAAAGTTGGTATAGTTGAATATTTAGAAAATATTACAATTATTTCACACACCTCATTTGTAAAAGGGAACCCCCTCCCCACTATTATTCACACCATCCAAAAAAACATTTCAGTCATTTAACACCAAAATTACTTCCCAACATCCCTTCCATCATTCTAGAACCCTAATTATTGTTATAAAGTCATACTATGATTGATTTTCTATAATCCTATATATGATAAATGGAGAAGAGGTAGTGATTCTCAACATGAATCATTATATTATTTTTTATCCATCTCCTTAAATTAATATTATAATATGATTTTATAACTACCAAATTATCTTAAATATAAAATTATTTATTCATAATAAGTTCACGATGTAATAGAATATCTAATTTGATAAAATGTGTTATGAAATCGTAGTTCGTGTGTACGACATAATACAACATAATAAAATGATGTCATTCATTTCACCATTACCACCAACATAGGAGAGTTATGATGATATAAATGTAATATATATATGAAATTTTTAAATTTTTAATACATCTGGGAAAATTATATTATATAAATCTCCATAAATCTAGTTTCTTAGGAGATACAATAACATTTCTCATATGAAGGATGGACATGCACCTCAATAATTGATGTGAGTCTTCATTCAAAAAATACACGACATGGTAGGTTATAAGGATAATTATAATGATTATATACATACACATGAAATAATTTTTACATTCATCTTATTTTTATCATTATTATAACATAATTCTCTATATTCATTATTGTAATGCCCCGGGTTTTTGGGGTCCATTACTTTGTGAAAATATCATGTTGGGCTTTCTGGTCTGGGAATCTCGGTGGAGTAGGCCTACCGGTAGCCTTTGCCTACCGATAGCAGGCCTACTGGTAGCTCGGTCTACTGGTAGCCACAGCCTACTGGTAGCTCTGTCTACTCGTAGCTCGGCCTACCGATAGCGGCAGCTACTAGTAGCTGCTGCCTACAGGTAGCTCAGTCTACCGGTAGCCGCAGCCTACCGGTAGCTCTATCTATAGGTAGCACGGCCTACCGGTAGTGGAAGCCTACCGGTAGCTCTCTCTACGGGTAGCTGCTGCCTACCTGTGGCTGCAGCCTACCGGTAGCGTGCTCTACCAGTAGCTGCAGCCATCCGGTGGGTCGGCCTACCGGTATCCGCAGCCTACCAGTTTCTCGGCCTACCGGTAGATATCACCCAACAGTAGGTCTTAGCTACTGGTGGTTCTGGCCTACCCGACGGGTCTTTTCCAGTGGCGTTCCTTCTCACGCGATTAGGGTTTTAAACACTATTTTGACCTGATGAGCGCGTCTTAAATACCCTTAACACCCATAATAGTTAATTAAAGGGTTAATGAATTAATGAGTCGGTTTAAAACACCCGACCCGAATGTGTCAACCCCTGACCCCTGCCCCTCATGCGGTTTCACGTTTTTATCTCAACCGTCCGTGGGCCTTATAAAGCAGTGGTTTTGGCATTGTTTCATCATTCCTTAGTCGTGGCCTTTCACGAAATAGCTTCTGGTGCATCGGGCACGCCACATCGTTATCCATAATGTTCTGCGCCCGGCCTGAGCGTCGATCGTCGATCAAACAAGTATGGAATTTCTCATCTTCTTTCACTTTTGTGTATCATGTAGGGTGGGCGTTCTTTTGTTTCTGTAGAATTGGTTGGGCCGAACTTAATGAAGATAATAAACGAAGTTCTAAAAAATGAAGGGGAAGGGGTTGTAATTGTTGTTTCTTCATTATATTTTGATTATCTTTCTGAGTTGTGCTGGCTTTCGCCTCTTGAAAATTCATGGTCGTTGGTGGTCTTTCCATGTGCACAAATGAACCCGTTGTGTGTTTTAAATGGCTTGTTTCTAATTGTGAACTCCTGCTGTGAAAAGTAAATTGGTTAATCACGAATACCTGGATGAATAAATTGAAAGCACTAGGAGCAACCCTTCTGTGATAACTCCTGGTTAAAACACATTGAAATTCAAGTCATGGAGTGTTTTAAATCGTTTAAATCTGAAATTACTAGTTACGGGGCCGATTTCTGGAGATGTGGGAGGGGATGGGATCCCCTATTTTTAAGCTCTAGGTGGTCTTGGAATCGTGGATGGGATCTCCTGTTGTTATGGGATCGGTGGTTATGATCTTTTGAGATCGGGTGGCTACCTTGTTTATATCACGATTTGGGGTGGGATCCTCTCTTGTTAAGAACTAGGTGTGGGTGTTATGGTTAATGCTTGACTGGTTAATTTCCTTGGATATTCTTATGGTTTATTTTCCTAGTAGTGCAACAACTTATTTTAACATTATTACTAAACATGAAACTATAATGGGATAAATGGGTTTTGGTTGACGTGAGTTGTGACTCAGACTTGAGTGCTATCGTGTTCTTAGGCTGGCCAAAGAAAAACCTGAAATTTGGGTGGGTTCTTGTTACCTATACTTATATATATTTATAGTTCTGTATTTCTTATTCGCGTCCCAGCCAATTTGAGCACTTATTGCCGAACACCCCCATTTCATGGGGGAGAGTGTTTTTCCCAACACTATTACTAGTTCCAAGTTATTAGCTCCTTTTCTGCTCACTTTCATGGATAGCCCAAGTATCTTCGGGCAGGCTGTGATGGCCTGAGGTCCATTATTAGCCCAAGAACATTCGGGCGGGGTAGTGCGTTGGTTGGCCTGGTGTGTGCGGTAAGAGGTTTCCCAAGAGTCTTCGGGATGAGCCCCTGGTGTCTTCGGGCGTGGTGGTGGTGGATGTGGCCTAGGTGGTTGCGAGCTGGATTCGACAGTGGGACTGCATGTGGTTGTGGTCCAGGTGTGTGCGGGCGGGTGTGGCTGTGGGACTGCGGTGAGAATGGCATGATTTATCTGATGCGTAGGATGTCTCAATAACAAGTGGAAAAGTGGTGTGGGGTACCCAAACATCGATGTGATCTTATTATATATATATTACATGACTTGCATTGTTTGGGGAGTGTTCCCTGTTGAGGGTTGGGTGGACATTTTACCTTGATAAGCGTCTGGTTTACTCCTTTTCTCACGGGACTTTAGTACGTTCCCCCACTTGTGCACGAGAGTCTTTGGTTTTTCCCTACTGAGTGTACTAGTATGCTCACCCTACGTATATAGAATTGATTTTAAGTTTCCTGGAGGACTTCAGGGATCGCGCGGGACTATACTAGCTCGGACCCTCAGGGAAGTTTCATTTGTTGTTTTCCTTCATTGGTACTTGTCTTTGTAGTTATCTTTTGCACCTTGTGGCTTTTACTTTTGAAACATGCATGTGGGAATGGTTTACTTTTGGTTTTACTTTATTTTTTGTCCTTCATGATGTTGGGTTTCATCATATTATCTCCCGATCCTATAAAACAAAAAGGGGTAATGCTTTCCACATTTGAGAAATTTCTATACCCTTGGTGCTAGTCACCACTCTGGGACCTATTGAAGGCGGGCATGAGGGGTCATTATCTCTCCTTCAACTTAATTAAGAAAGGGCCTGGCATTTTTCTGACCCTTCCCTCATTTTTGGTGAAGGCGGGTCGTGACAATTATTTTTTTTCTGTCGGTTAAAAACAATTACATCATTTTTTATGAGTGGACAATCACCTTCACAAAGCAATGTGACTCCATTTTTATAACAAATCCACATTGAAGATGTATATAAATTTATAATATTCTATATATTATATTATGATGTTTCATTAAATATCATAACTTACATAACTTAATAACATGATGATCATTGAAAAATTGAAATGTTACCAATGTTTACCTTTGATCTACCGTATTTATGATAATAATGTACTTCATATTTCATATCCATATTTAATGATTTGATTTAATAATAAAATAAATATTCAAATATGACCATTATTTAATTATTATTATTAGTGATATTATTATACTATGTCATTTGTGTTAAAAATGGTTCTTTATGAAAAAACAAGAATAAGAAAACAAGGGAATTAACAAAAAAAATATGGGAAATAATGAATGATTATTAATGATTGGGTGATAAGATATAATAAAAGGATAATAAGGGATATTATAATTAGTAATATGTTTCTAATTTAAGATTATAATACGTTTAAACTCACTATAAAGATTTTTTATGAATGTTCAACAAGAAGGAATCATGTGGTAAGGGATTTCATAACTCAAATTTCATTTGTTGTGTTAAAATTCTATGTTGTTGATTTTTCCATTATATGATTATGTGCATAATAAATTTTATTATAATAAGTTACATTTAAATTTTTTATATTTATTTATAGTTTATACTTATATTTGATTCATTTTTTAACTCATATTTCAATGTCATGGTAATTGTAAATGATTACTTCATAATCACAATATAATCGAGATTTATTATTCTTGAATTTCCATTTAAGATAATCGATTTTCTTCCAAAACAATGATATCATAAAATGGTTGCATATATATAATTAAAGATTTAAACATGATTTATCAAAGGTATATTTACCTAATTATACCTTTAATTTTCTTTCATTGGGCTATCATGTTGATATTAATAAAAACAACCATTTGGATTTTATCAAAAATGTGGAAGGATTATTATGGTTATTGTCCAAACATGGAACATTAATATAAATTTTATAGCATAAAAGGAATTTTAATATTTATATGTAAATAATTTATGGAATAATCCACATATTCATTGTCAATTCATTTAACATGAATTTTAATGTTTATAATGATCATTTTAAAGAATATTTTTCCATAGTCTTCTAAAAATTCAATGTCTTTTAAATGTGATTTTCAATGATATGGAATAATCCACATAATCATTGTCAATTCATTTATGATTATTATTATTTTATTAGCACAGGTATTAACATTTCATAATTAATTTTTAAATATGACATTTTAAAGATGAAAATGTTACAACCATTTCATATAACGAATGCATTAGACATATTAAGTGTAACTTGTGGCCCAGATACCAATAGACAATCAATGCATCAATATATATGATGAGACAAAATCAGTCGTTGAAACATTGTCATTTTATACTCAATATTATTAAATTTTCATGTTAATGGTTATGATAGTATGTGTCTTGGGAATTGAAATGAAAAAATATTTGACCAAATATGATGTGTTTGAAACCAGGTGATTTGAACTATTTTGTGAAATGTATCAATAGTAAATTTCATGTAAAAGGTGTTTTTTTATTCTGATGATTGACAATATTAATTTCATCATTAAATGTTCAATCATAAAAATTACATGTGATAATTCAGTTTGATATAAAATAAAAGATAAAGTGTTTATTTATACGAAAATATTTAATAATCATTAATTCCTTCCATTTTATCCTCCTGTTATTGGTAAAGTGTATTTTTTCAGTTATATTCCTTTATATATTCATTATAACTTTATAATTCATTGGATTTGTTATAAATATACCCATACGAATATTTTGAAATCACCCATTTCATTTTATCCATAGGTTACCTGGGAGAATTTAATGATTGATGTGTACGAATATGATATAAGAAATATTGATATTCTTGAAAAACTATTAGGTTTAATGTTTTCTATTAAAAAGTAAAATTGGAACCACATATGTATCTACTTTTCAAATACTTCTTATGTTTTTGGTCCTTTGGTGTATGATTCCATGTATTGTATACAAACACAATAATGCAGACATTGGATCTGGGTTTTTGGGTCCAATATATTAAATTTTCTATCATAATAAGTTTATTAGAACCTTTGGGAACCATATTTTGGAAATTTTAGTTAGGATTCAAAAACCTATGATAAAATGTGATGATAAGAATATAATATAATACTTATGATTTTGTATGGTTGATATTATGTGGTATTCCTTGAAATAACTGGGAAAATGAAGCATTGGGATTCACCTAATTGTCAATGGTCCAAAAAAATCCTTACATTCACCTATTTTGACACATATTTGGGATATTATATGGATAATTAACAATTATCATAGAAACAATTAATATGGATTTGAAATAGTGATATCCCCAAAGATCTATAATCTTGATTGTGATATTAGCTAAGTTGATGCATTAAGGAGGACGATCCCCATGACCTAACAGTGATGACCCTTACGTCGACCCTACACCATTGATGGGGGATTCCCCTTCATCATCTCTCATGGATTATAGACCCCAATAATGTCTCCACTTTTCTATCCCCAACAACTAAACTTCATTCAATATGATCCCTCTTAGACCCAACGTCCCAAATTTGTGAGAAGGATACTCAATTTTTTTTGAGCTCACCATCAGAGTTCATAGATTCGTCTTCTTCTGAATTTGTTTCTGATTTGAAAATTCAAGAATCAATATCTATCAATTGATTCATTTGTCAATTTATTTTGTAATATTGGGATTTATAGGATCGATTAAATTTGGGTCTCCTCAAAATTAGTCACATCACTGTATTCTTCACATAAAAGTGTCTTTTAACAATGTCCTTGTCTATCAATCACTCCATATCAAACAAACTCTGGTTCTAACATTTTTAGTGTTCCTCAAACATCCACTTGAAAAATTATTCACTTATGGCGACTACTTGTGTGAAATTTCCTAAACTCTGTCAATCTTTTCAAATAATTTAGATTCGTCAAATGTTCAAAATCATTGTAGGGGTTTGTATAATAATGGATAGATGGACTAGATAATTATTACAACTAATTCCTCCACAAATATACATTTTATTGGTTTTTATTAAACTTGTATTTGAATTAATTGGGTAAAAGTTAGAGATGAATTATGATACAATTAGTCAGTTTTATTTGAGTCATGGTATAATTTCTATCCCTCGTGAAAGAAATTGAGGCACTCATTTGTTGTGTGTAGGCAAGGGAGCTCAAATTCCATGTGTCATGTGAGTAGGTAAAAATAATTTCTTCCTAATATTCTACATGTTAGAATGAACATAAACCCATTGGGGTGTCAATGGATTGATGTACCAATTCTATAGTTGATCATGCTAGAAGATTGGATGGCAGGGACATAGAAAGGAATTTCATTGCGGGACACCAGGATGAACACTTAGTTTTTTGTGGACCAGCAAAGGAGATCACTAAATAGAATAAGAATCATAAATTAACTACAAATTCAATTTTTTTGTACATCAATATATGACTATTTAGCGACCAAATGTGCACAACAGGACATGATGAGTTTGAATCTAAATAATCACCAAATGGTTAAAATGAGGCAGTTATTGCTATAGGGAACAAACTAGTTGGTACTACAGGTTATAGTTATATATATATTTACATATTCATTTTATTTATCCATAATATAGATATTTGTATACTTATTGTTACTATTATATATATATATATATATATATATTTTATTCAATATTTTTTGGTTTGGAAAGGGGATTTCCATTTCCATAAAGGAAGTCACTCATTGTTCTTCAATATTAGGATATTGTGATGGTGGGAGTAAATTGGTAAGAGAAACGCGGGTCCTTTAGTGCAGGTGTCATGGATGGTGGTTTCATATTGCCACAATTTCCACAATAGCCTATACCCAAGATATCCTTCCACTCTACCTACTGGGATAACATGTACCCAACCAACGATTTCTGCAATTTCAAATACTTAGGATTTCTACCACTACGTTGCACCTTTATGACAACTAGGAATACAGATTCACACGTGTTTACATGTGATGAGTTAACCATTGGTATGCCATATAAATTTCACACTCCGACTCCTATGGGGTGGCAAAACAGATGGGCCTTGCCCCCCCTCAAGCCATTGAAAACATGGTTCGATACATAGATAATTATATTTAATATACCAAAATATAATATATATATACATATTTAATATATCTATATATTATTTTTAATATTATATAGATTTTATTATATATATATATTATTTATAATATTTAAATTTATTTAAATATCAAATATGTTTTTCAATGTGTCTGTGTATATATATTTATATATTTTATAATGAAAAAAATAAATAATATTAAAAATAATTTTAAATTTATATTATTTATACTAAATTATTATTCTATTTAATTTTCAATAAAATATTATTTTTATATTGTGAAATGATTAATTATTTCAAAAAAATCTATATATAGATACATATATTTATTATTTTGATTGTAAGTTGAGTTAACAATATTTTATTGGATTTTTATGTATAAATTTATTAACCTTAATTAATATTTTATATAGATATAGATTTTATATATACACCCAAAATGATGATTTCATAAAAAAAATTTCTCATTTATTGAATTTGATAACATCAATTATATTTTATTGACCAAATGATGTAGAAAGATAAGGATTCTATGAAGGCCATCTTATATTCATTTAACCATGCATGAGATTATAGGTAGGTCCATAAAGAAGATGGCATAATGCAATAATATACATCAACAAGATATATCAGATAAAAATTAGAAAAAAATACCAACCATTGCAATGTCTATCCAATTCAAATTTAAACATATATATATTTAAAATAGAATTTAAATAAATAAATTACCTTATATAAAGGACATAAAAAATATTTTGTTACTACATCACAACCTCACCATATTTATAATAGTGTTTCTAAATAAATATTCTTGTTCTTTTAATTGTTTCATATCCCAATCCTACACTATTTATATAGTGTAATAAATATTTGTATATTCATTTATATGTAGACAATAGGTGATTAAATATTATTTCAAAATAATTATAAAATTAATCATGTGGAGAATGATGGGGTATAGACATAGATAGCCAAGTAAATTCATTGAGGACAACAATTTAGAAAAACCAAAACTGAATATTCAAAACAGTTTTCAAGAACACAACTGATAATAAATAAAATAAAAATAGTATACAACAATAGGAGAATAAATACAGATCAAATAATGGAAAATAATAGTCCCATGGATCCATATCTCCAAATGAAAAATATAGAAATAATATTGGAACCTATAAAGATAATCACATGCCAGCATTTTTAGGTTGAAGAAAATATGAGACTCACATATCCAGATCTCAATGGTTTGTTCAGAAACCCAAACAAAAACCAAACACCAGATTCGACATGATGTTAGAGCTATTGGAGGTTGTGGGTCTATTTGATTTGAGCATCGATTCACTAAGGAGGATCATAATCAATGGATGGATTATACGGAAACATTATGATATTATGACGAGTTCGCAACATGTTATGTTTTTTTAATTAGATCGGGACATTTTTGTCAGTGGTTATTATTTAATCGCTGATAAAATTCATATTTATATGGGCTTTTTTAGCACTGATAAATGAAGGACATTAACAGGTGCTAGAAAATAACTGATATAACCTCACTATTAAGAGTTCTAAAAAGGTCAAATACAGATATCAGTTATTAGATCATATTTTTTATCCATTTGTAAATTAATTATAATTATATTGATAAATAGTAAATCAATTTATATATATATATAAATAATTTATCAATAAATATATATATAAATATTGAAAATATATTCCTTATTTAAATATATTTATTTTAATTTAATAATTATTTAAATACATAATTATTGATATATATTTGTAGAAATACTTTTTAAGAAATAATATTTATATAATTATATATATTTTTATAACTCCATATATAAAATATAATTTATATAAATATGTATATTGTAAATATATTCATTATTTAAATAAATTTATTTTTAATTTAATAATTATTTAAATATATATAATTATTTATCTATAATAATATAAATACACATTAAATATATTAACTTATTAATGATTTTAAATAGATAATTGTATAAATATAGTATGAAAATATTTATATTTATTTATTTATATATAATTGTTTAAAAATATTTCTGTACGGATATTTTTTTTACATTATTATTGAATATCTAATTTTATGTGCAAGAATGTAAAAAATTAGTGAATTCGAATTAATTAAAAATAATTACACTATAATAATATTGATATATGGATAAGGTTTTTTCAGTAAATTTTATATACAAATGAATTAATTAAATATTTGTGAAATAAATATAACACACATATGATCTATGTTATATTGGAGAATGAAATGACATTCGATTATATCTATATTTTTCTATGCAATTAGTTAGTATTTTTAATTTATATTACTTTTTTTATAAATAATTATTCACAAAATATAGCGCATAAGTATTTTTTAATAAATAAAGAATATTTATATTAATTAATATAATATTATATATTTAATATAAATGGTACCATTTTCCAGTTCTAAAAATAATCCACTAATAAAGGGTAATATTTATTTGTGTTGAAAATAAAGCTCTAATAGACCATACCCTTGATCAGTGTGAAAAAAAATTCTGATGATCGGTTAATTTTATCATAATATTATTTAGCACTGATAATGTTTCCATTTATCCATGCATTTTTTGTATCACTGGTAAATACATGCACTCATAACTACATTTTTTAAAGTGGGAAATATAATGTACATAAAATGACCGTACTTGCTTTAAATGGTGGATTTTTGAATGTATGAATACATTATTATCTAATCATTGTAACCAGATCAATAATGGACCATTGAGAACCTCATTTTCAATTTCAAATGATGAAACACATCATAAGTCTGTGGAAAAAATATTTGTTCTTTATCGTCACATGATTGACTTTTTGAGAAGAAAAAAACAAGAAAAGTAAACCATCAGCTTTCTTTGTAATAAGAACCAGTACATCCCAAGGAGAGAAGCTTAAGCATTTAAATCCTTTCATTGGATGTTCATCCAAATATGATTTGAATACGTTGCTTTATTTCAGTTCTATGTGAAATGGGGGAAAAGAAACCGGTTGAGAACTACACAGTAAATCAATAGATAAATAGACCTACCGTACCACTCAAAAACAATAGATATTAATGAAAAACACATTAATGAACTCTATAATGACTATATGGAGATGCCCACTAAAATATTACCAATCTATATAAAAAGTAATCATATATATTACTATCAACAATATTTTATAGGAAGGTATGATTCTATTATGCATTAGGTCCCATTGTCCTTCGAAGACACTACAAACACCAATATGTAAAGTGATGGTGACCTCTTAATGATTACAATCAATCCAAGAGTTATTTTTGATGTTCCTATACTTCCTGAAAAGATGCAATGTGTTTTCATGCCGAGAATGAGAAATGCCCATGAAATATCAACATTTTTTGAGAGAAAACAGAAGTGGGGAAATAGAGATCCATCTCTCTAATTGATCCAAGGGGTTTATTAATATTTATTTTACAAGATAAAATATCCATATAATGATTTATAAGATTAACAAAACAATATGAAATAACGAAATGTGATGCACCCTTATCAAATTGATTAGCCACCAATGATGATTCTTTAGTGATTGTAAAACTCACAGTCAGTAGACTTGTATCCACTTCCTCTAGAGACTTTTCCAGTATGTGAAGAAACATCATCCTGGATACCTATGGACAGAACCCTTTTATACATGATGCATTATATTTTTCCACGTTTTTTGAAGTTTCATATGATCACGTGAAACATCTCAGATTATAATACACATGGAATAACCTTTACAACCAATTTTAGCATCTGAGGGAGCCAATTTTTTTGGGTTCTGTTGGGAAAACCCACTTTTAATGTCATGTATTTCCACAATGAAAATACATAAAATTACCTTTTCCAGGTACTGAATTGTGTGTAGAAAAACCTATCCATTGAGAACCTCTATTAGAGTCATCATGCATCTACATTCCCCTAGATTAATCCGCATGACAAATAAGAGATAAATAAACTCTTGAAAACACTGACAAACCTGCCAGGTCCATCATGACCTTTAGTTCCCTATCATGTACATCAGCATAAGAAGGAATTTATTGCATGCAATCATGAGATTTTATATCATGAAGAACTGACAAATCGAACCATTGTTCCATAATCTTCTCAATCAATAAAATTTTATGTTAGAAATACACAAGTATAGGTAAATCATTTTCACACTCATTCATGGTCCTATCCGCCTTCTCGTGTTTGAAGAACATAGTGAACATGTCTAACAGCATTGACTATGGGTATAATTGGTTAGATAAATGAACATTTAAGAATTTCCACACACTCATCCACCCATATATTTTATCATGACCATCATGTTATAGTATCTCATGCTTGGTCTTTATTGCACCATTGTGGCACACATCAAATTAATTTTTTCGTGGGTCTCTAAAACAAAATAATATTCCATTCTCCTCAACCAATAAAAATTCTCTAAATGGAAATATGATCACTAGAATAGTATTGGATTCTTGAGAGGAAACTATTGGGAAATAATCCTGAGAACATCCCTAGGAGGTTCCATAGCTAGTTCCTTAATGGGAACTAATGGTGGTGCATGTCCCAACGCATTGATTGTTTGAACAATCACATCAGTTGGAATCAAGAAAACAATTGGATATACTTAATATGGATTAGCAGAAACATTATCCTAGAACATATTACCTTGTCTTAATGGAGGCATGATTCTACACGACATCTTCAAACTAATGATAAGACATTTGATTTACCATCATATAGATGACCATGTGGAACAACCCACAAATACACAGACAAGATTTTATTTTTAATCTATCCATACTCAAATAAGGAAAATAACTGAACTAATCCTCAAGATATGTTTCCCTAACGACCCCAGGAGACATATGGTCCATTACACTGATATATTGATCGCCACTAAATTGAAACTACCTCCTAGGTCCGATGAATATTTCACAAAGTCATATTTACTTCAAGACAAGAATATTTACATTCTTTGATACCAATTTGTCATGAACAAGCCTGGATACATTGGTAACCCGACAAACAAACCGACAAAGAAGAAGACTGAAGAGATTTTATGAACCCCATGGGTTGGAAACTGGATCATTTAATCATAAAAATTTGTAGTGGGAGTTATTTTTTCTATTGAAATTCATAATTAAAAGTTACTAGTAAATAATTCATAGAAAATAATCACTACTAGGAGAACAATAAAAGAATTCAAACATGGATTATAATAAATTCTATTCTTATAAGATGTTTAGAATGTTTTCTATCCTAATGTGCCACCCAAATTAACTCAATAACTACCTATGGATTTCGTGATCTCTAATAAAAAACAATGATCAAAATTTATTTCAGTACTTCATAAAAATATAATTAAATCCCATTATCCATTGGAAATATTCCAATTTTTAATTTAAAACCCATAGTGGGTTTTGAGTCAAAAAATTTCTTTTTCACTAAGATAAAACTGTAAGGATTCTATAAAAAACTTTTTGAAGACATTTTTCAAAAGAAGGATTTGAATCCAATTATTAACATTCAAAACCAAATTAATAATTAAATTAGTTAATTTAATATTCCAAATATTCAATTAATTTAATAAAAGACACCATATCAATGGAATTGGGGTTTCTAATTATTTTTCCACCAAATCCATTTAATAAATTAAATTCAACATTTTAATATAATTAATTTTCAGGAAATACTAATTTTAAATTATGAAATTTAAATCTCAAAATTTTCCATAAACACACTCCATTTCAATGAAATTATGGGATTTAAATCATCAGGGGAAAACAAATTTTTTATTTAAAACCCCAATTCAATGGATTTGAGTTTTCCCAAAAAAACTATTGAAATCCATTTAACACAAAAACAACTAATTACATTATTTTTTAAAAATGAAATTAATCAAGGAAATTTATGGTTAATACAAATTGGGCATCATAATGTAACCACCAACATTGGGATTAATGAATCTCGAATCGCAATGATGTTAAGAAAAATACCAATAGAGAACAATCAAAATAAGGATATATATATATATTAATCATATGTTTTGATTAAAAAAGTGGTTATTATATCCACAAATCAGTATAGATTTTGATGGAACCCTAGGCTGAAGATGATACATCGTAGAATAATAATAATATAAAAAATGAAACCTGCTCGTTCAAAATTGAAAGTTGTTCCTCAATATTTTTTTATTCTTTGTGAGGGATTTGAGGGGAAATAACCTTCCAAGGATGTCCAACAATGGGATAAACTGATAATAGGTCATAATAGTCCATTTGTTTACAAATAATGCGGTTCAAAAAAATTTATGCAATGTTTGGAATACATTAAGTCCCATCAACATGGTTTCCTAGACTAAGACACACAGTTTAGTCAAACTGTGTGAACAATCTGAACATAATATAAACAGGTTTCATAGTTTCTCTAGATATGGAATATGGTTTTGTAAATCAAGAAAAATCCAATTGGTATCCACTGTCCAATTCTTTCATATTGAGGTAGTAGGTAACATGGTTTGGAAAATTCTAAAGAAGAAAATAAATATAAAAAAACTACAAAATATCACCCAATGTAACCCAAAAAAAAACCCAACCAAGGAGTGTTCAAAATGATGGGTTTTAGAATACCTAAAAATAGTTACACAATGTTACAATTAATTTAAATATTTATTTACATAATCATCCTTCCAATTAACATGAAGTTGGATGGAAGCGGTGATGGATTTAAATTCCTTAAACTAAATAAAAATAACTGATAAAATAATTTGGCTTTTTTAAGCAACAAAAATGTATTAGTATAGATTTAAAATATAAAGCTTTTTTCATATGAAGATTAGTACATTTTTCCTTCATAATAGGGGTATGTTGGTTTTTCAACATGATGGTTATTTTTAGCACTCAGTTATTATAACAATAAAAAAATTTCTTATTCAACATGAATCACCCATGTATTGAAAAATTTTATATTAAAAATATGAATGCCACTGACATTATTAATCCTCATGTCGACTAATAAATTCATTCTATGTTTATTTGTTTATTTTTTGTGGATAAATTTTTTGATGATGTGATTGTAATTTCAAAATAGAATCAATGAGATGATACTTCTTTATAATTGATAAAAAGCCTCTACGATCCATTCAATTGAACATTATTACAAATTTCAGTCAAAATTAATCTAGTAATAATGTACTCTACCAAGGTTAATTAAGAGTAAATCGATATTATATTAATTTGTTTTAGTAAAGTAATGAATCTATATAATAATATTTCAATAATATCTTCCTAAATTATTAAATTATGTGTGGGCACAACATTTTTCCAAGTATCTATATCAATTGGAAGTTGAATTATTGTGGTGATCCCAATGTAACTATCAAATATGGACTTTTTTGGACAGTATGATTTTCACATGCAATCAACTAAATATTGAATATGAATCCTCTATCTATCACCTTAAATTAATTTTTATCCCCATTATGCTACAATTATTATAATTTTTTAAGGACATAATTGGTCACATATTGATATTTCCTCATCATAAACATCATTTATATTTGATTAATCATGATTGGTATCATTGTTATGTACAAAACATTGTTTTCAATCCATAATGTATGAATTTTCATGTTGAAAAACCTATTTTTCATTAGGACTATGTGCATCAGTATGTACAAAAACCAGTTGTTACTCTACATTGGGAGCATCTTCAGGTTCAGAAACATGTTTTTTACCAGTATGGGTTGTATTAGAATGTTCATAATCAATTTTCTAAATAATTTATTTAACATTTAATATATATTACATATAATTAGTAGTGAATATATAATAATTTTAGGTAACATAGATTGAATTAATAAAATGAATAGAACATTGAAATCCCTTTTTATAATAAATGTTAAATGGATTTGACCCCTTTGTTGAGGATCCAACTCACATAATTGTGGTCTGTTATAACATAAAATACATCATCTAAATTTTGGTTTTCATAAAATTATTGTGAAATACAACTGATTAGTAATACATCATAGAATTGAAATATGCGCCTTCAGTGGTTTTGGATGATAACCGAACAATTTACCACATTCTACATGTAATATTTGAAAAAAAAATTAATCATAAAATATGTCATTTTGTTTTAAATATTTGATCTATGTAACCTTTTGTATTGAATCCTACTTTAACAATTCAAAAGTCTTTTAGATTAACTACACTCTGTTTATCAACCAACATATAATGAAATATCTTAACATGAAATGTGGTATAATTCCATATCTATCAATTTTTATGTCGGAGATGTATGAAATATTAACATATATTTGATTACTTATCCTTGGTACCAAATACATGTAACGCTTCATCCATAAGTGTAACTCCACAATTTATTATAGTAATTTATATACCATGTTTATTTTAATATAATGTGTTACCACTAATTTAATAACCATTATTTGATAATACATGGACTCTTGGGCATCCAGATAAGAATCAAGGTCGTTCTAAAATTGAAATGATGTTTTCATATGAATCCTTAATAATATGGTCTCCAAATAATCCAATAAACAGTAGATTATGTTTATTAGAAATCATTCATTCATAACTTCATTGATTAAAATTCCTTTGAATTACATTATTGGATTTACATATGGTTAATCCTATAAAGTAGTATAAAAATGAAATGTTGTACCTTGTACTACATTGTAAAATAAATTGTGAAAAAATTCATTTCCACACAAGATTCCCTTTGATATTATATTTTTATTGACAAATTCATTCCCCATAAGACTCATATTTTTTATAAAATCCATCAATTTATATAATAATATATAATTATTAAATAAATCCATATATAATACTTTAATATTTGATATACCCATTCAAAATTGTTGTATTCTTTCAACAAGATACATCTATTTATAATGTACAGGAAAACTTAGTCAAATTTATCTAACCACCTAAACCATCAACTAAAAGGTTATATAGATAAATGAATGTGGGAATAACATCTCCAATTAAAGTAATATGACTATTAAATATTTTTAGATAGTTGTAAATTTCAAAATAACAAAGTGTTTTTTCATATAATATTGAATAATAAATGGGTATTGGTTAATATATTATTTAATTTCATATTCATAATTCAATATAAAGATACATGTATTAGAACATGAATCATAACATGAAATTAATTTCATTTTAGGCCCTTTAACATAAAATTAGTCCTTGACTTGATATTCATGATAATTTATGAATACCCATATAGATCCTTTACATCATTCACTATGTTGATAAAACAAAACCTCTCTTATATGGAATAAATATGCGACGCTGGAAGAGGAAAATATATCTTTCGCCCTTCAATGGAATAAAATAATATTCTATCCCCATGTCAATGACTTCCAACCAAATAAAAATGTCATTATTATATTTTCTATGTGAATTTACATTTTTTTCTAATTGAACTATCTAATATAACTTTTTCCACATCCCTGAAATAAAAAAAATGATTACTGTAAAGAAATTATATTTATTGAAATTAAAAAAATGATATCATTTTCCAACTGGATTTTACATGGCTTTTCAGAGATGGTTTTCCAATTTAAATTCTCATATATTATAAATTCTCAAATGAAATTTCACCTATTAGTGGATAATATTTTAGACCTTGTTTTGAACACCCATAGAATGATGTCATCAAATATTTGTATTTATGTCTTCTGGGTAGAAATTTATAATGTCTTAGAAACATGGTCATTGATAGTCAATTGGTTCAATCCAAAAGTAAGGTATATTATATAAATACATATTATTAATTTGAACTGATTGATCGACAATATTTATATGTTATTCTTTCAAACTATTGAATCCATATTAAAATACCTTCCCCAATGTTTTAACATACACATATACACATACACATGTGCATAAAAAAAATACATTCATAGAGATATGCATATATTCACACAAACATAATCATACACATATATACTTACACTTAATAATACATATACAAAAACACATATATCCACATTATCTTGCACATACAAAAACACATACAAATTCACATACACTAATACATACATATGTGCACATACAACATAAATTTTTAAATACATACCCATACATAGACACGTACTCATACACACACATATATTTATATATATTTATTCATATATACATAGAAATTCACATACACGTATACATATGTATAAAAAACACATACAATTACATTCATTATTATGCTCAATAACATATAAACAATAAACGTAGATAAACATACAAACACCACACAACATAATAGATGCATACAAATACATCATGTACATGAAAAAACTCATAAAAACACTCAAATACAAATTAAGATACATATATTATTAAATGTAATACAAATCAATTATATAAAAAAATGTTTTTATGTATATATACTTGTTGAAATATAAATTTTATTTAAAAATATAAAAGAATGTATATATTTATATATGATAACATATTCAGTTATTCATTTAGTAACCATAAAAAAGTGCTCATAATTGTAGGTTTCTTAAATGTGTTTAAAAAATATAGAAAGGGAACCCTTTTATTTGTGCTTTATTATTAGAAAAATTTAATCTTTCCCCAAATGTGGTAGTGAAAAATCAATATAAAAACGTATGGAATTGCTAATAGAAGTGATTTTATATTTAATGTATTGATAAATTTAACTGATAATTATCAATAATCATTAAATTCATAATACAATGAGTTATATCATGATAGTTAATTATACCATAGGAAAATCGGCGTTGCCAAGGGGCATCGTTGAAGAACATCTAATAAAGTGTTGCATCACTGGTAGGCATTGAAAATTGAGAATCATGGGATATCATCTGGGAGAGGGTGGTAATAGAGGGTGGTGACCGTGGTAGGTAGTCTGTGTGGGGTGCCGTGAAAGGTTGTGGTGGTGACTGTCCCTTTCGGGGTTGTTGCTAGATGTTCGATGATGATTGAATGGTGATTGACAATGGTAGGATTTATCGATTTGGTGTCGTTGAATGTCGGTTAAGAATGGGTGGTGATGGTCAGATCCATCATCCCCCTCTCTCGGCTCATTGGAATTGTAAATGAGGTCCCGTGGAATGTTGTCTGATATATGGTGGTGATGGTCATGTTTGTCTTCCCCCTGTTTAGACTAGTATGCTTTTTCGATGGGGATTCATGGCAGGTTATCTGAGAGAGTTTGGGGAAACCCCAAGGGGGGACATAGGGAAATAGGCCGCACCTGCTCTTACGCATGAGGAATGGTGATACAACACACTGTAAAACCATATGGGGGTTTGTAAACCTCACATTGGACCTTGTTCACGGACACAAACTTCATCTTCACACTCGACCAATACATCATTCTTTCTTCAACCGAAATTCTGGTTCTCCATTGACACATAAACTCACTGAAAGAAAATAATTTTCTAAAGCACGGTCCATGTGTGTGAATGTATATACACCTAACTACTCCACATACCAGTTTGGACTAATTTCAATTTTGATATTAATTTCACTATAATTTCACCTCCTCAGTATATTCATTAATTTCATTTTGATTTTATGGTTCAATATGTTTTGACCCCATTAAAGAATATGGGTTGTCTTTGTAGCAACCCCGAAATTGTAATCAATGTTTTATTATAATAATATTTTAATAAATAGATTTATATATAATTAAAATAAACTAAAAATACATTTAAGATTATTTTCATTAAATATAATAAATGAAATTTTGTTTTTAATTTAATTTGATTAAAAGTTAATGATAATACATATAAATAATTTAACCTATAATTTATAGTTATCAAATTAATTTTTGAAACACAAATAAGATTTTTCATTGATAAAAAAATTATTTTAAAATAAATATATATTTTTTTAATAATATTCTTTTATTATAACACTAAATAAGTGTAAATTTTTTAATAAAATTATTATTATTATAAAGATTAAATATTTACTAAATATATGATATATATGTTGTTTTGTTTTTATAAAATTGATAAATTATAAATATATGAAATTATTATTATAATAAATAAAGAAAATCATATTTCTGTTTTAAAAAAATGAAATTTGAATTATTTATATTTAAAAAATAATTATATTTACATATATTTAAAAAATTATAATTTTATTTATATAAAAGAATTTATATAAAGGATACAAAATTTTCAAACACATTAAATATAAAAAACCATGATTCATTAAAAAATAATGTTTTTATTATTTGATAAAATAAATTAATAAATAAATAAAATATGAATTCATTGTAATATAATAAAAACAGTATCATGTATTGGACAAAATAAAGTAGTACAATAAAAAATCAATGGGGTGTCGTTGACTAATAAATATTGACTAATAAATTTTATTATAAATGGAAATTAATTAATGATTACATCATTAATTAACATTAATTTTATAATTAAAGTAAATAAAATTTGTTAGGATGTATTTCACCTAACATCTTGAAAATCTACAAGAAAAATTCCCAATGTCAATCTGGAAACCCTCCATCCCATCCCTCGGGTTGTTCCTGGACTTCAATAGTTTTCATAATTTTGTATCAATTATTTTTAATAACATGGATCAAATTTATTTTCCCTCAGTTTCATATAATATTGAGTCATGAAATATAGAAAGATATTAAAACATTTTATCTAAACCATCACTTTTTACATCAAAAAATATTACCCTCAACTCCCTATGTTCCCCCATTTTTTTATACCGGATTTCAAATAGCCTCAAATCCCTCTACTAACCCAAAAATAGTTATGGGTTCATAAATTTTCAGAAAATAAATTATTTTAAGATGGGTTTCTTACAAAATAATAAATGAAATTACGTGTTATAGTTAAATTTTTTGATACATAATTACTATAGATATAATTAATTATACATATTATTTATGGTTTTTAATTAATATTCAAAACACAAATATGGCTCTGCATTGTTTAAACGAATATTTTAAAATAACTATACTTATTTAATTATATTTTTAAAATATAATTTCCATTAATATATTAATTAAGTGAAAAAGACATTTATAGAAAATTTAAATTATTATTAACATTATTTATTTTCCAAATATTAAATATATAATAGGTATTTTTATAATATTTGTAAATTATAAATATATATAATTATTATATTCGGAAAAACATACATCATATTTATTTTTCAAATATAAATTTAATTTTAATTAATTATATTAATATATATATATAAACATTAAAATTCTAGATACAAAATTATTACATTATATTATATTTACAAAAAAAATCATAATGTTATCTGTGTATAAAAAGATGCATGATTAAAAAATTAATTTTGATATGTTTTGATAAAAATCCAATATAAAACAAAAAATATGAATTTAAAATAAAATAATAAAAAAATCATGGATTGGCCAAAAGAAAATGGTAAGAAAAAAATAAAGAGGCATAAAAGAAAGGGATTAATAATTTTTATAAAAAGAAGAAATATTTTAATGATTACTATAAAAATTAGTATTAATGTAAAACATAATATTATTAAAAAATGTGAGGTTTTGTTCAATTATAAATCATGAAAATCTACCAACAAAATGCCCAAAGTCAATACTGAATGCCTCGAGACATTCCCATTGGTTTTAAAACAACATGAATCCTTTTTATAAATTTTTTTTCAATTATTTTATTAACATTGGTCAATTTTATTTCCACAAGAGTCTCAAATTATTGCATTATAACAATTAAAATCTTTTAATTTTTTTATTTAAACCTTCAGTATTAACGTCAATATATCTGACCCTTGTGTCCCCATGTCCCCCCCTTATGAATTGCTCTAATTCAATTAGCCTCAAATGGCGAGTTGATCAAAAAACATATAAGTGATCATTTTATTTAATCAAATTAATTGTTTTACTAAGTTATATATATGTGTGTGTGTGTCTGTGTGTGTCTATGTACATATATACATAAATATAACTATCTAGTTTCAGTGTATATGAAATGTGTTTTTTGTAGAACTATGATGGGTAAACGTTCTTGGTTTGTAATATATATTTGGTGTTTTTTATTTATATGTTTATATTAAAAATACACAGGATATATAATCATTGAACCCATGTTGCAGGTTCTTGGATTTTTTTGTTTTTTAATTACATTATAAATACATCTATACATAGTACACATAACAATAAATAACCACATGAAAATCATGTCAATGTGTGGTACACAATACACGAAAATTATCATCTCAGGATGGTTGTTCAAACATGAGAGTCAGGTCCTCTGCATGATTGATTCCGCGTATCCAAAAAATTACGTGGCGGAATATCAAAATATTAAATAATATTGGTTTAAATAAAATTGAATTATTTTAATGTAGTGGACATAAATACGCTTCAATCCTATTGTGATCAAATTAAAAAAAAACACAAACTCAAAAATATTAAATAAATACGAAATATATAATAATAATTCATTAATAATAAATACAATTGGAAATATAATAAAATAACCAATATTTAATAATCGTATGTTAAACTAAAATTATAACAATAATAATTAATTTTTTTATGTTTATAAATATATAATAACTACGCATCATTAATAATTTGTTTTATGTTTATAAACATATACCAGTAATTTATAATTTGTTTTCTGATTATGACAATAGTATATGATGATAATTAATCAATTATTTATGTTTAAAAATATATAAAAATAATTAATAATATGTTTTGTGTTTATAAATATATAATTACTCATTATTTTTTTCACTATAAACTTGTTTATATTTATTCACTATAAATTTGTCGGTGGCAATTAGCATTGAAATTTTACATTGTTTTTTATATATTAATATATGATGTATACGTACACAAAATGTGTATTAAAAATTATGACTAAAAAAATTATTTTATTTTTATTACAGGGAATATATTATGAATGGAAATAAACACTGGAAATTTACAATGAAATTTTTCATATAAAATATTCAGTGGAAATTTCTTCTAGAATTATGAATTGTTTTTTATGAATTGTTATACTCTCAATTATAATTTAAGTGAAAATAAAAACGTAAAATTTATTATGACAATTTTATTTTGAAATTTCAACTGTAATTTTCCTATGGAAATTTTCATTTTTTATTTAGGTATTATTATATATTCACTTCTAATTTAAGTTGAAATTTGAATTAAAAAATTTGTAATGAAATTTTTCAACCTATGATCTATTGAAGTGAATTCAAACTCAAATAAATTTAAAATATATCATCAATAAAATCAGAATTTTAGTAACAACATACAAAAAAACCAATCATACCTAGAATGTAGTTCCCACAACAAACATAGATTAAACTGATTACATTCAACTATTAATTTCAGTTTCCAACTAAGAATTTTCATTGGGATTGTCTGACATTCCTATGTAAATTTGTACATAAAATTATATTGTATATTAATATATGTATAAATACATATTTTTGTATTTATATCTATCTATATATATATATATATATATATATTCATGAATTCAAATTATGTACAATAAATTTTCTCTAAAATATTTTAATATAGATTTATATTAGTTAGTATTTATATTGTAAATATAAAAAAAAATTCAAATACAAATTTACATTGATGTTTGTATATACTTACATAAAATTTTCACTCTAAATTTACACTTGAGGTTCATAAATCAATATTAACATGATTATTAGTATTTGTATATTTTTCATTGTGTTTATTTTTTGTTTTCATTGAACATTTTCATCATTCATTGAAATTGTATTGTAAATTTTAAAGACATTTTTTCACTAAAAATTTTCATTTAAATTAAACTGGAAAATATACATTGAGAATTTTCATTGGAAATTTTATTAGAAATTGGAAATAAATGTTTCAGGTTGAAATTTGATGAAATTTTCACTATAAGTATTTAGTGTAAACTTTCAATGAAAATTTATGATTAAAATTTATATTTTTTATTTATAGATCAATATATCTTCATTTTAATTTAATGTATAAATTTGAACTTCTATTTTGAAGTTAACACTAGAAACCTCTAGTGGATGTTTCCAATAGAAATTTTCAGGGAATGTTTGCAATGAATATTTCAGTAAACAATTCATGATTTATGAAATGTTTATAGAAAAATTGGAATCCATAAATTTTACATTAGAAGATTATAATGAAATATTCGAATTAAAATATTTAGTAAAAAATTTCATTTATTACATATATATTACTATATTTTCATTATAATTTTAAGCGCCAATTTGAAATGTAAATATCATGTGGAAATTTGATATTTCTGCATGATATTTGCATTATAACATTAATGAGGAAAATTACCTAGGAATTTCCTGTGGAAATATCGATGAGAATTTACAGCTGCTGCAATGTAAAAAAATGCCCAAAATGCATAATGGGGGCATTTTTGTCCAAAACCCCAACTAGAGGGTGAGGTTTAGGTTCCCAACCTGAGAGGATTTAAATACCAAAATACATCCTTTGACTTTTAGATTTATCTTTATATATATAATACATAAAAAATTTGTTAAAATTTCCAATATAAATTATGTTTATAAATATAACATAAATTTTTTTTAAATCACTTATGTTTCTCAATTTGGGGATAATATTTATTTTTATTGAATTGATAAGTTATTTTACATCAATTATATTTGATAAAACAACTATACTATTTAGTAAAAATACAAATATTTAATGTATTATATTCAGCATTATAATATATATTTATATTTTATTATATAAGTCATTATTATAAATGATATTATTATAGAAAACTATGTTCAATAATGTTTATAAAAAAATTAAATTAAATTATTTTTTACCGAATTCATTAAATATAATTAGTTTATAATATAATGTAATTTAATATTATAAAAATAATTATTCTAAATCATTATTGACATAATTAACATATAATATATTAATGTTATTAAATTATATTAATTTAATAATATAATAGACCAAATTAATAATTCATGTGATCCATTTTTCTTTATAAATACTATTGAAAATTTTAATTTATAAAATATTTAACTTCAAATATGATGTTTGTATTATTTATAAATAAATATTATATCATGAAATCTAAATAATATATATATATCAGTTGCATTATTTTTTCATAAATTTATCTTTAAATATTTTCTTTAATGCTATTTTTGTAGGTCACATTGTGCTTATGATTAAGGTGAAGGTTATTCCAAAAAGTCTCAATTGAATTATGGATCATTTTCCTCATGTATCAAAGGAATTAATAGTATTCATT
The DNA here is from genome assembly GCA_963277665.1 of Viscum album. NCBI lineage: Eukaryota > Viridiplantae > Streptophyta > Magnoliopsida > Santalales > Viscaceae > Viscum > Viscum album. Next base: position 5,807,898 of record OY728121.1, on the reverse strand, counting down.
ATTTTTCTATTGTCTGTATTTAGTTGGTTAACCTATAGTAATAATTTACTACATTGAATCCCAAAACTTCCATATTAAAACATTGATTGTACTTTTCCACATCGTTTGTTCAAGGAAAACTCAGAATAACCCTCAATTCCTATTCCTTGAACAATAACTCATGTTAATCCAAACAACATATAATATTAGCATCATTCAAACTGGAAAACATAGTGACATCTCCCCAATCAAAAATGTCTAGGGAGGTGGTCATAATCCCACATATTTAAACAATCCATAAGACCCTCCAGATCATTCCTTTGGATCCATCTATAATCTTCCAATGTTGTCCCTATCAATGAAGAACACCCAATCCACTTCGGAATCTCTATGAAAATACAGGGTGAGGGATAAGGACTATGTCCAAAAATCTCATGTGGGATAATATTTGGATTCAATTATTTTATTCCATTAGGATCCATTGATATGAATCAAATATCATCATTTATTATTTGAAATAGCAATGTTGATCATTCACAAGTATTAATACCCTATACCATCTCAAGGTTCATGGATACATAGATTATCTTAAGAAAATTAATTAACATTTACCCTTATCATTCATACCCCTACATAACCTGAAAATGAGAGAGAGAATTTGGAAAATCAAAACGTAAGTAATATTATATAAATACATATTATTAATTTTATATGATTGATCTACAAACTTTATAAATGCTTCTTTCCTTACTGTTGAATACCTATTTAAATTCCATCAGTAATTTGTGACTTAAAATTTTTTTATGATTCTATAAAGAACAACTCATTTAGTCTAAAATATATAATCATATGTATCCAAACATATTTATTATGTTTATGGATCATCCGTATAACCAATGATTTGAAAATATCTTGTTTTATGTAATCAGTCTCACACGAGCTAATTGAAATTTCTGACTTGGAAAAATTACCCGATTATCTAGATTCATTATTATATTTTTTCATTATCATGAAAATGTATATTCATTATTAAAAGTTTTACCTTTTAATAAATAAATCTACCATTGTAAAATAAGAGATGGAAAATAGGTGGAATTCATCTGTAAAAATTCCCCCCAGAATGATTTTTTCTTTAACATCCACCGAAATTAAATTACAAATAATCACTTTCAATTAATATACCAAGGGAAGTGGAATGTGCGTCCCAAAAACCCAACCCACTATTTGTTTATATGCATTGAGAGTAATTACAATTTATATTTATCCTGAAAGAGACTGATGATGTATTTTTTAAGTTAATTCAGCCAAAGAATAATATTATAATTCACTTTTGATTTAAATAATTATATATAAAATAATAAGTATTTATTTTTAATTTATACAAATTATAATGAAATAGAAATTAATAATTGTATTTTAATGTATTTTATGTTAAATAATTGATATAGTTTAAATATTAGGTTGTTATTGATTTATCCTTATTAAACTACACATATGATTCAGCCAGACTTACTCTTAGAAACATTCAACAATACTCACAGAAGAGTAGATCATTTTACAAAACGGTTGTATAAGAAACTAACTTTAAAAAGACATATTAATCATAGAAAAAGTAATTTAATATGAATGAACATATTAATAAGACCATTTTTGTTTTTGATTCATAAAAAAAGTACAAACTGTTTTTTGAGATTAACTATTATACCATAGGTTTTGAATGGTTTGATCCATTTTAGATGTTTTTATGGCAGTGGAAAAAGCGGTATACCTCAAAGATATATCACAAATGGTGAAATGAAATTAGTTCCCTTACTGTTGAATTTATATTACCATGATTGGTTTATCATCACATTCAAAAAATTGTTAATTATACAAATATTATCAATGTGAAATTAATAATTACTAAAAAATATAGGTTTTATCGATGGTAAATTTTTCACTAATAAAACATATCTTATGATTGCTAAAATTATAGCAAATAAACCCTATTTTTATTGGAACAAATTTTATAGCACTCATATGTATATGTTATATGAGAACTTTTCATTTTAGAGCTGACAAAAAACTATTTAAAAGGAAAAAAAATTATTAAATGATTATATTTTAAAAATGATTTATTTATTAAATTATTAAAAATAATTAATTTTATTATTTAATATACAATATTAAATTCATTATTTCAAAAAATGAGTGAAATTTCATATTTAAAAATGAACCGACTCTAAAAATATTTGAAAATTTGATAAGATATATTATTTATAAAAATTATATAAAGAATTTTTAAAATGAATATTTATTAAATTGGAGGTGAATACATACTAAAAAAAATAAAACTATAATAATTATGTAAAAAATAGAATTTTATGATTAATTACATTAAATGAGAATACGTACAAAAATTTGATGATAATATTATGAAATGATTTTAAATGAATATATTATATTGATTTCTAAAAAATATAAAATCATAAAACATAACAAATAAGATTGTGTGGGAATTAATTATATAAATTAAAAACAAGTTAAAAATATTAATCAAAGAAAATAATTATGTATAATATTAAATATTAATTTAATTAATTGTATACCAAAACTTAAAATGTAGACAATCTAAAAAAATTAATATAAATAAAATTATTATAAAACATTAATTCATTTTAATGTAATTATACCTTAATAGTTGAAATCAAATAAATTTAAAGCATATAAATATAAATACCTTTTATAATTTTTAATCATTGTAAATATTTATCAACAAATTAATGTTTAAAAATTAATAAATTCAAAAAATATTAAAAATAAAAAAATATTACAAAAGAAAAATTAATATTAAATAAAATAATATTAAAAATGAATAAAAAACATGATAAAGTGTAAAAATATTTAAAATTGAATCTAAAAGACTAATTACATCAATTATAAACACATCAAAACTAGTGTTACAATCCTGACCTACCCCTTGGGGGATTTATGTCACATGTAGTGACTCAGGCAGGTGGTGACATGGGCATGATGGGGGTAGCTTTTGATGAAGACATGATGCAAGCCGGGTGACGTAGATACGATGATGTAAGATGGCATTGGACTGAGCCTTTCAGACTCATTCTTGGGACCCTTGGCATCATTGTTAGATCTTCCACTACCCATATTGAAAGATGATTTTACTTTAACGACCCAAACATTTGTTAATGAAAATTTTTCATGAATTAATTAAATGTATTATTATGTAAAATTATTATATGACATATTCACTTCAATGGATTTTTGTTTTTTTAAAAACATTATGAATTGTTACTGTTTCTAATATAGACATTCAACTGTTACCAAATGATTTTTATAAATAAAGGGCGTCAAAACATGATGCTAGAACAGAACAACTTATGGTAGAAGTGTAAGTTAATTTCGATTAACACACGAGTAATAAAAGTGATGTTCGGCCAATACATTTTTTTTCTTGTAATAAAAAGATATTTTATATTTTTTTGATTATTTTTAAAATGACATACGAAATGTTCGTATATTTATAAACTATTTTCACATTTTAAATTGATTTCCTTGAGAGTGTGACTCACCTCCACATAAGCAAGCCAAATATTTAAATAATTTAGGCTATTGGACATCTTAATTAATTTTGGTTCACATATCGTTTTCAAAAACCATGGGAGAAACCATGGGATGGTTAATGTTTTGGATTAGTTTATTTTTTAGTGTCCAAAGACTAAATAATAAATAATTATCTATCATTTCCTATATAAACCCACTTAATATCAGTTTACTATTCACTAAATCTATACAGAGATTGACCACACCCCACACTAATCTCTCTAGAATCCTCACAAGGTGCCCCAAACTCCCATGAATCCCCTCTCAGGACTCTCCGAAGCCTTTGGGATCACACCTCTATGTAATGTATTTCTTCCTTCAAATTTTGTCCAAATTTATTTATTTTGTCATGACCATTTATTTTAAACTAAAAATATTGGCTAATGATTTTTCACCTCCCCTATACTTCCCTCCTTATGTTTTAATGATTATATACACCTTTATTATCATTAATTCCTCCCATGTACACATGATACCACACGATAATTTCGTAAAGGATTTCTCTCTCTCCTCAATACATTCATGACATTATATTAAATTATGAATTGAAGTTCAATTACATATTTTGGTACATGTATCTTTATTAACCCCTTACTATCCATTTAATGTATGTAATATGATATTCCCCTTTCTCTCTCATTAACCATTTTTATGAATTCTTATGTCACGTCGTTATGCAGCCAAAATTGCACCGTGATTTTTCAAGCCCAATTCATTGTGATGTGAATACCATACCAATTTCTTTATAAAGGGTATTCTCTATTACACATTTAAATATTGATTTTATATTTTCTGGTATTTATTTTAGATTCCTTTATCATTGAATAAATTATGATGTTTATTCATTCCATGTTGTATTATCCATGTGGCACACTTATGCATGAAATGAAATTATTAAGAAGGGTGTGACATAATATCCCTTCAATGAATTGGGTAAATATTTTTATCATAATATGTTGGGTTTGTTGATATTTTACTCAATCTAATTCATGTAAAATGATGGTTTACTCATACTCCAGGTGAAATGAGCCTTTGAATATGCAATAAACATGTTAAATATTGATGTCACATTTCCATGTTATGATAACAATTTTATATCTTAAAATTATGTTCATCATTCACTTATTCTCCATTGATATGCCAATTTATTTATCATGTACTGTATTATTCATCTAATTCCTTGTTTACTCCCTTACTAGGCTTTATAGATCACCCATTTCTTATTCATGTCCTTAGGTAATCCCTTGAAATGTTATGTAGAAAGGAATATGTGTTTTCATAAAAATAAAGATCTCAATAAAGATGTATACTTCAAGTTATAAGTTGTTGTGTAATATTCCTATTTCGCAATTCCAATAGACATATCTATCATCTATGTTATATCATTTGGTAATTTTATGAAATAAATTTTCTTTATGTGTGTAATAAAGTGTGGTGTTGTCATAGTTGGTAGCATATGATAATTTTAGTTATATTTTGGATTAGTATTAGAAACCACTAGTGAATTAATTAGGGATAAGACTGAGTATAATAAAAACATCCCTAAATTTCGGTGGTTATTGATTATGTGGTAAACCTAGAAAATACCACCCTATCTATATATGAGATGGTGGAGGATTATCATGCATTCATATATTTTGGGGATTTCTGATTATGTGTTGGTAAATTTTATGCATTGTATGAACCAATATTAAGTAAATAAATAAATCCATATGAATATATGTTGGGATGTAGATCAAGGTTTACATAGATAAGTTACAAAAATAAATGTAATTTATATGTTATCCCTTTTTGTCATTGGAACACCCATTATGTTTTAACCCTAACATTTATTTTATTCCATCCATTGGCCAATAATAGGAGGACTCAGGCTAACAACCGATGTGATGATTAATGTGGTGACTATTCTATTGAGATTCCCAATCCATTGGGTGAAAGAATCACAGACTTTTTTACAATACACTCTCAGTTATATAATTTATTGAATAAAAACATGGGATGAGAGTAACGTTCAACCACCATATGAAGGATCATGCCACAATCGTGGGATTATTGTAAAAAATGCCACCTACTTTTAATGGATCATCTAATACCTCAATCTCTGAACAATGTGCCAACTCCATTGTCAATATTTTCTCCATCCTACAATGTTCTGAAAAATAGAACATACATATGGATACTGATTTAATGGATGGAGAATCTGATGAATGTTTGACATTGATTATACACAAAAACGGTTGGGATTATATTGAAGAGTTGGAGTGGAAGGATTTTTAGAAAAGAAATATTTGATAAATATTTTCATTGTACCTTTGACTTAAGATGGAAAGGAACATCCATTTACTCAAGGAAAAATATTAATAATCAATCAGAGCATAAGAGGAAAACCACATAAGTCTTGCATGATACGCCTTATGATTTTTTGTTACCCCTGAATGCAAGGTTGAACACTTATTTGGTGTGCTAAAACCTAATTCACAGAATGCTCAAGCAATATTTGACATTGAGAGCTTAAAGGAAATTGTATGTTGTTCCCACATGGTTGAAATAGAGATTAGAGAATCTCATGGGTATCATGGGGATAGGAAGAATAAGGTGGACATTTATTCTAGAGGTCCAATGGAAAAATCCAATGGTTCTAAGAAAGTCAATCACCCAACATTCCAATGGTTGGGGAAGAATCACCATAGAAATTTCCTGAAGGGGATGGGGAAATGATTTAGGTGTTGATGATAAGGGATCATGTCCATTAACTACTGGTATGAAAAACCCATGGCAATGGAAGATGATAGGAACACTCTGTTAGACAGTTAAAATGTTGTTCATTGCTACAACTACGATGAACCATTTATCGTCTGAAACCTATTACCTATGCCATCGGTTTTTGGAGGCAACCAGCAACCTCCTTGGTAGTGAGGGAAATATTTTTCCATTAATACCATATAAGTGAACTCCAAAAAAGATGTGGTGATAGGTACACTAGTAATTAATTAAATTATATTGAACATACTTTTTTATTCTAGTTATGATCATTGTTTTATATCACAAAAGTTTAGTAAAACAATCCCAACACCACCAAAAATCTGGGTAGAAATGATGTCTGTGTGAAAAGAAAATTGGGATATCATTGCATCCCATGAAAATAACACATCAAATATCATAATTAGTTGACTGAAAATCTAGGAATACCACATCATACTCACAATGGTATAATTTGATGCAATTCATGGCATGGATTGACTTTCCTTAAATAGAGATAACATAAATTTCAGTGGGAGGGAAATCACTCCCCATATGGTATATCGACCCCTAATTTTGTTAATGTTCAAGGATGATGAATCATCATTTTCACCATCATATCTATTGCGGATATTATAGCCCTATGATCATGTATATATTGAAAAAATTGTTGAGTCTAAGGAAGAAACCATCCTTGAATACGTTCCTATTGTGAGGGAATTCAGTGAACTGTTCCCAGGGAATTACATAGTATTCCTCATAGAAAACATGTTGAATTCGAAATTGATCATAGACTGGGGGAATTTACAATATCCAATATTCCATAGATAATGGCTATTGTGGAGAATGATTATATGAATAAACAACTATAAAATAATCTTGATAAAGGGTTTATACGCCCATGTTCGTTACCATGGGGTGCACTATTCCTCTTCATCAAGAAAAATTATCGATCAGTGCGCATGTGCATTGATTATTGTGAGCTCAAAAAATTGAATTAAAGAAAAAGTATTCTTTGTCTCAAATTGATTAATTCTTCAATCAGCAATGTAGAGAAAAATAATTCTCCATGTTGTATTTGCGGTCGGGTTATTACCAGGTAATGTCGATAAAAGAGGATATCCCCAAGACTACAAGTCGTACAAGGTACATGAACTATGAATTCCTAGTAATGCTTTTCGGACTCACTAATTCTCTAGAAATATTAAAGGACCTAATGATTATAACCCTTAGATATCACCTTGAAATTTTTTTTGAAATCATTATAGACTATATTTTCATATACTTCATAACCAATGATAAGAATGAGGAGATACTAAGAACTATACTAGAGACCTTCCCAAAGGATAAGCTCTATGAAAATTATTGCATGTGTGAGTTCTGTTTGGAGAAAGTATCATTATTGGGTCATTTAGTCAAAAGTAATTGGATATTTGTGGATCCCTATAGGATAGCTGAAATTGTTTGATAGATGAGTCCTACATTTGTAACAGATGATTATAGATTACTAGGGTTATCTAGATATTATAACTTATTTTTAAGAAATTTCATGTGATTTTCCAAACCTCTTACCAAGCTAACACGGAAGGGAGTAATTATTTATTGGAGTGATGAATGTGAATTTAGCTTCAAGAAGTTTAAAAATTAGTCATATCTCTGCACCTATTCCCACACTAACAACAATTGTAAACCATTTTGGGGTATTCAATTATGCTTCTAAGTAGGTCATAGTTTATGTGATGATGAAAAATTAAAATTTCATGGCATATGCATCAAGGAAATTGAATGGTCATGAGAAATACTATACAAAACATGATCTGGAGTTGGCTACAATAATATTTAATTTAATATTTTGGCAACATTTCCTCTTTGGGGAGATGTGTGATATACATACACACCAAAAAAGCCCCATGTATATATTCACATAGAAATATTTGAACATGTTCCAACAAATATGGATAGATAGGATCAATGACTATGATTACTCAATCCATTACCACCCTAGGAAAGCATAAAAGGAGGAAGTTTCTCTATGTAGAAAAGGCCTAGTTTTATCTAAAATTGATGAGAATTAAAAATTATCCAATCTTCATAGATATGATGATGATGGACATGGGGATCAAAAATAATGGAATGTCATTAATCCTTTCACAAATGATTGTTCAATAGTAAATTTTTTAATATTTAAAGGATTCTCAAATAGATCATGTTGAAATTTAGAATAATGTCAAAAATATCAAAAAAGGGATATCCTTAGATTTCAATGTTAATGAAGAAGAAATTGTGAGATTTAGGACAAGACTAGGTTCTACATCAAATCCAATGATAAATAATGATATTGTGAATGATTCACATAGTTTGAATTTCTCCATTCACCCAAGAATCACAAATATGTATCGTTGTATCCAAGAGAATTATTTGTGGGATAACATGAATAAGTATATTGTTGAGTATACAATGAAATTCCTAGTATGTAAGTGAGTGATGTTTAAAAGGTAAAAGTCTAAGGGTATGTGGTAACCATTACCCTTACTGGCATGGAAATGGGAGATCATCACTATGAAATTTTCCACTGAACATCTAAAGACACATAATGGAAATAATGTTATATTGGTTGTAGTGGATCTTCTTACAATAATTTCAATCTTCATTTCAATTAGATTGGATTTATCATTGGATCAACTAGAACCGATATATATATTATATATGTGGTAAGTCTTCATGGAGTCCCACCATCTATTGTATCTGATTGAGAACCATGATTCACCTGTATGATTTGGAAGAATCATCATCACGACCTGAATATTGATTTGAACTTCAATATGGATTATCAACCTCAAACTGATGGCCAATCTGAGTTGACTATCCAAATACTTGAGGAAAAGTTGAAAGTATTCTCAATGGACTTAAAAAGAGTATGGGATCAACAACTTCCTCTAGTTGAGTTCTATTACAAGAAAAGTTTCCACTCAAGAATACAAATGGATTCATGTAATGCCCTTCATTAGAAGAGGTTTAGAACACTGACATGTTGGGAAGATGTTGGGGAGAAAAAACTCCTAGGTCCAAAAATGGTCAACGAAATAGTGGTGAAGCTTATGACTATTCACATGTACATTAAAGCTTCTCAGAGACAAAAAAAGAGAAATTATAATAATAATTGGTGATATTTAAGGTTTTATATCAGATAAATGTTATTTCACTACTATCACTATGGAAGAGAGTTGTGATATTTCGTAATAAGGGAATGCTTAGTCCAATGTTCATTATCCCTTTTGAGATCAGTGATCGAATTGGAGAAGTGTCCTATCCACTAGCACTACAACTAAACCAATCTCATGTACATAATTTATTATATGTATTGCACTTGATTATGTACATACCCGACCCATCACATGTACTCAATAAATGTGCGGTAACATTGGTGAATGAATACTCCTAAGAAGAGAATATGGTGATGTTCTGAAAATGTAGGGAAAATTTTCTATGAAATATGACAACTCCCCTTGTAAAGGTGTTATGTGGAAACCAAATTTTTGATGAAGAAACATTGGAGTAAGAGGAATTTTTGATGTAGTGTTACCCTAATCGGTTTTATTAAGGAAAAAGTATTGTTTGAGGGAGAAATTTATTAACGGTGGAAGATTGTAATGACGAAAACTTTTATTAGTGAAAATTCCCCCTGATCTAATTAAATGTATTATTATGTAAAATGTTTATGTAACATATGCACTTCCATGGTATTATGTTTTTGGATTTCAAAATACCATTATTAATTGTTACCATTTATAATATAGTTATTTCACAGTGAGAAAGTGATTAGTATAAATATAGTTCATTAATAAATCGAATTGACACAGACAAAGGAAGTGGGGTACTCATCAAGTTGAATTGACCCATACGAAGCCAATTTTTTGTAGCTAAAAAAGGAGGTTGAATCACTAGGCTTCTCTCTTGACCAATCTCCATATGAGCTTTGAAACATTAAGCTTGAATGAAACCACCTATGAGGGAAGTGGATGTAAATCGAGATTAAAACCCGAGCGAGGTTATCTGAGCCTTCCCACGAGTCTGTCTGCATTGAACACCTTACCCTTAGGTCATATGGGAGTGTTATAAGGGGTATTGTAAAAATATCATATCTCTATGATTTTGTGAATTATTTTAGAATATAATAATTAATATACATTCAGTTAATTATTATTAAATTGAAAAATTATTTTCAATTAAAAATAGTATTTTTTGTTAAAATTCTATTTGGAAATCTATTTTGATTAAGTAATTTTTTTTGAATTATATAATATTTTAATGAAATTTTGTTACAAAAATTATATTTTTTAAATATAAATGATAATAAAATATTTATGAATAAAAATGTAATTTTTATTAATGATTGAATGATGTTTTTTGTCAAAATCCATGAATTTTCTATAAATGTCGGTTTTTATTTTAAAATAAATATTAACTTTTTTAGAAAATTACATAGATAAAATAAATATTGTTTTTTGGAACGCGTACTTTGAGATTATCCAATAGTTAATTTTAAGTAATTTTCCATGACAGTAGAATTTTTGGGAAAAAATTAAATATCGTATAATAATATAATGTGTTTTATGGCATCATAATGATCCAATAGTTTTATAATAAAATAAAATAAAAAGTTTGTTCTCCCAATATATGGTTTAACATAAAAAATGTGATTTTATATTTCTTTTATTAATTTTAAAATGCCTTATTTGGCCCTCAATGTCTAATAAACTATATTAACGATTTGGAATTATTTCCTTAAGAGTGTGACTCAGATCCACATAAGAAAGCCTAATATTTTTATAATTTCATCCATTGGCCTTATATAATAATTTTTACCACACCCATTTGGAATAAATCATGATCAAAAACCATGGGAAGGTTTGTGGTTTTGATTATTTTAATGTGTAGTGTCCAAACCCTAAATAATTAATAATTCTATCACTTTTCCTATATATATCAACTCAATATCCCAATACACTTTAGTAAAAACATTTAGAGCTCTACCAAAACCATTCCTCTTCACTCTAGAAACCTCACAAGGGTCCCCAAGCACCCAAGATGCCTCTCTCATTCCTTTGTCAAGCCATTTGGGATCACACTTCCTAGTAAGGGATTTCTTCCTTACTCATTTCTATCCAAATTTGTTTATATTGTCATATCCATTTATTTTGAATTAAAAATGTCAAGGTATGATTTTAAACATCCCATGTACATTACTCTTTATATTTTTATTATGATAGACTCCATTCTCTCACATTAATGCCTACAGTGTACACCTGTTACCATGGAAATATTCCAAAAGGGATTTCTCTGTCCTCATTTACAATCAAGAAAATATTTTAGATTATGAATCTTAATTCCATTTCATATATTGGTAAATGTATCTATATGAATCCATTACATTCCATTTCATGTATATATTCTGATATTTCCTTTTCACTCTCAACAAACATTTTGATGATTTCTTATGTCATGAAACAATGCTGCTGAAATCAAACCGCTATATTCCAGGCCATAGTCATTGTGTAGTGAATACCATGACCATTTCACTATCAATTATCTTCACCTTTTAGATAATTTTCCAATTTATTATATTGTTTCATTTATTTATTCCACATTTTGTTATTGTGGATTAAATGATTATATTGGATAATTCCATGTTGTATGATTAATGTGGAACACATAGGCATGAAATGAAATGATTAGGAAGGGTGTCACCTAATAGCTCCCCAATGCATTGGGTAATGATTACTTTCATGATATTTCATCTAAAATGATAGTTTACTCATTCTAATTAAACTAAAATGAGGGTTTTCTCATTCTCTATGTTCAATGAGCCTTGGAAGATGCTAAAATCAGGTAAAATGTTGAATCCACATTTCGATGTTATGATACTCATGACTTATCATGCCTTTAGGTTCATGTTTTTCTTATGATCCCTTAATATGTCTATTCCCAAACATGTAATATATTTTTCATGTTATTCCTTTTATTATCCCGTATAGGGATTTCTAACACTCCATTTTCTTATGCATTTCTATGTTTATTCAATGCAATGCTAAATATGAAGGAATATGTGTGGCTATATAAAAGATGTTTTCAATGAAGCCTATATTTATGTTTTTAAGTTGTTATTTAATGTTCGTAAAAACCAAATAATGTATACCAATCAATCTTCTATGTTGTATCATGTGATCATTTTATTTAATAAATCATGTTTATGTGTGTAATAAAGAGAAGGGTTGTTAAATATTCATTCATTAAAAAAGATGATAAACCATAAACATAAAAATAGGAATAATAATAATAAATAGATTATATATATATATAAGGTACTATAGGGTAAAAAAACCAAAACACACAAAAACACCTCACCCACTTGACAATGTTCCGAGCAACCCCCCTCCAGTGATAACAAAGCATTATTCAATAGCCCCATAGACCTCATTTTGTATAGATATTGGCCCTAAGATCCTTAAATATTATTTCCATACCACAATGTCGCATAGGCCCCCAGATTATCATGCATTGTTGTTGGATTCATCACAATAGATATGGCCTACCTTATAGAACAATGATGGGAATGCCCTGACCATTCCATGTTCTTCAGTTATATCGCTGAACATCTTGGTTAATTACAATAAACAACTTTCAGACCACCACCCTCATTCTCAATCTGTTGTTTGTAGATCCCAATATATGGTCAACAATTTATACCACAATATCCGCTCTCCCAGCTTCATATACACAAAGTCCATGAATCAAATTTGTCACTCGACTCCTGCACCATGGATATTGCGGCAGCGTGAATCCATCACTGGCATTGGAGCGCTTCCGCCATCACTCTTCAGTCCACTAGGAGGTTATTCCCAAAAAAATAAGTGATGAAAAATTTTATACCATAATACATAAACAATCCTAATATCCCACGTGATTTTTTCCCTACAAAAAATGTGTTGCATGAGACCCATAATGATCCATCCACCAACGCCACCATCCAATTGCCATCGTCTTTCGTTGGTGTGCATTGTCAGGACTGCAAATCATGTCCTTCAATAGCCACATTAATCGTGAATGATCATCTTTAATGTGAACTCCCATCATTTACCATATATTGTATAAACAACGAAATTTTGTTATGGATGGTGTACATTAGGATTTAATTTCAGGGGAAGATATTGTGGGTCAGAGATGGACTTATAGGAATCTGTTATATGGATTGTCAACATATTAAAAATACTAATATATAATAAATAAATATGAATAAATATAAAGAATATAAAAATTATATTTAAAATATTTAATTTTAAAAAATATATTAGTATAAAATTTAATAAATGATTAAATAAAAAAAATATTGAAAATAAAAAATATAAAAATGGGCAAAATTATCCAAGATATAATAATAAAAAAGAATATATTAAATGAAATAAATGTCAAAAAATAATTATTCTATTCATACAAATAATTACATGATTGTAAATCATATAATATTGAATAAAATTAAATAAATAAATATTACTATTATTGTTAATTATTGGATTGTGTATTATATTAATTGTATATCACTACTAGAAACGAGACCAATAGAGACATCCATTCGTGGTATTTATTGGTATTTAGAGAGTATTTTGATGCCGCCAATGGTGGTCGCATTAGGACCACCACAGTAGGGATACAACTACTGACAATTGGGGTCTCTGTTTGTGACCTAATGCTCGGCCGAAATGCAGTTGCTATTGGGTCGAGCTATCGTGGCTACCAATGGCAGTTTCTATATCAGGGACAAAATGGACCCACCAGCAACCACCCATGGGGGTCGGTATCCTGGGAATTTTATATAGAAAAAACTATCGTATTGCTTCTCAAACAGTACAAAACAGATGAAACAGAGCTAAAACCTGGAAAAAAATCAATTTGAAACACCAGAAACACCAGGATTTTCGAAAACAATAAATGATAGACGTACTTCAACATATCATGTAATCCAAAGGGATTTTATCAATTCTAATAATCTAATTCAGTAAACCTACAATAATATTCAATAGAAACAACTAAACAAAGAAAATTTAAATTGGATATATTAATTTAGTTAGCATATATATATATATAATAATAAAATTGGGTTGTTATGATTTTATGGAATATTGGAATTTGGACAATTGGTTAGTCTCTATTTATCAAATTGGACATTAGGTAAATACGCCAATATTCTAATAGGTAATTTGTTAATTAGGAAAATAGGATAATATTCCATTAGGCCAATAACTTAATAGGTCATTAGGCCAATATGACATTAGGTAATTTAAACAGTATTTGATTTTTCAAATTGTGGATTACATCTTTTGGCCATTGTGACATTGGGTCATTGGCCCGTTGATAGGCTATTGGGGCTTTGTTAGACCATTGGGCCATTTTTAGGCCTTTGTTTAATTGTTAGGTTGTGGGGACGATGTTAGTCCATCTGACCATTCCTGGGTCATTGTTCGGTTGTTGGGTTGTTGTTTGGGTATTAGGTTGTCGTTCAGCTGTTGGGCCATTGTTCGGCCATTGCAAGGTAGTCGAGACATTTTTTTTCTCATTGTTTTTTTGTTCTATTGGTTCGACAGGCAGTTAGGGTGTTAGGTCTTAGGTTGTCACGGAGTTAGGGAGTTTGGGCATTAGGGAGTTATACAATTAGGGTGTTTGTCCATTATGGATTTGGGCCATTAGGTCATTTGGCCATTTGGGAATTTTTCAAAATAGAAAATTGGCCAAGTCTCCATTTATCAAATTTGGCCAATCGTCTAGTATGTTATTACACTATTTGGTCATCAATCCAATAGGATAATATTCCATTAGGCTAATATGACATTAGGTAATTTGGACATTAGGTAGTTAGGACAATAGTCCCTTTGAACAATTGTCCATTCATTCATTAGGCCAGCAGGGAATTGGGGCATTAGGGTGTTAGTCCATTAGTGAGTTTGCCAATTGGTCATTTTTTCATTTGGATAGGTCTCCATTTAGCCAATTGGACATTAGGAAAATGTGGACATTAGGCCATTAGTTTCAAAACTGTTATCTAGTAGGGACTTACTGTGTTACTCGTACGCGAGGAGGTTATTATAAAAGAGGCTTGAACAACCACCCATCTGTGCTTGCTCATCATTGAAATATATAGAGAAATGTTCAGCACTAAATAGCCCTCCCCACCCTGATCATCTCCCACTGCACACCCTTTACTCCCCCCCCCCCCCCGTCCACAAACACTCACACAGGACAACCCCCAAGCCCAGGACAACCCCCACCCGAATATAACTCCTCATAGACAGCCCCCCCCCCCCCACACCACCACCACACTCTCACCCTGAAAATCCTACCACCCCTCTATAGCCCCCAAGCTAACTCCCTACCCACCCTCCACCACAAACTGCACCACCAACCCCCACTCTCCCTGAAAACCAGAAAAAACCCCAGCCCCTTAACTCCACCCCCGAATTCCCCCCCCTAACACTCACACTCACTCACTGCATATAACCCCCCACCCCCAGAAGACTATGTTCAAGATTCTTTCTAGTTATCTGTACAAGATTAATTGGGAATATAAGTGTCAATCATGTTGTTTTTTTCATCCCATAATCTATTAGTTTTATTTTTTTATCTAATGAATTAATGATTAATGTTTTCCCTTTGTTGATTACACAACATGTAGTACACGCATAAATAAATAGAAACTCATTGAATAATGTTTTCATATGGGAAGCCTATCATGAATGATTCTCCAAGAAAGAGTATAACAATATTGAAGAATATAGAGCCTGTATAGTAGTTTTTCCTAGATATTATAATGTGCGTACATAGATGTTTTAGAGGCAACATTTTATATTGACCATCCATTGGCTGAAAGTTCCTATAATAAGGGACTTTAACATAGATAATAGTGTGATTTAGGAATTTATATAATTAACATCATCCATTATATTTTCTAAAGGACCCTCTATTAGATCCTCGATCGAAAAAGTTGTGTCAGGTGAGGGATCCATTGAATTTAAAACCTCAAATAGTGGAATGGATGTCCAATTATCAAACCATAAATTAATGAAATAGATGATGTCATACTGCTACTGGGAGTTCATTGTAATCATAGACATTGAATATTTGAGAGCATGCCAAATATAGGAGTCAATGTAATTGACATTTCCATCATTGATCCTATTTATAAATATTGTTATTAAAATATAAATAGTATCATTATTTGTGATAATGAGACTCCACATGGCATGAAAAAATTGACTGAAATTGGAGACATTATTATCGTAATCCCTCCATGTTCAACAAGTTGACAATACATTTCCAACTCCCCCCCCGGATAGCCCCAACTCCTAACCCCCCCCCCCCCCCCCCCCCGACCAGCACTACTCCGCCCCCTCCACCTAGTACACCTCATGAAGAGATTAATTTACAATTAAACATTTTCAATGTGTAATTTTTATTAATAAAAATTTATAAACACCAGTTTTAGTAATTATGACTCTTAATAGGACAATATGCCAACATTGGTCATTAGGAAATTAGGTCAATTTTTCATTTGGAAAAAATGTCATTAGGCGGTTTGGCCATTAGGCCAATAGGCATATATTCCATATTCTAATAGGACATTAGAAAAGTAGGCCATTTGTCCCTTTGGACAATTGGCCATTATGCCATTATTCCATTACCCCAAAACACCAGTAGGCCATTCGGCCCTTAGGCCAATAGGCCATTGGGACTTTGTGCCATTAGGCCAGGGGGCCATTAGGCCGTTGGTCCACCTAGAAAAATTCATTTAATTCAATAGGGATGCAATGAAATTATCTATCACAATAATGTATTCCATTTCGAATCATATTCCTATAATTTTGAAAGAATATGGAGTTTTTAAATACATAAATTGTTGTCATCTCAAACAATTCAACATTTAAAATCCAAATCAATATATAACATTAATTCAATATTAAATATAAAATTAACACACCTCTTGAATATGATACATTGTGCATGGTAATGCTTACTAACATAATGATCAATTGTGAATTTACATCCTCATAAGTGTGCAATTGTTCCTCGAAATCTAACAGTTGTGTTGTCATCCATGCAACAACAGAAAATAAACCCTCATCATGTGATACTACAAATTGAGGAATCCCCATTCCATAGGTAAAACTATATTCATGCCCGTCACGACTAATAATGCGATGGAATATCATATCAATTTTAATGCGAAGGTTTTGCTGGTCCACTAAGAACTTTTCACAAAAACAATATTACATAAAAAATTAATGAATAAATAATAAATACAACATGTCATACCCGAGACACATGATGAGTCCTGAGCCTATGAGGTGGTCCCTATAACCCTCGATTATAATAATTTAGTTTTAAACCACCTACATTCAATTAATTAGATTTTCAATCAGATATAAAATCAGAAATTATTGAAAATATATATACCAAAATAAAAAAACTAACAAAAATGTCTTCAGTAGAAAAAAATGTAGATATTTTACGCAACGGTGATGGGAGAACACCTCTTGAGACTTTATAAAGAATGAATCAGGCACCCATATTTGGTACCCAGTGCTCCCGCTTGATTTTTCCATTAAAATCATTCCCCTGATTATTCCATTTCCCTATACCCACTAGTCGAAACTCGTCAGGGAGCACTTTAATTTTATTCTATTTAAGAAATAAATTCCAACATGTTAATATTTTTTAATCATTGGAATGGAACTAAAATGTTCTTCTTATCAGAACATCCCACCCAAGACGATCTAATGCATCATGTAGATAGAATCCCGATAACGTGGGGTCAATGGAAATCGATGTGTGTCATGTATGATGTAACCTAACTAATGGATAAATGTTGGGGTAGTCAGTCACACCAAATGAAATCTCTCATCAAATGGAACATCAAAGGTCATGTCAGAATTCCTCGATGAAATGACAGGACAGGAACTCTCTTGCGAGAGGAATAAGTGGATGAGTCTGATCCTATTGAAAAATAATTTATACATAATTTTATTGATTATCATATATATATATATATATATTACATAAAAAATTAATAACCGGTACATTCAAACATACCTCAACCCCGAGACATAGATGGATTAGATGAATGATGTGGTTGTGCTGCTTATTCCACTGACATGCCTTCATTCATAGAAAACATTATTAATTAGACCATAAAACATGTCAAAAATATAAATTGCATTGTTTTTTAACAAATAAAATGACTATATTTTTTAATAAGAAAAAGGGAATAGAATAATTAGGTGAAAATTGATTTAAAAAAATCACAAACTTAATAGAAGGGAAATAAACTATTAAACAAAAATGATTTATTTATAGGGTTCTTTTAGTGTGAAGTGCTTTTGGGGGTGGTCTGAGCCAGAGGGGGGATATCTGAGGGGGGTGGGGGATCAAAAGGGTGGGTTGGGAGTGGGAGGGGATGGGGGTGTTGGTTGGGGTTGTCCATGGTCTCTCTAGGGGGTAGTGGGTGGGATGTCCATGAGGGTTGTCCAAGTGGGGATGGGTGTGGGGGTGTGGGTGGGGGTTGAGTTATATTTAATGGGGGGTTAGAACATAGAGGGGCTGAGTGTGGGGTGGGGATATCTAGGGGGAGTTTTGGGGGGTGGGATGTCTGGTATGGGGGTGTCCAAGGGGGTTGGGAGTGGGGGTGAGGGGGATGTCGAGATGGAGGGGTTGTGCAGGTGAGTGTGAGTTGGCGGATGGGGGGGTTTCCAAAGGCGGTTGGGAGTGGGAGGGGGTGGAAGTGGGGTGTTCCTGTCTAGGAGTTGTTTGGGGGGTGTTTTTTGTGAGGGGTATGTCTATAGGGGAGGCTTTCTAGTTGGAGGTGTTGTGCTGGTGGGGGTGGTGTTGGGGGGATGTCCAATGGGGGGATGGTATTTTGCGGTGGGGGTGGGGTTGTCCTGGTTGAGGGGTTGTTTAGGTTGGGGTGGGGATATCCATAAAGGGTGGGGTTGGGTCTTCTAGGGGCAAGGAGGTGGGGGGTTGTCTGGGGGGGAGTTGGGTGGTGGTGTCTAGGGGGAGATATCTGAAGGGGCGAGGGGTTGTCCAGGTGGATGGGTTGTGCACGTATGGGTGTTCTGTCTGGGGAGAGTCGTGTGTGGTAGTCCAGGGGGGTGGGGGAGGGGGGTTGTTATTGGGGAGTTTTAGTGGGTGGACTATTCAGGAGGTGGAATGTCCAAGTGGGGTGGGGGGGGGTGTCCAGGTGGAATACATGTTAATGAGAGGAGTTGTGCAGGTGAGTTGGGGTTTTCTAGGGGGATTGGGGTAGGGATGTATTGGGGATGTGGTGGGGGGGGGGGGGTTAATGGGGGTTGAGAGTGTGGGTGGGGGATGTTGAGGTGGAGTGGTTGTACATGTGGGATGGGTGGGGGATGTCCAAAGTGGGTTGGTGTGGGGGTGGGGGTCATCTAGGTGGAGAGGCTATGAAGGTGGGGGTGGGGCTATCTAGGGAGAGTGGGGTGTAGAATTATGGGGGCTGGGGGTGGGGGTTTTCTGAAAATACTGGTGTGGGTCTATCCAGAAGATGGTGGGGGTCAGACGGGAGTTTTGGGAGAGAGGTTTGTCCTAGAGGGTGTATTTCCAAGGAAATGTGGGGGCTACCTAGGTGGAGGGGTTGTGCAGATATGGTTGGGGCTGTCTAGGGGGAGTGAGGTGGGGCTATCCCGGGGGTGGGCGTGGGGTTCCTGATGGATGTTTGGGGGGTGGGTTGTCTATAACGACCCAATCTTTTTTAGTAGTATATTAACTTACTCTTATTTATTTAATAAGATGTTAATGATTAATGCAGAAAGAGGAGTCGATGGTTTCATCCAGTAGACTCAACCCTTACGAAGCCCACTTATCAGAGCTTGGGAAGGAGGTAGCATCTGTGGGCTTCGCTTCGGACCAAGCCCAAGCCGA
Organism: Viscum album; assembly: GCA_963277665.1. Taxonomy (NCBI): domain Eukaryota; kingdom Viridiplantae; phylum Streptophyta; class Magnoliopsida; order Santalales; family Viscaceae; genus Viscum; species Viscum album. The sequence continues at coordinate 5,787,594 of OY728121.1, read as the reverse complement.
GCTCCAGCGTGTCAAGCTTGAACGAAAACGCTTGCAGGAGAAGTTCAAGTTAGTGTAGATTGCTACTAGGGCAATGTTATCTGAGACTCCCTCAGATTCTCTCACCATAGCACACCTTACACTTAGGTCGTATGCCAGTGTTATAAGGGGCTATGTGATGAGACCCTAGTTTCCTTGTGTAATCCTTTCGGGTGAATAAATTGAGATTTCTTCCTTTAGTGATGTTTGTGAAATTTCAAATGTCTAGATAATTTTAGAATGTATTTCATTGATGAATTTTGAAAAAGGGATATTTTGAAATATTTATGTAAACCCTAAATAACTAATGATCTGTAATGATTTTCAAAAAATGGTCTTCTACAAAAGTGTTCATTAAGGAATTTGGAGTCTAATAAGATCAACTTAATTTTTGATGAATAGTAAATTATGAATAGTGATTTTATTCTTAGGATTAGTAATATGAAAAAATGGATTAGTAATTTCACTCAAAGAAAGTTTTAATATAATTTAGACACCTAGATTAAGTAATGTGATTCAAAAAAATTGTTAAATAACGGTTTCATAAATTATTATTCAAGTATTAGTTTTTTCGGATGAATAGTGTTTTTTAATTAAAAATTTAATTAAAAATAATTAGAAAATTATTTTTATGAAAAAGACTTTATTTTTGAACTCAGAGCATCGATATTATGTTAAGGTAATTTTTGGGGATTTTTCTGAAAAAAATGAATTTTCGATGAATAGTGTTTTTATTTAAAAATTAAATTAAAAATATTTAGAAAATTATTTTTATAAAATTGATTTCATTTTTGAAATCAGAGCATTGATATTTGGTTAAGGTGAAATTTTGGGGTTATTCTGAGAAAGTTGAATTTTCGGTGAATAGTAAAAATAAAGTTTTAGGGTTTCGGTATGTTTAATGACATCATAATGGTGTCATGATGATGTCATGAGATCTTTTGAGGGTTGGCCGGCCAAGGGTGATGAATTATTGTTTTGGGGGGCCCATGTGGCCTAACTCTATGATAAATGCCAAGGGAGAGCACATGGGTTTGAGAAAAGCACATGTGAGGTGTCCCTTGGCCATTAATGCTTTGTCCCCTCACTTTCCCTATAAATACCCACCCTTTCCTCCGTTAGTTTTCACTCCCAACTCTCCCCCAACGAAGTTCTGGTCTTCTTGCCTTCCAAAGAGTCCTCCCAAGGTGCCCCCAAGCCCTCAAGGTCCAATCCTTTGAGTTTCAAGAGTCACATTTTAAGGTAAGGGATCTGACCCCTCTCTTTCTTTTCATGTAATCTCTTTTATGTCATTCCTATTATGCTCCATGTTTTTATGTGAGAGGATGTTCTTTTATATTTCTCTTACTTCCCTTTCATTGTTATATGATGAGATATCCCCTCTTACTCTCATCATTTCGTTTTATGAATGTTTAAGTGATGCCGTTAGGCTGCTGAATTTTTAAGGTATTCTTTCACCCTTCTCATTTTTCAAGTTCGATTTTCATGTCAAGTATTTCAAGTTCCTTTTTATTATGTTGGGCTATGATCTCTATATCTATCATACTGATCTCTTATGATCATATGATGAGGGACCCTATTTGATCTTGTCAAATCATTTTCTTTTAATGTTAAGTGACGCCGTAAGGCTGCCGAATTTTCATAAGAGAAATCTAATCTTTTTTTTCCTTCCATGTTTTTAATCTCAAATGTTATGTCCCTCAAATTTCATTACCATGTCCATATGTCCTTCTTACTCCTTCACCCTACTGTTTTATGGATCATTTATGAGTGGGTGACCCATGTCCCCTCTCATTTCAATGTTTTCTAAAACCCCGAAACTTAGCTGTTATGCTGCAGAATTTTCCCCTCAAAATGCCTCTCTCTTTTCTCAAAAATTATTTTATGTTATAAAGTGAATACTCAAAGCTCTTATTTCTACAAGGGTATTCACATATATATCAAAATTTTCCTTTTTAAATTCTGGGATTTACATACATGAGACCCTCTTTCCCTTTCCGTGGGTTTAAAGTGACGTAAAGATCATGTCTTTAAAGCAGTTTTTAAAACGTTATGATTATGAAATGAAACCCAGTTATTTTATGCTATGTGGGTTATTTATGAAATGTTTGATGATGATATATGTGGCTGACATGATAATAAGGCAAATTTATGGGTGCGCCCTGATAGCGCTCCAATGCATTGGGTAATGATGTAACCACTAGAGATTACAATTTTCACGATACCTCGGTGAATAACCTTGGTAATTTTCAATTGACACCTTGGGGATGGACCTTGGTGATATGTTCATGATTGTCTATGTTAAATGATGTAGCCACATCTTCAAGTTATGAAAAATGTTTTTTTTATTATGAAATACCTCATGATTTCTTTCTCATGCCTTAAAGTTCTTTTCATGTCCTTATTGAAGTATCTCAAGTTCACATGTCAAATGTTCCTCTTGTTTCCCTTACTGGGCCTTCTGCTCACCCTTTATTTTGATGTATGTCCCCAGGTTATGAGATGCAGTAACGAACCTAGAATGAACTTAAGGAGACACCTTCTAAGTGTTTAAGAAGAATGTTTTATGTTGTTTTCATGTATTATGTTCCTGGTTTCCAAGACACTAGACCTTAAAGATCCTTAGTTTTGTGTAATGTAATGAATGTTTATGTTATAAAATGGCGGGATGCTATAGTTGGTATCAAAGGATGGTTTAGTTATTTGTGTAAATTAGGATATAAAAAAACTTTAGGAAGAACCCTATAGAAAATTTTAAATATAGGAAAACTTCCTGGTATTTTGGTAAGAATTGAGTAAGTGGTCTATCAAACAAATACATCCCTGTCTGGATACGAGCAGGTAGAGGCGGCTCTGGAACAAATGTACATAGGGGTAAAACACGAAAACACCGCTTTGAGCTAGACTCGAACGGGAACTGGTGCATGATAACGGGCCTTGCTGCACTCTTGGTTACGACACTCCCGGGGGATATGTTTGGTTAATCACATGCTTTTTATGAATCATTATGAAGGAATTATAGTGAATTATAATTGTCTAAGCACGATGTCTTAGTTAAAAGATTCATAAATGAAATAAGTTTCTCACTAAGGTTTTATTATTATAGACAATGGCGGGCAATAGGACGAACCGTGACGATGGTGACCGCAATGCACCATGTTCTGACGGCCCTCCAATGGAATCCGGAATGGAAACATTCATGAGAATGATGAACCAACTGACTCAAGTTATGAGTAATAACTTGAATCAAGCTGAGAGCCCGACCTCACCACGAAGGGAACAACTTTCTGTTGAGTCCTTCACGCGTCAACGACTGCCAACATTCAGTGGATATACTGACCCATTGGTTGCGGAACAATGGATAAGCTCCATTGAAAAGATCTTTTCAGTACTTCATTGTTCGGAACAAGAAAAAGTCACCCTTGCTGTTTACCGCCTAGAGGGAGAAGCTGATGAGTGGTGGTCAATGATCAAAAACACGAAGCCACAAGGAGAGATGGAAGCTATGGAGTGGGAAGAATTTAGGGGGATTTTCTTTAACAAGTATTTCCCTCGTTCCATGAGAACGAAAATGGAGAAAGAGTTTCTCGAGCTGAAGCAGAAGGAGAACGAATCTGTCAGAAGCTATGAGATGAACTTCACAAGGCTTTCCCGTTATACCTCAAGCTTTGTCATGGACCCTAATGGGAAGGTTTATAGATTCTTTGGCAGACTACGACCACATCTGCGGAAGAATCTAGCCAACAGGGACTACGATAGCTATGAAGAAATAGTTCGAAGTGCTATGAAAGTTGAACTAGAGTTTGGGGAGACACAGTGGTCTCACAAATCTAATGAGAAGAAGAGAACTCTAGAACCGAGCCTGGGAAGAAGTTTTGATCAGGAAAGAGGTGGAAAGCATATGCAACATGCCACATGCAATAAATGTGGGAAGAAGCATCCGGGGAACTGCTTGATCGGAAGTGGAAAGTGCTATAGGTGTGGAAAAGAAGGCCATATTTCTCGGAATTGTCGTGGTGATGTGAAGCCTCAACATCCCAACACTAACGACAGAGGAAAGATGGTTCTGGCCCTACCCGAAGTCACATGCTTCAAGTGTGGACAGCTTGGGCACTTTGCTAATCAATGTCCAAATCCGAGGGCGGTGGAGGGGAATCACCATCAACCTCAGCAGAGGCCAAGGGAGCAAGGTCGTGCTTTCGCTATCAAAACAACTGAAGTTGAAGTTCCGAATGATGTGGTAGCAGGTACTCTTGTTGTCCTCTCAAAACTAGCAAGTGCTTTATTTGATTTTGGTTCTATGCATTCCTTTATTTCTTCCAAGTTTGCAAAGAATATAGAATCAATCCCCGAATTGCTTGAGGTAGAGTTGTCAGTCAAGACTCCAAGTGGGATTATCCATGCATCAACAGTGTTTAGAGACTCTAGTGTTTACTTTGGTGAGCACAATCTTATCTCAAATCTAGTAGTCATTCACATGATGGAATTCGACGTTATACTAGGGATGGACTGGCTCTCAAAGTATAATGCTAAGATAAAATGCAGAAGTAAGGAAATCTCAGTAGTCTTGAATGAACGACCTACAGTTATCTTCCGAGGAGAGATATCCCGAACTGATCCCTATCTAGAAGCACCTCTTATAGCTTTCTTTATGGAGTTAATCGGTGATGAGGAAGAAGGGAAAGGGAGCATACAAATTGAAGATGTTCCGATTGTTCAGGAATACATGGATGTATTTCCTAAGGAGTTACCTGGACCTTCCCCAGAAAGAGAGGTAGTGTTCTCCATTGAACTCGTACCTGGGTCTCAACCGATATCAAAGACTCCGTATAGAATGGAAAATGTGGAGCTAGAGGAGATAAAGAAACAACTCCAAGACTTGTTGGATAAGGGGTTTATCCGACCGAGTGTGTCTCCTTGGGGAGCATCAGTTCTCTTTGTGAAGAAGAAGGATGGATCAATGCGGCTATGCATTGATTATAGAGAACTGAACGGGATCACAGTGAAGAACAGATACCCTCTACCAAGAATTGATGATTTATTTGACCAACTTCGTGGGGCTCAATTCTTCTCTAAGATTGACCTTCGATCTGGTTATCATCAACTGAGGGTGAAGAAGGAAGATATTCCAAATACTGCCTTCCGATCAAGATATGGGCATTATGAGTTTACTGTTATGCCCTTCGTCTTGACTAATGCTCCTGCTATTTTCATGGATTTTATGAATAGAGTCTTTAAGGACTACCTTGATAACTTTGTGGTAGTTTTTATTGATGATATTTTGATATATTCAAAAAGTCGTGAGGAGCATGAAGATCATCTGAGGGTTGTTTTGAAAACTCTACGGAAGGAGATGCTCTTTGGGAAGTTCAGCAAGTGTGAGTTTTGGTTACAACAAGTGGCTTTCTTGGGGCACATCGTAACCAATGAAGGAATCTCGGTTGACCCTGCAAAGACAATGGTTGTGGAGGAGTGGCCTCAACCCACAACAGTAACTGAGATTCGAAGTTTCCTTGGCTTAGCGGGATATTATAGGAGGTTTGTGAAAAACTTTTCACGGCTTTCTAATCCACTAACTAAGTTGACTCGAAAATGGGTTAAGTTCATCTGGACAAAGGAATGTGAGGAAAGTTTCCAAGAGCTGAAGAAGAGATTGGTTACTGCACCTGTGTTAACACTACCCTCTATCGGAGAAGGATTCGTTATTTTTAGCGATGCATCTCTGAAAGGGCTTGGGTGCGTCCTCATGCAAAATGACAAAGTAATTGCTTATGCATCTTGACAGTTGAAGATTCATGAGCAGAATTATCCTACGCATGATCTAGAGCTGGCGGCAGTTGTTTTTGCTCTAAAGATATGGAGGCACTATCTTTATGGGGAGAAATGTGATATATACACTGACCACCAAAGTCTAAAGTATATTTTCACACAGAAAGAATTGAACATGAGACAAAGGAGATGGTTGGAGCTTATTAAGGACTATGATTGTTCAATTCATTATCACCCTGGAAGAGCAAACAAAGTCGCGGATGCGTTAAGCAGGAAAGATCCTGTTGTTCTGGCAACAATGAGAATCCTGGGAGATCCCTTGATTAAAGATCTAGTAAAACTGGACATGGGAATTATAAGGAAAGGGACATCATCAACCCTATCCCAAATGATTTCTCAACCTTCATTACTAGAGAAGATCAAGAAGGCTCAAAAAGAAGATCCTTTGCTGCAGGAGAAGTTCGAGGCTGTAAAGGATGGGAAGTTCCCTGATTTCAATATTGATCAAGAAGGTGTATTGAAATTTCGTTCAAGACTATGTGTTCCATCTATTCCGGAGATAAAGAAAGAACTGATGGATGAAGCTCATAGCTCTACTTTCTCTATACATCCGGGAAGCACTAAGATGTATAAGGACCTTCGTGGTCATTATTGGTGGGATAACATGAAGAGGGAGATTGCCGATTACACTACAAGGTGCCTGGTGTGTCAGCAAGTAAAGGCAGAAAGACAACTTCCTAAGGGGGTATTACAACCACTACCCATACCAGTATGGAAGTGGGATAATATCACCATGGACTTTGTAACTGGTCTCCCAAAAACATCCAAAGGAAACAATGCGATATGGGTTATTGTGGACCGTCTCACCAAGACAGCCCATTTTATCTCTATTCGGGAAGATTTCTCTCTGGATCAGCTTGCCAAGATATACGTGAAGGAAGTGGTAAGGATACATGGGGTCCCACTATCCATCGTATCTGATCGTGACCCAAGATTCACATCAAAATTATCGAGAAGTCTTCAGCATGCTCTGAATACTGAATTGAATTTTAGTACGGCCTATCATCCTCAAACTGATGGCCAATCTGAAAGGACTATTCAGACACTCGAAGACATGTTGAGATTATGCTCAATGGAATTTAAAGGTGGATGGGATCAACACCTCCCATTAGTGGAGTTCTCCTATAACAACAGCTTCCATGCGAGTATTCAGATGGCACCCTATGAAGCTCTGTATGGAAAGAGGTGTAGAACTCCTACTTGTTGGGATGAAACTGGTGAGAGGAAGCTTCTTGGGCCTGATCTCATGCAAGAGATGACAGAACATGTTCATGCCATCCAAAAACACATAAAGGCTGCTCAGAGTCGGCAGAAGAGCTATGCTGACAATCGTCGAAGGGACTTGGAGTTTGGTGTTGGTGACAAAGTCTTCCTTCGAATTTCTCCATGGAAGAGAGTCATGCGGTTTGGGAAGAAAGGGAAGCTCAGCCCTAGGTACATTGGCCCCTATGAAATCCTTGATCGCATAGGAGCAGTGTCCTATCGTCTAGCACTTCCACCGAACCTAGCTCAAGTTCATGATGTCTTCCATGTATCTCTCTTGAGGAAGTACATACCCGACCCTTCGCATGTACTGAACCCAGAGGTGGTACAACTTGAACATGACCTCTCTTATGAGGAGCAGCCAGTGGAGATCTTGGACCATAGAGACATGGTTCTACGAAACAAGACTACCCACCTTGTGAAAGTGTTGTGGAGGAATCATAAGTATGAAGAAGCGACTTGGGAGCCTGAGGAAACGATGAAGAAAAAGTACCCTCACCTTTTCAACTAGGCCTCAAGTATAAATTTCGGGGACGAAATTTCTTAAGGGGGGAAGAATGTAACGACCCAATCTTTTTGAGTAGTATATTAACTTACTCTTATTTATTTAATAAGATGTTAATGATTAATGCAGAAAGAGGAGTCGATGGCTTCATCCAGTAGACTCAACCCTTACGAAGCCCACTTATCAGAGCTTGGGAAGGAGGTAGCATCTGTGCGCTTCGCTTTGGACCAAGCCCAAGCCGAGCTCCAGCGTGTCAAGCTTGAATGAAAACGCTTGCAGGAGAAGTTCAAGTTAGTGTAGATTGCTACTAGGGCAATGTTATCTGAGACTCCCTCAGATTATCTCACCATAGAACACCTTACACTTAGGTCTTATGCCAATGTTATAAGGGGCTATGTGATGAGACCCTAGTTTCCTTGTGTAATCCTTTCGGGTGAATAAATTGAGATTTCTTCCTTTAGTGATGTTTGTGAAATTTCAAATGTCTAGATAATTTTAGAATGTATTTTATTGATGAATTTTGAAAAAGGGATATTTTGAAATATTTATGTAAACCCTAAATAACTAATGATGTGTAATGATTTTCAAAAAATGGTCTTCTACAAAAGTGTTCATTAAGGAATTTGGAGTCTAATAAGATCAACTTAATTTTTGATGAATAGTAAATTATGAATAGTGATTTTACGCTTAGGATTAGTAATATGAACAAATGGATTAGTAATTTCACTCAAAGAAAGTTTTAATATAATTTAGACACCTAGATTAAGTAATGTGATTGAATAAAATGGTTAAATAACGGTTTCATAAATTATTATTCAAGTATTAGTTTTTTCGGATGAATAGTGTTTTTTAATTAAAAATTTAATTAAAAATAATTAGAAAATTATTTTTATGAAAAGGACTTTATTTTTGAACTCAGAGCATCGATATTATGTTAAGGTAATTTTTGGGGATTTTTCTGAAAAAAATTAATTTTCGATGAATAGTGTTTTTATTTAAAAATTAAATTAAAAATATTTAGAAAATTATTTTAATAAAATGGATTTCATTTTTGAAATCAGAGCATTGATATTTGGTTAAGGTGAAATTTTGGGGTTATTCTGAGAAAGTTGAATTTTCAGTGAATAGTAAAAATACAGTTTTAGGGTTTCGGTATGTTTAATGACATCATAATGGTGTCATGATGATGTCATGAGATATTTTGAGGGTTGGCCGGCCAAGGGTGATGAATTATTGTTTTGGGGGCCCCATGTGGCCTAACTCCATGATAAATGCCAAGGGAGAGCACATGGGTTTGAGAAAAGCACATGTGAGGTGTCCCTTGGCCATTAATGCTTTGTCCCCTCACTTTCCCTATAAATACCCACCCTTTCCTCCCTTAGTTTTCACTCCCAACTCTCCCCCAACGAATTTCTGGTCTTCTTACCTTCCAAAGAGTCCTCCCAAGGTTCCCCCAAGCCCTCAAGGTCCAATCCTTTGAGTTTCAAGAGTCACATTTTAAGGTAAGGGATCTGACCCCTCTCTTTCTTTTCATGTAATCTCTTTTATGTCATTCCTATTATGCTCCATGTTTTTATGTGAGAGGATGTTCTTTTATATTCCTATTACTGCCCTTTCATGTTTATATGATGAGAGATCCCCTCTTACTCTCATCATTTTGTTTTATGAATGTTTAAGTGATGCTGTTAGGCTGCCGAATTTTTAAGGGATTCTTTCACCCTTCTCATTTTCAAGTTCGATTTTCATGTCAAGTCTTTCAAGTTCCTTTTTATTATGTTGGGGTATGATCTATATATCTATCATACTGATATCTTATGATCATATTATGAGGGACCCTATTTGATCTTGTCACATCATTTTCTTTTAATGTTAAGTGACGCCGTAAGGCTGCCGAATTTTCATAAGAGAAATCTAATCTTTTTTTTCCTTCCATGTTTTTCATTTCAAATGTTATGTCCCTCAAATTTCATTACCATGTCCATATTTCCTTCTTACTACTTCACCCTACTGTTTTATGGATCATTTATGAGTGGGTGACTCATGTCCCCTCACATTTCAATGTTTTCTAAAACCCCGAAACTTAGCCGTTATGCTGCAGAATTTTCCCCTCAAAATGCCTCTCTCTTTTCTCAAAAATTATTTTATGTTATAAAGTGAATACTCAAAGCTCTTATTTATAAAAGGGTATTCACATATATATCAAAATGCTCCATTTTAAATTCTGGTATTTACATACATGAGACCCTCTTTCCCTTTCCGTGGGTTTAAAGTGGCGTAAAGATCATGTCTTTAAAGCAGTTTTTAAAACGTTATGATTATGAAATGAAACCCATTTATTTTATGCTATGTGGGTTATTTATGAAATGTTTGATGATGATATATGTGGCTCACATGATAATAAGGCAAATTTAAGTGTGCGCCCTGATAGCGCTCCAATGCATTGGGTAATGATGTAACCACTAGAGATTACAATTTTCACGATACCTCGGTGAATAACCTTGGTAATTTTCAAATGACACCTTGGGGATGGACCTTGGTGATATGTTCATGATTGTCTATGTTAAATGATGTAGCCACATCTTCAAGTTATGAAAAATGTTATTTTTATTATGAAATACCTCATGATTTCTTTCTCATGCCTTAAAGTTCTTTTCATGTCCTTATTGAAGTATCTCAAGTTCACATGTAAAATGTTCCTCTTGTTTCCCTTACTGGGTCTTCTGCTCACCCTTTCTTTTGATGTATGTCCCCAGGTTATGAGATACAGTAACGAACCTAGAATGAACTTAAGGAGACGCCTTTCAAGTGTTTAAGAAGAATGTTTTATGTTGTTTTCATGTATTATGTTCCTGGTTTCCAAGACACTAGACCTTAAAGATCCTCAGTTTTGTGTAATGTAATGAAAGATTATGTTATAAAATGGCGGGATGCTATATTGTCCGATAGAGGGGTTGTCCGGGGGGGCTGCATATGGATGGGATGTGGAGGACTATACAAGGGGTGTTTTGGGGGGTGGCATGTCCTAGTGGGGGTGTAACACCCCAGGTAAATAAAGAATATGACATTTCATATTTATCCATATTTGTGAATAAAATATTTAAATGACTTTAAAGGGGACACTATGCTCGATGGCGTACCCAACATGCAACAACGATTTTCTTGGGAATCTTACGTTGCACTCTAATAATAAAATAATATTATTTTAAATGGTAGTTAACGAGTAGCCGTTGTACTAGCGGGAATGGATAGAAATAACTAAAATATGATCATATATGTTTTTAAATGTTTTTACATTTACCAAATAAAAGATAAAGGCTTAAAATACGGAAAGAGTTCAATTTTAGGCATTTATACCCTAATTTTCACGAAAGGTCCACTTATCACATTTTAACGGAGAACCGTCATTACATATAGTTTTGATCGATCTTATAAATTCTATTGGACCAAATATAACTCTTCTTTAGAATCGGGACATCAAAATTTACTTTGTGTGAATTTTTGGTACCTTTCTGATAAAGTTCATTTTTTTAATGAATAGTGTAAAATGTTGTATTTTAATTCAAAACCTCTTTTAAATATAATTTATTTATATGATTAGATTATCTTTTGAGTTGGTTTGAAATTTAAATTAGAAAATATTTTTACCATTAAATCCAATAGTGGTCGTTGGAATTAATTTCACTTTGAAATCGGACTTAAACTAGTGTCAATCTTTTGATACTTATTATTTCATAAAAACACGCTATTTGCTCGGACAGCGGGAATTAATTATTAAATTAATTAATGTGACTTATATGTTTTGAATTTTGTAAAATAGACTTCATTTTTGAATTTGTAATATCAAATATATCTTAGGGTGAATTTTTGGTAATTTTCTGAAAAACTTCAATTTTTGATGAATAGTGAAACCACTAAGTGGTACTTATAAAGTCTGATTTTCCGTTTAAATGAAATTTTGCCAACATTGTGTTTTGAATTTCAAAAATCCGACATACATGGTTGTCATTAAGAAGTAAAATGTGGTTCAATGAGGTTATAATAATTTTTTGGTGAATAGTAACTTATTAAGTTCTTAATCGCGATTAGAGGTAATTAGTGTCATTTAAGGTAAATATGATATTATAAGAATGTGAAAACACCATGACATATGTCCTACCCTCATTGGTTGTGTCATGGCCGACCAATAAAATCCATGGGTCAATTTGGGGACCCCATGGAGACACTTTGGTTGGGAAATGACATAAATAACTTTTTATTTAATGTAAAAGTAAAAATGACACTATCATAATATGTTTTACGAAAACAATTTTTACATGGGGTTATAAAGATCAGATTTTTGATTATAAATAGTCATTTGAAATATAAAAAGATTTCCTGCATCATAGTATTTTTTTTATAATTTTTTAGACATTAAATAAATTAAATTATTTATGACATAATAATGATGCAGCGATGACATCATTATTTGACGATTTAAATAAAATGGAATGATAATGTAAAATCTATGAACTACACATGTCCAAAACAAATTTTATGAGTGGATTTCGAACCCTTATCACCTTATCCACGAATTCTATCAATGTGGGACCTTTTAAAACCGAAACACATTTTCAAATAAAGTAATATTTCTTTACATTCCAAAAGTGCCCCTCACCTCCTCTTATAAAAGGCCCCCAACTCTACCTCATTTCACACTCCTCAAGCCTTTGGCTCGGCCAAACCCTTCCCATATACTCTATCCACATCCCTCTCCTCATCCTAGAGGATTCCCTATGGTTAGAATTCTTTTCAAAGGAAGCCTTTAGGCTCAACTCAAAAGGAGTTACACTTTTAAAGGTAATCCATTCTCTCATGTTCATTTGTTTTATTTTGCTTCTCCAACCCCATAAAATCTTTTTTTTATTTCTTTTGTAACAAAATCAGTATCTTAAATATACTAGGATGTTTTTATAAGATTTATTCGAGCTACACTCTCACACAACTACATCAAATGGTTAAAAAACATACATTTTCCGTGGATGGCGAAATTGTGCCTCCCGAAACGATGATTGTTCAATACTCATTTAACACCTTCAAAGGTGGCCATTATGATGTCACTATTTTTATATATAATATGTTTATGGTTTACTTATGCTTCTTTATTTTTCATTTGTGTCTTACCTTTATGGCTTCCATTATGGGTATACGCGATATCTTCATTTTAGGAAGTGCGGACTACCGCCCCCTCAAAGTGATGTGATTCGTTAATGCCATACGTGGGATGTATAAAGGATGGATTTAATGTTATTATATATGATGTTATACTGGAATTATAATTTACCTCTATATAATTATTATTTCTTTCCATTAAAGTATGATATAGAAATGAATGTAGCGTTCATTCGTACGTACGGCTTACCGTCTCCATGAACGGTGCATTTCATTTCTTATCCCCAAATGTAATGTACTATTATAAATACATATATATAATGGATATATATGATACATCTAAATGATTAATATAATTCTGTAATTAAAATATACATACCTCTCATATAGTTTTAATTCCATTAATACGACATAGAAATGAAAGTAGCGTTCATGCATACGTACGGCTTACCGTCTCCATGAACGGTGCATTTCATTTCTTTCCTCTAAATGATTATGTGATTTTATAAATACATGTATATTCTGTATATATATGATATATATGATATCCAAAGCAAGAATTTCATTTTTGTATATGAAGAACCTTTGACCACACGAACAACATGTAATTTTAAGAAGTCCACTTTCGACTTAAGAACCAAATATCGACAAAACAAACATGATTAACTTAAATGATTAAATAATGTTTATAACATGGTAATAAGTGATATAAAAGGAATAATGAACTTTAAAAAGGTTTTTAAGGAAGTATAAATTAACTCAAGTTTATTATTCAGGAGATTAAAGAATGATCGAGTCAAGTCGGACCCGAGGTAAGGGATCCTACACCTCTCTTTCTTTTTAAGTACACTCTTTTATGTCATTCCTTTTAAAGCTCATATTTATTGTTATTGGGATGTTATTTTATATTAATCATACTGTAATTTTTATGTTCATGTGATGAGAGACCCTATTCTCTCTCATCAATCCATTTTGGAAGTTTTGAGTGGCGCCGATAGGCTGTCGAATTTTCGTAAGAGATCTAACCTCTCTCTTTCCTTTAAAGTACTCTTCTTTATGTCACTTCTTTTAAGCTCCTATTTTTTATGTTGGGGGATGTTATTTTATATTCCTCGTTCTGTAAACATTATGTTGATGTAATGAGAGACCCTATTTCCTCTCATCAATCCATTTTGGAAGTTTTAAGTGGCGTCGTTAGACTGCCGAGTTTTCGTAAGAGATTTTTCATCTCACTTTTATCCCCGTGAGATTTATGCTACATTTTCCACAATTTCCATTGAGTGGTTTATGTAATGCCCACTATTACAATCCTATTGTAATATAATTGCATTTATGGGTATTTAAATATTCATTGTATGACACTTCTTCAATGGGGTGTACTTTTCAAAAGTTACCCAAGTCGGTAAGGGAACCTTTCACCCTCCTTTTTTTAAAAGACTTCTTTTGTTGGGTCTTTTAATTTACATATTGTTATGTTGGGAAATGTTCTCATATATCCTTATAGATGTAAATTTTATGTCCAAGTGATGAGATACCCTTTTTTTTATCTCTCATCAACTCATTTTGATGTGATGTCGTTAGGCTGTCAAGGGAACTTCTTAACCCAATTTCGATTTCTTTGGGTTCAACATGTTGTTATTGAATATGTAATCCATTGAATATGTGTGAATGTCGTTTGATTATTTTACACTTAATATCCACTTATATTTGGTGTATTCATTTGTCACACATAATTATGTAAATTGATTTATCCTTAAACCAAGGATATCGTCTTTGTATGGGACTTCGTCTCAATCTCCTTTCATTGAGGCATATTTCGTTTTATACACAACTTCCTTTTATATGGTTTATAAACCCCTTTGACTTTTACTTTTATACAAAAGGAATCTTTTTCTATGAAGCATTTTACTAAACGAAAAAAAGGAATTTTTTTTAACGTACACGGTGACAACGAACTTTTCCGCCGCCGCGAGTATTATTTGGTCTTTGGCTTCCTCAACAAGCCGTGATGTTTTTAGAATAAAAAAAATACCATATACTCTTTTATGTATTTTGGTATTGAAAATGGTTTTGAAAAAAAATATTCTATTATGTCAATTTATTTATGATATATTGTGATTGAAACGTGGAAATGTTATCATTCCTTTATATTGGTTTTATGTTTTATGATTTTATATTTGTAATTGGACATTTTAACAGGTGGTTAAGTTATAAACCATATGACGGGTGGTGCCGTGAATACCAGTATGGGTGGTTATGTTATAACCTCCAATACATTGGGTATGGAAGTCGGCCGTATGGCTATTCCATTAAGTATGTATGGAAATTGGCCGTATGGCTATTCCATTAAGTGATATGTGTGGAAGTCGACCGTATGGTTATTCCACTTAAATATGTTTATGTCCCAAGTTACCTTTATATATGTTATGTGTTCTTTATATGGGTTTTATAGTAATCCTTTGGTTACAAAAAGGTAATTAATGATACTTTTTTTTTCAGTGAAAAGTTTTTACTACTTCATGAAGGTGAAAAATGTTACATTGATAAAGTATTCATGGTTTACTTGATGATTTGAAAATCTAACAGTTTTCATTCTTTGTGTATCCCTTACCGAGCTTCTTATGCTCATCCCATGTTTTTGAAATATTTTTCACAGGACATAGCATGGAATAGGGTCAAGGATGGGATCAAGGGAAAGTCATGCTACCTAAAACATGGAACTATACATGTTTCTTTTAAAGAGTTTTTATTTTATGGAAATTTAGTAGAAGAGACTACTTTGTAATCTTTTGATATGTAATAGTTATGTCCTAAATCTCTAAAACTCTAAACCTGAAAATATCCTCAATGTGAATTACTCATTTAATTCAATTTTAAGTGTGGTTTAAGGGTGGTGCCTTATAGTTGGTATCAGAGGTCGGTTTAGATAACTTTAGAGGTTAGGGTATTCTTTAAGCATAAGTGACATTACCATAATGGTTAGGTTTTCAGAAAGAGTCCTAGTTTTAGATAAAGTGAATGGGTAAGTGTATCTTAGTGTTTACCTTCTTCATTAGTACATGATGGTTTTGTTGATATACTCACACTGACATTTCTATTTTTAGTGAATGGATGGATCTAGCAGGCACCAAAGAGACAACAGGTTTGAAGGAAACTGTGGTGGTTCTCTGATTAAGATACTAGATAAAATGGAGGATTCAATGAGGAAACTCGTGGTTGTTCTAATCCAAATATCAAGGAGTCATGATCAACCACTTCAACCTTGGTGAGTTCTCTAATGCATCATGTACGAGATGGCCAACCTGACGTGGAAATTCAGGTAATAATTATTAAGGTAACCATTAGGGTTTATATGATACTTAATTTTTAGGTAATTATGGGTTACTCTATGATATGATGGAAAATGAAAGGAATGAGATAAACTTGAGGTTTAAATATGTTATGGTTATTCTTGAAGATTTTATCTCATTTTGGGGAATGTTTTAAGAATTATATAGTTTTGGAAAAAGGACACCACATGGACCGTGTGACATCCCGTCGCGTCGGACAAAGCTATGGGAATCGAACCCACAACCAATGTGAGACTGGTATTTATCGCCTACCACTGGAATACGTGAAGTCCCTGGTTAGTTTGACTGATTCATTCTAGTTATATGATTTTATGAATTAAGAGTAAGTTGATTTTGGGTTATTTATGAAAATGATTAACCTATCATGGAGGATATGTGATTAGGTTAATTACTTTTCAAAACAAGACTTTAGGAGCAACTGATGTTGTTTAGAGATAACTGTTATGATTTAACTTGGAAGACTATGTGACTAAATCCTTAAAATGTTTGGGTTTGAATCTTATATTGGTTTACTTTGAGGAATTTTTATGGACAAATTTGTTTATCAGATGGTCCTCGTTGAACTTTGGATTTTATTGGACAAATTTTGGAGATTAAGAATAGATTTTCTTTTTATAAAGGGTTATCATTTTCTGGATTATCTGACCTTGTACTAACCTTTTTGGTTTTGGTTATGGTTAACATCTAAAGATATGGGAAGTATATAGTTCTCTTTTGTGGATTAGGTGATTCTCTAGAAGTTGATTATAGTACTCTTAATTCGAACAAGTCTTCCTAAATACTCTCCTTTTGGAGAAAATATGAGTTTGTGTAAGGAATCTAATAAAAGTTGAGAGTCAACATGATAAGTGATTATGTTTCCTTATGAATAAATTCCCCAATAAAAAGTAAGTTAAAACAAAAATGATGTCTATGAGATTTTCCTATTGGGGAATCGAATACCATTTAACCCATCACAAGTGTGTGATTTTCTCATTGTTAACTTTCTCCTAGACATGTTTACAATCACTCTCCCTCAAGAACATGACCCTTTGCTTTTTCTTCCATGTCCATGTTTTTCTACATTGAATCCTAGTATGGGTTAACTTGGGTGACCTCTGTACTTATCTTTCTTTATTTTAAAGTGATTGTTTTACCGACTTTTGTTCCTATGTGGGACTTTCAAGAATGTTTCCAAGCGCAATTTTAAAATTGCGAGGACGCAATTCCCAAAAGGGGGGAAGGATGTAACACCCCAGGTAAATAAAGAATATGAAATTTCATATTTATCCATATTTGTGAATAAAATATTTAAATGACTTTAAAGGGGATGCTATGCTCGATGGCGTACCCAACACGCAACAACGAGTTTCTTGGGAATCTTACGTTGCACTCTAATAATAAAATAATATTATTTTAAATGGTAGTTAACGAGTAGCCGTTGTACTGGAGGGAATGGATAGAAATAACTAAAATATGATTATATATGTTTTTAAATGTTTTTACATTTACCCAATAAAATATAAAGGCTTAAAATACGGAAGGAGTTCAATTTTAGGCATTTATACCCTAATTTTCACAAAAGGTCCACTTATCACCTTTTGACGGAGAACCGTCATTAAATATAGTTTTGATCGATCTTATAAATTCTATTGGACCAAATATAACTCTTCATTAGAATCAGGACATCAAAATTTACTTTGTGTGAATTTTTGGTACCTTTCTGATAAAGTTCATTTTTGTAATGAATAGTGTAAAATGTTGTATTTTAATTCAAAACCACTTTTTAATATAATTTATTTATATGATTATATTATCTTTTGAATTGGTTTTAAAGTGAAATTATAAAATATTTTTACCATTAAATCCAATAGTGGTCGTTGGAATTAATTTCACTTTGAAATCGGACATAAACTAGTGTCAATCTTTTGATACTTATTGTTTCACAAAAACACGCTATTTGCTCTGACAGCGGGAATTAATTATTAAATTAATTAATGTGACTTATATGTTTTTAATTTGTTAAAATAGACTTCATTTTTGAATTCGTAATATCAAATATAGCTTAGGGTGAATTTTTGGTAATTTTCTGAAAAACTTCAATTTTTGATGAATAGTGAAACCACTAAGTGGTACTAATAAAGACTGATTTTCCGTTTAAATGAAATTTTGCCATCATTGTGTGTTGAATTTCAAAAATCCGACATACATGGTTGTCATTAAGGAGTAAAATGTGCTTCAATGAGGTTATAATAATTTTTTGGTGAATAGTAACTTATTAAGTTCTTAATCGCGATTAGAGGTAATTAGTGTCACTTAAGGTAAAAATGATATTATAAGAATGTGAAAACACCATGACACATGTCCTACCCTCATTGGTTGTGTCATGGCCGGCCAAGACAAGCCATTGGTCAACTTGGGGACCCCATGGAGACACTTTGGTTGGGAAATGACATAAATAACTTTTTATTTAATGTAAAAGTAAAAATGACACAAACATAATATGTTTTTCGAAAAAAATATTTACATGGTGTTATAAAGATCAGATTTATGATTATAAATAGTCATTGGAAAGCTAAAAATATTTCCTACATCATAGTATCTTTTTTATAATTTTTTAGACATTAAATAAATTAAATTATTTATGACATAATAATGATCCAGCGATGACATCATTATTTGGCGATTTAAATAAAATGGAAAGATAATGTAAAATCTATGAACTAAAAATGTCCAAAACCAATTGGATGAGTGTATTTCGTACCCTTATCACCTTATCCACGAATTTTATCAATTTGGGACCTTTTAAAACAGAAACACATTTTCAAATAAAGTAATATTTCTTTACATTCCAAAAGTGCCCCTCCCCTCCTCTTATAAAAGGCCCCCACCTCTACCACATTTCACACACTCCTCAAGCCTTTGGCTCGGCCAAACCTTGCCCATTTACTCTCTCCACATCCCTCTCCTCATCCTAGAGGATTCCCTTTGGGAATAATCCTTTCAAAGGAAGCCTTTAGGCTCAAATCAAAAGGAGTTACACTTTTAAAGGTAATTCATTCTCTCATGTTCATTTGTTTTATTTTGCTTCTCCAACCCCCTAAACTCTTTTTATTTATTTCTTTTGTAACAAAACCAGTAACTTCAATATACTAGGATGTTGTTATAAGATTTATTCGAGCTACACTCTCACACAACTACATCAAATGGTTAAAGAACATACATTTTCCGTGGATGGCGAAATTGTGCCTCCCGAAACGATGATTGTTCAATACTCATCTAACACCTTCAAAGGTGGCCATTATGATGTATCTATTTTTATATATAATATGTTTATGTTTTACTTAGGCTTATTTATTTTTCATTTGTGTCTTACCTTTATGGATTCCATTATGGGTATACGCGATATCTTCATTTTAGGAAGTGCAGACTACCGCCCCCTCAAAGTGATGTGATTCGTTAATGCCATACGTGGGACATATAAAGGATGGATTTAATGTTATTATATATTATGTTATACTGGAATTATTATTTAACTCTATATCATTATTATTTCTTTCCATTAATGTATGAGATAGAAATGAAAGTAGCGTTCATGCGTACGTACGGCTTACCGTCTCCATGAACGGTGCATTTCATTTCTTATCCCCAAATGTAATGTAATATTATAAGTACAAATATATAATGGATATATATGATACATCTAAATGATTAATATAATTCTGGAATTAAAATATACATACCTCTCATATAGTTTTAATTCCATTAATATGACATAGAAATGAAAGTAGCGTTCATGCGTACGTACGGCTTACCGTCTCCATGAACGGTGCATTTCATTTCTTTCCTCTAAATGATTATGTGATTTTATAAATACATTTATATGATGGATATAAATGATATATATGATATCCAAATCAGGAATTTAATTTTTTTATATGAAGAACCTTTGACCACACGAACAACATGTAATTGTAAGATGTCCACTTTCGACATAAGAACCAAATATCGACAAAACAAACATGATTAACTTAAATGATTAAATAATGTTTATAACATGGTAATAAGTGATATAAAAGGAATAATGAACTTTAAAAAGGTTCTTAAGGAAGTTTAAATTAAGTCAAGTTTATTATTCAGGAGATTAAAGAATGATCGAGTCAAGTCGGACCCGAGGTAAGGGATCCTACATCTCTCTTTCTTTTTAAGTACACTCTTTTATGTCATTCCTTTTAAAGCTCATCTTTATTGTTATTGGGATGTTATTTTATATTAATCTTACTGTAATTTTTATTTTCATGTGATGAGATACCCTATTCTCTCTCATCAATCCATTTTGGATGTTTTGAGTGGCGCCGATAGGCTGTCGAATTTTCGTAAGAGATCTAACCTCTCTCTTTCTTTTAAAGTACTCTCCTTTATGTCACTTCTTTTAAGCTCCTATTTGTTTTGTTGGGGGATGTTCTTTTACATTCTTCTTTCTGTAAACATTATTTTTATGTAATGAGAGACCCTATTTCCTCTCATCAATCCATTTTGAAAGTTTTAAGTGGCGTCGTTAGGCTACCGAGTTTTCGTAAGATATTTTTCATCTCACTTTTATCCCCGTGAGATTTATGCTACATTTTACACAATTTCCATTGAGTGGTTTATGTACTGCCCACTAATACAATCCTATTGTGATATAATTGCATTTATGGGTATTTACATATTCATTGTATGACACTTCTTCAATGGGGTGTACTTTTCAAAAGTTACCCAAGTCGGTAAGGGAACCTTTCACCCTCATTTTTTTAAAATACTTCATTTGTTGGGTCTTTTAATTTACATATTGTTATGTTGGGATATGTTCTCATATATCCTTATAGATGTAAATTTTATGTCCAAGTGATGAGATACCCTTTTTTTATCTCTCATCAACTCATTTTTATGTGACGCCGTTAGGCTGTCAAGGGAACTTCTTAACCCAATTTCGATTTCTTTGGGTTCAACATGTTGTTATTGAATATGTAATCCTTTGAATATGTGTGAATGACCTTTGATTATTTTACACTTAATATCCACTTATATTTGGTGTATTCATTTGTCACACATAATTATGTAAATTGATTTATCCTTAAACCAAGGATACTGTCTTTGTAAGGGACTTCGTCTCAATCTCCTTTCATTGAGGCATATTTCGTTGTATTCACAACTTCCTTTTATATGGTTTATAAACCCCTTTGACTTTTTCTTTTATACAAAAGGAATCTTTTTCTATGAAGCGTTTTACTAAACGACAAAAAGTATAGTTTTTTTAACGTACGCGGTGACAACGACCTTTTCCGCCGCCGCGAGTATTATTTGGTCTTTGGCTTCCTCAACAAGCCGTAATGTTTTTGGAATAAAATAAATATCATATACTCTTTTATGTATTTTGGTATTGAAAATGGTTTTGAATAAAAGATTCTATTATGTCAATATATTTATGATATATTGTGATTGAAACGTGGAAATGTTATCATTCCTTTATATTGGTTTTATGTTTTATGATTTTATATTGGTACTTGGACATTTTAACGGGTGGTTATGTTATAAACCATATAATTGGTGGTGCCGTGAATACCAGGACGGGTGGTTACGTTATAACCTCCAATGCATTGGGTATGGAAGTCTGCCGTATGGCTATTCCATTAAGTATGTATGGAAATTGGTCGTATGGCTATTCCATTAAGTGATATGTGTGGAAGTCGACCGTATGATTATTCCACATAAGTATGTTTATGTCCCAAGTTACCTATATATATGTTATGTGTTATTTATATGGGTTTTATTGTAATCCTTTGGTTACAAAAAGGTAAGTAATGATACTTTTTTTCAATGAAAAGTTTTTACTACATCATGAAGGTGAAAAATATTACATTGATAAAGTATTCATGGTTTACATGATGTTTTGAAAATCTAACAGGTTTCATTCTTTGTGTATCCCTTACTGAGCTTCTTATGCTCATCCCATGTTTTTGAAATGTTTTTCACAGGACATAGCGTGGAATAGGGTCAAGGATGGGATCAAGGGAAAGTCATTCTACCTAAAACATGGAACTATACATGTTTCTTTTAAAGAGTTTTTATTTTATGGAAATTTAGTAGAAGCGACTACTTTGTAATCTTTTGAGATGTAATAGTTATGTCCTAATTCTATAAAACTCTAAACCTGAAAATATCCTCAATGTGAATTACTCATTTAATTCAATTTTAAGTAAGGTTTAAGGCTGGGGCCTTATAGGGGGGCTGTCCAGGTGGAGGGGCTTTGTAGGTGGGGGTTGGGCTCCCTGTGGGGAGTGGGGGGGAGCTGTTTAGTGGACATCTGTGTTTATGTAACTACTAGAGACATACCCCCACTATCGTTGGCCATCAACATCACTTAATGTGTCTCATGAGGATCATCAACCATTAGATGATACTAGAATGAAAAATAACATATTGTTTCAATGAAATTTATTCATCAAATGACCCTATAATTTTAAAAAATCCACATAAAAGCTTGAAATCATACTAGATCCACTTCTAAAAACCCTTCTTATTACCCATCAACCACATGTTCTTGGTATGTGGATAATATATATTTATATAAACACAAATTTATGTGAGATATAGATCATTAAAGATAAATTTAGTGTCATCATTGTATATAAAATTTTCAATATGATTACAAATTACAGCAAGGATTGAAAGGATATGGAACAGGATAGGGGGACCTTAAAATTGAATCAACAATGTCAAAAAACAATTCAATACTTTGGAAATACCATATTTTTACTTCACCCATAACTAGATTGAAATCACCCTATTTAAAAAATGATTTTACTAAAAGTAATCAATGATTTCGATTTTATCTTGAAAACAATTTATCAAACCAATGAAATATTGATCATCCAAAAATTCTTTATATGGAAACATATACTAGAATATTGGTTAACACATGCAGAAAAATGAATCCATCTAAAATTTAAAAAAAATGTTTTACAATAGTGTCCCCGATCATTATTATCATTTCTCTGAATCAAATCCCATAATGAATATGAATATACTAAAGGGTATCTCATATAAAAATTAAATGAAAATAGAGTAGAAACAACATGATCAGTTTGTAAATGTGGGAGTGGGGAGGGGGCTGTCCGCGGGTAGTGTTGGGGTGTTGGCAGTCTGTGAGGGGGAGGGGAAATGTCAAAGGATGGTTGGGAGTGGGGGCTTCCTATGTATGGTGGGAGGGGATATGGGTAGTTTTCTAGGTTGAGGGGATAATTATGAATAATAATAAATAAAAAAATATACTGTTAGAAATTAGTTTTGGGTTGTTTTAAACAATATAAAAAAATTAAACTGATCAGTGGGACAAAATTATACATTTCATTGAAAATGAAAATCGATCATTTCTCCTTCAATGGTAACTGTTATACATTAAGTTTCTTCATCATGTTAGAACTGTGGTATTTTGATCAACTTTTTTACAAACAAAGGGAATAGTCTCGGGTTAATTTATTAAAATTAAAAAACTCCTTCCCGAGATATTTTCACAACAACCTTCCTAATAGTATTTGAGGGAAATGTAATAAAGAATACATGTTTCTGTTATGATGTCAGAATGACACTTTCATTATCAAATCATTCATTTTTTATGACATATAGTTAAAATTTCCTAATGAAAACTAATATTGATCAACTTTACTTCCACATACCGTATCAACCGAATTACACTTTAATAATATATACTTCAATCCATTTGCGTATACATCTTCAATGATGTCTATTAATTGACCATAGTAATAGCGAAAATCAACAAATAAAAAATTGATTCAACTGTTTTGTGGTTCTCATTTTTCGTCAACATATTGAATGTGAAATAAAATTACATTAGCATCTATATATTTATATCAATGAGTCGTTATATACGGACCCTCATCTTGTTGGATAAATTATTCAGTTAGAATGGGGTCACCTAACACCCCCGAATTATGATCCTACATAAATCAAAGAATATAGTAATTATTTCTATAGAATGATATTAGTATAATACTTCACTGATATTGAAAATCAATTTATATGTACAAAATCCATGAACCAATCAATATATGACGCATAATGAGATTGTGGAATTTGATACCCAATTGTACAAGAAATCTCTTTTTTTAGCTCAATAATGTGATTCCTACAAATGGTAATGTGATGTTTAAGTGATCCATGTATGAAAAAAATTTGTAAATGTTAAAAATTAATACTGATCTGACACATATTACTTTAATGGTGAAACTCATGGAGTATTTAACAAGATATATTGATGCGTTGGTATCCACTCGATGTTGTCCATATCAAATATTGTCCCATCTATAACTGGAACATCTTTAATCTATGATGAATTTTCTAATTTTTATCATCATCTATATGATATTCTTCAGAAAAATTAGAACACTCATCCATCAAATTAGCATTTTCTATTGATTCCAATTGATGAGCATTGTTGAATTCGAATAACTTATATGAATTCAGATACCGCTCAATAAAATACATCCACATGAATTGCACTAGACTAGATGACATTACATCCTTAGTTATATGAACTTAAAATTGAACCATAACATCAAAAAATGTTAGAGGAAACTGTTTTTCAAAGTGAAAAAGTGTAAATACTATTTGGTCCTGCATAATTGTTAAATCACTCATTCATTGATTTTGTAAACAAAGATGTCTAAAAAATTATCCATCTCAATCAACGATTGAACAACATTGAGGGACAAGCAATCACTTATTTTGATTAGAATCAACTGATGATTTAGTATGTGATTTTTATGACATTACAACACTTCCAATTTCATGTTCATTATATTCACACACTATGAAATATTAAAAGAGTAACCATCAGGAACAATGATCCTCTTCAAAATGGAATGAAATGCTTCTTTCTCCATAGGAGTCTATGTATACTAAGCAGCATGCATATATTCCATGTTTCCATCACCTAACTATAATGAAACGGTTTCCTAAAACCCATTTCTTCCGAATCATGACTTCCATTAACATGGTCCTTTTATTTTCCACTGACACCCAAAATGGTACACAATAAATTAGCATAATATTTTTTTTCAATATCAATGAAATAAAAAATATTCCTTAGCGTTTTACTCTTCTAATATGAGAGATTGTAAAAATATTTGTATTTTTCCAATTGTGAGTGCCATGTCTACCTACGCCATGAATATTGGGTTTTGGATGATCCACAAAATCCTAAAATTCATATACCATGCAGATGTTTTCTTCTCAATATTAGCTAACATTTCCACTCCTATCATGTTCTTTTGTGTTGGGATGAACACTCTACAACCATCAAATGCCACTATGTTCTTTCTAAACATGTGATGAGGGGAGAGAAAAATTATGTGAACCATGTATTACCATTTTCTAGAATGTTTAAGAAACAATGGTTTTTTTCATTTATTAAAATAAGGGAGTGAATATTCTCTTTCTGTAGTCCATCCTGATATATTTTTATAATCCAAGAAGTCATTTATTTTCCACAATTAAGTTGTTTATTGTTTGGAAATTTCATTCGTTTCATAGTCATTGGTCCTCACACCATCACCCCAAAATTCACTCAATACACCATTAAATGACTGAAGGTAATCATCAATCATATCCCCCAGACTTTTAGGTAATTAATAATAGAGTAATGTAAAATAAATTGTTTCTTCCAACAATGACACATAAGAAGATTATACGGAACAAACACCATAGTCCATGTTCTATGAGTTTCACCAACCATAGTCTTGAATAGATGTAAACCATTTACTACATACCCTAATCAGACATTACAAACATCATTAGGAAAGTTAGGGTTTCCCTTATCAAAACCTTCCATGCATGAGAGTCATTTGGGTTGGTTAACATATGACATTCATGGTTTCATTCTGCATGCCATCTCATTAAATTAGAAAATTTTGATGATATAAAAAAATCATTTCAGACTCAAAATTATTTCAATTTAATGGATTTTCTTTATGGTAATAGTTTTTCCATGTTTTGTAGTCTGGATTTGATGAGTCCAATTTCTCCAAATCTCTTTCCACCAGGAAGTTCCACAGACTATAAAAATATCCAAATGGGTTTTTTCTTTTGTAAAAAATATACAGTTGTTTTCACATGAATCTATGGTCTTATATGTAAATCCAATGTTCTAGGTCGTCAAAAAAGCATGGTAATACAACTCAGGAATCATAGCGTCGACTGAAAGGACATTTTTTGATAACACCAATAGCATGTCCAACAATGCTTCTGACAATGGATTCAATGCCTTCAAATGAAACAACGTAACGTTAAATAAAAATTTATTATATGTAGTAAATCCAAGATAATATTCTATGTTTTCTTCATCTAATAATTCTTAAAATCTCATCGAATCATAATCTACATTAGAGTGCAGATTTATTTCATTGGGATCAACATTTTGGATGTCAATTCTTTATG
This sequence comes from Viscum album, assembly GCA_963277665.1. Classification (NCBI taxonomy): domain Eukaryota; kingdom Viridiplantae; phylum Streptophyta; class Magnoliopsida; order Santalales; family Viscaceae; genus Viscum; species Viscum album. The sequence continues at coordinate 5,761,005 of OY728121.1, read as the reverse complement.
GTGCCAACCCACATACCATTTCATTGGGAATTTCATTCATTGGATCACTCATCCACACATCAACATCAATCTTAAATACATTTGTATTTTGAAAATGAACATATTCATCCCCATGATGAGTCAAACTCTATTAATATTTTAAAAACCCATTCTAGAAAAGTGATCCCCTGTGTTATCTCATGTTAATTGTTACCTATTTTCATATTTTGTACATGTAAATATAATATAGTCCCATTAAAATACTCTATAAGACTCAATAAACATCTTTATTCATTCGATATAATCTATACATTCAATTTGGAAGATCAATCCCACTCTTATCCATAATAATATATGTATAATAATCATTTACACATGACATCATACTACATGAATTTTTCATATCAAATATATTAAAAATATTGACTGGCTAATTACATGTATACTGTTGATAAAATAAAAAATTTATATCTCTGAATAATAAAAAAGAGAATAGATAATGGAATGGAAGTGAAAGCCCATGGAAACACCACCATGATGGTATGGTAAATATAATGATGATTATGTATTAAAGAAACTATATTTGGAATCAATTTGGTCAATAATGTACCATAGATTAATCATTTTTCAAGAAGGGAATATTATAACTAGCACGTGTATGTGGTACATGAAAAAATTCATAAAATACAAATCTTGAACTATCAACCTAACCCAATAAGTTAAAACCTTCCCTATAAATTAAAAAATATAATTTTTGATTAATGTGACCAAAATCAAATAGTGAGAAACAATATTCTCAATATTAGTGAAAATATATCATTGTAAAAATAATTTATCAATCCCTATTGGATTCACACTGCCTTTGTGTCATCAGTGGCAGTAATGATTAACCCTCAAAGATTGAATTAAATATCTAATTAATGAAAAAAAAACTTATCTATATCCAGGTTAACATCAAATATATACAATTATAGACTAATAATATATCAATACATCATCACTTTTGTTATCAATTGTTAATATGTGAGACAATTAATGTGATCTTCTGTGCTGGACCACAAGCTCCAAGACTATGTTATTGATGGCCTCAAGCATGTATCATTTTATGCAATATGATTGTTACTATTTGTATGGTTCTTAATGAAATCAGTTCAAAAAATATAATGTTGGTATCAATAAATAAAAGGATAAACAATATCATAATTAATTCCAAAAACAATGAATAATCATTATCCATGGTAGGTCTCTCTAGTCGTGTAGTAAAAACCCAAAATAACCCTGATGTATTATGTCAATAAAAATGTGGGAAATCACTAAACATGGAAAAAGTATTGTTACATCACATTAAATTCCATCCCAATTATACCTCTAAACACCATTCTACATATCCTATCCCCTATCATCAAGTTTGTTACCTTATATCCCAAACTATGAAGCCTTCACATGCATCAAAATGCCCATGCATGGTGGAAATATGAAATTAGTAGGAAACAACCAATTTTTTCATAACATGGGTGAAATGGAATAATTATTTACGTAGTGATAATAAATAAATGTGCATGAAATACAACACACAACAATGTTTGGAGTGTTCATGCACTAAAACAACATCGTCTTCATGTTGGAAATGTACTTATAACAAAATTTATAATCTTAGTCAACCAAAATGTAACATCATATATTCCAAAACATAAAAAATATAAGAGTATAAAGTCAAAAAATAGAGGGACATCAAGCCCCATATCTCTCTTAGTTAATCCATAATGCCAAAACATTTGTAATCTTCCTTGGTCCTTCGTATCCCAAAACTATGTCTCATGTCTTCCTTGAATACCATCATGTCCCATTGTCATCTCAAGTTTCAGATAACATATGTCTACCATGACCCTATGTGAAGCTAAAAAAATAAAATATACCCCATCATCTGTATTAATCCAATATTCAGTGAACATAAATCATCTTATCATGCTCCCCCTTAAGGGATACTATGCCACGATGAGTAAACAAGTAACATTGGTTCCATGCATAAAACAACTGAATATAAAATATACAAAGTATGTCGCATTGAAAAATGGAATATCATATAATGGAAAATCATATTATATTAATAATAACATATATTATTTAAACACATGTGATCAAACTACAACATGGTTCTCATGGGATATGTATGCACACACTTGTGGTCAGACCTCAATCATTTTCTCATGGAGGAAACACAAAAATAGTGGCATGTGATAATCTCATGAATTGAATAAATCAAATTAAAACACAACATAATATTTGGCAAATTCACATATATATGGACATAACATTGTATGTAACTTCCACTCACATGTAATGTGTAAATTATTCTCATACACACACTTTCAACAAACATTATTTCACAATTATTTATGCACAAAAACCCGTATACACATGATTTTACAATTCCAAAAATTTTATTCACCCAAAATATTCATATAATATACATGAATTCCAAATTTGTGTTGTAAATTCCCAAAAATTAAAACCATAAAAGGATATTAGGGCATACCTGATAGGGGAAAAAATTCCGAACTGAGGGGAGCCAAATTTTGTTGTGCCAGGGAGAGGGGGGGAAATGGAGTGGAGGCGGAGATGGAGGCTATGTGTCGAGGGAGGGGACAGGCGCCGACGAAAATGGGGAGCCAGAGGAGGAGGCAGGGAGGTACTGGCAGTGCACCGAGGGAGGTAACATGTGGTGCAGTGAGGGAGGGGACATGTGATGGCATCAGCGAGGACCGAAGGCGGAGGCGGTGCATCGTCACCAGTGTAGCGAGGATGGGGAGGCGGTGTGGGGGAGTCAGAGGCGGAGGTGGTACGGAAAGGGAGGGTACTTGCGGCTGTGGGGGGGGGGGGGCTTTGGGATCAGGGGGAGGGGGGGGAATTATTTTTTTTGAGAAGCCTTGCGATCCCCTTTGGCGGTTGCTATTGGGTACCAATTGCGACCGCCAAAGGCGGTCTCCCGTGTAAGGGGCATCACAAACCCCATTTCATAGTAATGTATAGAAAATAAAATATGTTTCAACCATTATAATCTTTAATAATTGTTTAAATTTATTTATTTAATTAAATATTTACATATTTAAACATGTCTAAATAAATTTCATAATTGAATATATTAAAAAAATATTAAGAAAATAAATAATATAAATGAATAAATTATTTAAAATGATGAAAAATAGAGAGATATTAAAAAACAATAAATAATAATAAATTCACAATTAAAATTACTTGTACACTTATAAAACACAATATACACATACCCATATAGAAAACACATGCACATACACATAAGCATAGGCATACAATCATTCAAATACATACATTTACTTATGATTGCATTCACATGAATACATATTATTACATACACAAATATACATACATAGACAATATAATCAAAAACATATACACATATTCATACTCATACACATACACATGTATATACACATTCAAATGTATATTCATACAGATACACATGAATTTTAATATGCATACACATCCATATAATTTCATCAATGTGCATGCACATACATACACATCTATACATATGATTATACAAAAACATACAAAAATAACATACACATATACACATATGCATAGTCATAGTGATGTACAAAAAACAAAAATATGTACATTCACATATACATACAAGAACACATACATAAACATACATATATATACATACACATACTCATACATATACACATACTCATTCAAACACATTAGCATGTACATAAAAAACACATACACATGCCTATACACAAATATATACATATGTTCACATATGTAAACATACAATACAAACTTATAAATACTTACAAATACACTTACACATACTCAATCACAGACTCACTCACTCTAACACACACACACACACATATATATATATGAATTGATACGTACGCATACATGAACATGTACACATATGTATAACATATAAATACAATAACATACATTCATACACAACTATATAGACTCAAGCATACAAATAGTAAACGTACATAAACACACGCACTAACACACACTACACAACACAACACAAGAGATGCATACAGAAATAACACTTACATAAACACACACATACATACACATATAAAAATTCACATATATAAAATTTTGAAATATTAAATTTGAATATAAATAAAAAAATTCAAATAGAAATCACATATTTAATTAAATATATGTATTTATATATCATATAATTGTTTCAATAAAATATTGATGAATCATAATTATATTAATTGTATATACATTTTTCAATTAAAGTATATAAATATACTATTATACATTTCCCTTGAAAAATAATAATTTGATTATTTTTTAAATATAATATGATGAAAATAATTTTTGTTTTTTAAAATGTTATATAAAAAATTTAAATAATTTTGTTTACATATATATACTTATTGTTATATTTAAATTAATTAAAAATATAAAAGAATCTGTATATATATATATATATATATTTAACTTATTCAGTGAATCATTTAGAAACCCGAATCAAAAATTGATAATCATGGTACGAATTGTTCAGTGTTAGAAAAAAACATAGAAAAAGGGAAAACATTAATTAGTGTTTTTTTAACAACAGCATTGAATATTACATGATAGAAAATACTGTATCATGAATTATAAAATTAGTGAAATGTTAATGGTTGAAATTTCAACATTAATGGATTTATAATATTAAATGGAAATTATCAATTAGAATTAAATTAATAATTCAATGAGTTATATATTTTTAGATAAATATATAATATAAATATACATTATCTTTTTTATCCCAATGGAAAAAATAAATTAAATTCAACAGCCAATTGTTCATGTTTAATAAGTCAACATCTAAAATCGTTTTTCTAGCATTGCGTGATTGGAAAGAGGGATCTTTTCCCATGTGCACTTTTTTTATGATACATTAGTAGTCATTTATCTTTTAGACACATCATTTCATACTACTGGAGTTTGTTTACATCTTCCACAGTAGTGGTGAATGACCTGTAGTGGATGAGATCATCATTTCTAAACACATCAATCCTAATGGGTTGTTTCTTCTGTGTGTAAATTTCCCACTTGGGGGAAGCGACCATAAAATCCATATTCCACCATCATGATAGGTATACATTGTCAATGGGACTATTGGGAAAATATTCTAAGAAGGAAAACAGAAAGATGTTGGTGTTGTCAATGGGGTGTCATGGCATATTGTCTGAGAATGGATTGTGATGAATGGTGGTGACTGTGGTAGGATATTTTAATGTGGTGTCATTGAATATCATTTGAAAAAGGGAGGTGAGAATCTTGAGTGTTTTTTGGTGTGGAATCATTGCAGTTTTTTGTCAAAAAGATGTTGATTTCTATATTTAGGATACCCATTATAGCCTAATGGGCATTGTTGATTTTCCACAATGCTAGGACATGTTGTTGAATTACCAATTAGGCATTTTTTATGTTACGATGTGGTAGGTAGAAAATGTGATGGTTGGGGTAGGCAATGATGATTTTGTATCGTGGTATTTCATTTGAGAATTGTAGATGATATTCATATCCATACTCCCCCAATAATTCATGATATGTGTTTATGATTGTGATCCATGGAGGGTAGTCTGAGAATTGGTGGTGAGTGGAATATCCATCTTCCCCACATTTCGGGTAGTAGGAATTTTCATTTGGGAATCGTGGTAGGTGGTCTGAGAGAGGGTAGGGTAACTCTTGTGGAAGAAGGAAAACAAGCTGTGTCTAGGCCTACATCTATGGTATGGTGACTCAACATGATGTAGAATATAATGGGTGTTTTAAAACCTCATATAAAACATTATTGAGGGACACTAGCTTCCTATTCATGCTTTCCCAATGCATCTTTCTTTCGCCAAATAAATCTATGGTCCATCGTAATGAAAAAAAAATCCTAGAATGGTTGGAATATAGTTAACCACTCCCATAGTTTATGTATATATAAACATAATGATTCCAGATAATAATAATTTCAATTAATTTGATAGTTTGTCTATTATTTCTCCTCCACAATATTTTCCTTAATTTATTTTCATTTAAATTTTAAATGTGTTCTGAGATCATTATGGAACTTGGATCTTTTTTAATAACATTTTAAATTCATCTATTTGTAAGTTATAAAAATAAGAAATACATGTGAAAAACATTTCACTATGTGGTATGAAAAACATCCCATGACATCTATATTTTTCTTTATAAATATAATACATCACAAATAAGATAAAATTTTCTATATGAATTGTGATTCATTAAATGTAAAAATAATACATTATATATCACAGATGTTTCATAAATTGATGAAAATATTTATTTAAAAAGCAATTATAAATTATTTTACGTCAATTATATTTATTAAATGAAATCTAATATATAATAAAAATAAAAATATATATTGTATTATGTTATTCGTTAAAATAAAAATGTATTTTGTATTATGTAAATAATATTTTAAAATAATTTAAAAAATAGCATACAATGTGTAATAAATTACATATATACATCATATAAAATTCACTTTTAATTAATTCAATATTAATTATTAGTTTATAATATAATATATTTTAATATTATAAAAAATTTATTTTAAATGATAATAAATATAATAATAAAATAATATATTTATATTATTAAATAATATTTTTTTAATATAGTATAAAAAATTAAATAAATATGTGATGCATTTTTTGTTATACATATCGTCGTTATAGTAACTATATAAAACATTTTTCTTAAAATATGATATTTAATTTATTTATAAATAAATATTATATGATGAAATTAATATATTATATATCAACTGCACATTTTTTTATAAATTTATTTTTATTGTTTTTATAAATAAACCTTTTACAGGTTGATTAGGCACCCTGACAAAGGACCAAACCATAAAAAAACCAAAATTCCAATTCAATCACAAAACCAAAATTCAAATTGAATGTTTTAATATGATTATAATCTCAACCCTAATATTGGTTTGGAGGCATGATATGATGTTTCTTATGATGTTGAGTGTAATTATGAGATATGTGATCTCATTTTTTTAGTACCCTAGAAATTTCTTGGGTGTGATGCATGAAATTGAAACAGTACTCAAATATGGATGGTGTATAATATCTTGAACTAGAAACAATATTATACACTTGATTTGGTTTGAGTACTTGTTGGTAGGAAGGTCTTGCTATCTGAGCATCTCTTAGTCATTGTATTATATTTTTTGCACTGAGGGGTTCTATAAAGGTTTCAGATGCAATGGAACCATCTAGTTGGTGAATAACTGTAGTGGTTTTTTTTGTATTCGATGTGTCATTCACAAATTGTAAAATATGTAAATGATATTACTAAAAAAATACATCAATTATTCACATTGAATAATACATAACACATATAGGTTATTCTTCATGTTAAATTTATTTCTAATTTAAATATTATATTATGAAATGATACCTCATCTTGGGAACCTTCCTCAAAATATTAATTAATAAAGCATCAATCATGAAAACCCCAATGTGTAAATTTAATCCAAAAACAATATAATTTTGATTTACTAAATGAATTAAAGACAATGAATCATTATGTACATTATGAAAAATAATAAATCCAAAGGACCATTACATACACCGAAAAATAACAATATCCAATGAAACAAAAGAGTGAACAATTCGATAGGAGGGTATTTTATCATAATCTCTCATTTTTATCCAACAATTTACATGTATCAGAAGGATAAGGGGTTAATAAATATGGAATATAATGAAAATATAACATGAAGTCTTATATTTTTTCAATCAATCATCAAAATATATGTTAAAATAGAATAGTTCTGGAGTAGTGGTCAATATCACATTATTTTGTATTTTATGACTACATCCAAATACAATCATCACTACATATTCTCAATTTATGTAATCCCGCATGTATGATTACAATATTCGTTACATAAAAAAAGTAAATTTTCTTGAGTAACAATCAAGAGAATCAAGTCTATTTGATAACATCTGGAACAAAGGGATACATGGTTGGAATTAAAAAACAATAATCAATTCATTAATATCATTGATGTTGAGATAAAATACTCCCATGCATTTTACTTCCCATCATGTTTAGAATTTTAAAAATCAAAATATCATCTTATCTATAGTCGAATAGTTTTAGGGATTATACTAAATCAATATTTTATTCATAATAACCAATTCCTTGAATGTCCAATATGGATCATATAATTTTATATAATCTTGCTAAAGTACATATGTTGATTCATGAAGATTATAATGTCCTACTTAAATTTCCCAACAAAGGGATATATATGCATAAAAGTTTTAAACATGTAATTAAAATATTAGAATACTTGTTTGACACAAAGAAATTTTATGTTGTATCTAATTATATAGAACATTAATTTTTATATGGCCAGAGGTGTTAAAAGTGAATAAAAAGTTCCAACCATTATTGTAGTTTGTCTAAAAATGTTTATCAAGATCTTTTAATCATCCTTACAGTGCATTGGATTTGAAATATCTAATAATATCCTTATATGAAAAAAACATTGTAATATATGTGAATATAAATTTGATAACAATATTTTTCATCATGAATAAAGATATGTAGTATAAAGGGGATATATGTTAATTTTTATCTTAATACCCATCACATATCGTATGGGTGATTGAGTGGAAAAACGATTTCTTATATGTATCAATATAGTTATTTATCCCCAAAATCACAAGAGGACATTTATTTATGATCACAAAAGAAGGTTATCTTGAACTAGTTCATATTCATGGTGACAGTTTGTTATTGTAATGTCTTCGTGTTTACAATAGAAGTTATTCGTAACCTACATAATAATGAACTAGAACATTCTTTTATTTAAACTCTATTTATTAACACTCATACAAGAATGTATTTCTAAATTAACCACAAATTTTCATTTTTTGTAGAAAATTACATTAGTGGATGTTCAAGAAAATAAATATATTAAAAGTATTGTTGTTCTTCTTCCTAGAATGGTAAGAAAATGTGAAATATTTTTATAAATTCCATCCCTGGGATAACTGGGGATACATGGAAAATCGATCATATTAACAACTCCCAGATAATTTCTGAGGAAGGGATACATTAACGGGAGATCTGTTGTATTTCATCAATTCTAACATTGGGGATTCATATATTCCCATTATTTGTCTCCTAGATGTTGAAATTTTCACATTTTGTCATTAAATATGAAAATAAATGCATCGTTTCTCTTAGTATTTATTTTTATGAAAATAAATATCATGATTCCCGACATTTTTCTATCAAGTGTAACAGAGGGGTATCAAATTATGGTTTCATTGTGACAAATCCCTATGAAAATACTCTATATGTAAAATTTATATTTTCCTCACAATGGGGGGAATTTTTGAAAGATTGATATATTCATGTTTAAATTCAATTTATGGATACAGGATTCTTTGATATTATAACCCTTTGATAAATAAGGTGCTTCATGATATTCCTGTCATCTATGAATTTAGATAATCATTTTTTTTATGTTTTAGAAAATATTTTGAAATTAGAATCCTATTATTCCTTAATAATGAGAAATGTATTTTAGAAACATAAAAAAATGATGACTGAGAGGTTCCTTGGGTTACATATTCCCTATTGTTTGGGGGTTGTTTGATCAGGGATGTAGCACTAGCATCAAAATCAGGGATGTGATATTCATTGATAATAATTACTATATAACACAAATGTATTAATATGAAAATGAAAACCTGTTTTAGGGCATGATAGTGGGATTAATTCAAAACTATCATCTAGTTATTGATTATATGAAATCGACACCTTACAAAATCATTTTTCCATTTAAAAAAATCATTTTATATATAAAAGAATTAATTATAATGGGTTTTCTAACTATATTTTGATTTTGATTCAAAAAATAAATAAATTCTTTATGATGAAATATTAATACTTTTCCTTAAGTGGTTGTTTTTTATTTAACATAAATTCTGTATCCTTCGTTAGGTGTTGGATGGATTTTCATTTGAAGATGAGAGATTGTATTCAAACATCATAGTATCATTAAAAATATAATTCATTAAAAATGGTGTCATCGTAGATTTTGAGTTATCAATTTCTAGAGGGATTTCCTATGCTTTTTATGCGAACATTCAAGTCAAACACGTCACACTATGCATCTAATTGTTGAGAAATCTTTTCAAAAAAAACATCAAGAATGGTTAATGGATCATTGTCCTAAAGAAGCATGACAATATGAGTGTGTGTGATAGGTTTTTATTGATTGGAAGAAAATATTCTGAATTTTCAAATATAATATGAAATCAACACATTATATTTAAAACACATAACAACTAAACTACAATGTTTTTTCATAAAATTAATTTTATAAAAAAGAATTTTTATTTTTTATTTTTATTCTGTTATGTTGTCAATGATATTTGAAAAAATAATTCATTAAAAATGTTAAGACCATTACCATTTATTTTGAAAACTATTAAGATAGACCTATAGCATGGGTTTTCCAAACCATTGATATATGTATTTTGAATTTTGGTTTCATTATTAATGTTTTTGAAAAAACCATTAGTATAGGTTCCTTAAAAGTATACTATACCGATAGATTTATCCAAACTATTGTCATATCCATCAGATATACCAACAGTTTTGGAAAAACTGTTGGTATAATTTCATTGTATTTAATTCATTCCAACTGTTTGTATTAAACCATTCGTATAGTTTTGACCTATTAAAAATGTTTTTTTCAAAAACAAATGGAATATGTTCATTTGACTGTTTGTATACCAATGGTTTGGGTCAAACCACGGTATAGGGTCATCTTATGGTACTTATACCAATGGTTTCATAAAACCATTGGTATAGTTACAATTTATAGAAGAGATGAAAATGGATTGAACGATCATAAACAATAAGTAGAGGTACTGGAGACCACACTATTATGCATTGATACAATTGACATTGAAAACACATTCTTATTCCATGATGACATTTTTACATCCTCTGTGAATAGAAAACATATATACGGTGAATTACTCATAAGATTCAGTGACTACTGGATTCCATAATGTTTGGATGGATGTTTTTCAAATTGTGATAATTCAACACAAATGATCGCATACTCCAATAACAAATCTAATAGAACCTATACCAACGTGAGTATCATCCACATTAATCATAAACTCAATGGATAGAGGGGTATCCACTTAAATATGTTAGAATATTGGAAGGGGTTATTAATATGAATCTCATTACACTTCCAAATCTCATTCTATGTATGTCAGATGATCTTTGAACCTTGATGGTAGAACATTGCATGTATAAGTGTTTCTGCATGACTAATGAGGAAAAGTATAAAATTACAATCATTAGTATGTCATACCATTAGGAGATACATTTAATGTAGTAAACCCATGATATCTTTCATTAATAATGTTTAGAACATGGGTGGGATAGTTAGGAGCCATATGCTCTTATAGAAATCATCATTGACTATTATCTGTATTTTTGGGCGAATGGACATGAGAAAATCTCCAAATAGAATCCCAAGCATTCATTATTCGATCACAATTTCCCTTGTCTATATATTCTATGAATGTAATACTCATAATAACCCTATAATACCTTTTTATGAAACATACATATAGTTTATCAAAAAACAATTTGTTATTAGCATCATTAAAACAAGGTAATATAGTGGCATCATCCAAATCATAAAGCATGAGGAATTTGGTTATCCTCCCAATTTCATCAACTAGAAATTGGAACCACCTAATCAAGAATTTGGATCTATCTCTAGTCCCCCAAATTAGTTTCTTATGAATAAGAATAGTTGTTCCCCAGAGGCATCTCCAACAAAAGATAGGGTGGGGGATAATGTTTAACTCATAAAACCCCATTTGGGTATAATATTTGTATTCAATAATCAAACATCATAGGGAACTAGGATTAAAAATCAGTATGAATCCATTATTTACTTAAATATCAATCATTATCATGTGCATGTATTTATATCCATACCAAAAAAGGGTTTGGGGATACATAGATTATCCAAATCCAACAAATGACTTATTTTTTCCTATTTTTCACCAAAGAATAACGTGACAATGAGATAGTGAATTTGGTCAATAAAAATACAAGTAGCATAAATAAATACAAATTATCAATTAAAATTTAATGAGTTGCATCCTTTATATGTGCTTCTGTAATTACAGTAGAGACCCTCTTAAAATTTAATTATTGAATTTTTTTCTAACATGTAAATGATTCTAGAGAAAACCACTCTACATGGTTGAAAAAAATCATAGTGATCCAAATATATTTATTGTGTTTATCAACCACTTGAATTAGTGAGGACCGGAAAATATATTACTTTCTACAATCGGTCTCACCCGAGTTTATGGAAATAGATTATTTGGAATAATTTACTAATTGAATGGATTCTTTCTCATATACATGGATAAGCTATAAAAAAGACATGAATTATTAAATTTTGGTCCATGAGAGAAATAAATATACCATTAGAAAAGAAGATACATGATATAGGTGGAATTCTTCTATAAACCATCCCCCTTGATATTTGTTGTATTTTGATTCGAAAAAATTAAATTAGAAAAAACACTAGCCATCAAGACACATAGATAAGTGAAAAATGGTCCCCCCTACATGAACACCATATTATGGATGATTTATTTATAGTGGGTTCCTTTTATATTGATCTTTTAGGAAACTCAATTATGTTTCATGATGTCCCATCAGTTAAATAATAATATTATAATGATATGTTTATATAAAGAATTTTGTATGATATCATAATTTGGAATTTTCCTTTTCTAAAAACTATAATTAATTAGAAAGTATCATATGTAGTTGAATGTATTATATGTTGAATTTTTTCAATGGTTTATTATATTAGGTTGTTATTGATTAGTCCTTATTATACTACGCAAGTGATTTAGCCATTCTTGATTATACGAACATTCAACAATACTCGTGGAATAGTAAGTCATTTTTTAAATGTGTTTCATATGAAATTACCTTTATAAACCACATATGAATCATGGAGAAAGGAATTTCATAATCCTAAAATGCTCACTAAGATCAATTTTTTTTGTGATTCTTAATAAAAACTGAGTACGTTCATTTTCAAGATATTAACTCTCATACCTTCTGTTTTGAGATGTTTTATTCATCCATGAAGTTCTAGGGGAGTGGTGAAAGTGGTTGACATCCACAAGAGAGAATGAGCGGGGAAATGAAACTTGTTCCAATATTTTTGAATTTATCTAAACTTGAATGGATTATCAGTTCATTACAAAAATGTGTTGATAAATATGAGTTTATTAGTGTGAAATTTATAACCGCTAAAAAAGATAGGTTTTATCAGTGCTAAATTTTTCACTGAAAAAAAAATTTATCGGTGCTAAAATTATATGAGATAAAATCTATATACAAAAAAAATATTATAGTGATGACATAAATATATTGGATTTATTAGATCATTTTCATTATAGATTTGATAAAAAAATTATATAAAATAAAGAAATATTAAATCTATATATATTAAAAATGAATAAATTATTAAAAACTTAAAATGAACTAACCTTCTTAATGAATAAATAATCATAAATACAAGATTATAAAAAATGAGTGAAATTTAATAATTAAAAATCAAGACACCCAAAATATTAATAAAATGGTTATGTTTTAGTAAAAAATATATATTAATTTATAAAAAATATATTAAAATAATGATGAAAACATAGAGGAAAAATTAGAACCTAGTAAATAAGTATTTAAATATATTTTCAAGGAATAATTACATGAATTATGAACACATTTAAAAATTAGATGATAATATTACAAAATTAATTTAAACAAATTAATTTTCTATGTTTCAATGATATATAAAGTATTGAAACCTAATAAAATATCAATCATTAATTGAATTAATAGTAAACAAATAAAAAATGTATAGAATTTAGAAAAATGCATTTAATGAAATTTACAATATGAATTTCATACATTTGAATGTCATTACACAAAAATAAATGAAATGGAATAAATATTAATCATATAAATATAAAAACATTTTTATATAATTTAAACATTGTAAATAATTATTCATAGATAAGTAGTAATAAATAAATAAATTTAACAAATTAAAAATTGTTAAATATTAAAAATGAATAGTTAATATTAAATGAATACATTTTAAAAATAATTAAACAAAATAGAATATGATAAAAACATTGTTAACTGAATCTATAAGTTTAATTAAATATATTACATACTCATAATAAGAATTGTTTGAATCCAGGCATTCCCCTTGGTGGATTTACATCGCATATAGTGACTTAGGCAGGCAGAGATGTGGGTATGATGTGGGCAGGTGGTGATGCAAGCCCGAGGCAGGCTTTGTGATATAGAGAGCATGATTTGGGCATAATGCTACACTGAACCTTCGAGAAAATTCATGGGCCAACTGGCCAAGGGACTACATGCTATGTAAATTATCTTCCTCTTCCGAGTTATTTTGAGGACATTGTGTTCACAAAAAAGATGAAAAACACAAATAATAAATGAATAAAAAAGAACTAATAGATAATATATATATATATATATAGTACTCATGGATACAAATATATAAAAATTCACAGAAACACCTCACCCACCGGACAATGGGTAGGCCATCCCCCCTCCCCACCCAAGGGATAACCCAGCTATATTCAATTTTCCAACCGACCTCCTTTTTTATTGATATTGGCCCCAAGACCCTTTCAACTTATGCACAGACCACCACGACCCATAGGCCCCTAAAATATTATGATCCTCAATTAGAATTATAACAAAAATTGTGCCTCACTTACAAACCAATAATGAACAGGCCCTGACAACACTTTACAATTCAATTCTTGCAATGAACATCATTAAGGATTGTCATAGATGATAGTCGAACAACCTCCCTCATCGTCAATCGCATCCTTGCTGACCCAAATCTCTGGTCAACAAATCCATTATGCACATCAGTCCTCTGAGATTCACAAACACATAGACCTTGCATCCAAATAAATAACTAGACCTCTATAATGACAACACCTTCATTTCCTGAGGCCGTTATCAGTGATGGGGTGCCTCTATAGTCGTTATTAGGTCCACCGTCAAGTTAATCCCACAACATTAGAATTGAAGAGTTGTTTCCCCTCCTACATCCATAATCATTCCATCCCAAGAATTCATCATCTCCCTTGAAACCTACCAGCCATGAGCCATAGAGATTCAGGTGCCGACACCAACATCCATCTCTCGCTGTCTCTCGATTGCATGCATAGTCGAAACAGCAAATCATTGTGTTCAAAGAACCCATCTATCATTACCAGTCATTGTGAATCACATCCCCTTTATATATATTTGTTTTGTTAAAAACCTAAATCATTTAAGGCATGAAATACATTTCGTGTTCAATTTTAGGGTAATATGTCGTCAGTTGGAGATGGTCATATAACAATCAATTATATATTTTTCAAAAATATTAAAAATATAAAAAAATAACAAATAAAAATGAATAAATATTAATAATATTAATTAAAAACTTATTGAAAATATTTATGTTATTAAATAAATATTCATTAATTTTAAACAATTATTAAATTTGAAATATATTTATAATTAATAAATATAGAAATTGAAAAATAATAATGAAATAATATTAAAAATGATTAAACTAAATAAAATAAATAAATAAAATTAAAAAATGATTGCTCATAATAATAATTACATGAATTTCAATCATTAAAAATTGAATAAATTTAAATAATTAAATATTATTATTAATATTAATTGTTGAAGTATGCGTTATATTGATTGATTATAGAAAATGAAATTTTTTCTTAACAATATTAATTTTTAATAATTGTTATATTATTAAAATTTATTTAAATTTATACATAAGTAAAATGATATATATATATATAATTTTTAAAATTGTATATATTATAAAAATGTATATTGATTATATAATAAAACTGAATAAATTAATGAAAATACTAAAAATAGGGAGATATTAAAAACAAATAAATGACATTAAATCAATTAACAAACAAACATGTACACACATACATACTCATAGATATGCACGTATACATACACACACAATATACATGTGGACATATTGGAAAACTCATACACATACACATACACGTAGTCATAGGAATATAAACATAAAAATACTTGTATGCAAACATACACATACATACAACTAAATACCGATGCTTGGAAATACATATATATTTATACATAAGAATATATACAGACAAAAACATCATAAACAAATACATATAAACATGCAAATACTAATACACATACACATGTATATACACATACAAATGTATTTCCATACACATAAACATTAATTTTCACATATATATACACATCTATATCATTACATACATGGGGCTGCACATGCATACACATCTATAGATATTACTATATTAGAACATACTACATTAACATACACATATACACATACTTATGCGCAATCAAATGTACATAAACATAATGGAATTTATTAAATTATACATATAGTAACACAAACATAAATATACACATATAAATTTACACATAGTCATGCATATACACAAACATATATAAACACATTAAAATGCCCATAAAAACACATTAACATGCACCTACCCAAGTATATACATAAACATAAAATATAAATTTTTAAACACAAACGCATACAAATACATGTACTAATACACATATATTTATATATTTAGGCACATATACAAACACATTCATGTAAACGTACTCATATGTCTAACATAGACATACAATTTCCTGTATGCCTAATTGAAACACACACACACACACACACACAAACCATAAACGTTGATAAACACACACACACCACACAACACAACAGATGAAAACACAAACAACATGTACATAAAAAAACTCATACAGAAAAAATATATATGAATACATATGAATATATTATTAAATTTTATAAAAAACATTTATATACACAATATATTTACATATATATACTTGCTGATATATGAATATTATTAAAAATTTATAAGAATGTATATATGTATATATATTAACTTATAAAATGTTTCATGTAGTAACCATAATCAAGTAGATTTCATAAATGTAGGTATTTTAAAAGTGTTAGAAAAATTAATAGATAAAGGGGGCCCATTTATTATTTCTTTTTTAGAAGAATCATTGACTATTATCACATATGTTTTAGTGTAACATGAATATAAAAAATATGGAATTTCTAATGCATGAAATTTTATATTTAATGGATTGATAAAATTAATTGAGAATTATCAGTAATTATTCAATTCAAAATACAATGAATTATAACCTGATTGTTAAATATACCATTTGAAAATAAATTAATTTTTTATATCGATAGGAGAAAAATTACATTACTTTATGGAAATATTATATTGGATGTCTGTTGTGCATGTTGGGATGGAGGGAGCTATCGTACTGTGCCCTGATTTGTAAGACACTTTAGCAGTTGTTTCACAATTGTTCTCAAGTGTTTATAATAAATGTGATGGTTGGCTTCATCCTTTATAGTGGTGAATGATAGTTAGGGTCCAAAATCATATTTTCTAAACACCTACATCCTAATGGGTTTCTTTTGGTGTGGGTAATTAAAAACATAGGGGAGGAAAACAACATATCCATCTTTCCCCACTAGGCATAGTGGGTGTTATCGATGGAGAATCGTGGACTAACGTCTAATAAAGTCTTGTGTCGCCGGTAGGCATTGAAGATGGAGTGTCATGGAAGATTGTTTGAAAGAGGGTGGGGATGAAGGTTGGAGACCATGGTAGGCTGTCAGGGTGGGACACCATAAAAGGTCGTGGAGAAGAATGTCCCTATAGGTGTTGGTGATGAGAGGTCGATGAAGGTAGAATGGGTGGTGGAAATGGTAGTTTTTATCAATGGGGTTTCATGGTATATTGTTTGAGAATTGGAGGTGATAGGTATATCCCTAATCTCCCTCGCTGGACTTGTAGGCATTGTTGATGGGCCCCGTGGAAGGTTGTTTGATAATTGGTGTTGATGGTCATGTTTGCCTTCCCCCCTTCTGGCCTGGTAAGTGTTGTCGTTGGGTCATAGTAGCCAGTCAATTGAGAGTGTTCGAGGCAACTCGCTAGGATAGAGGGTAATAAGCCGCACCAACTCCTGCGTATGAGGAATGGTGAAACAACAGACTGTAACGTAGAATGGGAGATTGAAAACCTCATGTAGAACCATCTTCAAGGACCCAAACTTCTTCTTGTCACTCGACCAATGCATCAATCTTTCTTCAACCAAAAAAATGGATCTCCATAAACATAAAAACTCATCTAAAAGATAGTTTTTTTCAAAACCACAGACTGTGTGTGTGCACTTATATACACCTAATGGCTCTACATACAAATTTTGTAAAATTTAATTTTTGTTAATACTTGCACTATAATTTCTCCTCCCCATTAAGTTCATTTATTTCTTTTTCATTTTATGGATCAATCTGATTTGAACTCATTAAAGTACATGGGTCATCTTTGTAACAACCACGAAGTTGTAATCATAGTTTTATTATAAAAATATTATAATATATAGATTAATTTATAATTAAAATAAACTAATAATATTTAAATTATTATTTTAGTTAAATATAATAATTTAAATTATTTTTATTTTTTACTTTGATTATAAGTTAATGGTAATACTTTTAATTATTTGTACCTATTATATATAGTTTCCAAATTTTTTTGAAAAGAAATATATGATTTTTATTTGTTTAAAATATTATTTTAAAATAACTATTTATTGATTTGTAATAAATATTTTTTTATTATAATACATAATAACTGTAATTTTTTAAATAAAAATATTATTATTATTATGACAATATATTATATATATATGACATATATTTTATTTTTGTTTTATAAAATTGTTATATTATAAATATATATAATTATAAAAATAATAGACCAAACACATTATATTTTCGTTTCAAATAAAAATGATATTGAATCATTTATATAAAAAAACAAATTACATATATGTTTTAAATCCCTAATTTTATATATATTAAAGAATTTATTAAAAGGATAAAAAAGGTTCACAATATTATATGTATAAAAACATTTTTCATTAAAAAAATAATGTTGATATGTTTTGAAAAAACAAAGTTATAATAAAAAAATATTAATTTAAAGTATTATAATAAAAACCGAATCTTTTATTGGCAAAAACAAAATTGGACAATAAAAAAACAAGAGAATTGATTGACTAATAAAAAGGGAGTAATGACATAGATAAATCATAAGAATGATTTTATTGATTACAAGATAAATTAATAACAATGTTAATCCTAATGCTATTCAAATTTTTGTTGTTGTATTCCACGTACAATTGTGACAATCTACAAGAAAAACGCCCAACGCCAATCCTGAACCACTCCATCACTCTCACCAGGTTGTTAATGAACTTGAATATATTTAATAAATTTGTATCAATTATTTGTTTAACTTAGATAAAATTTATTTTCACTCAGTTTCATTGATTATTCATTCATGGCAAATAAAAATATATAATCACTTTTTAATTAATCTGTCACTTTTTACATCATAAAATATTACCTCCATCTCCCAATGTTCCCCCATTTGTTTCTACCCAATTTCCAACAGCCACAAATCCCATAATGAACCCGAAAATAGTTAAGGGTCCATATCATTTCATCAAATTAATTGTTTTAAGACAGTTTTCATAAATAATAATATAAAAAATAACTTATTTAATTAATTTTATTATTTTTTAATTAAAATAGTTATTAATAGTATAACTATTATTTAGTGTTTTTAGATTAATATGCTAGACAAATATGGTTCTACATTGTTTAGAATAATATTTTAAAATAAATATATATATAAATTTATATTTTTAAAATATTTTTTTAACAATAATTAATGGTAAAACTTGTTTATATAAATGTAGCATTTTGTTAAGACTATATATTTCTTAAATATATGAGATATATTATGTTTTTTATAAAATATATAAATAATAAATATATATAATTATTATATTATGAAATCAGAAACATCATATTTTTTGTTTAAATAAAAATGAAATTTGAATTATTTATATTAGAAATTAATTATATATTTTTTATATTTAAATTTAAAAATGCTAAAATTTTATATACAAAAATATGAATTAACATTTTTTCACAAAAAAATGATCAAACATCTATATGTATAAAATTTTGATGATTTAAAAAATAATATTGATATGTTTGGATAAAAAAAATTAATACCAAAAAATATGAATTTATATTCATATAAGAAAAAAAATTCATCAATTGGCCTTATGGAAATGATTAGATAAAAAAATAAAGATATGTAATAAAAATGCGGTAATTATTTAGATAAAAAAAGAGAAATATTTTAATGATTACAACATAAATTTGTAATAATGTAACACAAAAGGATATTACAAATTGTGAGGTTTTATTCAATTCGAAATCAAGACAATCTACCATCGAAATGCACACAGTCAATACTGAATGCCTCCATCCATTCCCATGAGTTCTCAAACAACCTGACTCTTTTTTATAATTTTGTATCAATTATTTTTATAACATTGATCAATTTTTTTTCCACAAGCGTCTCAAATTATTTCGAAATTATATATAAATACTTTTAAAAAAATTTTATTTAAACTTCCACTTATCACATCAAAACACCCGACCCTCATGTCCCCAATATCCCATAATTTTTTTCTCAATTTCTAGTAGCCTAAAGTCCTTCAGTTGACCTAAAAACATATATCTTCTTATTTCATTTCATCAAATTAATTGTTTTACAAAGTGTAATATATATGTGTATATATGTACATATATACATATATATAACTATATATTTTTAGTTAATGTGAAAAGGGATTATTATGATTACTTTTTAAAGTAACATGACTGGTTAATATTTTTGATTTTTAGTAAATATTTTTCTATTTTTAGTTATATTTTTTTATATAAAAAATAAATAGGATATTTTAGTGTTGATCCCAGGTAGTAAATTTAGGTCTTTTGGTTTTTAATTACATAATAAATACATTTATTTATAAATAGAACAATAAAAATACCCATGAGAATAATGTCAATGTGGGGTACACCAAACATCCACTGACTTCTAGATTATTCTTTATAAATATAATTTATTAGAAATTTGATTAAATTTACTATATCAGTAATGTTTTTTAAAATATAAAATAAATACATTATAAATCAAATATGTTTCTCAATTTATTCGTAATATTAATTTAGGTTGAAATGATAACTTATTAAAAATCCATTATATTTATTAAATCAACTATACTATTTATTAAAAATATAAATATTTAATATATTTTTTTCATTATAATACAAATGGGTTACATATTATATAAATAAATGTTTTAATTGATAAAGAATCATTGTGAAATCATTATAATGAATAACATATTGTGCAGTCATTCACATAATATATAAAATATTGACTAATCTTAACCGAATCATTGAAATAATGTTCAATCATATATAGAATGTGCAATTATTGACATATTGTACAAAAAATTAGCATCCATTTATTTAAACATTATATTTTAATAATTTTAAACAAATTCATTTCATATAAATAGTTTATAATATAATATATTTTAATATTATAAAAAAAATTATTCTAAATAACAATCGACACAATTAAGTAATAATATATTTATATTATTTAATTATTTTAAAATTATAATCTAGATGATCAAATGAATTAAACAAGTGATCCATTTTTATTTATAAATACTATAGAATTTTTTTAATAATATTTTGATTATAATATATGATTTTTATTTTATTTATAAATAAATATTATATCATGAAATTAATATATTATATATCAATTACATATGATCTTTCATAAATTTATTTTTTAGTGTTTTATTAAATACAATTTTTATAGGATAATTGGGAACCCTCACAATGGACACAGAAATTGAAAATTAAAATTCAAATAAAAAACAAAATTTCTAATTTAAATGACTTTTTATGATTTAAAATTGATCCTTGATATTGGGTTGGTGGGAGGGTGTGATTATTCCTCCGATGTTGAAAGAATTTATGAGATATGTAATGGAATTATTTATTACACCAGAAAATGCTTGGGAGTGGTGGATTATATGACGCCAATGCTCGGATAAGGACAATGTATCTAATCTTGACCAGGGCACAATATTCGACTCATTTTTTTAGTAGTTATCAATAGTAATTACATGCTCTCAGAGCATATCTTAATCATTGGACGATATTGTTCAATCTTAATGGATTTTATTATGGTTTTAGATGCTTAAGAAGCTTCTCGTGGGTGCATAACCATAATGGTTTTGTATGGTTTGATGCATCATTTGTAAAATTATACAAGACATAAATGTAATGACAAAAACGTTCTATCAAATGTTGAAAAAGAAACGTCCATAACCCATAATAGATATTCTTCATGTTAAATTTTTTAATAATTTAATTCTTATCTTATGTAATGGTACCTCATCATTGGAACCTTCGTAAAAAAATTAGTTAATAACTCATCAATCTTAACACACCCAATGAATCTATATTCTCTGTAATTATTATCACCATTGGTTATGAACTACATTACAGTGTATCAGTCATGTGGAAATTAATAAAAATCATATAGGCTGAGAACCAACACACACAATGACTATCAACAATATACAATGACACATAATCATGATCTATTATTATAGGAGGGTATATTCACATAATCTCCCCTTTGAATCCAACATTTTACACCTTTCAGTAGGTTATATGGATGATAAAATTGAAATCTAATGAAAATATAACATGTATACCTATATGTTTCCCATTAATAATAAATATAAATCATAAAATTGAACTATGATGGAGGAGTTGTAAATATCATTTTTTTCCATTTGAAGGGTGCCTCCAATGAGGATCATCACCATAGGGTCTATATTTATGTCTTTACAAAAAAATGATTACAAATTATTCCATCATCAACAAAGTAAATTTTCTTTAGTAGACATAAACCGAATGATGTCTACTTTACAAAATCCTGAGGAAGGGGATTCGTTGTTGGTATTATAGAACATTAATCGATAAATTATAATCATTGATAATGAGATGGAAAATACCTACATATTTATCATCACAACATGTTAGGATTTTATGAAATAAATATATATTATTATATCTAATTGATTAATGTCATTGATATGACTACATAATTATTTTATGGAAAACATCTCATTTCATTCTAGTCAAGTATGGATCAAATTATATTCACTAATCCCTATATTCTACATAGGTTGATTTTGGATAATTATAATACCATACTTCAATTTCCAAAAAAGGGATATATATGCACAATATTTTGAAACACATTACTAAAATATTAGAATCATAATTTGACACAAAGGAATTTAATGGTGTTTTTAAATATATTGGATATTAATTTTCTTGTAGGGAGTAGAAATATAAGTGAATTAAAAGTTCTAACTATTTTTTTGGTATTTGTAAAAATGTTTATTTGGAGAAAAAATTAATTCTTATTGTAAATTATTTTTCTAATATAAAATAATATCATTGTAGAAAATATTACCTTTTTAATTTATTTTAAAATAAAATTGATAATTTTATTTCACAACACAAATTATTATATATTGGATGAAGGTGAAACCTATTTACTTTAGATTTATACTCATTATTAATCTTATATTTGATTTAATCGATGAAATAATTCACATATGTGTCCAAAAAAATTAACCCCGACATCATAGGAGGACATTTATTTTTAAACATAAAATAATGTTATCTTTAACTGGATAACAGAAATTTTGAGGATTTCTTATTATAATTTATTCATGTTTGCTAATGATATTATTGGAATCCAACTTAATAATTATCCATAACATTATTTTATTTACACTTTATTTTTTATCATTCATACCAAAATGTATTCTTTACTGAACATTATATTTTCTGTTTCTATAGAAAATTCCTATAGAGTGTGTTCACAATAATAGAACTATTAAAAGGATTGGGGTTTTTCTTCATATATTGGAAATAAAAGTGATTGATTTTTTAAAATTTTGTCCATGTGATAATTTGGGATACATGGAAAAAAAATTACATTAACAACTCCCTAAAATATTTGTAGGAAGGAAAAAATTGGGGGAGATATGTTACATTTCATTAAAAATTATTTTTGGGATTCTGATATTCCCAATATTCAACTCATTGATGTTGTAATTCTATCATTTTTTCATAAATTAGGATAATAACAACAATCGATATTCTAGGATGTATTTATAATAAAATAAATTTCATTATTCAAGAAATAATTCTATCATTTGTTATGATGGGGATTTGTTTAAGGTTTACTTGAACAAAATCCCTACTAAAATATTCTATACAAAATATTTGAATGTTCCTCACAACAGGGGGAATTTTTTATTGATGGAAATTTTAATGTTGAAATTACATTTATTGTTGTTGGATTCTATGATATTATAACCCTTTGTTAAAAAAGGTTCTACTTGGTATTCTAGTGATCTATGAATTTGGATAAGAATGTATTTATGTTTGAGAAACTTTTGTCAAAGTCCATGCCTCAGATTCCATGACAATGACAAATGACTTTTCAAAACATTAAACATAATGTTGTATTATAACATCATAGTGTTACATATTATAGGAGGATTTGGTGTTAGTTTGATTATGGATGGATAACGTCTTTGAAAATTGGTGTCCTTATGTTAATTGATATTAATTAATATATAATAAAAATGAATTCATATGATTAAAAAAACTACATTCATTTCATGGTATTGGGATTTATTCAAAACAAGGATCTTGTTAATTTTTTTTTGAAATTTTAATTTTATAAAAACCTGTTCACATATAACACATTTACTTATATATTTTAGATGAATATATAATTATGGGTTATATAAATATATTTTCATAGTTATTTAAAAAATCATATTCATGAATATGATATATGGTTACATAAGCATTTTTGAATGTTGTTTATTTTCTCTTGTATTGTGCTAACATTGGTGGGTGTTTGGGGGATTTCAATTGGTTGATTAGATATTATAATTTAACATCATTTTATCATAATAAAATGTATTGATTAATGTTGGTGTGATATTATATTTTGAGTTATCAATTACTGTAATGATGTCCTATGTTATGTGTTTGATGACCTTTCAGTAAAACTTGTCACACTATGCATCAGATTGAAATGAAATTGATTCAAACTACATCAACAATTACTAAAGGATAATTGTGCAAAATAATCACAATAATATGATTGTTTTTATAGGTTTAAAGTCAGAGAAAAATTATTGAAACTAAAATTTAACATATAATACTAAATCATAAGCATTATATTTCATACACATAACCACATGGAAAAAATGTATTTCAAAAGGATAATTTGATATATATATATATATATATATATTCATTTATGTACACACGGTTATTTGATAAAATGATTAATTAAAAATATGAAAACATTAACCAACTGTTTTTAAAACCATTGGTATATACCTATAACAATGTTTTTATAAACCGTTGATATATGTATGTTGAATTTTGGTACCATTAATAATGGTTTAAAAAAAACAGTTAGTACAAGTTCCTTAAATGTATGATATATCGACTATTTTATCGAAACCAATGGCATAGACATCATATATAACAAGATTTTTCGAAAAACAGTTTGAATAATGACATTTTAATGAATACATGCCAATGAATTTTATAAAACCATTTGTATATCTATGACATATACCAACAGATTATTCAAAATGAATGGTATAAATTTTATGATTATTTCCATACCAATT
This sequence comes from Viscum album, assembly GCA_963277665.1. Classification (NCBI taxonomy): domain Eukaryota; kingdom Viridiplantae; phylum Streptophyta; class Magnoliopsida; order Santalales; family Viscaceae; genus Viscum; species Viscum album. The sequence goes on along the minus strand of OY728121.1, from coordinate 5,735,022 downwards.
GTTTTGGTCAAACCATTGGTATATGGTCATCTTATGGTATCTATTCCAATTTTTTCTAAAAAATTGTTGTTATAGGTCAAATTTATAGTAGTGTGGAAAATGGATTTAACCATCATAACCAATAATCCAATGGATAGTAAACGACGCGATGATTCATTAAAACCATTAATAAGGAAATTTAAACCGTATTACATGATAAAAATTTTCCATATTATATCAAGGTAGAATATCAATGAAATGAATTAAGAATTGGATTCTTCCACTGTGGATACAAAATAGAATTGTAATATATCATTCGAGTTGGGATAATGCAACATAGAAAATCATGTACCACAAGACCCAATCCAATAGAACATTTTTCATATGATTGATGAAACCACATAAATCGTAAACACATTTGATTGTGCTGGGATCCACATACGAATGTGAGAATAGTGAATTGGGTTATTAATATGAATCTAATTATGCTTCCAAATATCCATCTACGATATAACCATCATGATCAAGAAAAGAGTCATGTTATGAAATGTTGTTAAAAACATGGTCATATCGTTTCTCCCATATAAACAACAATATGGTATAGAGGGATAATAATATATTTTTTCTGATGAAATAAGTTGACATTGAGATAAGTGACCAAAAACTATTCACCAACATTAAAATCCTATCCTAATTTGGGTTTTATGAATCTCAGATGATCTTGGAACCTTGATGATATATCATTACATGTATAGGGTTTTTTTCATCACTAATGATGATGGGTATCAATTTATCCTATTTAATATGTCATACCATTAAGAGATATATTATATATATTATTCTCTAACAATATTTCAATATGAAGGATCATAAAATGGGATGGACGGCTAGGGTCCATAGGCATTGAAAAAAATTTCCTTTTCTATTATATGCATTCATTTTTCTAACATACACATATAATTTCACAAATAGAATCACAAATAATCAGGATTATAACAAATTTTTCTTGGACTATAACTTATATTCAATGAATACTCAGAATCACAAACTAATCCCTTTTGTCGAACCACAAATCAAATTCATCAAAACAGAATTAGTTATTAGCATCATTAAAACATGTGAAAATAGCAGCATCCTCCCAATTAGAAACAACGATTGATGTGGCCATCATCCTAGTTTTTTAAACAAGTAATGTGACCCTAATGATATTGAATTGGGATCAATCTCTAGTCCTCCAAATTATTCCATTTTGAAGGAGATCACTTGATCCCCAGAGGCATCTCCATAAAAATCTTGTGTGGGGGCCAATGGAAACCTCAAAAAAACATGTATGTGGGTAATATTTGGATTCAATGATAAGAGTGCACTGGGAACCAAGTATACAAATCATGTTCCATCCATTATTTTCTAAAATATCAATCATGATCATGTGCATGTATTGATAGTCCATAACCCTATAGGGATTAGAGATGCATAGATTATCCCAATCAAACATATAGCCTTTTTCATATTGTCGGAACCACGTTGTGTATAGGTTTGTATTTGTTGTCAATAGTTGTCAATGGAATATCAAAATTAAGGAGATCATGAAGTACTCTGATGAAGTAGAGGAGTGGTGATTCAGACGATTGTTGTACTGATCGGAAGTTCAAAGAACATGTGTCAAAGGTGATACATTGTTTACAACAATATAGAATGTGAGGTATAATCCATCCAAGGATGATTAAAGAAGAATGAGGTCTTTGGATAAAGTCCATGCAATTACTCATGATTGCATGAGAACCATGCAAGAGACTTCCTGATGAATTGAATCGGTTTGCATGAAGTACATCATACCGGTTGATGAAAAAGACAATGTGCAAAGATTGGACTTCTGAGATAGTCATGAACATCACATTGTCATAGAAGATGATGATGCTAAAGTTGTTCCTTCAAAGACTACATATCACAATAGTGGAGGTTGTGATAAAAGCAGAAGAGTTACTGAAGTATACAGATCACCAAGATGAAGCGTTGTTGAGGTGATCGTCCTTGTCGACAAAGCAAACAAACGACATAAAAATTTGTTGGCAAAAGAGTTTCTATGGAGGCAGGTCGAGTTCGAGGGATGTGGTTAATGATCCATGTTTTGTCAGAGAACGTCGACAAAGGAATGGATGATCTGGAGGTGGTACAAAAAGAGCAGATACAAGGTGGCGCTGTTTCCCAGTGTTTGCCAATTTTTTAGGCCTCAAAATAGGAAAATAAAGACATGGATGGTCTACAAAAGGAGGTGCGCGCTAGGAGGAAGGCTTGCGCGAAAAATAAGAGGCTTGCGTGAAATACTTAAGTTGGGCGCGGAAAACAGCGGGATGCGCGAAATAGTTTTTCGCGCAAACAGTGTTTCAGAATCAGAACGTTGTAAAATGGTAAAGGCATGGGCTGCGCGAAAAAACTAGAGCTGTGCGCGAAAAACCAGAAATGTGCGCGAAAAATGTTGTGCGCAGAAAAGCTGGGTGAATTTTTCGCGCAATCAGCGTATCGAATCAGAAATACAGAAAATCGGCAAAGTCAAGAGGCGCGCGAAAAATCAGATATGTTCGCACCATGTGCGCGGAAAATCGAACTGGTGCGCGTAAAGTTAGCTGTGCGCAAGAAGGGGGGTTTTACGCGCAGGATCAAAAAAGTCTATAAATATGAGGTGAACCCCTCCCATTCGGAGAGGCTCGACACTTAGACAAATCCTGAGCTCCGGCGCGCGGAAAAATTAAGGTACAGAGGGTTGCGCGAAAAAGAGGGCGTTGCGCGAAAAAGGGAAGTTTTGCGCGAAAAAGCAGAGTAGCGCGAAAAGCCTTTTACGCGACAAAAGTTATTTTTACGCGCAAGGTTTGAATTTTATGCGCAAGCTCCCGGGAAGGGTGCGCGGAAAATTTGGGGGTCCCGCAGGCCTTTTGATAGGTTCTTAGCACTCTCAAATCTGCTTTGCGAAGAGAAGAAGAACGATCGGGAAACCAAAATCTGATCTGCACAGAGAGAGAAATATATCGATACACTCAGGTGTCAGAATTGGGAATTGAAGGAAGAGAAGGAGATTTAGTGCATTCAGGTATTGCACTGAAGTAGAAGATTGATTTCAAAAGAGCATCAACTCAGGACTCTGATGCAAGCAAAGTCTCATGCTGAACAGGAGACAAAGACTTCAATGCATATCTATTGAAGAGACCTTCACGTCTATAAACTGAGTGAGACTTCACCAACGACAGTGAGCCAGGGGGAGTCAACGAGAGTGACCCGAGGGACGCAGTGAGCTATCCCTGAACAATTGTAAAGGCAGTGAGCCTGGGACAGAGTGTCTGTACCCGAAAATTTGTATCCGCAGCTAGTGAAGCATAGTGGATTTAGGTACCACCGGCAACCTGTCGGCGTATACTCCTTGGATGTAGCCCTCAGTGGTGAACCAAGTATAATAGCTGTGTCATCTGTCTCTGCATGTGAATGTTTAATTGCTGATCATATCCATCATACAGGTTTAAGTAGTTCCTACCAACGTGGGAACAAGATCCACAACTTTAAGAAGAAAAAGTTGCCACCCTGATTCACCCCTCCCCTCTCAGGGTGTCCCGGGGTCCTACAAGTGGTATCAGAGCGAGGTTAACGTATGTTGGATATTCTCCAGTAATTCTATTGAGAAGAGGATTTGAGATTCTTTCCTAGAGTCAACAATGAAGAGCAGTCTTGATAATGACGCAGTCATTTCTGAGCAGAAATTTATATCCACCAAGACTTTGACAAATAGGAAAAAGAAAGAGAAGAAGATGATGAAGAAGTCCCCCACATCCAAAGAAGATATAGTTTCTTGTTCTCCATGCCATTCCAATAATGAAGAAGCATTAGGCATGGAAAGTATCGAGCAGGTGACTCAGAATTCTTCCAGAGGAAAGGATGACACCCCCAATTCATGCTTTCAAGAAAAACTCAAAACATATCTGCATGATATTCCAGAAGAAAGGGTTGTTATTATCTGTAGCCTATTTCAATCTATGCAGGTTGAGATCACTAGACTTGAAAGGGAAGCGGACAATATGGAAAAGGGGCTGGAAGGAAAAATTATGGAAAGTATGATGCTCACCAAACGGGTGAAATCCCTTGAAGAAAAAGGTGAAGTCAGCAATACTCTAGAAGAACGGATCCATGCACTTGAAGCTGAGTTGAAGAAGAGCAATGAAGTCAAGAATTTTTGTTTGGAAGAAACTTCCATTAAATTCAGGGAACTTGACTCTTTGTTACAAAACAAAGTTAAGATGCATGAAGATGAGGTTGAAAGGTTGAAGAAGACCTGTGAAGAGAAGATGATCACTATTGAAGATCAGAAGATCATCCTCAATATTGTGAGTCAAAAATTGGAAGCTCAGTTGACCAAGATTGAGAACACACATATTGAGACTTCACAAAAGAATGAAATGAGTTATGCTTGCACTCAATGTTCGTTGGAGGAGTCTAAAGCTGAAATGCCTCCAACATGTGATAAGAAGATTATGACAACTCTTGATTATCCACATCAAGAATCAGTTGCTACCGGTACTCAATGCTCAATGGAGGATTCTATTGTCAAAAGACCTCCAACATGTGATAATAAGATCATGACTTCTCTCATCGATCTATCACAGGCAACTGAGAAAGTGAAGGTACCATCCAGACCATCTTGTACTCATGTTTCTAAATACACTCCGACAATCAGTGCAGGTGGGAAGAAAATCTCTAAACAAGCATGGATGAGGATAGGTGAGAAGAATAAACCTACCACCATGACTAGGGTGGATAGGAAGAAAAAGGAGGAATCTTCTTCCTCAAATAGAGCACAAACGATTAAGCAGATGGACCAACAACTTAATACTGAAGAAACAAAGAAGAAAAGATTTGTGGGCCAATGTTGGTGCTGCAATAGATTTGGGCACTGTGCACTGGATTGTTTTTATAATCCCTTTCATGGAAAAGCATAGGGAAAGCCTATATCAAAGGGGAGGAAGGCAGAGAAGAAGAAGCAACATCCACAGGTCCAGAAGCATCTATTTACAGCAAACAGATTTGGAATGCTTGATAACATCTGTGATGTATGCAACGGCAGTGGTCATAAGAATGGTGCATGCCTAGGTCAACAGATATCCAGAGCTGATGAGAACAGAAGACCACACAATCCATCTAAGTATGAAGAAAGTACCTTGGGAAGAAATCAGAAGAATATGGCGAACACATCACTCCCCAAGAAGATATCAAGTAGGCAAGCTGAGAAGACCCAGGATTTTAGATCCATGAAATTGAAGGGTCATTCATCCAAAAGAAACACTAAGTGGGATGAATCTCGGATGAACCCATGTGGAAGACCTAAACCAGCTGCAAAAGTTCCACATGACATATTGGTCATCTGGCCAGAAGATTTGAAAAGAATAAGGAAATTTGAAGATGAGAAGACCAAGGCTGGTGACAAAGGAAAAGGAAAACTTTCACATGATGAAGACACAGTGGAGAAGAGATTGCAAACAAAGAGAAACACACGTGTCAAAGAAGTTCTGTGTGAGAGATGCAAGAAATCTGGTCACATTGCAAAAGGTTGCCTAACCTTAATACCAGAGCAAGAAGCAGTCCTTAAGAGGAGTAAGAATGTATCATTCATGATGGCTGCTAAGCAAAACAATTCTCCACACAAAGCAGAAGAGAATGTGAATAGAGCCATGCCACACCGACAGATGTCAGAACACATGTTCAAATGTGCAGGCATGAAGACTGGAGTGAATAGAGGAACTTGGTTGAGAAAAGAACCTCAACCAAGCAAGTCTTCTTGATGAAGCAAGAAGGAACCACCTTATTCCCGTTATCATTTCTGTATTGTATTTGTACTAATAATGCAGGGAATTGAAGGTGAAGCATGCTCTCAGGGGGAGAACCTGAGAAGTAGTGAATGCTGTCAACTCTTGATATCCAAGCTAAAGAAGTTTCCATCCTTAATAGATTCTTCAACTGATATTCAAAGATTATGATGATGAAGGATCACTCTTGATGAAGATGATGAGGAGTGTTTCCCTTGCGGGGGAGAAGAATGAAGAAGCTTCCATAATCACTGTTTCAATCAATATCAACTCCAGGTGGACTCAAAAGCAGTTATTCTGTGAATTTCTTGAAGAACACACCAATGGAGAAGGTATGTCATTTCTCAGTCTTTATCCCTTGGTTTCTCAGATCAAATATTATCTTACAAAGGGGGAGTAACTGAATTGATCAGTGACATAACAAAAAATTGGAAGTGCTCCAAGGTCATTTTTTTCCTGCCGATTGCACATGAATATTTTTGATCCACATGCTGTTGTGAGTGCAGGAGTTTCAGGTTGGTTTTTCTCTATCATAGTGATTTTTCTTAAGCCTGAAATAAAAGTGGTAAACCCTTGAAGACAAGATACATGAGTTCTCATCTCATGTTGGTATCATGATCTGTGGATAATGGACAGCCTTGTTGACTTAATCAAATCCTCTTGTTTTCTACATCGAGCACTGCTCAAGTATACTTAGAGTGAAATGATTAATGAAACTTTGCTTAAGTGAGGATTGATACCCTCCCTACCATGCGCTTTGTATTTCTTGTCAATAAGGGGGAGAGAAAGTGAAATGCAGAAGATTCTCATTTTGACATTGACGGATTCATTTCAGAAGATGTTTAAGGTATTGACAACAAAATACAAAGGGGGAGATTGTTGGAACCACGTTGTGTATAGGTTTGTATTTTTTGTCAATAGTTGTCAATGGAATATCAAAATTAAGGAGATCATGAAGTACTCTGATGAAGTAGAGGAGTGGTGATTCAGACGATTGTTGTACTGATCGGAAGTTCAAAGAACATGTGTCAAAGGTGATACATTGTTCACAACAATACAGAATGTGAGGTATAATCCATCCAAGGATGATTAAAGAAGAATGAGGTCGTTGGATGAAGTCCATGCAATTACTCATGATTGCATGAGAACCATGCAAGAGACTTCCTGATGAATTGAATCGGTTTGCATGAAGTACATCATACCGGTTGATGAAGAAGACAATGTGCAAAGATTGGACTTCTGAGATAGTCATGAACATCACATTGTCATAGAAGATGATGATGCTAAAGTTGTTCCTTCAAAGACTACATATCACAATAGTGGAGGTTGTGATAAAAGCAGAAGAGTTGCTGAAGTATACAGATCACCAAGATGAAGCACTGTTGAGGTGATCGTCCTTGTCGACAAAGCAAACAAACGACATAAAAATTTGTTGGCAAAAGAGTTTCTATGGAGGCAGGTCGAGTTCGAGGGATGTGGTTAATGATCCATGTTTTGTCAGAGAACGTCGAAAAAGGAATGGATGATCTGGAGGTGGTACAAAAAGAGCAGATACAAGGTGGCCCTGTTTCCCAGTGTTTGCCAATTTTTTAGGCCTCAAAATAGGAAAATAAAGACATGGATGGTCTACAAAAGGAGGTGCGCGCTAGGAGGAAGGCTTGCGCGAAAAATAAGAGGCTTGCGTGAAATACTTAAGTTGGGCGCGGAAAACAGCGGGATGCGCGAAATAGTTTTTCGCGCAAACAGTGTTTCAGAATCAGAACGTTGTAAAATGGTAAAGGCATGGGCTGCGCGAAAAAACTAGAGCTGTGCGCGAAAAACCAGAAATGTGCGCAAAAAATGTTGTGCGCAGAAAAGCTGGGTGAATTTTTCGCGCAATCAGCGTATCGAATCAGAAATACACAAAATCGGCAAAGGCAAGAGGCGCGCGAAAAGTCAGATATGTTCGCACCATGTGCGCGGAAAATCGAACTGGTGCGCGTAAAGTTAGCTGTGCGCAAGAAGGGGGGTTTTACGCGCAGGATCAAAAAAGTCTATAAATATGAGGTGAACCCCTCCCATTCGGAGAGGCTCGACACTTAGACAAATACTGAGCTCCGGCGCGCGGAAAAATTAAGGTACAGAGGGTTGCGCGAAAAAGAGGGCGTTGCGCGAAAAAGGGAAGTTTTGCGCGAAAAAGCAGAGTAGCGCGAAAAGCCTTTTACGCGACAAAAGTTATTTTTACGCGCAAGGTTTGAATTTTATGCGCAAGCTCCCGGGAAGGGTGCGCGGAAAATTTGGGGGTCCCGCAGGCCTTTTGATAGGTGCTTAGCACTCTCAAATCTGCTTTGCGAAGAGAAGAAGAACGATCGGGCAACCAAAATCTGATCTGCACAGAGAGAGAAATATATCGATACACTCAGGTGTCAGAATTGGGAATTGAAGGAAGAGAAGGAGATTTAGTGCATTCAGGTATTGCACTGAAGTAGAAGATTGATTTCAAAAGAGCATCAACTCAGGACTCTGATGCAAGCAAAGTCTCATGCTGAACAGGAGACAAAGACTTCAATGCATATCTATTGAAGAGACCTTCACGTCTATAAACTGAGTGAGACTTCACCAACGGCAGTGAGCCAGGGGGAGTCAACGGGAGTGACCCGAGGGACGCAGTGAGCTATCCCTGAACAATTGTAAAGGCAGTGAGCCTGGGACAGAGTGTCTGTACCCGAACATTTGTATCCGCAGCTAGTGAAGCATAGTGGATTTAGGTACGACCGGCAACCTGTCGGCGTATACTCCTTGGATGTAGCCCTCAGTGGTGAACCAAGTAAAATAGCTGTGTCATCTGTCTCTGCATGTGAATGTTTAATTGTTGATCATATTCATCATACAGGTTTAAGTAGTTCCTACCAACGTGGGAACAAGATCCACAACTTTAAGAAGAAAAAGTTGCCACCCTGATTCACCCCTCCCCTCTCAGGGTGTCCCGGGGTCCTACACATATTTCATACCCCACAAGAACATGTCTATGTGAATGTGAATTTGGTATAACATATATTAAGGTATCTAAAATAAATACATATTTTCAATCAGAATCGATTGAGGTACATCCAATATATGTTCTTCCATCCTAATTTTAGAGGCCCCCTTAAAATTCAATCACTGAGTTTTTTATAACCTATCCATGATGCTCAAGAAAACAACTCCATTTTATGGTCAAAAAATCACAAGAATTCATATATATTTACTATGTTTACCAACAACTTGAATAACGGAGTATTGGAAATGATATTACTTTATACTAGTTGCCTCATGTGAGTAGATGTAAATATCAATTTGGGAATAAGTAAACAATAGTATGGATGATTTCTCATATATTTGTATATGTTGTATAACAGATATGCATTCATGATGATTGGCCCTTGAGAAAAATAAATCTACCAACAGAAAAAGAAGATATGGGAAATAGGTGGAATTATTTTCTAAACCATCCCCATGGAAATATGTTGTCATTATCTTCGAATGAAATTAAATTAGAAAAAATAGCCATCAAGATGCACAAGGAAGGAGAAAGTAGGCCCCCTATCTGAACTACCTATTATGGTTGAAGCATTGAGAGAGATAATACCATTGATATTGATCTTATAGGATACTCTAGAATGTTTCTTGAAGTTTTATAAGTAGAATAATAATATTATAATTCTCTGTTTACATAAATAATTATATAATGAATCAAAATTTGAAATTTTCCATTTATAAAAAATATAATAAATTGGAAATTATTAATTGGATTTGGATGTATTTTCTTTTTGAGTTATTGATATAGATTCTCAGAGTTGGTTGTTATTGATTTGTCCTTATTATTCTACATAAGTGATTCAGCTTGACTTGATTATGAGAACATTGAACTATACCTGCAAATGAGTAAATAATTTTACAAAATGGTTTCATAACAATATAACTTTATAAAAAATTTATGACTCATCAGGAAAGTTATTTCATCATACTTTACTTATCTCTAAGATAAATTTTTTTATGATGCCTAATACAAAAAGTAAAAGATGTTGTAAGAGATTAATTTTCATACATTATGTTTTGAGAGTATTGATTCGTCCAGGATGTTCTCGGCTGAGTGGAGAAAGAGGTTTAAATTCATGAGAGAGAATGAATGGGTAAAGGAATCATGTTATATTAGTGTTGAAATTCTATAACCAATATGTGTTAATCAATTCCTTCCAAAAAGTGTTGATAAATATGAGTTTTATCTGTGTGAAATTTATAATGGCTAAAAAAGATAGGTTTTATTGATGCTAAATTTTGGACTGATAAACCATATATTTATCAATTCTAAAATTATAGTAGATGAAATATATATTCATCTTCACAAATATTATAGCACCGATATATATAGGTTTTTTGATAACATTATCTTTTTAGAGTTGATAAAAAATATTAAAAATAAAATAATGAAAATTAAAATGAATTTATATTTAAAATGATCAAATTCATAAAGTATTAAAAATAATTAACCTTATTAATGAATATATACTAAAAAATTAATTATTATTAAAAATGAGTGAAATTGAATAAATAAAAATCAATAATATCAAAAAAAAAAAAATAATTTTTTTTAATTATATATATTTGTTTAAAAAAATTAAAAATGAAAATACATTAAAATAAAAATGAGAACATTGTGAAAATTATAAAACAAAGTAAATACATACGAAAAAATAATTTTGATGAATAATTACATGAATTGTGAACACATAATAAACAGTAATTAAAATATTAATAAATCATTTAAATAAATTAATTATATAGATTTAAATGATTTAAAAATTATTACAACATAATAAATAAATTTTAATTATTTTTAATAATATAAATGAAAAATATATGAATTTTTCAACATAATAAATAATTATGTAAAATTTCAATAATTAATTGAATTTATTGTAAAAACAAATTTTTTTTCTAAGATTCCTAAAAAATTATTTTAATTTAAATATTTATATTGATTTAAAACATTATATAAAAATTACACCATTATAAATAAAATTTAATATATATTAATCATGAAAGTATAAAATGATTTTAAAATATTAAAACATAGTAAATAATTATATTTCAATTAATATTAATAAATTAATAAATTCAAAAAAAATTAAAATTGTTAAATATTAAATATGAGTTATAATATTAAATTGAGTCATAATAAAAATGATTATATAAAATTGAATAAGTTGAAAACATTAAAAGGTGAATTTGTAAGAATATTTACATCTATTACATACACATAATCACTAGGGTTTGAATCCTGGCATTCCCCTTGGGGGAATTACATCCCATGTAGTGACATTGGAAGGTGGTGACCTGAGAATGATGTGGGAAGGTGATGATGCAAGCATGATGTATTCTTGGTGATGCAGACTGGATGGTGCATGCATGATGCCACACTGAGCCTTAAGGTAATTTTTTGGGCCACATGGACATTGGCCTACAGTATATGTAACGGTTCTTCCTCTACAAAGATAGAAATAGGCCATTGATTTAATAAAAAAAGAAGACAAAACATACAAATAATAAATGATTAAAATTGAGTTATTATATATATATATAATGTAGTCATGGATACAAATACACCATAACAAACACACACACATCATATATGGCAAGGTGGACCTACGACCCTTACAACATATGTGCAGACAACCATTGCGCTTAGCCCACTACATTATTGTGAACCTATATAAAATTTTTAACAACCAGTTGTGCGTCGCCTACAAATAATTGATGTACAGGCCCTGACCACACCATTCACATCCACTATCTCATTTAAGATCATGACAGACTGACAAAGATGACTTTTAGACTACCACCCTCACATTCATTCAAGTTTTCGATGATCTAAATCATGGGTCAACAAATCCTTCCACCACATCATCTCTCCGAGCTTCACAGACACTTCCACCTTGAGTCCAAACATGTATCATGACTCCTAAAACACCAAATTAGCTGCCACATGTGGCCATCATTAGCAATGGAGCAACAACCTAGTCTCCCAAGGGTACACTATCAAGATACAACAAAAAGAATGTCAATAAAGAGTTTTTCCCCTTCTACTTCCACAATCCTGCCATCCCAAGCATTCACTGCCTCCCCTGAAACATACCACTCAAGACACATAGTAATCCGTGCATCGAAACCACCATCCACCTTTGGTCGTCTCTCAATGGCACACACTATTGAGACTGCATATCACAACCCTCAAAGATATCATATCCCATTACTAGTCATCCTTAGGAACATCTACAACTTCTTCATTAGTTTAATTAAGCACCACAATCATGTAACGCATGGCGAATGTTGGGGTTAAATTTTAGGGAAAATGGTGTGGGATGGAGATGGTCTTATAGGAATCAATTATATGTTTTTCAAACATTTTAAAAATACTAGAAAATAATAACTAATATTGAATAAATATTAATACAAAAAATTACACACATATGGAAAATATTTATCACTATTAAATAAATAGGTATTCATTTTATCAAATGATTAAATTTCATAAATATTAAAAAATGATAAATAGAATAAATTAAATAAAAATAAATAATATTAAAATTTAATTAATTAACTAAAATTAATTATAAAATTTTAAAAATGTATATTCATATCTTTAATTACAAATTTCGAAATCATATAAATTTTAATAAAATTAAATAAATAAATATTATTGTTATTTTAAATTATTGATGCATGAAATATATTAATTGTATATTAAAAATATAATATTTTATTGACCCTTATAATTTTATATAATTGTAAATGTGTAATTATTTAATTAAATATATACATATTTAACTAATTAAAAATAAATATAAAAATTGAATATATTACAAAAATGTAAAATTATTATAGAATAAAAATTAATAAATTATTGAAAATTCTAAAAATGGATAGATTTTAAATTCCATCAAAAAAATATTAAATCAATAAATATACATACAAATACAAAAATTCATACACATTGACATATATGTAAACATACATTCCCAATACACACACACATATTAGAAAACACATTCACATACACATAGGCATAGGCATATAAATATAAACGTAAACATACATGGATGTACACATACACATACGTACATTTACATACACTAGAATGCACATTCATATATATCTAAATTTTTTCATATATACTTATACATACAACATAAAAAAATACATTTTCATAGAGACATAATAATACACATACACATGTACATACACATAAAAATGTATATGCATAAACATTCACATAGATTTCAATATACATACACATCCATACATTTATATAAATGTGAATTCACATACCCACACATCAGTACATATGACTACATACTCACATACAACATTAACATACACATATACACATACGCATACATAAACCCACGTACATATACATAGTGTCATATATAAATATAGATACATACATTCACACAAACATAAACATACAAATATATGCTTACACAAACTCATATATATACATAGACAAATAAAAACTCATTAGAATGCACATACGAAATGAAATACATATGCACAAACAGACATACATACATATGTGAACATATATATACATCCAATACAAATTTTTAAATAAAAAAACAATCACATACACATACACACACACACACACATAAATATATACCTATGTATATTTTTTCATATCTACATAATCATTCTCATACACATAAACATATGTACAACATACACATACAATTACATACACACATATGCACATATACAAAAACACACATAAAATTCGTAGACGTAGATAAACACAAACATAGACACACAACACCACGCCAAAAATGCATACCCAAATAGCACATACATAAACTCACACATACAGCTGCACAGATAAAAATGAATATAAATATATAAATAAATGTTATATAAAATATTAATATATATTTTAATTTTTTATATGTAATTGGTGAAATAGAAAAATTATTTAAAATATATATGAATGTATACATATAATATTTTTTAAAATATTAAATGTTTTATTTAGAATCCCTAAAGAAAAACACCTCATAATTGAATGAGTTTTAACATTGTAGTAAAAATAATAGACAATTGAATCTCTTTTATTAGTTAATTTTTAGTCGAGGCATTGAATATTGCACCATATGAAATAGTGTAACATGAATATAAAAAATATGGTATTTCTAATGGGTGAATTTCAAAAATAAATGAGAATTTTTAATTAGTAATAAATTCATAATAGGGTGAGTTATACATTTATAGATAAATATTCCATATGAAAATGCATTTTTTAAAATTTTTATGGGATAAAATACATTAATTTAAACAGCCAGTTGTTAATTTCTGATGACTCTACATTTGAAATCTGATGTCCACTGGTGTGTGATCGGAGAGATATGAAAGTTCTGGACACAATAGATGCCTAGTTGGGCCGACACCCAAATTTTAGTTTTAGCATGATCAATAATTATTTCGGGATCAATATGACGTTGAACATTAGTCTCCATGGAATAGAATCAATGATTTAGATTAATAAGGAAGAGGCCTGGAATCTTTAAAGTTGATCTTGCACATCGGGTATATAATTAATTTAATTAATTTCAGAATGAAAATATTACCTAGATATTCAGTATTTTCTTCATTGATGATGTTGATCCTTTGGAATGAATCATTAAGATTATCTTGTTGCACTTGTGAGGATCCAAACTAGAATACCTCTAGCGGTGATCCACACGTGCTCTGACAGCCTCTGATTGACACCAAAAATTCCTTGGGTGCTACTATGGTGAAATGAGTGGCGTGTGTCTGTCGTTCACGATCACTTGTTCTATGGCCTTGAAAAAAACTCTTGTTCATGAGAGTGGCAGGAAAAAGATTCAAGAGTGAAATCATTTTCCTCTACAATTCATTATTCATCATGAGTGCAGACTGTTATTTATAGCACAATAGTCATACTTGTCTATTTATTTTCATGGAACATCTTTAAAATATTTAATTTCATTGCATAAATTAAATAAATTCATGAACATAGAGAAAACTCATACTCAAAATAATAATACCATATCATTATTTATTGTGCGCCAACATTGGAGAAACAGATATATGAATAAATTTCTACCTCCCAAAATAATTGAAGCATTCTAAATTTTTTAACTTGTGCCAACTAGTTAAATAATTATTTAAAACCCTGCAAATAATGTTCGTCCTATTGAAACCGTCTTGGTCTTTGGGAACTCCACATCCATTTATTAAACACCCAAATAAATAAATAATTAATTTATTCTATTAAATACATATATTATTTACAAACTAGTAAACATATATTTATTAAATGTTAAATAAATTAAATAAATATATTTTATTTAATTTATGAGATCATCTTAACATGAATCAAATTATTCCACGCTCTAGAAAAAAATATTTATTTTGTTAATTAAATTAATATAGAATTTATCCGAGACCAAAAAAACACATTGGCTATGTGAACTTCCTACATCTTTTAGTCTTCTAGTCCTCACATGGCGATCATGTTACTAGGGATTCAAGGCATTAGTCAAGGAGTCATCCATATTATCTTCCATGGAAATACTTATCAAAAAATATTAACCTCTATGAGAAAAATCCATCAAGAGATGATACTTCAGAAGTATGTTCTTCTTCTGCTGATGTGACCCTGGCATGATTGTGAGCACCACCACTTCAGTATTATCAATGTACAGTATGATGGGATCATTACTGATACATATCACATCCAGACCCAGGATGATGCATTGCATCCAAAATACTTCTTTATATTCCTCAGAAGCTACGATATACTCGGACTCTACTGTAGAATCTACGACCACACTATCCTTTGAGCTCTTCTAGCTCACTATACCTCAATTATTAGTGAATTTGTATCTTTTTTGACTTAATGTTATCTTGATCAGTCTAGAAACTAGCATATGCATATCCTGTGATGAATAGTTCCTCATATCCTCATAAACCAGTAACATGTCCTTAGTGTGACTCAGATAAATTAGGATAGTCTTGAAATCCATCTAATGGCAGCCACCTTGGTTAGCATTATATGTTCCTACTATACTCAATGTGTAAGAGACATCCAACCTAGTTTATAGCATGGCATACATGACTGACCCCATCGCTGTATCGTATGGAGTCCTTGCCATTATCTATGCTTACAAATGTTTTTGTGGACACATTTTCTAGGAAATATAAATGCATTTTGATGCTAGAAACAATTCCAACATTGATGGTTCCATAATTAATCTCTTCAGTATCTTATCAATGTTTGAACTTTTACATTGGCCCACAAATCTATTAGATTTATCATGATTGATCCTGATCACAAGAATATATGCTACCACACCCAATTAAATCATTGAGAAGCAATGAGTCAACCATTTCTTAACATATTTTAAGACTAGTATCTCATTTCTAATAAGTAATATGTTATCAACATATTCTATTAGTAAATGGGTGCAATCCCACTGATCCATTTTAATACACAAGTCACCCATTCATTCTTGATAAAACCAAATTTCATTTTGGAATCATCAATATGAATGTTCCATGACCAAAATTCTTTCTTTAATCCATAAATGTATATTTTCAACTTTTATAACATTTTGTGATCCTTTGGAGTCATAAAGGCATTAGTTTGTTTCATGTAGACAACTTCATGAAGGTTCACATTAAAGAAGTCTATTTTGAAATCCATTTTCCAAATCACATAGTCATAGTATGAGGAAATGTCTAATTGAATTGTGATGGATTTTATCATTCAAAATGGTGAAAAGGTTTTGTCTTAGTAAATTTTGTGACGTTGTTTGAACCATTTTTCATCTAGTCGTTGTTTATAGATTTTTACTTTTCCTTCTATGTCCACAATCATCTTGAATACACACTTGCTACCAACAAGAATTACATTAACCGGGGGATGTAAAAAAATCTAAAAAATAGTTTTGGATCATGGAATCTATTTCATTATTCATGGATTATTTCCACAAGGAAACATATTTTCCACTTATAGCTTCTGTGTAGGTTAGGGGATCATTATTATCATCTATTAATGAGTCACCATCCAAGGTAACATGAAAACAACATTGTTCATTTTATCTATCCTTCCATGTTCTCTTGCGCAACACTTGTGTATCTAGAATAGTACATTCTTCCATGGGGCTTTGTGGAATCTTAACCCATAAAAACTCTTTTGTACCTTGATCCTCAATTTCCTCAATGTCTATCTCACTCCCAGTATATCATTAGGATTTGTTCTCCCTCTGAAGCAATTCGGTGTGACATTCAATTATAATCTATTTCTCGAAGCGGTTTTATAGATAGTATTCTCTTTTTTACTTAGGATATCATATAGTGGTACACATTGTACCTCAGGGTGTATGATTTTTACCTGCATAGGCCTTAACAAACACATCTCTTTCTCACAAATGTAAATTCAATTACATGGCTTTCATTCCACTCCAAAACTCATTTTGAATACCATTTACAATAATGTTTGTATTCGGTTTAGTATGTGAATCACTATTTGTAACTCATATTCCTAAAAGGATAATGGAAGACGCTCATGACTCGTCATTGATCTCACCATTTCCAACATGTTGTGGTACCTTCATTTTTCTCACATCATTACACTGGGGCGTGTATGGAGGAGTGAGTTGGAATGGGATCCAAAACACCCATAGTTAGTCATGAAAGTATTGACTAAGATATTCTCCACCTCATTCTGAGTGGAGCTTGTTAATCTTATTTCCATGCTTGATGTAAATTTTATTCTTGTATTTATTGAATAAATCAAAATAATCTAAATTATAACTCATTATGTTTATATATCCGTATAAAATAAAATCATAAGTAACATGAATGCTGTATGAGTACCCTCCCTATAATTTAACTGAATATAGTCCACACACATTGGTATAATACAATTCAATATGTTCATTATCCCCTTCACCTTTCCCACTAAATGGATCAATGCTCAATTTTCCTTATAAACTTTTATGACATAGACCATGTGGTTTTAGATTGAAAGAATATAAAAATCCATCTTGATGTAACTTTGTCAAGCATGTCTCATTTACAGGACCTAGCTGGGGATGCAATATTTGGGTGTGGTAGGAGTCATGTGCTGTATCTTTTTAACAATTTCCATTACATAGTTTGTGTAATCCAACACCTAAAGACAGTTGTATAACTGTTTCCGACCAAAACAAATTCAACCATGGTAAAGGAAGAAAAAATCATTTACAAACATCGTAACAAATGAATATGTATATAATATGGATACATAAAATATTATTTTAGTAAAATATGGTATATAATAACAACCCATTAACACAAATATCATCCTATGTGGAAATGTGAGGTGGTAGTTCCCAATATCTACAACAACATGTTTGGTTCTATAGGCATCTTTTTTATCTACCACCCCTAGGTAAAACATACAAAATTAACTTGGTTCTTTTTTTTGGATACATATGTGAGCACTAAAATTTGTATATAGTACCCAATTTGTAGAAATAGGTATATTGCATTGGATAAAAAAACACATATGAAGTTTCCTTTTTCTTCTTAGGCTGAGTGCAGTTCTTCTTCTAGTGACCCTTCATGCCACATGACAAAAAAACAACATCTTGTTCCCTTACATACCCATTGATCTTCATTTTCATGGATGGTTTTGATGAAGATTTGGTCTTAAAGATCTTAACTATCACTTTCCACTTATTCACCATAAGTAAATAAGTATTGTCATGATTCATATATTTTTCAACATAGTCAATGAGGATATGATGATCAGATAGAGTCTTGTAAATGTTGTTCATATTGAAATTGACAGAAATATTTTAGAAGCTATGAGGTTTTTATGCTAGAATGAGATCGGTTCCCATTTAATTGAGAAGTTTAAACCCTAGAACCTCAATTAACTCATTATAGACAATGATCATGACTACATGAGGTGCATATGGGGAACCGTTTCATATCTTACTCTTAAAGAGTGACCTAGAGATCTCAAAACATTCATGGAATTATCTCTGAATGTAAAGACCACGGGGGTTTTCAAGCATGCTATATGAAACCATGTTCTCTTGAGGCATCATGATCTTACTAGACGTTGATGATAGCATCAAATATTGAACATTGACCACAATGATCATATATTTCTCATAGACCAGGATATCATCATCTCTCACCTCATTGGCAGGATGATCACGTAATGCTGACTCCAACACATTTGACTTTGGTTCATGGTATAGGATAACCCAATGGAATATAAACCATTCATGGATGTTACGGCTAGTGAGGATGTTGTTTATATCCAAAACTGATTTTTGGGATAGTGTGGTTGACGAACTTGATATTTTTTCTGCAATTAAAAGATAATATCATTAGTACTATATTTATTAAATATTATTATAAATAATAAATTTTTATTATGTATCAAACTATTTTATTATGTACCAATGGCCCTCTTCATTAAACTCAGAATGTCCAGTTTCCATGACATTGTAGTGGAAAGGATCCATATTCCCCTTCGCATTAACCCAACAAGGGTTGGTAATGAAATTATAAGGTATTTAGCTATGTAGGCCATTACTAACTATGGATTTTATGCTCTGTGGCATGTAGACATGACTACCCAATCCTGATATCATGACTTTGGATTTTATAAATTCTTGCATCCAACATACCACCATGTCATGTAAGGTCTACCTATCGTGATGTAATATGGTTAATTAAACCTGAAACCTTTCAGAATATATTTCTGTATAAAAGCATGTGTCCCCACAAGGGTTGGTCAAACACATAGTTTTATTGAGTTTTTTCCGTAATAATGTAATCGATGTCTAGATATGAAATAATATTTTATTAAAAGTATTCTTATCCCTTATGTGTGAATTTATTTATATCATTATCATATGCTTGTTAATATTATGTGGAACAAACATATATGATTAACCATGTCTTCATTTTATTTACGCATATGTATGGTTTATATTATTTCTATCATCCATGCTTGTTTATTTCATTAATTATGTAATTGTGACAAAACATCTATAATAATAATCATTGAATCTGATAGGAATAAAACCAATAGAATGATCCTGATATTTTCTATTGGTTAGATTATCGAGCTATTAAAAAAATATAACTGACCTAGTGGAGATACATCTTGAACCTTTTGGGTTCATGTTTACATAATTCCACCTGTCCACCTATTTATCTCTTGATATTTGAATCCTTGCGGCTCATGCATGAACCGCCTACACTATCATGGGGATTCCATCAATTACATATGCCTTTTTAATTAACTTGTTGGTGGTTTATTTAAAGGGGTTTTACCTAAAATAAACCTTGGGAAAGTAGCCCCTACATCTTAATGATGATATGTCTCACATGGTAACAAATTTAATTTTAATAAATAAATTAAAAGAAACCATCCATATACAAATTTCATGGTCTAGCTCATGATCATCCATAAATGCAATGATTTTCACACATAAAAATGGAATTCAATTCATAAATAATTATTGTTATGATAAATCATGCTCGAATACATTAATTATAATATTTAATTAATCAATCCTTTTATCATAAACCCTTTTCTGAATATCCATGC
The DNA here is from genome assembly GCA_963277665.1 of Viscum album. Lineage (NCBI taxonomy): Eukaryota > Viridiplantae > Streptophyta > Magnoliopsida > Santalales > Viscaceae > Viscum > Viscum album. The sequence continues at coordinate 5,714,544 of OY728121.1, read as the reverse complement.
GATTGTCATCCATCATAATTTTAAACAAATAAATTAATTTAAAAATATCTTTGTATGTAACATGTATCATAGAGGAAACCCAGTGAATTCCTATTCATAACTACTAAATGAGTTGAAATGAACAATACGTAGATGTTATATTAAACACATATATAATACTCTAATAACATGTTGTGTCACATTTTAACACTTGCACAATGGCACACAACATAGGGGTTTGTAAAATATAATAATAAATTTTAAAAAATTATTCATAATTGAGATGATTAAAATATTTGTATCTCTAACTACAGTGTGTACTATTATTTAGCATCCACTAGAATTACACGACTAAGGAAATCTTTTATGAGTATACTTCAGATATCCTCAGTGTGCATGGCATGACTAGTAAGCCACATGCTGTGTATTTCCTTGTTACATGGTCTCCTATTGTGCATCTCCTATATTGGGTACATTGTCCAACCCTAGACGGAAAATATAACACGTCGTTTCCAGTGGTCCACCCGGTGTGTAATTCGGAAAACATGTTCCACCTATTCCTGGTCATCACATGGATTCATTATGAATTTGAGAAACACTAATGAAACACATTGGTTTGGCAGACTAGACATAGATCATTGAATCTTGGATAAACTATGTGTATAGCCGAATACACGTCATGTGCTCTTGAGTTCTATAACCCAAAACCTTTTCACATCCATAAGAGATCCTTTTTATTAATTTAATCATAGTTAAATGAAAATATCATTTCTGTTAGGTGAACTACAAACTAAAGAGGAAGGAAAGGTCTCAATATTCCTATTTGCAGAACAGTTAACTAGAATTGAACCAACTAAATTATTAAACATGTATTTCATCTAAGATATTTTTAAATAAATATAAATTATGATATATCTCCTTTGATACCACATAATGTTTTTTGGCACAGTGGAAGAATGGTTGGGCCAACACCCAACAATGATTTTTACTTTGATCAATGGTTATTCTAGGATCAATATGAAGAGGAACATAAGTTTCAATGGAATAAAATTAATTATTTAGATAAATAAGGATGTGGCTCAAAACCATTATAGAAGATCATTCTTGATCACTTTTTCTTTATCCCTGAAGAATGGCATTCATTATATAGTGGGGTGGGAAGAGGATTCGAGATAGAAATTGTTTAGCTCCACAATTCTGAATTCACCAATCGTGGATTGTGTTATCTATTTCACAATATATGTACCTGTCTATTTATATGCGTGTAAAATCAGTTACAATATTTAATTACATAACAGCAATTAAATACATTCATTAATTTATAGAAACACATCCTCAGGATAATAATACTGCGTCAATATTTATGGTTCTCCAACTTGCACAAAATGCATTTATGAATAAAATTCAGCATCACAAAATAATATTAGCGTCATTATTATTTTTTCTTTTTCCAATTAGTTAAATATTAAATTACAATATTCCAAATAATTATTTTACTACCAGACTGGCATTGGTCCCCTCAAACTCATCATCCATTTATTTAACCCAGAAATAAAAGAATAATTAATTTATTATCTTAAATATTAATTTTATTTAGAAACTATTAAATAATTATTTATTAAATGTTCAATTAAAAATATGTTTTATTTTATTTATGATATCATAATAACTTGAATAGTAATATTCCACAATATGGAGAATAATAATTATTTTATTAATAAAATTCAAAATGAATTTAACCGAGACCCCAAAAAACAATTAATATGTGACCCTCTAGGATTCGTTCTTGTTGGAATTAGGAGGAATAGCCTAAATTCCAAAAGTAGTATCTTAGAAAAAACACATGTAGTTAAGAAAGATGTAACACTATATGATATAACACTCTACGAACATTAGGAGTGGTCAAACCTTCTTAGTAAGATGTTCATAAAAACTATACTATGTGATAGCATACATAGTTCAGGAGATGAGAATAATAATGTTCATAAAATGCTAAATTCTATAAATGATCTATTAATCGCTTCAGACAAATCATCATAAAGAAAATTAATCATGATGTTCTCATATATGAGACTGATAACCATGAATGGGGTTCATGAGAACATCATGAATGTGAGAGATATTTAGGCTCAACATAAGAATATTGAGTTTGATATATCCAATCCATTTCAAGTGAATTATATTATCAACATAATTACACATCAATATGGGATATTAAAAATTACATATAACACAAAAAATATAAATGGCCAATTAAAGAATTAATGACTATTTGTGTTCAATAGGAAGAAAGTCTTGTGGTGGAAATGAGAGAATCCAATATGATGACAATGAACCAGAAACATAATGGTCACCAATTTCAAAACAATAAAATGGGGAATGTGAAATTGCTTCATCAATGAAATATTAAGAAGGATGTCTTTTGTTTTTTCGAAAAAAGAAAAATGACACGTAATGAAAAGATGGCCAAAATTTCTGAAATGGATAAAATGGAAAAGTATTCAAATCACATTAGTTTGTAATGATTCAATTATTGTTGATAAAATTTATAACACATGGGGGATTTATTATGCTTCAACAATCCATATTTTCAATACCATGCAGGATACTTGAAACCTAGGAAACCAACTGATATTGATTTTTGCTTGTATTTAGGAAACATGATTCATCATATGTCATTGAGTTAAATATTCATTGGTATATGTGGAGAGGTATTCTATGCTAGTATCAATAAACATATATTACTAATTTCTAAGAGATAATTCATGGTGAATGATTTTCAAAATCTCCCATAAAGATTTTCCCCTTTTATATTTTTACCTAAAACCTTTATTTATATCTTGGGAAAAAGAAAATATAAAAAGGGTGAGCTCAAATGCTCACTAAGGGTAAACATGGAGAACATATATCAATCCATAAACATTTTAACCAAAGAACATGAATATAAAACATAAATATCATGAGTAATGAAATAATTGATGGATTTCCATAAGGCATAGATCATAAAGAATCATTAACCATGGTAGAATATCAGGGGAATAAAACATGTAATTATGGAAATCCATTAAGGCGATGTTATGATTTGCATAGTAGCCAAGGAATTGCTGCCAAGACCATCATTATGGACAAAGTCCATAACTGAATCGAGTTTACTTGTCGTTCCAGCCCTATATTACTGAACCAGATTCACTTTCCGTTACATCCAAGTATATATCATGAGATATGAATATTTACCCAATGCATTGGAGGTAGATATAGGCCCCACACATCTCATAAATAAATCATTCTTTCATGTGGCACAAAATAAAAATAAATCATGTATCATAACACAATTAATAAAATATGATTCATATACGTCATCCCATCATAACATAATCTATATATAACAATGGATAAAATTTCGTAATAAACAAAATAAAACCATTTAAAAAATAGGGAAATTATACATTAATATTATCCTTATTAAATAATCTCATCATAGATAGTAAATATTTTGGATAAAACACATGAAATGAATTCTTAAGGAAAATATCCTTTCTTCTTCAAAATCATTTTCATTTCACAAAATTTCGTGAAATATAAAAAGAAAAGGATTTTGAAGAAAATAATAATGATATCTTGTAATGTAATATTCGTGAAAATATGGTGTTATGAAACCATAAATATCCATTAATGTCGTATAAGTTAATAAAACATCATCCACATACTTTTAATGGAAAATTCAAAAAGTACCAAGTATGGTAAACAAAAGTAAGATTCATTCCATTACACCAATTAAAAGTAAAAGAGGGGTAAAAATGACTTTAAAAATACATTTATGAATATTAAACAATTTATGAAAAACATTTTTATGGACATGGATGAAGAATATAACCCCATTAAGTACTTATGAATAAAAAATATTGAATAAGAACGATATTGGAATAATTAACCCTTAACTTAGGTCCAATTTCTTATGTATGTGTCCAAAAATCCTGTATAATTGGTTTAAACAAATTATTATCTAGTAAAATAACCATAATTATATTTATGATATCATATATGATTCAATTATGACATTATATTACCCGTTCTTTTTTCAATTCAATGTAAAAACTACTTTTTGGGTAAAATCGTTTCATTTATCGTACGTGTTTTGACTTGCTGTTTTTTTATATGTTTACTTATATCCTGATTTACATAATTCCAAAATCTAAAACATGATTTATATATAATATATAATAAGAATATAAATATTTATGATATATCAGTAAATGGAATGAAATACACAGTTTATGGAGACAGATGGTCGTACGTCCGCATGAATGTTGTTTTCAGTTCCTTATTGAATTGAACAGTATTATTTAAATGAATCATATATGTAAATAATTCCTTTATAATTATTATTTAACATTATACATGATTATTTATTGTATGTACTTTATAATCATTCATTATTTGATTATCATGGTGAATGAATCTCATCACGTCGTAAAGACGTTAATACGTATGTACGCATGAGCAATGATATCATTCCCATAATTAATGAATGAAGTTTGAGTGGATGATATAATTTATCAGAATCATTAGTATGTTATAATAATCATAAATTGTTATTATTTCCACCATTATACCCATCCATGTATGGTGGTGGTGGAAAACAGATTACACCACGGCATGGAGACAGTATTCCTTATATACGCACGCACGATGATTTCATTTTCTGTTGGATGGATAGAAGGTGATATAGTGTTGTCTCAAATTTATAATATCATATCTGTATATGAGTGGCACTGATTTTATAACTTTATAATCATTCAAATAAATAATAGGATTTAGAAGAAGAAATAAATTTGATATATTCAGTATAGGATATTGCCTTTTCTTCAATGTAACTCTTCTAAACCTCCTCTTAGGTCAATAATGTTGGTCGTTGATAAGTGGATGTGTGTTAAAAATGAGTGAAATTGAATAAATTCGAAATAAGTACACATTAATAATATTGAAAAATGGATATGATTTTTCCTGCACATTTTTTATAAGAATGAATTAATAACATATATGTGAAATCAATATTTCACACATTTGATATATGTTAAATTGAAAAATTAAATAACAATAAATTATTTGTCCATTTCTCTATGAAATTAGTTAGTATTTTTATTAATATTAAATTTTAATTATAAATCATTATTTACTAAATATAATACATAAATATTTTGTAATACATAATTCTTTTTATATAAATTAATATTTATATCTATATAAATAGTATATAGTATTTATTAACATTATCAATAATCATCTTATTCATAAAATATTTAATATTTTTTCAATTTTATTATTTTTTTAGATATTAAAATATTTAATACATTCTTTTTATTTGTATTTATTATTTATATATAGAGTAACCAGAATATTCATTTCTATCAATTATTGTTTAATTAATAAAATATGTAATAATTTTTTTAATAAAATAAATTTTTATTTTTTTTAGTTATTTATTTATTTCATTTTATTTATTTGAAAATTTATAATTGTTAAAAAGCGGAAGAAAACAAAAATTAATGCAGTATAACAAGTCTGGTAAAAGTAAAAAGGGGCCGGAAATACAAGCCCAATAGAAACATACACCTATAACTAAAAGAAAAGTAAAACTGAGTAGACAATAGCTGAATGGTAAAGAAGCTCTTGTATCATCCTCCGAGTTCCTAAATGAAGGGTAGGTACATATGTCCTCCTCAACACTCTGCATCTATCGGTCCACTCCGTGGGCCGTCATGCAGAGTGTCCAACTCCAGGTTCCATCCAGTCCTTGTACACTCTACCTCGGTCAGTGCATCTTGTCGTCTGCATCAAACACAATGAAGTGCGGGCATAGACCATGCAGGTGTGAGTATAAAAATACTCAGTAGGGACCCTGAGACCCTCAAGGTCTCACAAAATCCAACAAGGATAAACCACAAAGAATGATCTCAAAATATAACCTTTACGTAGGTATATTCACATACATATACATAAGTTATCAAGTAACCCATCTCAATAATGAGAAAAACACAAAGTTCATTAACTCAGCTCAAACCAGGATTTTTATTCATGATATCGAAACAACTGTTGATGGAGAACTCCTCCTCTGTCAAGCACAGAAGTCATGTCATGACTCTGAAGTGCTACTTACTAACCTTATACTGCTGATATAATCCACCTCTGTCGAGTATTGTGGGACTTCCGCCCCATCCCCATAGGGAACCCCGCCATGGGTCTGCTACCCCAACATAGTAGCACACCTTGCAATGGGTTTTCCATCCCAACACAGTAGCGATCCACCTAATAGCCTATAAAGGTACTCCTACAGTCGAGTTGCGTGTGTCTGCCGCGCAAACACAGTAGCGCTCCTCCACCATGGGTATATCGGCCAAACACAGTAGTGATACCCACTCAGCAGGTCAAGTCACTCCGAATTGAATCAGAAAGGCAGTTATAAGGCCTCAGCCAGCTACAAGGTCATTGTACTCCATACGCTCGTCTCCAGGAGGATCCACTCCACGAGTTAATGGATGATACTTCCAAGTGTCATGTAATCTCAAGTGGAAGTATCTAAAATCACCGCCTCGTCCTAGGGGTTTCAACCCAACAGACGACACGTCAATCGGACGCCCAGTATGTGAGTTATTAGCCTATTTTTTCTAGGGGCCCGGTTGGTTTCGTGTACAAACCAACCCGATTGTATCTCAACAGTATCATGAACATAAATGGAGTATACTCAAAGGAACTATTTTTCAATGATATTACTAACTCCATTGACGGGTTTTTAAATGAATGTTTCTCTGAGAGTTATTGGCCTTTTTGTTAAAGGGGTCTTGCTGGTTTTTAAGCTAAAACTAACCCGACCGTAATCCAACTGCGTCCAATCCTCATGTGGAGTATGCCATTACAAATGTCTCATCATGATGAATCCAGCATATTTGAAGTCACATCAATCGTATGTTCGGTCCTTAACTTATAAGGGTTTCCACTCCGAGGGCCCGGTTGGTTAAGGGTTCGAACCAACCCGACCATTTTTTCAAATTCTTCCAAAACTCACGTAGAGTATCGCAAAAGGACTGCCTCATCGTGAGTGTCCTAGTGTGGTAGACGGTGCATCGGTTGACAGCACGGTCGTGAACATATTCACATTTAAGCTTACGGGCCTAGCACGTTAGGCCCAGTGGGTTGGCGTGTCGGTCCGACCCGGTTCGGTGGGTCCAACCCGGCATGGGGTGTTAGCCCAGCCTAAAGAAATGTGACTTGGCCCTCTGGCTGGAGTCTCCTAGCCCAAAGGCAGGGGTTTCCCAGCCCGATGGGGTGCGGCCCGGCCTGAGAGGGCACGACCCAGCCTTAGAGGGTGCGGCCCAGCCGAGAGGGCGTAGCCTGGCCTGGTGGGGCACTTCCCGGCCCAGCATGGGATGACCTGGCATTGCAGGTGTGTCCCGTCAAGCCACGGCTCAGCCGAAAGGGGCCGAGCGGTCCGTGGAGGGGGGGGGGTGCAGCCCCCTGGCTGCTCGAACCGGCGGGACGAAGCGGTGCCGCCCTCCCTAACCGACTATCCAATTCTGGATGACCATCTTGACGCTAGAGGCCCACATGGGTGGGAAATGGTTCGTCCGGCACGGAGAAAGGTGGGCGCCGCCGCTCTCATCCACCCGACCACCCGACGGGCCGACCGGTTCTCCTACCGAAGCGGCCCACAAATCAGGCCGTGGTTCCTTCCACAAAGCAGGTACGACAGCGCCAGCTTCCTCCGGCATGACCTGCCCTGCTTGGGGCTCCACATCCCCGACACAGCACGACGACACCCTGATTTATCCACTACAACCTACTTGACTACGACATTTCATTGCATGTGCGACGACGGCCCTTGCACCGCTGGCCTCTTCCGCATTCTGCCTCCAGTCGACTATTCCAAAAACAATATTCAATATCTAGCGGAGGGTCGTCAGGCCGTGTTCGTTCGGACCACACCCTCCATGTTAAGCGATAGAAATAGACCGGAGACAAACAAAGATATTAAAAGATGAATGAGGCACAATTTTAATCCATTAAAATTGAACATAATCCCCTTACCTCGATTAATGATGTCACACGTCGTTGAGCAACGGAAGACAAGCATCGCAGTAGATGGTGTCACAGAGAACAGTGTCGCAGAGATTGGCCCTCGATTTTGTGGATGTTGGGGTGCGTCTGAGGATGAAACGGTGTTGGTAAAATCACATTCTTCGAATAGTATAGAGTTCTTCGTCGAAGAGGGCGTCGTTCTTCATCGAAGAACGATGAAACTCTCCTCCAAATCTCCAAAGGCTCTCCCCACCAAATATTTGTCCTCTAAATATTATAATAGCCTCCTCAACTACTTTTTTAACTTATTTCCATGCAAATAAAAACGAATTCAACATAGTCATGCCACTTAACTAATAAAGCTATTAATTAAATGGGTTGGCAACATCAATAGGTGGGAGGTGGAGAGATTCATCCTTAATATATTATAGGAGTTGTCAAATAATTATGAATAGGAGTTAATGGGGAGTTGGAACATCAAATGGAATCTCAATGGTTCGAGGGGGTAAAGGGGGGTTATAGGGGGGTTATGTGTTCATGTGGTCCCCAACAGATGTTATCCTCCCATGGTAGGTTAAGTGGGTGTGTGCTCCACCACCAACCACCATTTGGAGATATAAACCACCAACCAAATAAAATTTATTTAGGACATAAATTTTATTTAGTTTAATAAAATTCCCCAAATTAACTTTCAACCCGCATAAAACTCAAATGCAGTAAAGGTCCACTTAATTAAATACTGGTGTGCCGCGTTCATCAGTGTCCCTAGTTTAAAATTCCGAGCACCGGTTCAAAAGATAGAAAAACTCACATGTACGTTTACTGAATGTACCCGAACAATACTTCAAAAATTTATTCCGGGCATACCGGGCCTCTAAATCAAGTTCTGTCAGAAGCTACAGACTTGTAAAGTCCCAAAGAATTATGAAAATAAAATTTCCATAAAAATTATGGGTTTTCACATTACTCAAACCTCAGGGATTTATGTCCCCATAAAAATACAACACAGACAAGGGAAACAAAAGGGGTACTGAGCACGAATCTGAGCCTGCTGCTCCCATGTGCTCTCATGGAGGTTCATGTGCTGTCAGAAAACGCACACCAGAGGATTTGATCCTCCGTGTATGACCTTCTCTAGTCAATCCTCAATCCCTACTCAATCCTCTATGAAGGTAGCCCCGTCATCGATGTCTAGCTCCTCATGGTCGATAATTTGTGATGGATTGTGCATGAATATCCTCAACTGAGATACATGGAAGACGTCGTGCACCTAGTGCCATTGAGGTGGAAGGACCAGGTGGTAAGCCCCCTCGCCTACTTTACTGATGACATGGAAAGGTCCAATGAATCATTGAGATAACTTTCTGCCCCTGCCTAATCTCAGTAGACCTCGTTAAGGTGAGACCCATAATAAAACGTTGTGGTCATCCTCAAACTCCATTGGTCTCCGTCTCCTATCATCTTAGGACATTCTTCTACTCTGTGTAGTCTTCATCCGCTCCTAGAAGATCTGCACCATCTCTGGTAGGCTTAAAATGGATGCACTGGTCGACCTCTGCCTCAGTTCATGAAAATATCTGCTGGAATTTATCTAACCACATGAAGTGTTTCCCCTTCTTCGTTAATGCTAAAATCGGTGCAAAAACTCTGGAGAAGTTTGGCACAAATCTAAATTTGGTTGACTCATGATTTATCGCCTGCACCCACTTATGCATGATTCCATTCTGTTCTGCCTGGGGTATCCTTTTCACCGACCAAGGAAAATCCATCCCAACGTTGTAGGTATACCACAACATTTTTGCCTAATACAGTCAATTTGTGTTTGAATTGTGGTTTCCTAGTCCATACCCAAGATACCATCGTAAGGCCTTGACGCTTCCACCAAGAGGTTCCAACTGAAACTCTCACCTCAAGGGTTAGATCACACCGTCAGTGTAAACGTGATTATCTAGTCTCCTTAAAAAGGTATCTCCAGACATGAGGGTCAAGTCAACGGTTTTAAATGGAAACTCTGGGATTGGAATAATATTCAAGGAAGGAAGGAATGATTGGTACCTATGTCTATTGATACTACAACACGTAGTAGACAAAGATGGTAACTCAAATCATTCCTAGATCCCCTAGATCACACTTCTTGACCGCATGAAACTATTATCTTACCCTACACTACAACTTCTTGATCCGGTGGGGACAACAATGAAGGGTGGTTGTAACATGTCGAAATGTACATCACCACATGCTGCCCTCTAATCTCTGCTTCCACATTTGCTGCTCTCCAAATTCATCTGTCCTTAACACATCCTCTTATTGAAACATTTTACATGATCAAGTCTCTGAGACTAGTGCCAATTCCCTGCTTTCCCACTGCTAACATTATATATCTGTATACATTCAGCTAAAGAACATTCAACCACAAATATTCTCTCCAGCACCCTAGCATAAGTAGGAATGAATAGTGGAAAAAGTGATGCCCCAAATGTCATTAAAACACACCTCGCTCTAAGGAGTGAGCCCTAAATCACTGATCGTATCATCCTCATCAAGTACCAGGAAAGGTTAGTATGCCTCGATGAATACCTGGATATTGACATGTCATCCAGCCGAAGTTGTATAAGCTCTAGAAAACTCTCATCCACCTCCTCATACCTGTCCTCATCCGCCAGTGAGTTGGGCTTGCCATAGAACCTGAGGGGTATCTGATCCTTAAACACCTGTAAGGAACTATGCCTACATGTGTCATCTACAGGTACCGCCGATTGTAACTGCTGACCAACTGGTAGTGTTGTATCTAGAACACTACATGAAGGTACTATGTCATGCATCATTCAATGTACCGAAGCCTCATCACTCTGCGGACCGACCTCGTGGTAACTCACTAGAAAACACGAGTAGCTAAGATCATCATCTTCTCTACTAGTGTCTAAACTAGGTGTTGAACTCTAGCTATCGCATCCAACCAGTCCACTACAGCTTGAGAATATGTCTCTCCTCGTAACCATTGAGACCTCTACTGCTGGAACTCGTGCAACACGCTCTGTCAGTGCGCACCGTCCGCTAGAATGACTGGTGGTATTTTCTGCCCAACGAGTGGTGGTGATGCTGGTACACCACCCGAATGTGTCGTCACAACAATAGGGCCCTGCACCGGAGCCTCATCACTTGATGATCCATCATCAGGTACTCTCTTGGAACTCCAACTGACTATTTTCATGGAGGCATCCTGAACATATGTGACACTGTCAAAAGACTATACCAGGTGAGCAGACCTGGTTTGAGATGACTTAAAGAAAAATCATGGAAACACACACACAACCAATGTTTTCGTGCACTGAGTTAGATATCCACAGTCAGGGTCCTGGTGTATGGATACATCGTCCCCTACACCAACACTAGACTCCCTGAACTAAAAACCACAGTTAGTACCCTTAACACTATTTCTTCACAGAAATAATGAATAAAGTCCTGAGTTTTGCAGTAGAATTGACTCCTCATATACCAATTTTCCATGACCCATCCCCTAGGGCACGTGTCGTAACTACCCCAAGCCCACCTTCCATTGGCCAGGGCTGGCGACTAGAACCAAAGGTGTAAATCCCTATAACTGGGAAGGCATTGCCTTTAGAAATCATAAACTCACACAACCAGAGAACAAGCGAATTCAAACACTAAGTAAAGCAGTATAACAAGTTTGTTGAAAGTAAAAAAGAGGCCAAAAATACAAGCCCAACTAAAAGGTGAAACTTCAACTGAAATAAATGTGCAACTGAGAAGACAACAGCTGAATGGTGAAGCATATCCTCTATCTTCCTCCGGATTTCTACCTGATAGGTAGGTATACATGTCCTCTTCAGCACTCTACATCTATCGGTCTTCTTCGTGTGTTGTCATGCCGAGTGTCCTCCTCCAGGTACCATTCAGTACTCGTACACTCTCCCTCGGTCATCATTGTTCGTCGTCTGCATCCAACAAAATGAGGTGTGGGCGTAGCCCGTTCAAGGGTGAGTATAACGATTCTATGTAGGGGCCCCGAGAGCCTCAAAGTCTCACAAAATACAACAATGATAAACCACAAAGAATGATCTCAATAGATAAACATTACATAGGTATATTCCCATAAATATACCTATGTTATCAAGTAGCCCATCTCAATCATGAGGAAAATACAAAGTTCATTGCAAAAACGAGGATTTTTATTCATGATGTCGAAACCATGGCTGATGGGGAACTTCTCCACTTTCTAGAAAAGTAGTCTGGTCATGACTCTGATGTGCTACTCACTAACCTTAGATTGCTGAAGTACTTCTCCTCTGTCGAGTACCACTGTTCTTCCGCCCCAACACAGTAGCGCACCCTACCATGGGCCTGTCGCCCAAACATAGTAGCGCTCCCCAAAATAGCCTATAGAGGGACTCCTCCTATCGAGTACCACGGGTCTTCCGCCCCAACACAGTAGTGCTCCTCCTCCATGGGTCTGTCTCCCCAAAACAGTATTGATCCCCACTAGGCTAGTAATGTTACTCAAAATTGAATCAGACAAACATTCATCTGGTCTCAGCCAGTTTCAAGGTCTTCGTACTCGTTTGCTCGGCTCCGGGAGGATTCTCTCCACGAGCTACTGGTCGATACTTCCAACTATCACGTAATCTCAAGTGGAAGTATCTCAAAGGATAAACTAGTCATAGGGGTCTTAACGCAATAGACGACACGTCAATCAGACTCCTGGTTTGTGAGTTATTAGTCTTTTTGTCCCAAGGGCTCGTTTGGTTAACTGTACGAACCAACCCAACCATATCTCAACTGTACCCTAAGAATACTTGCAGTATACTCAAAGGGACCGTTTTCTCAATGAGATTACCAGCACTGCTGACGGTTCATCAAACGGATGTCTGGTCTGAGTGTTACTGGCTTTTCCGTTCTAGGGGCTCGGTTGGTTCTTAAGCTAAAACCAACCTGACCATAAATCAACTGATTCCAAACCTCAAGTTTAGTATTCCAAAATAACTGTTTAATAAAAACGAATCAATCTTAGTCGATGGCATGTCTATCGGACGTCTGGTCCTTATGTTATAAGCGTTTCTGCTCCAAGGGCCCAATTAGTTTCGTGTTCGAACCAACCCGACCATTTTTCCGAAGTCGTCCAAAACTCACATAGAGTATTACAAAAGGACTTCCTCATCGCGAGTGTCCTAGTTCCATAGACGATGCATCGATCAGATGAACGGTTGTAAAGATATTCACATTTAAGCATACGTGCCCGACCAGTTAGCCCCAGCGGGTTGGCGGGTCGGTATGACCCGGTACGGCGGGTCCAACCTGGCATGGGGTGTTGGCCCGGCCTAAAGAAACGCGACTCAGCCCAGTGGAAGGTGATCCCCCCCCATCTTCCCGAACCATCGGCCCCAAGCGGTACTGCCCTCTCTAACCGGTTGGCCGAAGCCAGCCGACCTTCTTGTGGCAAGCAGCAAGCCAGGGCAAGCAGTGGTTCATCCGGCACAGCGCCAGGAGGGTGTCGTGGATCTCCTATGCCCGGCCGGCCGATTGGCCAATAGGTTCTCCTACCGAAGCGGTCTGTGAAGTGGGTCGCGGTTCCTTTAGCACAGCCGGCACGATGGTGTCGGCTTCCTCCACCATGGCCTACCTTGCCAGCAGCTTCGGGTCCCCGGCCGGGTGCGACGACGTCATGCTTTCTCTGCTCTGGCCTGCTTGGTCGTGCCTTTTCGTTGCTTATGTGACGACGAGCCTTGGGCCTCCGGCCTTTTCCGTGCTTCACCTACGATTTCCGATTCCAAAAACAATAATCAATATCCAGCGGAGGGTCGTCAGGATGTGTTCGTTCGGCCTGCACCCTCTGCGTTAGGCGATAACTATTGACCAGAGAAAAAAAAATTCAATGATGAATGAGGAACAATTTTAATGCATTAAAATTGAACATAATCCATATACATCGATTAATGAAGTCACCCGTCGTCGAGCCGTGGAAGACGAGCGTCGTGGAAGATGTCGTCATGGAGAACGGTGTTGCGGAGATCAGACATCGATTTCGTGGACGTCAGGGTGCGTCCGAGGAGGAAACAACATTTTCGACATAACGTTATTCACATTATAGAGCGTTCGTCATCGAAGATGGTTTTGTTCTTCGTCGAAGAATGATGAATCTCCTCTCCAAACCTCCAAAGGCTCCCCCCACAAAATATTTGAGAACCATGTATTATAATAACCTCCTCAACTTCTTTTTTAATGTATTTCCATGCAAATCAAAACCAACTCAAAAGAGTGGTGCCACTTAATTAATTAATCTATTAATTAAATGGGTTGGAAACATCAATAAGTGGGAGGTGGAGAGATGACTCCTTAATAAATGAGAGGAGGTTTCAATTAATTATTAAGGGGAGTTAATGGGGATTTGGGACATTAAATGGATGCTCAAAGGTTCAAGGGGGTTTAAGGGGGGTTAAAGGGGGGTTAGGTGTTCGTGCGTGCCGCACCAAATTTTATCCTCCCATGGGAGGTTATGTGGGTGTGGGATCCACCACTAACCACCCTTTGGAGATATAAACCACCAAAAAAATAAAAAAAATTAAGACATTAATTTAATTTAGTTTAATAAAATTTTCCAAATTAACATTCAACCTGCATAAAACGCAACTGCGGTAAAGGTCCCATTAGGCGAATATTGGCACAGTGAGTTCGTCGGTGTCCTCAGATTTCAATTCTGAAAACTGGTTCAAAAGATAGAAGACCTCGCACGTACGTTTACTGAACGTACACGAACAAAATTTCGCAAATTGATTCTGGGCACACTGGAACTCAGAATCATATGTCGTTAGAAGCTACAGACTCATAAAATATAAAAGAATTAAGAAAAAAAATTTCCTTGAAAATTTTGGTTCTTTATATTACATCCACCTCAGGTATTTATGTCCCCGTAAAGCTGAAACACACACAAGGGAAACCAAAGGGGTACTAGGCATGCATATGAGGCTCTCTCTCCCAAATTCTCTCCTATAGGTTCATGTGCTTCCAGCAAACACAAACCAGAGGAATCGACCTTCCATGTAGGACCCTCTCATGTCGATCTTCATTCTCTACCAGAACCTCCATGATGGTCACCCCATCATCGATGTCCAGCTGCATGTGGTCGATGATGTGGGATGGAACATGGACACATCTCCTAACCTAAGATATGTAGAAGACATCGTGCACCTGTTGCAATTGCGGTGTAAGGACCAGGCAGTACGCCCCCTCGCCTACTCTACTGAGGAACTGAAAGGGTCATTAAATCGTGGAGATAACCATCCACCCCGACCAAATATATGTAGACCTCTTCATGTTGAGACCCAAAAGAAAACATGGTCTTCATCCTCAAACTCCAGTGGTCTCCATCTTCTATCATCTTAGAACTTCTGTCTACTATGTGCAGTCTTCATCCGCTCCTGGATGATCTGCAAATTCTCAGGTAGCCTCAAAATGGGCGCACTGGTCAACCTCTTCCTCAGCTTCTGAAAAGCTCTACTAGCATCTCTCTGACCACATGAAGTGTTTCCCCTTCTTCATCAATGCTAAAATCATTGTAGAAACACTGGAGAAGTCTGGAACAAATCTATATTTTGTCGACTCATGAGTGATCGACTGCACCCACTTATGCATGATTCCATTTTGTGGTGCATGTGGTTACCTTTTCACCGACCGAGGAAAACACATACCAATGTTGTAAGTAAACCACAGCCTTTTTTCCTAATACAATCAATATGTGTATGAACTGTGGATTCCTAGTCCATACCCAAACTAATGTCGTAAGGCCTCGACACTGCCACCAAGAGGTTCCAACCAAAACTCTCGCATCAAGGGTTAGATCACACAGTCAGCATAAGAAATATTATTGAGTCTCCTCCAAAAGGTATATCTAGATGTGAGGGTCAATTAATAGTTTTTTACCAAAATCTCTAGGTCTGAAACAATATTCGTGGAAGGAAGGAATGATTGGTACCTTTGTATATTGAAACCGCAGCTTGTAGTAAACATAGATCGTACGTCGAATCATTCCTAGATCCCCTGGATCACACTTCTTGACCGCATGAAACTATTTTCTTTCCCTACCCTCCAGCTCCCTTATCATAGCGAGGAAAACGAGGGAAGGTGGTAGTAACATGTAAAAATGTACGTCACCACATGCTACCCTCCTTGCTCTGCTTCCAACTCTGCTGCTCGGTAGATTCATCTATCCTTAACACTTCATCTTCTTGAATCACATTACATGCTCTAGTCTCTGAGACTAGTTCCAGATACCTACTATCCCACTGCTAACATTATCTAGCTGTATACAATCATCTAAAGAATATTCAACCACAATGATTCTCTCTAGCACCCTAACATAAGTTGTAATGCATAGAGGAAAAAGTGATGTCCTAGATGTCCATTAAACAGACCTCGATCTGAGGTCTGAGCCCTAAAGCACTGATCATATTGTAGTCATTATTTACTAGGAATGATCAGTACGCCTCGATGAATACCCTGCTACTGACATGTCGTCCTGGGGAAGCTGTATAAGCTCTAGAAAACTCTCAGCCACCTCATCAATCCATTCCTCATCTTCATATAATTGAATCTCGCCTCAAAACCTGAGGGGTATCTAATGCTGAAACACATGTAAGGAACTATTCCTACATTTTTCATCTACTGGTACATCTAGTTTTAACTGCTGACTAATAGGTAGTGATGTAGCTGGCACAGTACCCGAAGGTACTATCTCAGGCATCAGTACACGTACCAAAGCCTCCTCACTATGCGGACCAACCTCATGTTCAATCCAAGGAAAACACCAGTATCTAAGATCACCATATACTCTAATACTGTCTAAACTAGTTGTAGAACTCTAGAAATCTCCTCCATCCAGTCCAATGCTGCTTGGGAATCTTTCATGCCTCGTAGAATCAGAGGCCTCTACTAGTGGAACTCGTGCAATATGCTCTGTCAGCATGCATCATCCCCTAGTATGACTGGGAGAATTTACTGCCCAACAGCTGGTGGTGCAGCTGGTACACCACCCGAATGTGCCGTCATAACAAGAGGTCCCTACACCGGAGCCTCATCTCTCGATAAGCTGTCATCAGGTACTCTCTCAGAACTCATATTGACTGACTACTTGGAGGCATCCTGATAAGACGTGACATGATCAAAACAATATACCTGGTGAGCAGACCTAGTTTGAGATGACTTAAAGAAAAATTTTGGAAACACACATGCACCCATTACATTCATGATATAAGTGGGAAATCAGTAGTCAGGGTCCAAGATTATGGATACGTCGGTCGCTGCACAAACACTGGACTCCCTTAACTGAAAACCGCACTTGATACCCTTTACATTATTGCATCACAGAATAAATAAATGGGGTCCTGAGTTATATGGTAGATTCGACCCCTCTGATACCAATTTATCATGACCCATCCCCTAGGGACCTTATCATAACTAACTCAAGAATGCCTTCCATTGTCTAGGGGCTTGCGAATAGCACCAAAAGCATAAATCCCTATAACTGGTAAGGCATTGAATTTATATAACATAAATTCACACTACCAGATAACAAGTGGAAGAAAAAACTATGTAAAGAAATATAAAAAGTGTTCATAAAGTACAAAGAGGTTGGAATTACAAGCCCAAAAGAAAGGTATATCTACAACTGAATGAAAAGAACAACTATGAAGACAACATCTGAATGGGGAAGCAGCTCCTAGATTGTCCTTCGGTTTCCTACATGAAGGGTAGGTAAAAATGTCTTCCTCAGAACTCGGTGTCTATCAGTCCGCTCCATGTGCCTTCATGCCGATTGTCCGCCTCCAGGTACCATCTAGTCCTCATACACTCTACCTCAGTCAGATTTGTCTGTCGTTTTCATCCAACACAATGAGGTGAGGGCATAGCTTGTGATGGGTGAGTATAACGATACTCAGTAGGGACCCCAAGACCCTCAATGTCACACAAAATCAAACAAGGATAAACCACAAAGAGAGATCTCAAAATATAACCATTACTTATGTATGTGTCCATACATATACCTATGTTATCAAGTAACCCATATCAATCATGAGGAAAACACAAAGGTCATTGACTCATCTCAAACCAAGATTTTTATTCATGATGTCGAAACCACGGCTGATGCAAAACTCCTCCTCTGTCGATTGCAGTTGTACTGTCATGAATCTGAGATGATACTCACTAACCTTAGACTGCTGAGTTACTCCTCCTCTATAGAGTACTGCGGGTCTGCATCAATCAATGTAGCACACCCCGCAATGGGTTTGTCGCCGCAACAATGTAGTGCTCACACTAATAGCCTAAAGAGGAACTCCTCCTGTCGAGTACTGCGAGTATGCTGCCCCAACACATTATTTCTCCTCCTCCATGGGTTTGTCGGCCCATCATAGTAGCGATCACCACTAGGATAGTCAACTCACTACGAATCAAATTAGACAAGCAGTCATCAGGTCTCAGCGAGCTACAAGGTCTTAGTACCATATATGCTCGTCTCTAGGAGGATCTGATCCCTAAGCTACTGGTTGATACTTCCAAGTTTCACGTAATCCCACGTGGAAGTATCTCAATGGACAGACTCATCATAGGGGTCTCAATGCAACAGACGGCGCCTCAATCGGACGCCCAGTCTATGAGTTATTTTCCTTTTTGTCCCAGGGGCCCAGTTGGTTTCGGGTACGAACCAACCAGAACATATCTCAACTGTACCCCAAAAATCCATGGGGTATACTCAAAGGAAATTTTTCTCAATGAGATTACCAAATCCGCTGATGGTTCGTCAAAGATTCGTCCAGTCTAAGAGTTATTGGTCTTTTCGTTTCGGGGGCCAGGTTGGTTATTAAGATAAAACCAACCCGACCATAGACCAATTGCATCCAAACATCAAGTGGAGTTTTCCAATATAATTTTCTCATCAATAGGAATCCAACGTAGTTGACAATATGTCAATTAGATGTCCGGTCATTATGTTATAAGTGTTTCCGCTACAAGGGCCCAGTAGGAATCGGGTTCGAACCCACACTGACATTTTTCCATAGTCGTCCAAAACTCACATAGATTATCTCAAAAGAAGATCCTCGTTGCGATGGTCCCATTTCCAGAGACGGTGTGTTGATCGGATGCACGGTCATGTTGATATTCACATTTAAGCGTACGATCCCGGCCCGTTATACCCAGTGGGTTTGCAGGTCAATCCAACCCGATTTGGTGGGTCCAACCCGACATGTGGTGTCGGCCCGACCTAAAGAAACGTGAACCTGCCTAGTGGCAAGTGAGACCCGTCCCAAAGGCATGTGCGGCCCGGCCCGGGGCGGTGCGGCTCGAAGGGGCCGAGTAGTCTGTGGAGGGGGTATGTGGCCCCTCGGCTCCCCGAACTGGCGGTGCCAAGCGGCTCTGTCCTCCAAAACCTGCCGACTCATGCCGACCGACCATTTTGGCTAATGTGGACCGCTTGGGCGAGATGTGATTCGTCCTGCGCGACGCCGGGAGGGCACTGAGGCTCTCCTCTGCCCAGATGGCCAAACGAGCTGTTCAGTTCTCTTTGCGAAGCGGCCCACGAAGCGGGCCGTAGTTCCATCTACATAGCCGGAGCGATGGCGCTGTCTTCCTCCACCGCGGCCTGCCCCAACCGTGACTATGCGTCCCTAGAACGGCACGACATCACCGTTATTTCTCTACCGCAGCCCGCTTGGCCGTGGATTTTCATTGCATGTGTGACGACGACCCTTACGCCACTGGCATCTTCCATGTTCCTCCTCTGGTTTCTAATTCCAAAAAAATAATCATGATCCAGCAGAGGGTCGTTGGGCCGTTTTCGTTCGGCCTGTGCCCTCCACGTCAGATTGTATAAATAGACAAGAAACGAACAAAGATATTCAACAAAGAATGAGGCACAATTATAATACATTAAAATTGAACATAATCCCCCTAACTCGATTAATGACGTAGCACTTATTCGAGTCGCGGAAGACGAGCATCACAGTAGATGGCGTCGTGGAGAAAGGTGTTGCGGGGATCAGACGTCGATTTCATGGACGTCGGCATGCGTTCAAGGAGGAAACAGTGATGGCGACATCACGTTCTTCAAATCATAGAGAATTATTCGTCGAAGAGGGTGTCGTTCTTCGTTGAAGAACGATAAAAATCTCATCCAAATATCCAAAGGCTCTCCCCACCAAATATTTGTCAACCAAATATTATAATAGCCTCCTCAAATTTTTTAAAGTATTTCCCTGCAAATAAAAACCAATTCAAAATAGTGGTGCCACATAATTAATAAATCTATTAATTATATGGGTTGGAAATATCAATAGGTGGGAGGTGGAGAGATTCCAAAAAAATAATTGAGAGGAGGTGTCTTGTAATTATGAAGGGGAGTTAATGGTAAGTTGGCACATAAAATGGAAGCTCAAAGGTTGAAGGGGGTTAAAGTGTGGTTAGGTGATCATGTGGGCCCCACCACATGTTATCCTCCCATTTTGTGGTTATGTGGGTGTGGCATCCACCACCAACCACCCTTTGGAGATATAAACCACCATCAAAATAAAATTTATATAAGACATAAATTTTATTTAGTTTAATAAAATTCCTCAAATTAACATTCAACCCACATAAAACACAACTGCGGTAAAGGTCCCCTTAAGTGAATAGTGGAACTGTGAGTTCGTCGGTGTCCTCTGATTTCAATTCTGAAAACTGGTTCAAAAGATAGAAGACCTCGCACGTACATTTACTGAACTTACACGAACAAAATTTTGCAAATTTATTCCGGGCACACTGGGCCTCGGAATCATGTGTCGTCAAAAGCTATAGACTCGTAAAATTCCAAAAAATTAAGAAAAAAAAATTTACATAAAAATTCTAGGTAAATAACGTTAAATACTATTTGATTATTTAATATTTAATATTTAATTAAATAAATATAAACATAGATTTTATGAACTTATAACCCTTAATGGATATTCTTAATGAATTCTTTGTGATACATTAAACTATTTTTCAATGATAATTTGGGCTAAATGATGTGTATTGATATTCATTTATAGTGTCAGAAATTATTAAAAAATGTGAAGGTGTAAGGACTATAATATTAAAAATAATCTAAATAAATTTTATTCTATTAAAAAATAAGAATATTGAGGATGGTTTTTGTAGATTTTGTAGGTGGGAGTAAAGAATCTAGGAGGATTTGATGTTCATATATTACATCAATTTGAAAATGAAAGTCCAAGTGGTGTTTTAGATATAGGATTCTTAGAATCTGATGCTTATCATTTACTATATGATTAAAATTTAATTATTAGATTACAACCCAGTTCTACAGAAATTACATTTAATGAGACTCTTGAAATCAATTGTGTATAATGAATAAAATTGGTTTTCTATATCAATGGTAAAATGATAATGTTAAATAAATATTCAAAATGAAGGCATAAAAATTTAATGGGGGTGAGAATTAATTCAATAGTTCCAAGAGAATGAACGCATTAAAATGAATGAATCACTTAAAAATTGGAGAGAAGGATGGGATGGAAGTGGAAGTAATCATCAATTGGGTAAGCAAGGTGATTTATCGACCATAAGTTGAAATTTATCGAACCTATCCTATGAGGGAAGGGAATATAGGTGATGATAATCCAATAATTATAATTCTTAATTTATGAAAAAATATTTATAAAATATAAAAATTCTAAAAAAGCATCATAGATCCAAAATTATAGGTGGTATCAACCACGGAGGGATGTCCTCCAACAAAACAAGAGGCCCATTAGATATACAAAATGAGATAATCAAATGAGTCAACCTAGTACAATTTATTTTAATAAAAGATCATTAACATTATAATAGGAGGATAAACTATTGATTAAAGTCCTATACTAAGGGTCTGGAATCATTGGTATATTCCATAAAACAATTGTTATAGTCTATACCAATGTTTTTGGGGACTATTGGATTGTTTGTCATTAGTATAGTCCCATACCAATGGTATTGGGAATATGTTAGTATCAGTGGGCTATAACAACAGTTTAGAAACCATTGGTATATGTAATATAAAATGCCTCTAAAAATAGAATAAAAAACTGTTGGAATAGGTAATACAAAAATCCCCTTTTTTGTTATTGATCCCTTTATCTCTGATTTAATTTTCAAACATGTAATCACTAAGAAACTATGTGTTATGGAATACTATTATGATAAATAATTATATATATATTTTGGTTTATTTCTTATTTACTAATAGTTATTTGATAATTAAATTCATTAAAAAATTAATCCCAACAACAACTATTGGGAAAACCATTGGTATGAGCCTATAACTATGTTTTTTGAAATTGTTGTTATAGGTATTTTTAAATTTTGGCCTATAAAAATGGTTTTGGAAAAAAATTTATTATAGGTTCATTAAATGTATGTTATACCAATGGTTTTATCCAAACCATTAATATATTTATCACATATACCAATGTATTTGTAAAAACTGTCGGTATTGTGTCATTTTATTAATGATATGCCAACAGTTTATATAATTCCTTTTGTATATAAATGACATATTCAAATGTATTTTTTTTTTTAAAAAAATTATAGGGTTATATGATTGTTTTCATGAAAATGAAATGATATTGCTTGTATGAAGTGTTTTCCAATTAATTCATAAGTACAACAATTTTATAACCACTCATCAATAGAGGTTGCTTCTCGTATCAGAATCAAATTCTAACCAATGGATTCTTATGTTGGGATAATGGAACTAGAAATAATATTCGTTTAAAAAAGTCAATATCATGTAACTCTAGAATAATAATTAGTATAGGATAATTCAATGGATCATATACCAACAGAATACCCAAAACCATTGATATAGGTTCATTAGTATAGGTCCAATTTCTTGTACTGTTGAAAATGGATTTATCCATTATAAAAAGTAATTTGAAAGACTATAGTACACTCTATGATGGAATAAAAATCTAAATAATGATAAGATATTATGATTCTATAATGACATTTTTTCATCCACTCTAAATTCATTACATCAATCCACTGAATAATTCATGGTCTTTAGCCAGTGGTGGATACCAAAAAGAATTGACTGAAATATTGTATGTTATGATAATGCAACCCATATGATCACGTACCACAAGACCCAATACAATAGAACATATTTAAAAGATAAATTCATCAATAATAATTTTAAAAACAGTTGATTGTGGGGGATCCACTTATAGAAGATAGAAGATGAAATGAGGTCATTAAGAAGAATATCATTACGCTTCAAAATCTCATTCCTTGTTATAAACTGCTTGATCTATAAGGATTAAGACATTGACATCTTGTCAAAAATTTGAAAATATCACCTCAACCATGTAATCAATGATATGGTACATAGGGATTACACTATATCTATGGGTATGGAAGTAGTCAACTTCGAGAATATAGACACAAACCCATTCACTAACTCCACAATCCTATCTGCTTTTTTGATTAATGAATTTCATATGTTCCTGGATCCTTGATCATTAAAAATTGCCTATATTGGTGTTTACACTTCACTATTGGTTAAAGGTATAAAATTATACTCTATTATATGTCGTACCATCAGAACTAATTTCAATTGAGTATTCCCATGAAATGATTCTAGTAGAATGTTCTGATCATTGGTGGGACCAATAGGTGCTAGAGGAATAACTAATAGTCATTATTTTGTAATTATCTCTATTTTATGGTCTAACATATAATAATTATTCATTACATAGAATCCCAAAAAATTATTATTCATACACAGTTTGTCTTTTTTACATATAAATTTTTTCAATGAGTAGTAAGAATAACCCGCTCATCCCTTTCTATGATCAATAAATCATATTAATCCAAACTCACTCTATTAATAGCAACATTAAAAAGGGAAAAAATTGTGGAATCCTCCCAATCCTAAACTTTAGGTATGTGTCCATCATCCGAAATTTATTAACATTCCATGGGACCCTCCAGATCGTTTAATTGGCTCAATCATTGATCATCCAAAGTAGTTCCTTTCACAGAATAACACCCAATATGTAACACCCCGTGATATTATAAGATATATTATTTTTAATTTCTTTCATATCTTCTGTTGTATGCTACACCAAGATTATCTTGCACTATATGCAACACCGTATTAGCTAGCAGTATACGCAACACTAATCATGGATCGTGTAAAACCCAATTTCAAGTTTGTTTGATAGTAGTTATTCAACACAACATTGATTATATATATATCTATATATATATTTAATGTATAAATGAAATGTGGTTGGATTTTGTTATATGCAACAACAAAAGAGTCTTTCACTACATGAAACCCGGACTGGGCTTGCATTACATGCAATCACAACCTACCTCCATAGCATGTGTTTTACGCAATACTGGGTATCAATAAACTACGTTATATTGTTATAATATTGTTATAGACTAGATGCTATGAATATTATTAACTAAATTTTAAATTTTATAAAATTATTATTCATCATACGCATTTTCTAGAAAATTGTATGAGAAAAAAATAATTTTTTCAGGTAAAATATGTATTTTAAAAAAAATCTAGTTTTGCCGCCTTTTGATGGTTCACCAACCTTAAATGTAGTTTTTTACATTTTATAAGATCAATTTGAAAACATAAAATTCTTATTTTGAATAAGTATATAAAAATTTACTTTGGATAAATTTTTCATATTTTTCTGATAACTTTCATATATTAATGAAAAGTAAAAACACACTATATTTTAATGAAAAACAATTTTTTCATCATAATAATTTAAATGGTTAAATTATAATATTAAATGGTTTTAAAGAATAAATAGAATATATTTTTACAATTTAATATAACTTATGTCATTAGCATTGATTTTACATTGAATTCATAGGTAATACCATTTCAATATTTGGCAATGTTTGAACTATTAAAACATGATTTCTTAACAACGAAATTAATTTTATATTAATCTCTGCAACTTCTTTGAATTGAATTTGGAAAAAAGATTCAATATTTGGAATCAGAAGGTCAAAATTATGTTAATAGGCTACTTTTTATTTATGGCCACTATGAATAGTAACTACGGTAAATTTTATTTTCCATCGTTAAAGTTAAATCATGTAATTGAGGGTAAATATAATATTATAAAATTATCCTAACACTTGACTTAATATAATTGGATGATTATATTTCGTCCTATGGCATATTTTGGTCGATATGGAATCCATTGGAATCCACATGGATGTGATTAATACTTTTTATTTTTGTTATTTAAAAGAAAGTGAAATATGTCTCACACAAACATTAATAATTAATCTATTTTTAATATAAGGTTATACAAAATATAAATTCGGTTATAAAAACATATTTGAAAGATAAAATTTTTTTCTTTATCATAGTAATTTATTTGTAATTTTTACGAATGATTTATTTACCTTATTAGCATACACATTAATGATTCCGAAATTATTTATTTTTTGAAAATTCAACAATGTCGTGTTAATTAAAATTATATACACATCAAAAGGACCAAAAACCAGACCAAGACATATTGGTAGTGTATATATAGACGCTAATCATCCAATGTCCGAATTTATGACCATTTAAATCTTTATAATGAAGATTATGACCCTTATATTATTTTATTTTATATGATTCCAAAGTTTGTCAATTTCATAATTTAATATATATAACAATTTACATGTTGTTATTTTAAAATGACAAATTCTAGTAAATTTATTATTATAAAATCTATGAGACTTATCTTCTTCATAGTATTTTATTTCTAATTTTTATGCAACAAATAAGTATATTATATAATTATAAAAAAATGTTGTACTAATTATTTCATTAAGTGATATACGAAGTAAATGGTTTTAAAAATATTAAAATAAATATTATATGGACTATTTAATGTGATCCACGTTTTTTCTAGAAAATATGACATGTTATGAATCCATTAAATATTTTATTTCGAACATATCTTCTATGTGGATTTTTTATAAATTTAAATAAATTAATATTGTCAAAATTTACAATATTGTTATTTTATAAAAATAACATAAGATAAAATTGGTTAAAAATAAAAATAAAAATATTTAAAAATTATAAATTCAAATTTATATTGTCTAAAATGTCCTAAATTATCCAATTTTGGACAATTCCCAAAACATATTTCAGTATTTACAATAATTTAATATTTATAATATTATTACCACAAATAAAATTAAATAGATTATATAAGGATAAATCAAGTTGATAGTGTTTAAAATAAAAATCCAACATGTCTAAATTTTATTTGTTGATGATATTACAACCCTATATCATATAATATTGGGAAATGAGTCATTTTTGGAGGTTTTTAAGTGGGGTTAAATTTATTATAAATTAATATTTCATATGTTTCCAAACGTGCCCCTCTCCTCCCTTATAAAAAGGGCACCCTTCCCACTTCTCATCACACCCATTAGTGCCTTGAATCTCGGACAACCCCTGATAATTATTCTTCTCAACCTATCTAGTTCTATCATAGTGGATCTTTTCTTCTAAAAAGTCCAACCCTAGTGTCCTAAGAAGAAGTTTAAAGGAGGTGCGTCGAAGAAAAGGTAATCTCTTCTACCGATTCATTCAAGTTTCATTCTTCTTCAACATATTCTTATTTAGTTGTTTCATTATAATGTAAAAACAATAGTCTCAATAATATACTGATATGTTATTATATATATTAAACAACCCTATTTCAACTTCTATCCATCCTACGTCAAACAAAATCACCGCGCGTGCGTACGTACAGAATACCAAAACCACGTCGTGGTGTAATATGTTTTTACACCACCACCTTACATGGATGTGTATAATGGTGTAAAGAATAACTATATATATGTTTATTGTATAATGATACTAATTTTGAGATATTATATCATCCACTCTAATTCCATTATACAATTATGGGCATGATATCATCACTCGTGTGTATATACGGATTACAGTCTCCACGACGTGATGAGATTCATTTTCCAAGTTTACCATTAATGTATGATTATGAAGTATATATATAAAATAAAAATTAAATATATGGCATATTAAGGATATTGTAATTACTATTTACTTTCTTCCATTCAATTTATTAATGAAATGAAAATAGCCTTCATGCGTACGTAATGCCTACCGTCTCTATGAAAGGTGTATTTCTTTCCATTTATTGATCTGTTATATATATGTCTATTATGTATATATATTATATATAAATCATATATTACATTCTGGATGTATGTAATCATGATCTATGTAATTATATGAATAATTACAAGTCAATACACAGACGATAAATGAAACGATTTGACCCAAAATGCTACTTTAAAAAGAATTTACAAAATAACGGGTAATATAAAGCAATAAGTGCACCATACATGATATAATAACAATGAATATGATTCTGTAATAAGTCAATGAAATTATTTAAATCATTATACCGGATTTTCAGAAACATACGAAGCATATCAGACATAAGGTATGGGATATCTTTTCAAATCTCGTTTTTATCTGAGATTATTTATTCATAAGTATTTACTGGGGATATATTTATCATCCATGTCCTTGTTTTCTGAAAATGGTTTCATGTATTTTTAAAGTCCTTTTTACCCATTTTTTACTTTTACTACATGGTATGGAATCTTTTGTTTACCATAAATAGTATTTTTTGACTTTTCCGTTAAAATTATGAGGATAACATTTTTTAACATATACAGCATGAATGGATTTTTACGGTTTCATAACACCTTATTTTCATGAAGAATACTCTAAAATATTTAGTGGCTATTTTGAACAAAATACTTTTCTTTTAAAATTTCATGGGATTTTGTGAAAAGAAAATGATTTTGGAGAATAAGGGATATTTTCTCAAGAATTAATTTCTTGTGTTTTATCAAAAACATTTTCCATATAAGATGGAATTATATCATATGTGTTTGTTTCAAGTATAATGTCTCTATGATTTACATGGTTTCAATTTTCTTATGAAGAAATGATATCCATTTTTTATATGGATTATGTTATGATCGGATGATGTTAATGAAACCCATTTTATTCTTTGGGTAATGATGAATGAATTATGTACATGTTGTGGCACACATATGAATGACATCATTATGAGATGGGTGGGACCTATATCTCTCTCCAATGAATTGATTAATTATTTATATCTAATGAGGTAAGGATGGCTTCAATGGAATGTTAATCTGATTCAGTGATATAGTACTAGAACGAGTAATGAACTCGATTAAGAAAGGGACTTTGTCCGGTAAGATGGTCATGGCAGTAATGCCTTGTCTACTATGGAAATCATAACAAGTGCTTAATGGTTTGACACAATTACATGTTTTATTCTCATGATATTTTATCATGATTAATGTTTCTTTATGATCCAGGCCTTACATACTACCATGTTTTATGTCATTGCTCAATATTTTGATGTTTAAACATTATGTTCATGTTTTTATGTTCAAATGTATATGATTTGTTTTATTTTCTCCATGATTACCCTTACTGAGAATTTGAGCTCACCCTTTATATGTTTTCTTTTCCCCGGGATTTAAAGTAAGGTTTTAGGTAGGAAAATAAAAGCGGAAGATCTTTATGGGAGATGTTCAAGGTCTTTCACCACAATTAGAATATTATGTTCTGAGTTTTCAAAAACACTAAACAAATACAGTCATTGAGTGTTGGTTTTTTTTATGTATTAAGTATTATGCAAAAGTAATGTAATTTCCATGTACACTAAGAATTAGGTCTCTACTATTGGTATTAGAGGAAAGGTTTAGTCAGCCTTTGGAAACTATGATGCGATCAGTTTTGCGAGATCCCTAGAGTTATTTATAAGGTAAGTATTGGGATGTCCCTAATGTTATGGAAATGTATAGGTTATATTCCAAGAATTACGGTAACGATATTAGAATTAAACATATGATGTTACATATTGAAGGTAATCCTCCTTTATTATGTTGTTTTCACTAGCATGATTTTTTCTACTCCCAATATTCTTTTTTGGGTTTTAGAAAATGGCTGGAAACAAGAAGATTCACGATAATAGAGGATATGATGGACAGTGGAATGATATTCATTGTGAGAAACCAAATGAAATTAGATCTGGATGTCCACATATCATTATTTTGCCTAATCAACAATTACATTATATGATCAATAATATCAACTTTGGTATGTTTCCTGACTCAGCTAATAAGTGAAATATAGAGTATCATGATTATCATAGAGGAATGAAAGTTCATTTTTACTCATGTAAATCATATGGGAAGAGGAATACAGGAAGAAGTTTCAATGTAACTGGATGATGCTTTGGGTGTGGGAAAGAAAGACACAAAGCCAGTAATTGTAGTGGAAAATATTTAGTTAACACCATGGACAAGGATACTGGTATTGCTAAGACATCAACAACCATTAAATGTTTTAAATATGGATTGTAAGGGAATTATGAATACCAATGACCTATGGGAATGTCTCATGGAGTGAATCATCATGGTCTTATGGGTAGTATTTATTTTGATGATGATGAAGATAATACAAATGATATGTGAGATGAAATAATTTTTCTAGCTCGGTCAACGGTTTAAAAAGGTTGTGGAATTTTTTTTTTCAAGAGATATGTTGTATAGGTAATGGTGCTATGGAATAAAGACACATCTCAGGATTGTTATACATTTTTTTCTAAAGTATTTGAAAGTATATGTTGAATGGTACTGGTAACCATGAAAGGTTATTCAGATATTTTTGGAAAGTAGATGATATGCGCATAATGAAGGGATAAGGAGAAAATGAAATGTTTGATTGTATTCATGAGCTCGTGATTTATATAAGGACTCAGTGATATCATTGTCTGAGTATATAGTATTTTTGGTATTTCGTTATGTGGAAAGTGTTAACTTTTAACTAAATTTATGTTTTCATTATGGTTCAACGATTTTTCATTTTTCTAGAGAATAATGATTATGGCATTCGAATGATTGGAATGTACCCAACAAGACATATCTTATGATATTTGTGGATAAATGATGGTATTTACATGCTTAGTAGATAAAATCTCTATCAATATTTTTCATTATACTGTGAGTTTGGGTAAGACTAAAGATTGGAATAGATTAAGTTAGACATCAGATAGTATTGTTTAAGGCTATAACTTTTTGATATTATTTTTGGAATGTTATAATAGTATAGTTTTAGAAAAAGGACAACCAGTAGGACATGAGACAACACGTCACATCAGACAAGGCTGTGAGAATCAAACACACAACCGAATTGTGGCAGGCCTTTATCGCGTACCACTAGCCTACAGGAAGTCCCTGGTTAGTAGAAACTAGTTTTATTATATTAATCGGTATGATATATGAAGTATAAGTCCATTTTAGGAACCATATACGATTTCTATCACTATAGATGGACTTATGTATATTTAATAAATATTTATATCCTTTTGTTTGAGATGGATGGATTGACTTGTCATTCTATCACATGATCTGCTAACACTTCACGAATGACAAATTCAACTTCATTTCATTAAGAGATAAAGTGGAAATTTTTTAAGGCACAAACAACAGTAAGATTGTACCAAAATCAAGTACGTATTTCTTCTAATTAAAAATGTTCACCTTTAGGGAAATGATCATGAAAACCAAAAAAAAATTCCTAGTGTCCTAATATATGATGAATCTGATGGTACCTTAAATCATCAAAAATTTATGACTTTGTGATTTTTGGGTTTTTTTTCTATGTTCTCTACCAATCTCCATCAGAACGTGATGGTTAGGTTTCTCTTCCAAATCCATATTTCACCAATGTTCTCCTATGTGGAATCCTAGTGATTAGTTAATTTGGTTAACCGTTATGTTTATTACTTTACTTTTATAAATTGTGTTTTAGTATTCCTTTTTACGATGTTGTTTCTATGAAAAAAACATTCAAGTCGTAAACCATTTATAATCCTAACGAATTTCGAGGGCGAAATTCATTTTAAGGGGGGTAGAATGTATCACCCCAAGATTTTATAAGATATATTCTTTTTAATTTATTTTATATCTTCTGTTTTATGATAAACCAAGAATACCTTGCACTACACACAACACCTTATTAGCATGCAATATAGGCAACACTAATATTGGATCGTGTTAAACACAATTTCATGTTTGTTTGAAAGTAGTTATTCAATGAAACATTGAGTGTATATATATATATATATTCAATGTATAAATGAAATATGGTTGGATTTTTGTTATACTCAACGACAAAGGAGTCTTACACTACACACAACCCTGACTTGTCTTACATTACACGCAATCACAACCATCCCTGATAGCGTGTGTTGTACGCAATAACAAGTTTCACTAAACGACTATATATTGTTATAAAATTATTATTGACTAGCCGTTATGAATATTATTAACTATATTTTGAATATTATAAAATTATTATTTATCATACACATTTTCTTTATCATGTTATTAGAAAAAAATAAAATTTTCAGGTAAAATAAGTATTTTTCCAAAAATGCAGTTTTGCCACCTTTTGATGGAGCACCCACATTAAACCTAGTTTTTGAATAATTTATAAGTTCAATTTGAAAAAATAAAATTCTTCTTTGGAATCAGGATATAATAATTTACTTTGGATAAAATTTTCATATTATTCTGATAACTATCATATTTTAATGAATAGTAAAAACACGATATATATTAATTATAACAAACTTTTTTCATCATAATAATTTATATGGTTAAATTATAATATTTAATGGTTTTAAAGTGTAAATAGAATATATTTAAACCATTTAACATAACATAGGTCATTTTCCTTGATTTTAAATTTAATTTATATGTATAATCATTTTAATCTTTTGTAATGTTTTAACTTTTAAAACTCGTTTTCATAAAAATGGGATTAATTTTAAATTAATTTCTTCATCTTCTGTGATTTGAATTAGGAAAACTAGATTCCATATTTTGAATTAGTAGGTCCAAATTATGTTAATAAGCTACTTTTTATTTTTAGGCATTATTAATAGTAACTACAGTAAAATTTTTTTACCATAGTTAAATGTAAATCAGGTAATTGTGTGTAAATATAATATTATAAAATTACCCTAACACTTTTCTTAATATAATTGGATGATTATATTTTGTCCTATGAAATATTTCGATAGAAATTCAATCCATTGGAACCCTCTTGGATGTAATTATGACCTTTAATTTATGTTATTTAAAAGAAAATGATATATGTCTCACTCAAACATTAATAATTATACTATGTTGAATATATGGTTATAAATAATATATATTCGGTACACCCTGATGAATACCCAGCTACCGATATGTCATCCTGCTAAAGTTGTATAAGCTCTAGAAAACTCTCAGCCACCTCCTCAAGACAGTCCTCAGCCACCTATGAGTGGGGCCCGCCTCGGAACCTGAGGGGTATCTGATGATGAAACACGTGTAAGGCACTTTCCCTACATGTTTCCTCTACCGGTACCGCTGGTTGTAACTACATACCAACAGGTAGTTTTGTAGCTGGCACACATCCCGATGGTATTATCTCAGGCATTGGTCTACGTTCCGAAGCCTCATCACTATGCGAACCAACCTCATGGTCACTCACAAGAAAACAACTGTAATTATGATCATCATATTCTATAAAAGTGACTAAAATAGGTGTAGAACTCTAGCAATCTCCTCTAGCCAGTCCACTACTGCTAGGTAATCTGTCTCACCTCATAATCTCAGAGACCTCTCCTACTAGAACTCGTCCAACGCGCTCTGTCAGCATGCATCATCCGCTAGAACGACTGGTGTCATTTGCTTCCCAACGGGTAGTGGTGCTCCTTGTACACCACCCGAATGTGCCATCATAGCAAGAGGTCCCTACCCTAAAGCCTCATTGCTTGATGATCCGTCATCGGGTACTCTCTCGGAACGGCAACTGACTGTCTGAGTGGAGTCATCATGAATAGATGTGACATGGTCAAAAGACTATACCTGGTCAGCTAACCTAGTATGAGCTGAATTGATGTAAGTTTTTTGAAACACACACGCAACTAGTGTTTTCATGCACTGAGTTAGAAATCAGTATTCAGGGTCCTGGAGTATAGATACACCGGCCGCTGCACAAACACTGGACTCTATGAACTAAATACCACACTCATTACCTTTAACACTATTGCTTCACAGAAAGAATGAACAGAGTCCTGAGTTCAGCAGTAGAACCAACTCCTCTGATAGCAATTTTTCATGACCCATCCCGCAGGTCACGTGTCGTTACTACCCCAAGCCCGCCTTCCATAGTACATTGGCTGGCGACTAGCACCAAAGGAAAAAATCCATATAACTGGGAAGGAATTGCCTTTATATAACATAAACTCACAGTACCAGAGAACAGGAGGAAGCAAACACTATGTAGATTAGTATAAAAAGTGTGATGAAATTACAAAGTGTCTGGAAATACAAGCCCAACAGAAAGGTATAGCTACAAATGATAGAAAAGTACAACTGAGATGACAAAAACCGAATGGTGAAACAGCTCCTGGATCGTCCTCTGGGTTCCTACCTAAAGGGTATGTACAAATGTCCTCCTCAACACTCTGCGTCTATCGGTCCGTTCCGTGTGCCGTCATGCCGAGTGTCCACCTCCAGGTACGGTGCAGTCCTCGTATACTCTACCTTGGTCATCATTGTCCGTCGTCTGCATCCAACACAATGAGATGCGGGCATAGCCAGTGCATGGGTGAGTATAACGATACTTAGTAGGGACCCCGAGACCCTAAAGTTCTCACAAAATCCAACAAGGATAAAAGAAAAATAAAGATATCAATAGAAAACCATTACATAGGAATATTCCCATACATATACCTATGTTATCAAATAACCCATCTCAATCATGAGGAAAACACAAAGGTAATTTACTCTGCTCAAACCAGGATTTTTATTCATGATGTCGAAACCACAGCTGAGGAGAAAACATCCTCTGTCGAGCGTAATAGTCCTGTCACGACTCTGAGGTGATACTTAGTAACCTTATAATGTTGAGGTACTCCTCCTCTGTTGAGTACTGTGGGTCTACCACCCCAACATAGTAGCACACCCCGCTATGGGTCTGCCGCCCCAGCACAGTAGTGCTCCCCCTAATAGCCTACAGAGGTACTCCTCTTGTCGAGTGTCGCGGGTCTGCCGCCCCAAAATAGTAGCACTCATCTGCCATGGGTCTATCGCCCCAACATATTAGTGGTCCCCACAGGGCTAGTCAAGTCACTCCAAATAGAATCAAACAAGCAGTCATCAGGTCTCATCCATCTACAAAGGGGTCCGTACACTATATGCTCATCTCTGGGAGGATCCACTCCATGAGATAGTTATCGATACTTCCAAGTGTGACATAATCTCATGTGGAAGTATATCAAAGGATATCCTCATCATAGGGGTCTCAACGCAACAGAAAACACATCATTAAGATTCCCGGTCTGTGAGTTATTAGAATTTTTGTCTCGGGGCCTGGTAGGTTTCATGTACGTACCAACGCCGCTAACAGTTCGTTAAACCGACGTCCGGTCTGATAGTTATTGGCTTTTTTGGTTCGAGGGTCCCGAATGGTTTTTAAGCTAAAACCAACCCAACCATACTCCAACTATGTCAAAACTTGAAGTGGAGTTTTCCAAATGAACCGTATCATCTAGAGGAATCCAACGTAGTAGACGACACGTCAATCGGAAGTCCAGTCCTTATGTTATAAGTGTTTTGGCTCCAAGGGCCAGGTTGGTTTCAGGTTCGAACCAACCCGACCATTTTCATATAGTCGTCCAAAACTCACATTGAGTATTGCAAAAGGACCACCTCTTCATGAGGGTCCCAGTTCCGTAGATGGTGCGTCGATCAAATGAACGGTCTTGAAGATATTCACATTTAAGCGTACGGGCATGGCCCGTTATACCCAGTTGGTGGGCGGGTCGGTCTGACTTGGTTCGGCAGGTCCAACCCGTCATGGGGTGTCGTCCCGGTCTAAAGAGAAGTGACCCGGACCTGTGGAAGGTGCGGCCCTGCCTGAAGGCAGGTGCGGCCCGGCCTAATGGGGCATGACCCGCCCTAAGAGGGCACTGCCCGGCTCGGCGAGGCGCGGCCCGAAGGGGTGGAGCGGTCCGTGGCGGTGGGGTGCGGCCCCCGACGTCCATAACAGACGGTGCCAAGCAGTGCCACACTCCCTAACCGGATGGCTGATGCCTAGTGACCCTCTTGGCGTAAGAGGCCTTCATGGACGGGCCGCGGTTTATCCGGCACGACGTTAGGAGGGCTCCACAACTCTCCTCCGCTCGGCCGACCGACGGGCCGACCAGTTCTCCTACCAAAGCCGCCTGCGAAGCAGGCCGCAGTTCCATCCACATAGCTGGTATGACAATGCCAGCATCCTCTATTGTGGCATGCCCTGGTTGCGTCGTCACATCCCCGACATGGCACGACAGCACCGTGCTATCTCCGCCACGACCCGCTTGGCCGTGACTTTTCTTTGCGTGTGTGATGACGGCCCTTGCGCCGCCGTCCTTTTCCATGTTCCACCTCCGGTTTCCAATTCCAAAAACAATAATCAAGATCCAACAGAGGGATGTCGGGCCGTGTTTGTTCGACCCATGCCCTCCATGTTAGGCGATAGCAATAGACCAGAGACAAACAAAGATAATCAATGACAAATGTGGAACAATTTTAATCTATTAAAATTGAACATAATCCCCCTACATCGATTAAGGATGTCACACGTCATCGAGCCGCGGAAGGCAAGCATCGTGGTATATGGAATCACAGAGAACATCGTCTTGGAGATCGGACATTGATTTCGTGGACGTCGGGGTGCATCTGAGTAGGAAATGGCATTGGATACATCTCATTCTTCGAATCGTAGAGCATTATTCATCGAAGAGGGAGTCGTTCTTAATCGAAGAATGAAAAAACTCTCCTCTAAATCTCTAAAGGCTCTCCCCACCAAATATTTTTCAACCAGATATTATAATAGCCTCCTCAAGATCATTTTTAATATATTGACACGAAAATCAAAACCAATTCAAATGAGTAGTGCCACATAATTAATAAAGCTATTAATTAAATGGGATGGAAACATCAATAGGTGGGAGGTGGAAAGAATCCTCCTTAATAAATGAGAGGAGGTGTCAAGTAATTATGAAGGGGATTTAATGGAGAGTTGGAACATTAAATTTAACTTCAAAGGTTCCAGGGGTTAAAGGGGGGTTAAAGGGGGGTTAGGTGATCGTGTGATCCCCACCACCTGTTATCCGCCCATTGGAGGCTATGTGGGTGTGGGATCCACCACCAACCACCCATTTGAGATATAAACCACCAACGAAATAAAATTTATATAAGTCATAAATTATATTTTGTTTAATAAAATTCCTCAAATTAACTTTCTACCCGTATAAAACGCAACTGTGGTAAGGGTCCCCTTAAGAAAATAGCAGCGCTGCAAGTTCATCGGTGTCCTTAGTTTTCAACTATGTGAACCTGTTCAGAAGATAGAAAAACCTGCATGTATGTTTACATAATGTACCCAAGAAAAACATCCCAAATTGATTCTGGACATACCGAGAATCGGAATAAAGTGACTTCAGAAGCTACAGATTTGTAAAATTCCATAGAATTATGAAAAAAAATTCCTTCAAAATTAAGGGTCTATATATTTTAATCTCATTTGATTATTTAATTTTAATATTTAATTAAATAAATAGAAACATATATTGTTTGAACTTATAAACCTTAAAGGATATTATTAAGCAATTACTTCTGATACATAAAACTATTTTTCTATGATAATATGGTCTAAATGAAGTGTATTGATATTCATTTGTAGTGTCAGAAATTATTAAAAAATGGGAAGGTGTAATGTCTATAAATTAAAAATAATCTATTTAAATAATCTTCTATTGAAAAATAAATATATTGAAGATGGTTGGTGTATATTTTCTATGAGGGAGTAAAGAATCTCCGAGGATTTGATGTTCATACATTACTTCACTTGGAATATGACAGTCATGTGGTGTTTCAGAGATATGATACTTATAATATGATGCATATCATTTACTATATGATTAAAATTTAATTAGGATATTACCATCCAGTTGTGAGAAACATAAATTTAATGAGACCCTTGAAATCAATTGGGAATAAAAAATAAAATTGGTGGTCTATATCAATGGTATAATTGATAATGTTAAATAAAAGTTCTAAATTAGGGCATAAAAATAAAATGGGGGTGAGTATTAATTCAAAAGGTCCAAGAGAAAGAACGCATAAATGGAATGGATCACTTACAAATTATAGAGAAGGATGGGATGAATGTGGAAGGAATCCTCAATGGGGAAAGCAAGGTGAAGTAACGACCATAAGTTGAAATTTATATACCCTATCCTATGAAGTAACGGAATGTAGGTGATGATAATCCCATAATTGTAATTCATAATTTATGAAAAAAATATCTATAAAATAAAAAAATTCTAAAAAAGGAACATAGATCAGAAATTATAGGTGATATCGTCCACATAGGAATGTCCTCGAACCAAACAAGAGGCTCATTAGATATACCAAAAGAGATAATAAAATGAGTCACCCTAATATAATTTATTTTAATAAAATATCATTAAAATTATAATAGGAGGATAAACTATTATTACAAATCCTACACTAAGGGTCTGGAATCATTGGTATATTCCACAAAACAATTGTTATAGTCTACACCAATGGTTTGGGGACTGTTGGACTGTCTGTCATCAGTATAGTCCTATACCAATGGTATTGGGAATATGATAGTATAGATGGGCTATAAAAACTATTTAGAAACCATTGGAATATATAATATAAACACCTCTACCAATAGACTAAAAACAGTTGGAATAGGTAATGCAAGAAAAATTCTTTTGTTGGTATTGATCCATGCACCTCCGATTTAAATTTCAAACACCTAATCACTGAGAAACTATGTGTTTTGGAATAATATTATGATAAATAAGTTTTTATATATATTTGATTATTTTTTATGTATTAACAGTTATTGCATAATTAAATTCATTA
Organism: Viscum album; assembly: GCA_963277665.1. Lineage (NCBI taxonomy): Eukaryota > Viridiplantae > Streptophyta > Magnoliopsida > Santalales > Viscaceae > Viscum > Viscum album. The sequence continues at coordinate 5,676,336 of OY728121.1, read as the reverse complement.
ATTAAATGAAACCCAATAACAACATTTGGGAAAACCGTTGGTATGAGCCCATACCTATGGTTTTCAAAATTTTTGTTAAAGGTATTTTCAATTTACGGCCTTTATTAATTGTTTTTGAATTTTTTTTATTATTGGTTCATTAAATGTATGTTATACCGATGGTTTTAACCAAACCATTAACATATCCATCACATATACAATTGTCATTGTCAAAACTCTAGGTATTGTGTCATTTTATTAATGATATACCAACAGTTTGTATAATTCCTTTTGAATAGAAATGACATATTCAAATGGATTTTTCAAAAACATTTGTATAGTTATATATGATGGTTTTCATACAATTGAAATGATATAGCATGTATGAAGTGATGTCAAATTAACATATAATTACCACAATTTTGTAACCACTCATCAATAGATGTCGCTTCCCGTATTAGTAACAAATTCTAACAAATGGAATCCGAAGTTGGGATAATGGAACAAGAAATAATATTGTTCCCAAAATGTTGATATCCAGTAACACTGGAAAAATAATTAGTATAAGATCATTCAATGGTTCATATACAAACAGAATCCCCAAAACCGTTGATATAGGTCCATTGGTATAGGTCCAATTAATTGTATAGTTGAAAATGGATTGATCCATTTAACAAGTAAGGCAAAAGACTATAGGATACTCAATAATGCATTAATAACCATAATAATTATAAGTTATTATGATTCTATAATGACATTTTTTCATGAACTCTCAATGTATTACATCAATCCACTGAATAATGCATGGTCTTTGGAAACTAGTGGATCCCAAAAAGAATGGACTGAAATATTGTATGTTATGATAATGGAACCCATTAGATCACAGAAAACAAGACCCAATACAATAGAACATATTAAAAATATAAATGCATCAATATTAATTTTAAAAACATAGGATGGTTGGGGATCCGCTTATAGAAGATAGAAGACGAAAAGTGCTATTAAGAAGAATATCATTACGCTTCAAAATCTAATTCCTTGGTATAAACTTCTTGATCTAGAAGGATTAAGACATTGAAATCATGTCAAAAAGTAGAAAATATCACCTCAATCATATTATCGATGATATGGTACATAGGGATTGCAACGTATCTATGATTATGGAATTAGTCAACTTCTAGAATATAGACACAAACCCATTCACCATCTCCACAATCCTATCTGCTTTTGGGTTCAATGAATTTCATATGTTCCTGGCCCCTTGATCGTTGAACATTTCCAATAGAGGAGTTTACACTTCACTAATGGTGAAGGGAATAAAATTAAACTCTATTATATATATTATAATCAGAACTAATTTAAATTGAGTATTCCAAAGAAATGGTTCTAGTAGAATGTTTTGATCATTGGTGGGACTACTAGGTGCCAGAGGCATAACTAGTAATCATTATTTTCCAATTATCTATATTTTATAGGTTAAAATATAATAATTATTCATTACATTGAATCCCAAATAATTATTATTCAAACACAGTTTTTCCATTTACATATCTATTTTTCAACGAATAGTACGAATAACCTGCTCATACCATTCCTTGAACCATAAATCCTATTAAACCAAACAGACTCTATTAATAACATCATTCAAAAGGGAAAAAATAGCGGCATCCTCTAAATCCTAAACGTTAGGTATGTGGCCATCATCCCAAATTTATAATCAATCGTTGGGACCCTCTAGATCATTTCATTGGATCAATCTTCAATCTAAAAAAGTAGTCCCTTTCATAGAAGACCACCATATCTGTAACACCCCGTGATTTTATAAGATATATTATTTTTAATTTCTTTCATATCTTTTTTTGTATGCTACACCAAGATTATCTTGCACTAAATGCAATGTCGTATTATCTTACAGTATACACAACACTAATCTTGAATCGTGTTAAACACAATTTCAAGTTTGTTTGATAGTAGCTATTCAACAAAACATTGAGTGTATATATATATATATATTCAATTTATATAAGAAATATGGTTGGATTTTGTTATACGCATCATCAAAAGAGTCTTGCACTACATGCAACCCTGGGTTGGCTTACATTACACGCAATCACGACCTTCCCCGATAGCGTGTGTTGTATGCAATACCTAGTTTCACTATACAATGATATATTGTTATATTATTATTATGTACTAGCTTTTATGAATAATATTAACTCAATTTTTAATGTTATTACATTATTATTCATCTTACACATTTTTTTGAATATGGTATGAGAACAAAATAAAATTTTTAGGTAAAATAAGTAATTTTTATATAAAGGCAGTTTTGCTGCCTTTTGATGGCGCTCACACTTTAAATCTAGATTTTGACATGTTTATAAGTTCAATTTGAAAAAATAAAATTCTTCCTTAGAATCAGGTTTTAAAAATTTACTTTGGATAAATTTTTCATATTATTTTGATAACTTTCATATTTTAATGAATAGTAAAATCACGCTATATTTTAATTAAAAAAAAAGTTTTTTCATCATAATAATGTATATGGTTAAATTATAATATTAAATGTTTTTAAAGTATAAATAGAATATATTTTTACCATTTAATATAACTTATGTAATTATAATTGATTTTACATTGAATTCATAGGTAAAACCATTTTAAACTTTTGCAAAGTTTTAACTTTTAAAACTCATTTTCATAACAGTGGTATTAATTTTAAATTAATTTTTGAAACATCTGTGAGTTGAATTAGGAAAAATATATTCCATATTTTAAATCAGTAGGTCCAAATTATGTTAAAAGTATCCTTTTTTTGTCAATATGAATAGTAACTATGGTAAATATTATTTACCTTAGTTAAAGTAAAATTGGGTAATTAAGGGTAAATAAAATATTATAAAATTACCATTTACCCTTGTCTTCATATAATTGTATGATTATAGTTCATCCTATAGCATATTGTTGTTGAAATGGAATCCATTGGATCCCACTTGGATTGATTAAGACCTTTAATTTATGTTATCTAAAAGAAAATGAAATATGCCTCACTCAAAATTTAATAATTAAACTAATTTTAATATATGGTTATACAGAATATAAATTTGGTTAGGAATATGCATTTGAAAGTTAAATTAATCTCTTTATCATGGTAATTGATTCGTAATTTTTAAGAATTATTTATTTACCCTATTAGCATACACATTAATGATGTAGAAATTATTTATTTAATGAAAAATAAATAATGTAGTTTTAATTGAAATAATAATACACATCCAAAAACGTGACCAAGTCTTATTAGTAGTGTATATATAAACGCTAAGTATCCAATTGCATAAATGGTTACCATTTGAATCCTTATAAATAAGATTATAACACTTATATTATTTTATTTTAAATGATTCCAATGTTTTCACTTTCATAATTTAATAAATATAACAATTTACATGTTGTGATTTTAAGATGATAAATTCGAGTAAGAGTATTATTATAAAATCTATGAGATGTATATTCATCATAAGAATTTTTTTTTAATTTTTATGCAAAACATAATTATATTATTTAATTATACAAAAATGTTGTACTAATTAATTTTTTATGAGATATACCAAATTAATTGTATTAAAACAATTAAAATAAATATTATGGACTATTTAATGTGATCCACGATTCTTCTAGATATATATTACTTTTTATGAATCTATTAAATATTTTATTTCGAACATATATCTTGTGTGGATTTTATTTAAATTCATATAAATGATTAGTGTCAAAATTGACACTATTGTTATTTTATAAAAATAACATAATATAAAATTGTTTGAAATTCACAAAAATATTTAAAAATTTTAAATTAAAAATTATATGGTCGAAAATGTCATAAATTATCCAATTTTGGTCAAAACACAAAAAATAAGTAATTAATTATTACAATTTAAAAAATTTAATCTTATTACCAAAAATTAAATTAAATAGATTATATAAGGATTAATCAAGTTGATAATGTTTAAAATAAATTACCAAAATGTCTAAATTTTATTTTTTTGATGAGATTACAACCCTATAGCACATTATCACTATATTTAAGTCATTTATGGAGGTTTTTATGTGGGGTTGAATTTATTATAAATTAATATTTCTTATGATTCCAGACGTGCCCCTCTCATCCCTTATAAAAAGAGCACCCCTTCCCACTTCTCGTCACACACATTTGAGCCTTGAAGCTCGGCCAAACCCTAAAAATTCCTCTTCTCAACATATCTAGTTATATCATAGTGGTTCTGGCCATCTCAAAAGTCCAACACTAGTTCCCTAAGAATAATTTTAAAGGAGGAGCGTCAAGGAAGAGGTAATCTCTTCTACCAATTGTTTCAAGTTTCTTTCTTCTTCAACTTCTTCTTATTTAGTTGTTTCATTATAAAATAATAACATAAGTATAAATAATATACTGATCTGTTATTATAAATATGAAAAAAAATCATTTCACCTTCTATCCATCCTACATAAAACGGAATCACCGCACGTGCATACGTACCGAATACCGTCTCCATGCCAATTCCTTTCAATAGTTATTGGAACGATATCACTACTCGTGTGTACATACGGATTACCGTCACCATGACGGGATGAGATTCATTTTCCCTGTTAACCATTCAAGAATGATTATAATTTATATATATTAAATAATCATGAAATATATGACATATTAATGATACTAGACTAATTATTTACTTACATAGATTCAATATAATAAGGAAACGAAAATTGTGTTCATGCGTTCGTACATCCTACCATCTCCATGAATAGTGTATTTCTTTCCATTTATTGATCTATTATATATATGTTCATTATGAATATATATTATATATAAATCATGGTTTACATTATGGATGTAATTAATCATGATATATGTAATCATATGAATAATTACGAGTCAAAACATGGACGATAAATGAAACGATTTCACCCAAAACGCTAATTAAACAAGAATTTACAAAAGAACGTGTAATATAAAGTCATAAGTGAACCATATATGATATCATAACAATAAATATGATTCTTTAATAAGTCAATAACATTATTTATATCATTATACATGATGTTCAGAAAAATACGAAGCATATTGGTCATAAGGTAAGGGAAAACTTTTCCTATCTCATTTTTATCTAAGATTGTTTATTCGTATATATTTATTGGGGTTATATTTATCATCCATGTCCCTATTTTCTAAAAATGGTTTCAGGTATGTTTAATGTCCTTTTTACCCATTTTTGACTTTTATTACATGGTATGTAAGTAATCATTCTTTTTTTTACTATACGTAGTATTTTTTTTGACTTTTCCGTTAAAAGTACTAGGAGAATGTTTTTTTAGCTTATAGAGCATGAACGGGTTTTTTTAGTTTCATAACACCTTATTTTCATGAAGCATAATCTACAAGATTTAATTACTATTTTCAAAAAAAAAACTTTTCTTATAAAATTTCATGGCATTTTGTGAAAATAAAATGATTTTGAAGAAGAATGGATATTTTCTCAAAAATTCATTTCATGTGATTTTTCAAAACAATTTTCCATATAAGATGGAATTAATTTATATATGTATCTTTCAAGTATAATTTCTCTATGATTTACATGGATTCACTTTTCTTATGATGAAATGATATACATTTTATTATATGGATTATTTTATGATGGAATGATGTTTATGAAACCCATTTTATTCTTTGGGTAATGATAAATGATTTATGTTAATGTTGTGGCACAAGTGAGAATGCTTTCATTATGAGATGGTTGGGACCTATATTTACCTCCAATGCATTGGGTAAAGATTTATATCTCCTAAGATAGACATGGCTAGAACTGCATGTTAATCTGGTTCATTGATACAAGACTAGAACAAGGAATGAACACAATTCAGAAAGGGAGTTTGTCCAATAAGATGGTCTTGGAAGTAATGCCTTGGCTAATATGGAAATCATAACACGTGATTAATGGTTCACCACAATTACATGTTTCATTCCAATGCTATTTTATCATGATTAATGTTTCTTTAAGATCTGTGCTTTACATACTTCCATGTTTTATTTCATTGCTAAATATTTAGATGTTTAAACATTATGTTCATGTTTTTAAGATCAACTGTATACGATTTGTTTTATTTTCCCCAAATTTACCCTTACTGATCTTTTGAGCTCACCCATTATATTTTTTCTTTTCCCCAATATTTAAATAATGGTTTTAGGTATGAAAACTAAAGGGGAAGATCTTTAAGGGAGATGTTAAAGATATTTAACCATGATTATAAGATTATTTTCCGAGTTTTCCAAGACACTAAACTAATATGGTCTTTTAGTGTTGGTTTTTGTTATATATTATGTATTCTGCAAAAGTAATGAAATGTCCACATATTCCAGGATTTGGGTCACTATAGTTGGCATAAGAGGAATGGTTTAGTCAACCATTGAAATACATCCCTAGATTTTTTTCTAAGGTATGTCTAGGGATGTCACTAAGTTTAAGTAAAAGTATAGGTTATAGTCCTATATTTACGGTAACGATCATATAATTGAATATAAGATTTTAAATATTGAAGTCACTCCCACTTTATTATGTTGTTTTCCCTAGAATCACTTTTTCCTCTGACACTATTAATTTTGTTTTTTAGACAATGGCTGGAAACAGGAAGATTCATGATAATGGAGGATATGATGGAAAGTGGAATGATATTATTTGTGGGAAACCAAATGAAATTGGATCTCTATGTACACATATAATTATTATTCCTAATCAGTAATCTCATAATATGATCCATAATCTCATATTTTGTAAGTTTCCTGATTTAGCTAATAAGAGAAAGATGGAGTTTCATGATGATCATAGAGGAAATAAAGTTCAATATTCCTCATGTAAATCATATGGGAAGAGGAATTCAAGAGAATGTTTCTAAGGAACTAGAAGATTCTTTGGGTGTGTAAAAGAATGTCAAAAAGCCAGTAATTGCAAATGAAAAGGTTTAGATAACACCATGGACAACGATAATGGTATTGGTAAGACATCTATAATGGTTAAATGATTTAAATATGGAATGTAGAGGAATCATTCAAACCAATTCCATAAGGGAATGTCCCATGGAGAGAATCATCATGGTCGTATGGGTAGTATTTATATTGATGATGATTAAGACACTACAAATGATATGTTAGATGAAATAATTGTTCTAGCTTGGTCAATGGTTTAAGAAGGTAGTGGAATGATTTTTGTTTTTCAAGAGCTATGTTGTATAGGTAATGGTACTATAGAATAAGGATGCATCTAAGGATTGTTACACTTTTGTTTTTTTCTAAAGTATTTGATAGTATTTGATGAATAGTATCAGTAACCATGAATGGTTATTCAGATATTTTTGGAAAGTAGATGATATGCGCATAATGAATGGATAAAAAGAAAATGAATTGTTTGTTAGTATTCCTGAGCTCATGCTTTATACAGGGACTATGTGATTTCATGGTTTGCGTATATAGAATTTTTGGTATTTTGGTATGTGGAATGTGTTAACTTTTAACTGCATTCATGTTTTTACCAAGGTTAAATGGGTATTCATTTTTCCAGAGAATAAATGATTAAGGCATTCGAATGTTCTGAATGTGTCCAACAAGACAGATATTATGATATATAGGGATAAATGACGGGTTTTACATGCTTGGTAGATGACCTCTCTATCAATCATTTTCCTTATACCGTGAGTATGGGTATGCCTAAAGATTGGAATAGATTATGTTAGACATAAAATAGTATTTTTTTAATTCTAGAACTGTTTGATATTATCTTTGGAATGTTATAATAGTATAGTTTTAGAAAAATGAAAACCCATAGGACAGGCGATAACTTGTCGCATCAGACAAGGCTATGAGAATCAAGCAGGCAACCGAAGTGCGACATGCCTTTATCGCCTACCACTATCCTACAGGAATTCCCTGGTTATTAGAAACTAGTTTTATTATATTATGAAGTATGATATATGAATTATAAGTCCATTTTAGGAACCATATACGATTAATCTCACTATAGATGGACTTATGTATATTTAATAACTTTTTCTATCATTTTTTATGAGAGATATGGAATGACATGTCATTCTAGCACATGACATGCTAACACTTCACGGAAGACAAATTCAACTTCATTTCATTAAGATATAATGTGTAAATTATTCATGGCACAAAAAACAGTAATATTGTACCAAAATCAAGTAAGTATTTATTTTAATTCAAATTCTTCCTCATTAGTGAAATGATCTTGAAAACCAACAATGTTGTCCTAGTTTACTCATATATGATGAATCAGATGGTACCTTAAATCATCACCAATTTATGAATGTGTGATTGTTGAATTTTTTATAGACATGTTCTCTACCACTCTCCATCAGAACATGATTGTTAGAATTCTCTTCCATATCCATATTTTAACCTATGTTCTCCTATGTGGAAACCTAGTGATTAGTAAATTTCGGTAACCTTTATGTCTGTTAATATACTTTTTAAAAATATGTTTTAGTTTTCCTTTTTATGATTGGGTTTCTGTGAAAGAAACATTCAATTAGTAAACCGTTTATAACCCCAATGAAGTTTGAGGGGGAAATTCATTTTATGGGGGTAGAATGTAACACCCCGATATTTTATAATATATATTCTTTTTAATTTCATTCATAAATTCTGTTTTACGCTACACCAAGATTATGTTGTGCTATACACAACACCTTATTAGCATTCAGTATACGCAACACTAAACTTGGATCTTGTTAAACACAATTTCATGTTTGTTTGATAGCAGTTATTAAACGGAACATTGTGTGTGTGTATATATATATATTCAATGTATAAATGAAATATTATAGGATTTTGTTATACAAAACAACAAAAGATTCGTGCACTACACACAACCCTGGCTTAGCTTGCATTACATGAAATCGCGACCTTCCCCGATAGCGTGTGTTGTACGCAATACCGAGTTTCACTAAACAATGATATATTTTTATAATATTCTTATGGACTTGCTGTTATGAATAGTATTGACAAAAATTTTAATTTTATTAAATCATTATTATCTTACACATTTTTTAGGAGATGGTATGAGAAAAAAATAAAATTTTCTGGTAAAATAAGTCTTTTTAAAAAAATGTGGTTTTGCCTCCTTTTGATGGCGCACCCACATTAAATATAGTTTTTGACATGTTTAGAAGTTCAATTTGACAAAATAAAATTCTTATTTGGAATAAGGATATAAAAATATACTTTGGATAAAATTTTCATATTATTCTGATAACATTCATATTTTAATAAATAGTAAAAACACGCTATATTTTAATTAAAAACATCTTTTTCATCATAATAATTTATATGGTTAAATTATAATATTGATTGGTTTTAAAGTATAAATAAAATATATTTTTACCATTTAATATAACTTTTGTCATTAGCATTTATTTTACATTTAATTCATAGGTAAAATAATTTCAATCTTTTTCAATGTTTTAACTTTTAAAACAAGTTTTCTTAACAACGAGATTAATTTTAAATTAATTTCTTCAACTTATGGGATTTTAATTAGGAGAAATATATTCCATATTTCGAATCAGTAGGTCCAAATTATGTTAATAGGATACTTTTTATTTTTGGGCACTATGAATAGTAACTATGATAAATTTTATTTACTATAGTTAAAGGTAAATCTGGTAATTGTGTGTAAATATAATTTTAAAAAATTACCCTAAAACATTTCTTAATATAATTGGATTATTATATTTTTCCAAATAGAAAATTTGTGTCCAAAATGATTCCATTGTAACCCGCAGGGATGTGATTAAGAACTTTAATTTATGTTATTTAAAATAAAGTGAAATATTTCTCACTCAAACATTAATAATTAAACTATTTTTAATATAAGGATATACAGAATATAAATTCGGTTATAAATACTAATTTGAAATATAAATTCTTTTTCATTATGAATTTAATTTATTTTTAATTTTTAAAAATTATTTATTTACCTTATTAGCTTATAAAATAATGACGCGGAAATTATTTATTTAGTGAAAAAGAAGTAATATTGTTTTTATTGAAAAAATAATCCACATCAAAAGGGCCAAAAACCTGAAAAAGACTTATTCGTAGTGTATGTATAAACCCTAAGTATCCAATGGCCTAATTGGCGACTATTAGGATCCTTATAATGAATATTATGTCACTGTTATTATTTTATTTTAAATGATTCTAAAGTTGTCACTTTCCTAATTTAATAAATATAAAAATAAACATGTTGTGATTTTAAGATGATAAATTCATGTAAATGTATTATTATAAAATATATTAGATTTATCTTAATCATATGATTTTATTTTTAATTTTTTTGAAACAAATAAGTATATTAAATAATTAGACAAAAATGTTTTACTAATTATTTTATTAAGAGATATGAAAAATAAATGGTTTTAAAAATATTAAAATAAATATTATATGAACTATTTAATGTAATCCACGATTTTTATAGACAACTATAATATGTTATTAATCTATTAAATATTTTATTTCGATCATATCATCTGTGTGGATTTTATTTAAATTCAAATAAATAAATAGTGTCAAAATTGACACTATTGTTATTTTATAAATGTAACATAATATAAAAATGTTTAAAAAGAACAAAAATATTTAAAAATTATAAATTAAACATTATATGGTCTAAAATGACATATATTATAAAATTTTGGATAATTCAAAACCCATATGTTATTATTTATAACAATTTAAAAATCAGATTTTTAAAACCACAAATAAAATTAAATAGATTAAATAAGGATAAATCAAGTTGATACTATTTAAAATAAATTCCCAACATGGATAAATTTTATTTTTTGATGATATTACAACCCCATAACATCTAATATTCTGATTTGAGTCATTTTTGGAGGTTTTTAAGTTGGTTTTAATTTATCATAAATTAATATTTCTTATGTTTCCAAACATGCCCCTCTCCTCTCTTATAAAAAGGGCACCCCTTCCCACAGCTATTCAAACCCATTTGAGCCATGATGCTTGGAAACCACCAGAAAATTCCTATTATCAACCTATATAGTTATATCATAGACGTTCTGGTATTCTAAAATGACCAACCCTATTTCCTTAAGAAGAAGATTAAAGGAGGTGCTTTGAAGAAGAGGTAATCTCTTCTACCGATTCTTTCAAATTTCAGTGTTCCTCAACTTCTAACTATTTAGTTGTTTCATTATAAATTAATATCATCAGTATCAATAATATACTGATATGTTATTATAATTATTAAACAACCTCATTTCACCCTCTATCCATCCTACGTAAAACGAAATCACCGCGCGTGCGTACGTACGGAATATCATCCCCACGTCATGGTGTAATATTTTTTTCCACCTCAACCATACATGGATGGGTATAATATTGTAAAAAATAACTATATATATGTTTTTTCTAACATGATAATAATTCTGAGATGTTATATCATCCACTCTAATTCCGTTCAATTAATATGGGAACAATATCATCGCTCGTGCGTACCTACGGATTACTGTCCCCACAAAAGGATGAGATTCATTATCCAAGTTAACCATTCAAGAATGATTATAAAGTATAAATATCAAATAATCATGAAATATATTACCTATTAATGGTACTTGAAAGACTATTTACTTACTTCCATTCAATTTAATAAGGAAACGTAATCAGCGTCCATGCGAACGTACGACCTACAATCTCCATGCACAGTGTATTTCATTCCATTTATCGATATATTATATATATGTATATTATGATTATATATTATATATAAATCATGTTTTACATTGTGGATGTATGTAATCATGATCTAAGTATTCATTTGAATAATTGAAAGTCTAAACATGGACGATAAATGTGACGATTTTACCCAAAACTATACATTACCAAGAATTTACAATAGAAGGGGAAATATAAAGTCATAAGTGAACCATATATTATATCATAACAATGAATAAGACTCTTTAAAAAGTTAATGTCTTTATTTAAATATTTATATAGGATGTTAGGAAACATACGAAGCATATCAAACATATGGTAAGGGATAACATTTCCAATCTCGTTTTTATCTGAGATTGTTTATTCATAAGTATTTACTAGGGTTATATTAGTCATCCATTTCCCCATTTTATAAAAATGTTTTCATGTTTTTTAAATTCATTTTTACCCATTTTTTACTTTTACTACATGGTATGTGAGAAATATTTCTTTTGTTTAATATACGTATTACTTTTTGACTTATTGGTTAAAAGTATGAGGACTATTTTTTTTAACTTATACGGCATGAATGGATTTTTAGGGTTTCATAACACCTTATTTTCAAGATGCTTAATGTACAATATTTAATGATTATTTCCACCAAAATCCATTTATTATAAAATTTCATGTAATTTTATTAAAAGTAAATGATTTTCATGAAGATAGGATATTTTCCTAACGAATTTATTTCAACTGATTTGTCAAAAACATTTTCCATATAAGATGCCATTATTTCATATGTGTATGTATAAAGTATAAGGTATCTATGATTTACATGGTTTCAATTTTCAAATGATGAAATGATATACACTTTTTTTATGGATTATTTTATGATGGGATGATGTTTATGAAACCCATTTTATTTTTTGTGTAATGATGAATGATTTATGTTCATGTTGTGTCACACCTAAGAATGATTTAATTATGATATGGGTGGGACCTATATCTCCCTATAATTAATTTTGTAAAAATTAATATCTCATGACACAAACATGGCTGGAACGACAAGTTAATCTGGTTTTGTGATATAGGACTGGAACGAGGAATGAACTCGATTTAGAAAGTGACTTTGTCCACCAAGATGGTCTTGGAAGCATTGCCTTGGCTACTGTAGAAATCATAACATGTGCTTAATGGTTTCCCATAATTACATTTTTTATTACGAAGCTATTTTATCATGATTAATGTTTCATTTTGATCCATTAATTACATACTACCATGTTTTAGGTCATTGAATATGATTTTTATGTTTAAACATTATGTTCATGTTTTTATGTCCAAATGTATATGATTTGTTTTATATTATCCTTGATAACCTTTACTGAGCATTTGATCTGACCCTTTAAATGTTTTCACCACAGGATTTATGGAATGGTTTTATGTATGAAAACAAAAGGGGAAGATCTCTATGGGTGATGTTGAAGATCTTTCACCACGATTAGAAGTTTATCTTCCGAGTTTCCCAAGACACTAAACTATTACGATCCTTTAGTGTTGTTTTTTATGTATTAATTATTCCGAAAAAGTTATGTAATGTCCATGTTCACCGTGATTTGGGTCTCTACACAATCCACATAAGAATCTCTATAAAATTCTAGGGCAAGGGATACACAGTATGTCGAAAAATCCAATAAGGGGTAATATTTGGATTCAATTATTTCAGTGCATCAGGATCCACAGATATGAATCTAGTGTCATAATTTGTTTTCTAAAATTTAAATGATTATCATTAACATGTATTGATAGACTATACCACCATAAGGTTCAGTGATTCATAAATTATTCCATTATAATTAATGAATTTTGTCCCCATCATTCATAACCCACCTTTACCTGGCAAGGTGACAGTGAATTTGGTCAATAAAAAAAATAAGATATATTATATATATACATATTATTTATTTGAACTGATTGAGCTATGTACATTATAAGTACTTCATTCCCTACCATTGAATCCCTATTAAAATTCCTTCACATTTTTTTTCTATATATTCCATGATGCGAGAAAGAAGGACACTTATAGTTCGAAAAAAATCATTGGTATCCAAGTATATTTATTTTGATTATCAAGCATGTATATACACATTGTTTGGAAAATATCATCCATTCTTCAATTAGTCGCACATGATGTAATGGAAATTTATGATTTGGAATTATTAACCAATTATCTAGATGCTTATCACATTATATCCTATGCTGGAATATTTATATTCATATTTAATGGGTTTACAACGATAAAAAGATATCTACCATTATAAAATACGATTTGGGAAATAGGTAGAATTTATTTGTAAAAATTCCCCTCAATAAATGTTTTCTTTAACATCCACCTACATTAAATTCGAAATAAAAAACCAGCCATAGAGACACTAATGAAAGGTAAATATTGGTCCCCCTATCCCTACCCACTCGATGGAGAAATGCATTAAGAGAAATTAATATTTATATTTATCCTGAAGGAGAGTGAATAATTATTTATGATGATAAATCAGCGGAAGAATAATATTATAATTCATTTTTGATTTAAATAATTATATATAAAATAACAATTTTTTTTCATTTTCAATAAATTATAATGAAATATAAATTATTAATATTATATGAATGTATTTTATTTTGTATTATTGGTATTGTTTGTGTATTAGGTTGTTTTTTATTGTTCTTTATTAAACTACATAAGTGTTTCATCCAGACTCACATATGGGAACATTCAACAATACTCATGGAAGGGTATATCATTTTACAAAACGGTTTCATAAGAAATTAACTTTATAAAGAATTTATGAATATTGGCGTAAAGAATTTTATAAATCTGAACATATCAATAAAAAAAATTTATTGTGATGTATAATAAAAAAATGTACAAGCAATTTCTTGAGATTAACTAATGTACTATTGGTTTTGAAAGGATGGATTTCGTTGAATAAGTTTGTGGCGGAGTGTAAAAAGAGGTCGACATCTACAAGAGATCATGAATGGGGTAATGAAATATGTCCCCTTACTATTTAATTTATATGACCAAGATGTTTTTATTACACTTTCAAAAAATTCCTAATAATATGATTATTAACAGCGTGAAATTAATAATCACAAAAAAAATTGGTTTTATCAGTTCTACATTTTTCACTGATAAAACAAATCATAATTAGCACTAAAATAATAGTAGATTAGATATATGTTTATTTTAAAAAATATTATAGCACTAATATGTATAGGTATTATGATATCAATTCATTTTAGAGCTAATAAAAAACTATTTCAAAAGAAATAAACAATTATTAAATTAATATATTTTTAAATTGATATAATTATTAAAAATTTATAAATAGTTAATGTTATTATTTAAATTACAATATTAAATGCATGATTTTATGAAATTATTGAAATTGAATAATTAATAATGAATTGACTCCTAAAATATAAAAATGGTTATGTTTTATTAATTACATAAATTATATAAAAACATTTGAACAAATTGTATATTAAAATAATTATGAATACCTAGTGAAAATATTAAAACGAACAAAATAAGTACAAAAAAGAATTTTATGATTAATTACCTGAATGTCGAACATGTACATAAAATTGATGAAAATATTATGAAATTATTTTAAATAATTTAATTATATAGATTTCCAAAATTTAATCTTTTACAATGTAATAAATAAAACTAAATGGAATGTAATTATAAAAATTATAAAAATGTTAAGAATATTAATCAATGAAAATAATTATGTAATATTTGAGTGATTGAATGAATTAATTGTATACACATAAAAAAATGTATGGAATCTTAAAAAATGCTTTTAAATAAGTTATTTATATAACTGTCAAACAATTTAATGGAATTATAACATAATAATTTAAATTAAATAAATTTCATTAAATCATTTATAATATTTAAACATTGTAAATATTTATGTCCAAATTAATGTTTAAAAATAAATAAATTCCCAATTTATTAAAATTATTATATATTTCATATGAGTATTTAATACTAATTAAAATCATATTAAAAATGAATAAACCACTTGAATAAGTTTAAAAATATTTTAAATTAAATCAGTATGATTAATTACATTAATTATATATACAGAAAAACATGGGTTCAAATACTGACATACCCCTTGGGGGATTAATGTTGAATGCAGTGACTCATGCACATGGTGACATTATCATCATGGGGGCAGCCAATGATGTATGCATGATGTATGCCTCATGACAAATATATGATGACGTATGCATAATGTGCCACTGAGCCCTCAAGCCACATTCTTGGGACCCTTGTCCTCGGACCTACGAGCTATGTAATTGATCTTCCTCTTCCCATATAGAACGATGACTTTTTTGTAATGACCAAAACATTTAATAATAAAAATTCCCCATTAACTAAATAAATGTATTATTATGTAAAATGGTTATATAACCTATGAACTTCAATGGTATTATGTTTTTTTATTTTGAAATATTTTTAATAATTTTTACATTTTATAATATAGTTGTTGAATAGTGACCACCTGATTACTATAAATATAGTGCTTCATCAAATCCAATTTACTCAGAAAAAGGAAGTGATAGCCTCATCGAGTAGAATTAATCCATTCAGAGCCCATTTTTTGGAGACTGGAAAGAAGGTATCATCACTGGGCTTCACTCATGACCATGCCCAGGCTGAGATTCTTCACATTAGTATTGATCAGAACCACCTATGGTAGAAGTGGATGTTAATAGAGAATACCACTAAAGTGATGTTATTAGAGCCTCACATATAGTATGTCATCATCCCACACCTTACCCTTAGGTCTTATGCGGGTGTTATAAGAGGTTACATAACAATACCCTGGAACTATAATTAGGAGCATTATTTTAGAATAGAATAAATAATATATAATAATTTTATTACATTATATTGTATATAGATTTTAAAGCACAAATAGTTTTTTTGTTAATATTCGATTAATAAAAAAAATTAAAATTAATTGATATTTTAAATAAATATAAATTTAATAATATTTTATGAACAAATTAATTTTTTTAAAATATATATGATCATATAATTTTAATGAAGACAATGTTAATTTTTTATGGTTTAATGTTGTTATTTTCAAAACCCCAATTTTTTTGATAAATATGATTTTTTACATTAAAAGAAAAAATTCACATATTTAGAAAATTATTTTGAATAAAATATATATTAATTTTTGATTCAGGACATTGAAATAATCAATAAATAAAATTTAATCATTTTTCGAGGGAGAAGAATTTTTTGGAAAAATTAAAAACCATTAAAATATATACTAAAATTTATTACATCATTAATTTCCAATAGTGATATAATAAAAGGATATAAATTTTTTAATTCATATATATTTTTTACCCTTAAAAATTGTGATTTTAGATTTTTTTGATTAATTTTTCAGTGCCTTAGTGAACTCTCCAAGGGTTATAATCTATTTTATCATTGTAAATTGATTTCCTTGATTGTGTGACTGTCCTACAAATATGAAACCATAATATTTTTATATGTTCGTTCATTTGAATTATAAAATAATTTTTTCCACTTCCCATTTTCAAAAAAAATATACAAAAACCATCGGATGGTTTGTGGTTTTGATTTTTTTAATATGTAATGTGCAAAACAAAAATAATAATTAATTGCATAACTTTTACTATATAAACTCACTCAATATCGAATTACAATTCACTAAAACCATATTCAAATCTACCATACCATTCCCTACTACCTCTATAATCCCCCAAGGCTCCCCAATCTCCCAATAATCCACTCCCAAGACTCTCCCAATCCATTAGGATCGTCCTTCCATGTATTGGATTTAAACCTTTATCATTTTTTCCAAATTTCATTATGTTGTTATGCCCATTTATTTTAAATTAAAAATGATGGGGTATTATTTTTCACCTCCCCTATAATTTTTTCCTTATGTTTGAATGATTATATACCTCATAATCTCTCATAAATGCTTCACATGTACACTTGTTACCATGACGAATGTTCTTGAGGATTTCTCTATCTCCTCATTTAATTTCAAGAAATTATTTTATATTATGAATCTTTGTTTCAATACATATTTTGGGAAATGTATCTATATGAACCCATTAAATTCCATATCTTCTATATATGTTGAGATACCCATATCTCTCTTGTAAACCATTTTTTGGAATTCTTATGTTACGTTGTTATGCTCTAGAAATTACACCCTGATTTTGAAAACCTATTTAATTGTGTAGTGATTACCATAACCATGTCTCTATGAAAGGTATTAACTATTACATAAATTTACTTATTGATTTTATAGTTTAATGTAATTATTTTATGTTCCTTTATCATTAATAAATGATGATGTTGAATGATTCCATGTTTTATGATCCATGTGAAACACATATGCATGAAAAGAATAGATTATGTAGGGTGTGACCTAATAGAGCTCCGATGCATTGTGTAAAGATAAGTATCATTATACATTAAGTGCATTAGGGTTTTACTCTTTCTAATTCAAGTACATTGAGGTTTTACCCATGATCCATGTGAAATGCGTCATGGATCATTCAAAAAACATGTAAAATATTTATGTCACATTTCTACGTTTTGATAATCTTTTTTAATTTTTACATTATGTTCATGATTATATTATGCTCCATTGATACACCTATTTACTAACATGTAGTGTATTCATTATGTTATTTCTTGTTTAATTTATTACTGGGCTATATTGCACAACCTTTTCTTATGCATTCCCTCATGTAATTCTTTGAAATGATTAGTACAAAGGAATGTATGTGGTCATGAAAAAATTGTTTTTCATAACGTTGTATATTTCATGTTTTAAGTTGTTCTGTATTTTTTCCTAGTCTAAAAGACACTAGACCACTCTATCTTATTTTTTTTTATCCTGTGACGATTTTACGTAATAAATTATTCTTATGTGTGGAATAATGTATTGCGTTGTTATAGTTAGTATCAAAGGATACTTTTTGTTCTTTTTGGGATTAGGATTAGAAACCCCTAGTGAGAGAATTATGGGTCAGACAAAGTATAATAAAAACATTCGTAATTTTTTGTCAATATTGATCAAGTGGTTTATCAAGTAAATACATCCCTATCTATATATGAGTTGGTAGAGGCAGCTCTGGCACATATGTATCTACTGTTAACACTCGAGAACACCACTTTGAGATACACTCAAACTTGAAATGGTGCATGAAAACTTTCCCCACCTAACACATTATTACAAAACACCTAGTGGATATGCGTTGGTAAATTCTTAAGCTTATTATAAAACACTATTATGGGAATTAAACAATCATCTAGGAATATATGTTGGGATGTAGATATTGGATAACAAAGATATAATGGGTAAATTAGTGTAATTTAAATGTAATCCCTTTTTTCCATTGGATTCCCCTTTATGTGTTACCCCTATCATTACATTTCTTCCATCCAATTTCCAATAATAAGAGGACTAGTGCTAACAACCTATGCCACAATCAATGCGATTACTATTCTAATGAGATTCCCAATTTGATGTGTGTCGGAATCACAAGAACTGTCGGAATAACCCCTTAGTGAACTCGTGTTTTGAAAAGATACATGGGATAAGTGGAATGTTCAATCACCATAAGAATGAACAATCTGAAAAAAGAGACTCATGAGATAATGGAATCCTACATTTAATGGATAATCTTATCCCTCAATCACTGAATAATGGATAAGCTCCATTGAAAAGATCACATGTATCCTTTAATGTTCATATCAAGAGAACACACCTCTAGATGATAATTTTATGGAGGGTGAAGCTGATCAATAGTGGAAATTGATAAAAAAATACAAATCCTAGGGAGGAGATTAAGGATTTGGAATGTAAATATTTCAATAAAACCGATAAATATTTTCTGCAAACCTCCGACAGAAGATGTAAAGGGATTTCCATTCTCTCTAGAAAAAAGACGGTGAATTCCAAGAAGTGTACATGGAAAACCTCAGAAATATTTCATGATACACCTCAATATTTTTTTCTTATTCCTAAATTTATGTATGACCACTTATTTTTTGTGTTAAAACCTAGCATACAGAAATACCTAGCGATCCTTGACATTGAGTGCTAGGAGGAAATTGTATGAATTTCTCTCAATGATGAAATATCGATTGTAGAATCTCACGACTAATAATTTTAAGTTGTAAATTAATTCTAGATGTCCAATGGATAAGTCCAACAGTGCTATGAATATCCAGCAACCCATGTTCCAATGGTTCGTAAAGAAGTACAATTGTAATTGACTGAAGGGGGTGAGGAAATTCTTTAGATGTTGAAGAGAAGGGACCCGACCCCTTAAATACCAGTAAGAAGAACCCATTCTAAAGGTAGAATATACAAAAGCTATGTTTAACTATCTAAACATTGTTCATTGTTTCAACTTCATAGAACTGGGGCACTTGGGAAACTTTTTCCCTAAGGCATAGGTTTTCTGAGGTAACCAACATCCTTTAGGAAAGCTATGGTGATATTTTTCCTTCAATGCCACCAATGTGAACACAATAAACTAATTGTTGATAGGTACCCTAGTTATTCATTAAAGAAAAATGAACATACTTTTTTATTTTAGTTCTGAGCATTGTTTTATATCATAAATATTTAGTAGAACTATCCCAAGAACACCACAAATCATGTATGTAACGATGTCGGTGAGAACAGAAAATGGAGAAATCATTGCCTCCAATGAATATAAATCATCCCCTATGATAATTTTTGGATTTAAATTCCAAGATAACCTCATCATACTACCTTAGATAGAATTATATAAAATTCTAATCATGGATTAAAAGTCCTTATTTAGAGCATAAATAAATTTCCATGAGGGGGAATCACTCCCCGTATGGCATATCAACCCTGTATTTTGTACAAATTCAATAAGGATGAATCGTATTTATTATCATAATTTCAATTGTGGATATTATCACCCTATGATCACACTTATCTTGCTCAGATGATTGATTCTAAAGAAGAAAACATCTCTGAAGACATGCCTATTGAGAGGGAATACAGTGAAGTGTTTCCTAAATAATTACCTAGTATATCCCCTAGAAAATATATTGAATTATCAATTTATATTATACTGGTGGTTATTCGACTATCCAAGGCACCATATAGACATGTTGTTGTGGAGCAGGAGGAGATAAAGTAACTACTACCGTATAATCAACATAAAGGGTTTATACACCCATGTTTTTTGCCATGTGGTGTATCGGTCCTCATAATCAATAAAAATGATGGGTCAGTTATCCTATACATAGATTATTATGAGATCAACAAAATCATGATAATGAAAAAGTATCCTCTGTCCCAAATTTATGACTTCTTCATTCAGATATGTGGATAGAAAGACTTCCCCAAGGTGGATTTTTTGTTGTGATATAAGAAAGTAAGGGGGAATAAGGAGGATTTCCCCAAGACTGAATTTTGTACAAGGTAAGGGTAATATATATTCCAAGTAAATCCATTCAGACACACTAATGATCTAGAAATATTCCTGGACATGATGAATATATCCTTTAGAGATCCACTCTACAACTTTTTGGAAGTCTATATGGAAAATATATAAATATACCCCGAAACCAATGAGGAGCATGAGGAAAGTCTATGACTTGCACTAGAGATGTTGAGAAAGGAGAAACACTATGCAATGTACCTCAAGTACTAGTTCTGGTTTGAGGAAGTCTCATTCAGGGGTCATATCATCACACATAATGGGATATCTATGGATCCCTCCATGACAGATGCAATTGAGAGATGGATTATTCCAACATCGAGGACAGATATTCGTTTCTTCATGGGGTTAGTTGGATATTATCAATGATTTTTGAGAAACTTCTCATGATTGTTAAACACTCTTACCAAGATAATTCTGAAGGTAGTAATGATTTCGTGGATTGCTGAATGAGATTTTAACTTCAATGTATTATAATGTAGGCTTATCACTACATTTGTTCTCTCATTAAACCCAAGTAGAGATCCTTTGGTGCTATTCAGTGATGCTTCAAAGAATGTCATGGGATATGCGTTGTTGAAAAATGGAGAATTCTTTGCCTATTCTTCATGGTAATTGAAATTTCACGAGAAAAACTATCCAACAGAAAATCTGATGATGGATTGAGTAATATTCACATTAAAATTTTGGCGAAATTACTTATTTGGGGAGAAGATTAAAATAAAAACAGGCCAAAAAAGCCTCAAGTATATATTCACATAGAACGAGTTGAACATTCTCCAACTAAGATGGTTAGAGATGATTAAAGACTATGATTTCTCAATTCATTACCACCCATGTAAAGGAAACAATGTGTTATATTATCTAATTAGAAAGTCCTAGAGATTCTATCATTGATAGGAATTAAAAAGGATCTATTATTGTTATATTTGATGAAGTTGGAAATGAGAATCATAAAGAAAGGATCATCATTAATTATTTCAAAAATTATTGTTCAACTGTCTCATTTTGAAAAGGGCATATGATGCTCAAATAGATGTTGTGGGAATTTAGAATAAATGTGAAATTATCAAAAAAGGGAAATCCTCATATTTCAACATATATAATTGATGAATTGTGAGATTTAGGACAAGACTGTGTGTTCCATAAAATCCAAATATAATGAATGTACATTTGGATGATGCACATAGTTTGAATTTTTCCATTCACAAAAAAAACAATGTTGTATCGAGATATCCAAGTGAATTATTTTTGGGATAACATGATAAAAGAGATTGCATAGTATACATCTAATTTTCTTGTATTTCAGAAAGTGGTAGCTAAGAGGTATAAGTCTAAGAGGATGTAGCACGAATTACCCATACTAACATGAAATGGGGAGAATTTCACTATGGAATCATTCACCATACATTTGAAGACACCCAAAGGAAACAATGTTAACATTGTTCTTGGGTATCGTCTTACAATGACATCACATTTCATTGCAATTTGAGAGGATTTATCTGTGAATTTACTATGACCAATATATATAATATATGTGGTAGGTAAACATGGAGTAACACTATCTATTGTATCTGATTTATATCCACTATTCACTACTATGTTTTGGAAGTGTCATCTACATGAAATTACTACTATGCTGAACAAATGATGATCAAACTGAGCGGAAAATCCAATCACTTGAGGACCTATTGAGATCATAATCAATGGAATTCAACGAAAAATGGGATCGTCGTCATCTTCTGGTTGATTTCTCTTACTAGAACAGTTTCTAATCAAGCATCCAAATCGATCCATACAAATACAATTATGAGAAGAGGTTAAGAACACTAACATTTTTGGTTGAATATGGGAATAAAAATCTCCTAGGTCCCGAAATAGACGTTGAAATGTTGGTGAAGGTGAAGATCATCCAACAACACATTAAAGATGCTCAGATTCGACAAAAGATCTATTCAGATAATCATCTATGATACCTAGAGTATGACGTCAGATACATGGTATTCCTCTTCATAACACCATGGAAGAGAGTTATGATATTTGGGAATAAGGGAAATCTTAGTCCAACATTCAATGGCCCATTTGAGATCCCTGATTGAATGAGAAATGTGGAATATCGACTAGAACTACCCTCGAACCTATCTCAATTACATGATTTATTACATTTATAACTCTTGAGGAAGTACGTACCTGACGCATCACATGTACTCTATTCATTTGTGGTACCATTGGAGAATAACCTCTTCTATGAAGAGATACAGGTGAAGATCTGAGAACATAGGTAAAATGATTGAGGAAATAACACAATGTTGAGTGTCATGGTGTTTTCAAAAAACCACATGTTTGAAGAAGAAACATGGGAATTAGAGAACATGATGATGTTGAGTTACCCACATCATTTTTAGTGAGGGAATGTAAATTTCGAGTGAAAATTTTTTTAATGGAGGAACACTATAATGACTATAACTTTTTTTAATGATAATTCCTCTTTATATAATTAAATTTATTATTATGTAAAATAGTTATGTAACACATTAAATTCATTTGTATGATTTTTTTTGAATTTCAAAATACCATTAAAAATTGATACCATTTCTAATACAGTTGATGAGCAGTGACCACAAGATTAGTATAAATATAGGGCTTTAATAAATCCAATTTACTCAAACAAAGTAAGTGATAGACTCATTTAGAAAATTTGATCAATATGAAACCCATTTTTTTGAGCTCTCATAGGAGGTAGAGTCACTGGGTTTCTCCCTTTACGAAGCCCAAGTTGAGCTTCAACACATTAATATTCAACCCAACCACCTACGGGAGATGTGGAATTTAATAGAGATTACCTCCCGAGTAATATTATCTGAGCATCCCCAAGAGTCATTCACCATTTAAAACCATACCCTTGGGTCTTAAGCGAGTTTTATAATGGGTTATGTCAAAATACCCTATCTATATGGTTTTGTGAAATAATTTTTTCTATTTACGATAAATCATTAAAATTATTTTTATTACTTTGTAAATTGTTATTAAATCAGAAATAATAATATTTTTAGTTAATATACAATTACTGACAATTATTTTTTTTATTAAGAAAACACTTTTTCTGGAAAAAGTGAGAAACCAAAAGTTCAAAAAAGCAGCCAAACAAACCCAAAAAAACACCAGAAAGAGCCGAGACTACCACATACACGCAACAACAACACCACCATCCCTAAGCTGGACACTCGGCGATTCCATGCAAGTATGGTCCCTCCCGAAGTTGCCATCCCTCCGAATCAGCCATGTCCCCAATGACGTGCCAAGGAAATGGTTGAGTGCTCTAGCCCGATGAGGAAGCCCCGATAGCACTTCCCAAGTCAAACCGGGGGCAAAGCCTCATAAGAAAAGGAAATGTTACCAAAACACAACCTTAGCCTATTATTGATTTCTTCCCTGTAGAGATTCCAATGTATTATCCATACCTTAGCCCCAGGATCATCTCCAATAACATCTTCCAAATAGTTCTCCATTTTTTCCCAAGTGAGGATATATTCCTCTTTGCTGATTTACTTGTCATTGAAGCCTCTCATTAATATCAAGTCTTGCTTGTCCATCCACTTTTCTTGTTCGTGATCCACTTCCACTCTTACCGCCCTTCCCATCATGTCAGCCTCTCATGTGGAATGTCCACATATTGGAACTCCTCGACCATATCCTCATTGGAACAAAGGATGGGTTCCTTTCTAGTCCCTATCTTCCCCATAGAAATATCCATTTCATCTATGTTCCCCTTGATTAAAGCCTGATTCAACACATTGTACATTGTCACCGGTAGTTTCTTCACAGAGCGGGTCTCCAATGGAGGGGGAAGCAAGGAGTAATCTTTTTTCCCCTTCCTCTTTTTACAACTCATACTATTCTTCTGAGTTGGAACCCCCTCAATCAGCTGATCTGATGTGGCCCTGTTGACTCCCTCCGAATCAGCCACACCACCACCAGACTGGCTAGCCATCATTCTGTGGGAAATGCCACAATTAGTTATATCACATTCGTTTTGTTGATGGCAAGGTATTGGTTCATCTTCTCTAGCATGGTCCACTACAACATCTGGATTTTCCAGTAATGAAAAATGGTTTAGGGAACAATGAGTAGCCTCATCTACCCCAACCTTAATCAGACTTGTTGAGGTGTTCTGGTCTGGCATTTCAGGCTCACCCAAGCCTTGCTGAAGCTCATGTCCCCTGCCCATATACTGGAGATTACATACCCCATTCATGTCCCAGCCATGTATGTTCATTGCATCATCAAGGATCAGTTCATTATGCTTTCTATTCTCCCGGTTGGCCGATCCAGAAACCTCTAGAGGGGTAGACACCACAGCCCCTGATATGGTCTCCTTTCTCCCAGATTCATTCACTTCCACCTGTACTCCTACCAATGGAACATCTACCTACCCTGATAGCAATCCCTAAACCATCGGCTCAAAGTCCCCAACTTATTTGGAGGGAGGGTGACAGAATTGAGGCATGCCTGCAGGTGAAGACTGATCGCTGCCCTTCTCGGCACCAATGGTGACCACTTCTCCTTTCGAGGGAACACCCACTGGTACATATGGCACATCAAAACTTCCACCACCCCTGAGCCTCCTTCGACAACCATGTTCAACATGGCCCTGCTTGTGACAAAAGGAGCAGAAAGGGATCCAGGATTCATATACTATTGATTGAGTGTACCTGTACTCTTCTTCAATTACAATCCAGACAAGCTCCGAAGGCACTCTTGCAAGGACCATTTCCACGCAAATTCTAGCCGAAAAGGGGTGAGACATGGAAGATGTTCTTTGGTAACTACATACAAAACTCCCTATCGAGTTTCCTAATGATCTCAATAATCCAATATTCTGAAATGGCAGAGGAAGTCCAGGCAATTGAATCCAAATTGTCGTGTAAGACGAGTCACGGTTCATGTGCACCTCAAAGGACCAGCGCAGTAAGTCGAATTGGAGGCCACAGAAAGGAATCCTCATTCGCGACCAAGCCATTCCCAAATCATCCTCATCCGCAAATAAAATAACGAATTGACGTGGTCCCAGTATTCTTACACGCGCACGGTGTTTCAAAACCCACTCCGTATTGATTGCTTTGTCGAAGTGCTCCACCAGTGGTCGCCGCTTCGTAAACCTCACGATTAACGTCGAGGAAAGTAAAGCTGAAGCTTCATGGAATTCCTTCACTGAGACCGGGACAATAGGTTGAACAGAAACGCGCCTAGGTACCTTCGGAGCAACGTCGATTGTGGGGAGGAAGAAACCCGCATTCGGCGAGGGTCCAAAGAAGTCCCTACCTCGCGGTCGGACAACTCCTGAGGCAGGAGTTGGAGACGAAGGCCCCTCCCCCCTGATGGAGTAAGGGACCACGACGGCCGCCATCGCCGTAGGGTTAGCGGATCGCCCTCGCTGCGGTCGCCATCGCCATAGGGTTAGCGGGCTCAATCCCCAGTAATAATAATATACAATTTAAAAATATAATTTCACAAATTAATGGATCTTTTAATTACATAATATATTAATAAAATATTATAAATGAATAAATTGTTATTAAATATAAATGATCATATAATTTTAGGAATACAATTGTAATTTTTATTATGGTTTGAACGGTGTTTTTTTCAAAACTAATAAATTTTCGATAAGTGTTGGTTTTTATATCAAATGTAATATTCTAATATTCGGATAATTACATATATAAAATAAATATTTTTTTTGAATCTGAACATCAAAAATATCAAAATGGTGAATTTCTCATAATTTTCCGAGAGAGTAAAATTTTTAGCAAAAAATTAAATATTTTTTAAATATATAATGTGTTTGATGACATAATAATGACCCAATAGTGATATAATAAAATAAAATAAAAGTTAATTTAGGCCAATATATGGTTTAACTTTAAAAATAATTATTTTAGATTTCTTTAATAATTTTATTATGACTTAGTGGACCCTCTACGTCTTATAAAATATTTTATCAATTTGAAAGGATTTTGTGGGGAGTGTGACTCACCTACACATAAGAATGCCTAATATTTTAAAAATATCATCCATTTTCTTTATAAAATAATCTTTGAAACTCCCATTTGGAAGAAACTGTGGGAAAAAACCTAGGGATGTTTGGTAGTTTTGATTAGTTTTATGAGTAGTGTCCAAACCCTAAAAAATAAGGAATTACTTATATTTTCCTATATAAACCAATTCAATACCTCTTTCTTATTTGATAAATCCTTTTTCACCATGACCAAACGCTACCATCATCTCTATATTATACTCCCAAGGTTCCCCAACCTCCCAATAATCCTATCTCATGCATATCCAAAGCTATTGGGATCACACATCCAAGTAAGGGATTTCTTCCTTTATCATTTGTGTCTAAATTTATTAATGTTGTTATGTCCTTTTATTATAAATTAAAAATTTTGGGGTGTGATTTCACACATCTCGTGTACTTCCGAAATTGTGTTTTAATGATGAGATAACCCTTTCCCTCTCACTAATTTCTCCCACATACACCAGTTACCATGTCGAAATTCGAAAAGGTATTTATCCCTCATTAACATTCAAGAATTTATTTTATATTGAACATATAAATTCAATTAAATATATTGGAACATGTATCTATATGGATCCATTACATTACATTTCATGTATTTATTATGATTTACTTCTTTAACTCTCATCAATAATCTTTATGAATTCTTATTTCATGCCGCTATTCTACTGAAATTTCACCATTATTTTCAAACACAAAGTCATAGGGTAGTGAATACCATGACCATTTATCTATCAATGGTATTCACCTTAATGAAATTTTACTTTTTTTATGTTGTTTCATGTTTTTAATACACATACATTTATTGTAAAATTAATGATTATGTTGATTGATTCAATGTTGTATGATCCATGTGGCACACTTTTGAATGAAATGAAATGATTAAGAAGGGTTTGCCCTAATAGTGATTCAATGCATTGGGGTGTTGATTAGAATCATGATATCTCAAGTGAAATGAGGATTTACACACTATAATTCAATTACAATGAGGTTTTACTCTTTTTCTATGTGCAATGAGCCTTGGAAAATTCTAAAATCTTGTTAAATGCTGACAACATATTTCTATGTTATGATAAGCATGCTATATCAACCCTTTAGATTCAGTTTCTCTTATGCTCCAATGATATTTATATTCCCAATCATGTATTATATTATTCGTGTTATTCCTTTTTTACTCCATTATTGGGATTTTAACTCAACGTTTTCTTATCCATGGCCTCTACTAATTCCATGGAATGCTTGGTACGAAGGAATGTGTGTGGTCATGTAAAAAAATATTTCAATAAAGATGAATATTTCATGTTTTATGTTTTCATGTAAATTTCCGTATAACCAATGAATATATACCTCTATATCTTCAATGTTGTATCAAGTGAATGTTTTATTTAATAAATTGTATTTCTATGTGTAAAAATGAGAAGGGTTATTATAATTACTTTATTAAAAAATATAAAAAACGACATACATAAAAAATGAATAAATTTGTTAAATATATATTAGATATTATAGGGTAAAAATACACCAAAACACACAAAGAACCCTCACAAAAATGAAAATGGACTGGAGAATCCCCCCAACCCTTGAGAAATTATAACCCATCAGAACTCAATAGCCACAAAGACCTCCTTTTTTATAGATAGCAACCCTATGACCCATAAAAAATTTTCCAAGATCATTGTTCCCTGTAGGCCCCGACATTATCATGAATCTCTTCTAGATTCATCATAAAATATTGGGACTCCCTTATAGAACAAAGATGGACAAGCCACAACCATTCCAGTTGCATTAGGCCCATCATTGTAGGGAAACAATGACTGCCAATGGTGGTCTCTTTAGGTGAAGTAATTCTCAACTGAATAGTGGTCCCTATTGGTTTGAGTTATAGAAACTGCCAATGGAGGTCACTATTTTGAAACTAAAAAATGGCCAATAGTGACCACCAATGGGGGTCGGTAACATGTGATTTTTTTTAAAAAAATTACAATTTTGTTTCAAAAACAGCAGAAAACTGTAGAACCATAGCTAAAATAAAAAAAATCAATTTTAAATAACAAAAACACAAGGATCCTCTAAAACAATAAATGATAGAGATACTTTTTTATATCTATTGATCAATGTAACTCGTATCCATTCAAATATTCTACATCAATAAACCTGCTATAAGATATAAAAAAACTAAACAATGAAAATGAAAATTGGAAATATTTATTCTGTTAGCATATATGTATAATAATATAATTGGTTCATTAGGCAGTTAGAGAATTTTTGAATTTGTCCAATTGGGAAGACTCCATTTAGAAAATTTTCCATTATCCCAATACGCTAATTTTTTAGTAGTCCATTAGGTAAATAGACCCATAGGACAATATTCCATTAATCCAATAGCCTAATATGTCATTAGAGAAATTATACATTGTAGTAACCCCAGTTTCTGGTATGTAACCCTTACATGATTATTTTCTTGTTGTAAATGTTAAGGGTGACGTTTGGGAGACTCAGGAGATCCTGGAAGGAGTTTTGGGGAAAAATAGAAGTCGCATGGGAGGCGCACGGTTTGTCTAAACTGTGCGGCCAAACCGTGGAGAGTTTGTTTGGGAGGCAGTGGGATCTGCATGGTCGGCGCACGGTTTTTCTAACCGTGTGCCCAAACTGTGTGTGAAGGATGGACAAGGTAGAATCAAACACATGGTTAGCACACTGTTTTTCAAACCATGCAGACTAACCATGCAGTCACTTAAAATTAGATCTTAAAATTTTGGATCTAATTCGTTTTTCCTATAATTTCATCATTAATGATCCTCTATGGCCCTAACTCGGGATTACTCCACCTTGAAGGTTGTAGGACATCACTTAGGCATTCTGGAGGCGATTTTAAGGGTTTTCTTCGAAAATTGTTGCATGATTCTTAAGGTATGTGATAATTCTTGATCGGTTTCTTTGATAAACTATGATCTACTTCTCCTATTATATTATTCTCATAGATCTACCGTTGTTATGTGTATATCTAAGGGTGTGGATGCCAAATTAGACATGATTTAGTCTTGGTTGAGTCAGGAGAAGAGTTCTAATGAGGGTTTTTGGAGAATCGGCTCGGTTATTTTGGTGTTCGTCGTCTGTTGGTTGGCTTATCTCAACTTGTTGAGGTAATTGTCTTCAATATCAATTCCTATTTCATGTAACATTAAGGCTTAGTTCAAATTGATTTAATTTCTTGGTTTTGATTGTGAAATTTGGTGCAGATCATGTTATAAATCTATTTTAATGATGATTTATGGGTTTTGATGGAATTGTGGAAATTGAAATAATGGTTTGTGAAAAGTGTTTTTGTTTCATGATTTTAAAATGGTGATTTTAATATATGTATTTGATGGATTTTAAAAATGGTTTGGGGTTCCAATAAAATGATTTTTTTTATTGAAATGGTATTGGCATGGTTGAAACGGTGTGGTTTTTGGGTATACTTGGTGTGTATGTTCATATTTTATTTACGAGGATTTTTTGAAATATGACATTGTGCATGGTGCCAAATGTGTAATGGCACATGGGGTATACTTATGTTGTGATGACTTGGTAGATCGAAGAGAAACAACTAATGAGTA
Source organism: Viscum album (assembly GCA_963277665.1). Lineage (NCBI taxonomy): Eukaryota > Viridiplantae > Streptophyta > Magnoliopsida > Santalales > Viscaceae > Viscum > Viscum album. The sequence continues at coordinate 5,645,333 of OY728121.1, read as the reverse complement.
TGGAACTGTCATAACGATGCATGCATGGGTAATGTTGTTATTATGTGAAATTTACTGTTTACGCCGAAGTGAAGATGTGGATATGATTTCAAAACATTTCTTGGTTTCTTTTCATTTAAATGATGGTATTGGTTGGAAAAATGGTTTAGTTGGAAAATGGTTTTGACATGGAACTTGCTATATTGTGAACTATTTTGGATTGTTTTTATATAAATTTTTTTATATAAATGTGCTGACATGTTTTTCATAGAGGTATGGGTTGGGAAGTCATCGGAGAAAACCTACATAATTTCATTACTAACATCCTGCATTGGCACATTGGTGCTTTTGCAGATGTAATTAACATGGACTTTGGAATGGGAAAGGTGGCCCAGGTGTTTAGCACTAATTAGTGATTCTTGAGTTGTTTGGTAGAGTTGGACCATGGAGCTTGTAGAGCCTTTGAGTCATTGTTGTCTTTCAGTCTTGTCGATTTTATTTCTGATGTTTACCCTATTTTAGTTTTGGTTTCCATTGTTCCACTTTGGTTTGTTTAATATGGAATAAATGGATGAACAATCTTGGTTTTAAATCTTGCATCATATAGTGGTTACATGGAGATGTTTATCTAATATTTGTTGTTGTGGTTGTTTCCATTTTAATGTTAAATTGTCCCCCATGTGTTTTGAAACCCTTCAGCATTTATTGACAGCCATTGGCACCTTGGGGATGTAACTTAAGTCCATTTAATAACTCATTAAGATCTCAAGCCAATGATAATTGGTGGGTCATTACAAATGGTATAAGTATGGTCCTTCCTTTGAGGTACAAATGGTACCAGCTTGATGGGTCCTTGACTAAAAAGCGGTCATTGGTGTTATTGGTCTTGGAGTTGAAATTCCTTGTTGTCTATTCCTTGGGATGGAATCTTAGAAATGGGTAGGATTGTCGGAACATGAAAGGTATAGCATAAAAGGACTAAGCTAACCCCTTTTTGCTGAAATTCATGTTACCAGGGAGTTGTGTAAATAAGTGTTTTGAGAGACTTATAGAATGTTGAAAATATCATTGTCATGGTTTTACACAATGAGATAAACATGGAATGCATTGTAGATGACTGAAATCCCATTAGGAATGCATAAATCATTGTGATAAGTGGATTATGGTTCGATGCAAAATCATTTTTTCTGAAACGTTGAAGCATGTTTTCAAATGAAAGACTTTGAAAAGATAATGGTTGATGTATTTTGAAAATCGATTGATTTTTAAAAGAAAAGAAAAGATCTGTTCTAGAAATGGTTTGAAATTAATGTTGTGATAGTGATGTAATAGAAATTGAAATTTTAAGCCTACAGTAGATAGGAAGTGAGACTAACGATGTGCGCTGTTTGTATTGAAAATGGCACCCATTAAGCATTGGAGATACCAAACGGATGTGGCTGTGAAGAATGTGGTTGCACCTGATCCACAAGTGAACCAGCAGCTATTCTAATGTATAGTTCAAGAATTCCAAGCGGTGGACATGGGGAATAGGAGAGATGAGTCATGGAATGTAGACCATTCCGTCCAATTCTTGAATTAGAATCCACCCATCATTTAGGGTGATTATGAACTAGGAAAGGTGGAGGTGTGGCTAAGCAGGATGAATCATATCATCAATTTCATTGGCACTCCAGTGGAGCTGAATGTAATGTTGGTGACGTATATGCTGGAGGATCTTGCACGATAGTGGTGGGGGATGGTTGAGCATGCTAAGGTGGATCAAGGAATGAGTTGGGAGGAATTTTAGTAATTGTTTAATAAATAATAATATGCTCACATGTTCAAGATCCAGAGGACAACTGACTTTTTCAGCATGAAGTAGGAGAATCTCTCCGTCACAGAGTATATGACTAAATTCATGAATTTAGTACGCTTTTCATAGGAAGTCATTGCAAGTGCATAGTTGAAGGAACAAATCATTGAATAAAGGTTGCAATAGGAGATTTGCTCAAAGATAGATGTTCTCTACATTAAGGATTATACAGAGATGGTAAACAGAGAAACAGTAGTAGAAAGAGACATCTCAGAAATTATGGGAGGAGAAAGTATGCTGATAACCATGGGAACTGGGGGGAACGTTAATGCTAGGAACAAGTGGAAGAGGGACATCTACATCCAAGGTGGGAGTAAAAATTAGAATCAAACAGCTGGATAAGTAAATCTTCCTGCAGGACCCATGATGAAAGCCGGGTGTTTTCAATGGGGTGCAATTGAATACATGAAATGAGAATTTATAGAACCACTGAAAGCATGTCACAATTGCAATAAGATTGGTCATATTCAGTGATATTGTCATAGTGCTCCGAGGTCGAGTGCGGGTGACACTATCCAGGCGTCGCAATTATCCTATGCTTCGACAGGGATAGGATAGAAAAATAAGTCTCTCCAACAGAACAAAGCTATTTATGGTGATTCAATGAATACCATGACTCCTTAGGCAGGGCAATCAAAACAAGGAAATAAGGATCAAAGTGCAACAACAATGAAATTGTATGGAGCGAAACATTTGATTTTGGATGACCAGTCTGGACCTTCTATGGTGAGAGGTATGATTCTTTTGAATTCTACCCACTTGCAAGAATTGTTCGATTCTGGTGCATCACATTCTTTTCTTGCTTCTCGTATTGATTTCTTGCTAAACATAAGAGTTGAAATGATGACCTCTGCAAGAAAACATCAAACACCTATCTATGAAATATAATGTAGAGCCTTCACGTGTAGAGAATTTTATATAACTGATAATGGAGTTGAGCTTAAATGCGATTTATTTTTGCTGGAGATGGATGTATATGATATAATCCTGTGTATGGATTTGTTGAGAGAGTTTAGGGATCACATCGATTATTATAGAAGAACAGTCAGTTTCGTGACTGAGGATGGAATCTAGAATCTCTTTATAGAAGAATGTGTGGTTAAGGCCAGTGCAATATGCTTGTTGGCACCAATATTGGAAACAATATCTTACCAGTTGGCTGCGTTAAACATGGAATTGATATACTATATTGTGAATAATAGTATTCCAGTAGTTGTTGATCAATTTCCATATATTTCTCCTAAACAATTATTGGGGTTAGGGAAATTATGTGGCTGATTCCTTAAACAGGAAGTCGTATGCTCAGTTGGAAAAGGAACCTTCAGATGAATGGCAGTTGATGTCGGTCTTAGTAGACAAGCATGTGGAATGTGAAAACTGAAATGATGTTACGATTTTCTTTTCACCTATGCTTGTTCCTAATTTAGGGGAGAGAGTAAAGGAGGCACAAGCCTCCGATCTAGAATGTGTTGCAATGAGTTCAAAACTAAATATTGGGGAGACCATTGAGGGATGAAATCTAGATGGGAGTTCAATTTTGTAGTTTCGAGATCAGACAATTATACCTTTAACTGCTCAGGAACAACTCCTTCATGCTTACTAAAATTCCAGAAGGGATGTTCATCCGGGAACACAAATGATATATAAGGCATGGAAGACACATTTTTGGTGGAGCGACATGAAAAGGAAGGTGCCTAAGTACATCTACCAGTGCATAACTAGTTAGCAGATTAATTCAGAGCATCAGAGACCAGCCAATATTTTACACTCTTTACCTATTCCAGTGTGGAAATTGGATCAAATAGAAATGGATTTTGTTACAGTTATTCCATGAATGGTCCGGAAACATGATTCCATTTGGGTGACAGAGGATCGTCCAATCATGTCGGCCCATTTTATCCCAATTCGTGAAACTCATACGGTGGAAGATATTTAAAAAATATATATACGGGAAGTGGTAAAGAAACATGGTGTACCGGTTTCTATCATCTCAGATAGAGATATGTGGTTCACATCTCATTTATGGAAATCCTTATAATAAGCCCTAGGAACTCAGTTGAATATGAGTACGGCAGATCTTCCTCAAATGGATGGACAATCTAAAAGGACAATATAGGTGTGGGAAGACATGTTATGGTCTTTCATAATAGATTATGGTGGATCATGGGAGGGGCATATATCATTACTGGAGTTCTCATTCAATAATAGCTCCCAATCATCGATATTCATTGCTCTGTTTGAAGCATTGTATGGGCGTTCGTGTTGTTCTCCACTATGTTGGGTGGAAATGGGTGAAACATCACTAGTTGGGCTGAGAATTGTCCAAGAAACAATGGAGAAGATTCAATTTAATAGAAAGTGGATGGAGATGACTCAGAGTTGTCAGAAATATTATGTAGATCACCGCTGAAGACCCTTGTCGTTTGCGGTGAGTGATTGTGTCTTTTTGAGAATCTCTCCAAGGCATGGACATCGTCGTTTTAGGAAGCAGGTAAAATTACATCCTCGATATATAGGCCCTTTTGAGATATAGGAACGACTTGGCGAGGATGCATATCAGTTGGCATTACCACGATGATTCAGTGCAGTGCATAATGTGTTCCATGTATCACAGTTGAAGAAGAATCCTCCTGATCCTGTCCATGTGATCAGATGGGATCACGTTGACCTAGGGTCAGATTCTTCATTGATATATACACCATTTCGTATTGTGGTTAGACCGAATAATGTCTTGCGTGGAAAAATCATCGGCCATGTGCGGGTTTTGTGGCAACATGGTCAGATTAAGGAAGAGACTTGGGAATGCGAGAATGATATGAAAGAGCAGTGTCCAAAACTCATTCATTCAACCCAAGGTTTTCTACATTCAAGGGATAGAAATTCCAATGGTGGGGATAATGTGGTACCCCCAGTTTCTGATAGGTAAACCTTACTTGATGCTTTTCATGTTGTAAAAGTTAAGGGAGACGTTAGGGAGAGTAGGGAGATCCTGGAAGGTGTTTTGGGGAAAAAATGGGAAGTTTCACAGGAGGCGCACGGTCTGTCTAAACCGTGCGGCCAAACCATGCATGAAGGATGGATGAGGTAGAATCTAACGCACGGTTAGTTCCCAATTGGTGAAACTGTGTGGACTAACCGTGCGATCACTTAAAATTAGATCCTAAAATTTTGGATCTAATCTGTTTTGACTCTAATTACCTCATTAAAGCTCCTATACAGCCCTAACTCGATATTACTCTCCCTTGAAGGTTGGGGGACTTCTACAAGGCGTTCTAGAGGTGATTTAAAGGGTTCTCTTGGCGAATCGAAGCCGGATTCTTATGTTATGGGATCGTTCTTGATCAATTTCTTCGATCTACATAGATGTACTTCCCCTCTTGTCTCTTTCTCTTAGATCTACCCACGTTATAGGTAGATATAAGGGTGTGGATTCCAAATTTGAGAAAATATGGTCTTGTTTGTGTTAGTAGAAGAGATCTAAAGATGGTTTTTGGAGAATCAGCTCATTTTTGTTAGTTTTATTCGTCCCTTGGTTGGTTTCGCCCAACTTGTTGAGGTATGTGGCTTCACTATCGATTCCTCTTTAATAAAACATGAAGGATTAGTTCAAATTGATTTAATTTCATGGTTTTGATTGTGAAATCTGGTGCAATGAATGTTTTAAATCATCATTAATGATGATTTATGTGTTTTGATGGAATTTTGGAAATTGAAAGAATGGTTTGTGAAAATTATTTTGGTTTCTTGATTTTAAAATGGCGATTTTAATATATGGATTTTCTGAATTTGAAAAATGGTTTGTGGGAAAATGGTTTCCAATAATATGAATGATTTATTGAAATGGTCTTGGCATGGTTGAAATGGTGTGGTTTTTGGGCATACATGGTGTCTGTGTTCATATTGCATTTACAAGTCTTCGTAGAAATATGACCTTGTGGTCGGTGCCAACAGTGTAATAGAACATGGGGTATAATTACCTTATGATGAATTTGTATATCGACAAGAGACAACTCATGTGTATGGAACTGTAATAATGATTCATGCATTGGTAATAACGTGATTATGTGAAATGGAATGGTTATGCCAAAGTGAAGATGCGGTCATGATTTGGAAACCTTGCTTGTTTTCTTTTCTTGGAAAAGATGGGTTTGGTTGGAGAAATGGTTTAGTTGGACAATGGATTTGACATGGAACATGAAATATTGTGAAATGTTTTGGAGTGTTTAAATATAAATTGTTTTATATAAATGTGCTGGCATGTTTTATCCTAGAGGCATGGTTTGGGAAGTCATTAGAGAAAATCTACTGAGTTTAATTACTCACCCCCTGCTTTGGAACATTGGGGATTTTGCAGATGTCATTTACCGGGATGTTGGAAAGGGAATGGTGGCACATGTGTTTAGCAATACTTTTGGGATTCATGAGTTGTTTGGTAGAGTTAGAGCATAGTTCTTGTGGAGCCTTGGAGTCTTTTTTGCCTTTGAGACTTGCTGATTGACTTTCCGATGTTTACTAAGTTTTAGTGCTTGTTTTATTTTTTTTACATTAGTTGGTTTTATATGGAATAAATGTATGAAATATCTTGGTTTTAAATCATTCATCATATAGTGGTAACATGGAGATGTTTATCTAATTTTTTTATTGTCATTTGTTTCCATTTTAAGGGTAAATCATCCCCCATGTGTTTTGAAACCATTCGGCATTTATTTCCAGGCATTGGTGCCTTGCAGATGTCGCTTAAAAACATGTAATGACTCGTCGATCTCTCAATCCAATGAGAGTTGGCTGGTCGTTACATACATTATGTAATTAGTATGGTATTCCATTTGACCAATTGTGCATTAGGTCGTAGTGTCGTTCTTCTACTAGGTCGTTGGGCCGTTGTTAGGTCGTTGGGCCATTGTTCGGTCGTTGGGCCGTTGGGCCATTTGTTTTCCATTGGAACATTTTTAGGCCACTGGGATGATGTTAGTCCACTGGGAATTTGATTGTCCATTTGGTCTTTATTCATCCATTGTGTCGTTGTTTGGTCATTGGGACATTGTTCAGTTGCTAGGTCATTCAGACTTTGTTTGTCCATTGGGCCGTTAGGCTATTAAGGAGTTTGGGAGTTTGGGAGTTACGACGTCTGTACTTTAGGGAGTTATGGAATTAGGGTGTTTGGCCCTTTGGGAATTTTACCTTTAGAAATTTCAGGCCAATAGTCTAACATCTCATTACGTTAATTGTCATTAGACCAAAAGGCTAATATTCCATTCCAATAATAGGACTTTAGGTATTTATGACATTAGGTAATTAGGACAGTATTCCCGTTGACTAGTTTTATATTCAGACATTAGGGAATAAGGGTATTGAGTTGTTAGGGATTTATTCCATTAGGGAGTTAGGCCATTATGGCGTTTGTATATTGGGGCATTTGGTCAATTGGCCAGGTCTCCATTTAGCCAATTGGCCTTTTGGGCAATTTGGACATTATGAAAATTTAGAAATTCGGGCATTTTACTCAGTACTATACTCTAGTAGAGGCATACTATGTTGATCAAACATTATGAGGTGGTTTCAAAAGCGGATTGCACCACCATTAATCTAAGTTCTATTGACATTGAAATATGTAGAATAATGTTTAGTACTAAATAGCCCCCCCCCCACTCAAACACCCATGGTAAATCCCCCCACTAGACATTCCATACCCCCAAATATCCCCTCCAAAATATACCCCCCCCCCCCACCACCAAAAAAAACAATCTCCCCCGGACATCCCCCCCACCCCCACGCCCCACACACATTCACTCATCTCAGACAACCCCAACCCCTAAACAAATATGTGCAACCTCCCTGCTGATAATTTATACCCGAAGAACTGGGAATATATGTCTCAAAATGTTTTTTATTAATCCCATAATTTATTATAAGTCATTATGTAACTATGGAATAAATGAATTATTTGATACCTTTTTTTATTACCCAACTTTCATAATGATGATAAATTAATACCGACTCACTGAACTAGTTCTTTGTGGCCAGCAAGTAAAGAATAATTCTCCCTGGAAAAGTACAACAGAATGGATGAATCCATAACCTGTTTAGTCATTTGTCCTATAAATTCAAGTCTCCATACAAAATTTTTTAAAAGGAAATATTTTATGTTAACCATCCACTGGGTGAATGTTCCAATAATAAGGGTCTTTACCATTGATAAATGAGTGATTTTGGATGATATATCATAATATTCATCCCGAATATTTTCTGAAGGTCCCTCCATTTTATATTTGATCAATATAGTTGTGTCATGTAAGGAATATATTGAATTTATAACCTTAAATAGTGGCAGTCATGTCGGAATTTAAAAACCATAAATTAAGGAAGTAGTTGATGTTGAACTTCAAATGGAATTTCAATGTAATAATAGAGAAAGAATATTTTATAGAATTCCAAAAATAGGATTCAATGTAAATGATATTTCCATCATTGAGCCTATTTATAAAATTTGTTCGTAAAAAATAAAGTGCCTCATACATCTCAATAATGAGACCCTACATTGAATGACAAAATTGATTGAATTTGGTGATATTTTTATGACAATCACTCCATTTACAACTAGTTGACAGCCCACTTCCATCCCACTAGGATAGCCCCCTGTAGATATCCCCCAATCCTACACCCCCACAAACATTCCATGGATAGCCCCACCCCCTCCACCTACATAACAACTCCACCTCCACCCAGTATCCCCCAACAATATATTCCATTTTAATTACACATGCACAATGTGTCAAATTTATTAATATCAAATTATAACCAACACTAGATTTAGTAAACATGACTCCTAATATACTAATAGAACAATATTGGTCATTCCGTGATTAGTCAATATTTTTAATTTGGGAAAAAGTCCATTAGGCCATTTGTAATTAGTAAATTCAGCTTATTTTCCATTAGGCCAAAAAGAAATTAGGCCTGTAGACACATAGGCCATTCATCACATTGTCCAATAGGCCATTATGCCATTCGACCATTAGGCCAATATGCCAATAGGCCACTCGGCCCGTAGGCCAATATTCCATTAGGGAATTCGTCCATTAGGCTATTATGTCATTAGGCCTTTGGGCCATGTAACCAAATGTATATGATCCAATTGGAATTCTATGAAAATATCTATCACAATAATGTATCCAATTACTTATCATAATAATTAAAAAAAATGTGTGGATTTTTTAAAAACATAAATTTTAATAATCTCCAACAGTTCTACATTTAATATATAAATCAATATTTGACATTAATTAAATAATAAATATTAAAGAAACACACCTTGTCAATATGATACTTCATGAATGGTAATGTCTCTTACCTATTTCTGTAGTGCTAGGGGCTTACAACAAATAATAATTATAATGATTTTGATAATGAAAATAATAGAATGAAAATATATAAATTCATCATAAAGATCTGTCGTATGATCCCCTACCCCCATCACTCTGATGAAAAAATACACACTATGTTCTAACATTAGTGATCAATTAAACATTTACCTCCTCAAAATCACAGAACTATGCCTCAAATTTTGACAGCTATTGTGCCCTCTAAGATACAGAAGGACAAACAACCTCAACACGTGATTCCACATAATGTGGAATCCCCATTCCATAGGTAAAACTATATCCATGCCCATCAAGACAAATAGTTCAATGGAATAACCCTTCCCTTCGCATGGAATGATTTCAATGGTCTTGTGATAGGTGTTCTATCTCAGCTTCAAATTGTGAATAAAAAATATTTAACGATATATATATATATATATGTTTATATAAATATGTAAGTATGTATTTGTAATTAGTACAAGAAATAAATATAATATTTGATGCATATGGATAATTTCAGTTACGTGTTCTCATCCACACCTACATTTTATCAGTCGGTGCACCTCACTCACGTATCAGTGTACCATGAAATTTAAAAATGTAACAGAAAACCATATTAAATAGTAATTTAAAAAATAAATAATGAATACTTCATGATGGATCTAGACACATGATGTATCTTGAACCTATGTAGTGGTCCATGTAACCCTCTATTCTCGAAATGGCATACTGACACCTCCAACATTAAATTAATATAGATTTCAAACAAATATAATGTCACACATTCTTTTAAATATATATCACAAAATATATATAATAATATCAACGGAGTTTGTAGACTAATATGAAACTTAGTCATCCCACTGATATGTGAGAACACATATCATGAATTTTTCGATAATTTTAAGGGCACTGAACTTTAGTACCCAATGCTCCCTCTGGATTTTTCCTTTAAAATAGATCAACATATTATGAAATTTTCCCAAACACAACGTTCAAAACTCATTAGGGAACACTTTCAGATTATTCCTTTTATTAAAAAAATCACACCAGTTAATATTTTATAAACAAGTGAAAGAAACGAAAATTTTCTTCTTACATGAACATCTCTCCAAATCCTATCTAATGTATTATGATGGATAGAAGTCTAGTCAAATTTGGTCAATAGAAAATTGATGTGTATAACATATGATATGATATAGCATATGGTTAAATGTAGGTGTAGTCAGTCCCACAAGATGAAGTCTATCATCAAATGAAACATCAAACATTGTGTCAGAATTCCATGATGAAATGCCAAGACTAGGGCCTCTCTTTTGAGGGGAAGAAGCTATCGAGTATAATCCTATTGAAAACAATTTCAATAAAAATAGGATATATGTATATATATATATATAGAAATTACATTAAAAGTATTCCTTGATACATTCAAACGTACCTCGACCCTGAGACATAGATTGCTTAGATGGATGATGTTCATGTTCTACATGTTCCCCTGACATTCCTATAGTGGTAAAAAACATTATTCAAGGGATCATCCAAAGTGAAAAAAGATAAATTGGATTGTTTCAAAAAAAAATTGTATAGTTGTTAATAAAACAAGAAGGGATAGAATATTTAGTTATAAATCAATTTTAAAAATTAATTATCTTAAGAGAACAAAAATAATATTATGTAAAAAAAGGATCGTATATAGGGGGTTCTTTTAACATCATTTAATTTTGGGCGTGGGCAGTCCAGGTGTGGGGGGGGGGGATGACCAGGGGGTATCCAAATGGGTTTTTGGAGTGGGAGGTGAAGGGGGTGGGGTTGAGATCTACGTGAGTTGTTTTGGGGTGTGGGTTGTCTGGGAGTGTGGCTTTCCAAAGGGGGATAATAGTGGGAGGGTATTGGGGTGTGGTGGGGCTGTCAAGGGGCTATCTGGGGGGAGTTTTTGGGGGTGTTTTGTACAAAAGGGGGGGGGGGGGGTTGTCGATGGGGGGGGGGGGGGTGGGAGTGGTGGGGTGTGGGTGCTGTCTAAAGGAGGGTTGGGAGTGGGACAAGATGGGGGTGTGGTGGGGCTATCCTGGGGCTACATGTGGGGTATTTTGGTGGGTAGATGGTCCAAGAGGGGGTATGGCTTTTCCAAGTGGGGTGGGAGTGGGGGTGAGGGGGGGTCCCCATGGATTGTTTTTCCAGGTGTATTTGGGGTGGGGGGTGGCCGAGTGGGGAGGTTTACCATGGGCTATTCAGGAGTAGCGGTTCTTCAGATGGGTGTGGGGATGTAGGGGATTTCTAAAGTGGGGTTTGTAGTGAGGGTTTGGGAAGGGGTGTCCAGGTGGAGGGGTTATGTAAGTGGGGGTGGGGTCATCTATGGGCTGCGGGTGGGTGTTTGTAAGGGGGGACTTGGGTGGGGCTGTCCAGGCGCTACTGGGTGGGGTGGGGGGGGGGATGGGGGCTATCCAAGGGGGAAATTCCATGGGACAGTGGGGGGTATACGGGGGAATAATTTGGGGATGGGATGTCGCCGAGGGGGGATCTCCAAGGGGGTGAGGTGGGGGTCCATGTGGAGGTTATGTGCATGTAGGGGTGAGTTTGGTGGGGTTGTACAGGGGGTGGGAGTTGGGGGATGTCCGGGCGGGAGATTTGGGGGTTGGATGTCTAGGGGTGGTTTTCCAAGGGGGGATGGGGGTAGGTTTGGGTTGCCCAGGGGATGGTGGTTGGGGGCTGTCCGGGGGGAGTTTTGGGGTGTGGAATGTCTGGGAGGCGGAGCAGTCCAGGTGGAGGGGTTGTGCAGGTGGGGTAGTCCATTACCCATAAATACAGTGAAATCAACTTATTTAAAAAAAACTGAATGAAATTGTATTTTTCAATATCATCTAGACAACAATTTGTTAAACCAAATAAATATAGTTCATCCAACAAATTCAGTAGATGGAACCAGAACTGGAAACCTGGTTCACACATGCCTGCAAGTGAATCCTTCAAAAAGGATCGAACATAAGGTTAACAATACTGTCCAAAATCATTATTCATATTTTTTATAATCACATCCCATAATGAAAATGAATTTAGGAAATGGTAGCACATGAAAAAAACGAATGAGATAACACCAGAAACACCATATCAATTCCTAGGATCATCCCATGGAAGAATATCCGAATGTGGGTCAATAAGGAATAAATACACATGATCATTGGATATGAAAGCATAGAACAAGTGTGTTGTTATGATCAAATGAAAATAATATACAAAAGGGCCACTTACTCATAAGGTGTTGTGTAGGGGGGCGATGCCCGTAGGAGTTTTGGAGGGATGGATCTCCATGATTGGGAGGGGGAACATTCAAACAGGGGTAAAGAGTGAAGGTTGTTTGAGGGTAGGCGGTCGGGCAGGGCGGTTTTCTAGGTGGAGGGTTTGATCCTGACTAATAATAAATTAAATTTCTTATAAACCGAATTAGTTTTTGGTTGTTTTAAACTATTTATTATAAAAATTCAACTGAAGATAAGGAAAACATTTATAGCTTTCATTAAACATGAAAATCATCCACTAATCTATCAATGGTCACTCTATCCCAAAAAATATCATCTTCACATTGAGCTATTATATGTTGATCAAGTTGTTGGGAAACAAGGGGAATGGTCTTGGGTTCATGTTTTTCAAATAAATACACTCCCAGTCCGAAAATTTTAACAACAACATTCCATCCTTGATTTGAAGGCTATGTAACGAAGTATACATTGTCCGCTTTTGATTTCAAATTAAAAGGTTCATTATCATCTCATTAATTTATATATAACATTATAAAAAATTTACAAATGTAATATGATATTGATCAACTTTACTTCAACACACCCTATAAACCCAATTAAACATTAAATATATGTACTTTAACACATTTGCATATACAACATCAATGATGTCTGTCAATTGAACATAGTAATAACCAAAATCAAAGAATAGAAATATAATGTCACTTTTTTTGTTTTCCTTTTTCATTGACATATTTAATGAAAAATCAAAATCCATATGGATATATATATTTATAAAGACAATCTATTATAGATGTACCCTCATCTAGTTGGATAAATTATCCAGTTAGCACGGGGTCCCCTAAATCCCTGAGGTTATAAACCTACATAATTCACAGAATTCAACAATGACTTCTGCAGAATGAAATTAGTATAATACATTACTCATAATGAAAATATATTTTCCGTACCAAATCCTTGAACCAATCATGAAATTTCACATAATGGGATTCTTGAATTTGATACTAAGTATCACAAGAGATCTCTTCTTTAATCACATTAATGGGTTTCTTACCAATGGTATTGTGATTTTTAAAAGATCAACATATTAAAAAAATGTAAAAGATAAACAATAAAATTGATAAGACACTTACATCATTATTGGTGAAAATGATTGATTAATGAACATGATATATCTATGCGCTTGTATGTACTCAATGTTGTTCATGTCAAATATGATTAATTCTCCAAATAGACCATCATGAATCTGATATATCATACCCAATTTTGTTTCATCATTAATTAAATATTATGCATAAAAAGTAGTACAATCATCCATCAAATAACTATTGGATATTAAAGCCTCTGGACGAGCTCTTTTGCGTACAAATCATTTCAATGTATTAAGATACCGCACAATAGGACACATCCACTTGAATTTCACTAGACTAGCACTCAGTATTTCATCAGTTTGATTCACATTCAAGTGAACCATAACATCACAAATTTAGGGGAGAAACAATTTAATGAGATAACACTATGTAAGTACAATTTGATCTCGTATACTTTGTAAATCACTCATTCATGGATATCATAATCAAAGCTGTCTAAAAAATTACTCATCTCAATCAATTGTTGAACAACATTGATGGATAAACAATAGCAAATTGGGATTGGAATCAATTGTTGAAGTAGTATGTGATTGTCATGAATTTTCGAACCGTCCAATGTTCTCCTCAGAAAATTCACACACATTCAAATATTGTATTAGTAACCATAAGGAACCTTGAGCATCGTTGAAATGGATTGAAAGGTCTCTTTCTCCTTTGTAGTCAACATATAATGTGTAGCAGCAATATATGCCTTATTTCCCTAAGGTAACTACAAATTCAATTTTTTCGTTAAAGACATTTATTATAAATCATGACGTGCATTAACATGTCCTTTGATTTTCCAATGACACCTAAAATGGTCCACAAAAAATATTCACAAACATTATTTTCAATGTGCATGTCATCCAAATTAGTCCTTAGCATGTATGTTTTCCAATAATGGGGATTTTAAATAATACATTTCTTTTTCAAATTGTTACTACGATGTCTACCTACACCAAATATATTGGGTAAAGGATGAGCCACGAAATCCTAAAATTCATATACCATGCAGATGATTTATTCCTCAATATGCGATAAATTTTTGACTACTATAATGATATTTGGTGCTGGGAATAACTCCCTAGAACGAAAAAATTTCACAATGTCTTTTCTGAACCTGTTCTGATGTGGAAAATGTATGTGACCCATGTATGCCAATTTTATTAAATGTTTATTCCATTCAGATTTTTAACCATTATTGCATCAAGGGAAAGAAAATTTCACTTTTTTATACATCTTGATAAATTCGTATAAACCATGAATTCATTGATTTTCCACAATAACGAGGCATTTTATATGAAAATATTATTAATTTCACAGTCATAATTAATAAAACCATCCACCCAAAATTCACTGAACTCATAAATTAATGGCGGATGGTAATCATTATAACATCCCGGTTATGGAAGCCACCGTGAGTATCCCCGTACCCGGTTGGTCACATGGCCTCAAGCGCATTTCCAAAAAATGCCAGAGGATTTTGACTAGTAGTGAGGTCCTTGGATGTGACTGGGCGGAAACTACGCCTTCATTGGCATAGTACACAGTGGAAGAGAAAGAATATAAAATAGCAGAAGCACTAATAATCCATGATAAAGGAATCAAAGGAATTCTAAAAGTATTAAAAAAGTGGATCACATGTATATAAATGATGAATGACACAAATGTATATAAAAGCAACCAAATAGATCATAATGATGGAATAATAAATAATACTAAACCAATGTACAAAAGAAACAAATGACCGACTCCACTGCCTCGCAAGCCAAAGCTTGGTGCCATGCTCTACATATCCATATCAATTCAAGACCTAATGTAGACAGGCTCTTACCCTTTTCTATACCTATAGTAATATAATATGTTTTGGCCCAAAAGCATGACCAAAACAGGGTGTGAGACTAAATCCTAATAGGAATCCACCCAATGATCTGTGCCTAACAGTTTGGGAATATATGGCAGGTAAAAGTACAGAAGCAGTAAAAAGGAAAGTACTCAACAGTCAACAATTCATAGAAACAGTATCGAGCAATAGCTAAACACAAATATAAAACCTATGGTAAGTAATAACATCCATACCCTCTAGTCCTCCCAAACTAGAACAAGAAACCCTCTAGGTAGTACACTCATCACAACCCCTCTGGTTCGGTCATATCAATTCATAATGACTCTCTGAGGAAGCACTCTCAGTGAATTTCCATTATAGTCTAATGTAGTCAAGGACTCTCTGAGGACGCACAAAAGGTCAATTCACCTTATAGGGAAAAGGTCAAGAGACTATTTGAGGTAGATCACTTGGTCAATTCCTTTTATTTCCCTAGGTTATTCACATACTCTCTAAGGGAGCTCACCCAGTCAATTCCCATTATATCCTGGAGTTGTTCAAGGTAATTTAAACTAAAACAAAGACTATATAAGGATTCTCACTTGGTATATCCACTTATAGTCTATAATGCTCAATGAATCTATGAGGAATCTCAATCGGTGTATCCCCTTATAGTCTATAATGTATAAAGTCTCTCTGAATAATCTCACCCAGCCTATCCACTTATAGCCAATAATGTCGAATGAATCTCTGTGGAAGATCACTTGATCTATCCCCTCTTAATCTACTACACCATGTTCTCATGGACCATTTTAGGTCAACACATAGTAATGTTATATGACCAATGTAATCCAATAGAACTACCTGGCTAACGATTCTACAACATCTCAAGCATGTCAGAAAACAACACCCTATCCTATGACCACAAGTCATGGAAAACAGGTAAATGACCAATAGGCTAAATAGGAACAATGGTCAAAAATAGAACAATGCAGGGGCAGAACATCCTAGGAAGAAGAATATAACCCTATTAATAACCAAATTAACTCTACACAGGCATACAATCCTAGCAAGAAAACAAAATGGGTAAAACGGTAAATACACAATACCTCGTTCAAGGGTATTGGTTGAATTTTCACATAATATTCAAAGACATCAAATGGAATGCCACAAACCACCTACCTCAGGGTTAAGAAATTGTTATAACTAAACCTTAGATCTTGAATCACCTTAGAACGCACATGATCTATAAATATTCCTAAAACCTTCAACCCATGATAACTTGAGAAAGAAGAGAAATCATAGAATGAGACTCAATAATAAGGTATAGCTCACGAATTTGGTTCCAATGCAATAGAAGGTGGTCGATTCAAAGAATAGACAGAGGATCAGGGGTCGGAGATGTTTCAGCTTCATATGGTTTCTCCCGGCCGAAAGGGGCCTAGAGGACGACACTTTTGGGGGATAGACACGACCCCAGATAGATTAATGAAAATAATAATAGAATACACAGCGTGTACTTTTGAAGTAATCGATGTGTAATCTCCTTTTCCGTACTCCACATTGGGTGGATTTCATGTCACCCCCACACGGCCATGTGTGTGGCCAAGACATGACCATCACACAGTATCATGTGGAATTAAAGTACACATCATGTACTCATAAATTACACGATGTGTAGTTAAACAATTTCAAAAATTTCCTCTTTTTCTCATAAACGACCAGAAAAAAACCTACATGAAAAAGAATTTCTGGGTTCTTACAAACTACCCCCCTTAATTAAATTCATCCATGAATTTCCCTAGTGTAGAGTAGAAGAAGAAACCTCAAATAACTCCAGCCACTATGCTCATACATCGGCCTACCACTCCCAAGTCTCTTTATGTGCTTTCCCCAGCTGCCATAGCACCCGTACTAGAGGAACAAACCATCCATTGTGAACCTTTGTATTGTGATCGAAAATCCGGATAGGATGATCCTCAAATGATGTATCCACATAAGATCCACCTCCATAGGATGAAATACATGAGACGGGTCTGAAAAGTTGCATCGAAGATGAGAAATGTGGAATACTTCGTTCATAGCCTGGTAACTCTGAGGTAACTGCCACCGATTGGAAACCGGCCCAACTCTATCCAACACCTCAAACAGTCCGACGTATCTCAGTGAATACTTTCCCTATCTCATAATCCTCTTGTGTCCCAACCTCAGTGTGAGACATAGGAAAAACTGATCCCCAACATCCAACACCAGAGGTCCTCTCCGCTGATCAGCAAAAGACTACTGACGAGACTGTGTAGTTGTAATCCTCTTCAGAATCAACTATATATGCTCAGTGTTATCCTTAACAAGACATAGACCCAGCATAGAAACGTCTCCTACCTCCATCCAACACATATTTGATTGGCCTGGCCTACTGTACAAATCCTAATAAGGTTCCATCTGATTTGATTCTTGAAAAATCTTATTGTAAAAAACTCCACAAGAGTTATATGCTACTCCCAAGAACCTCCAAAATCCATAATGCATGATCATATCATGTCCTCAAGCACCTAAATCTTATTGTCGGACTAGCCATCTGTCTAGGGATGGTATGTTGTACACAAAATTACATGTGTACCCATGCCTTCTGAATCCCCTTCTAGACTTGAGAAGTAAAACGAGCATCCATGTCTGATACAATGAATTACAGAACTCCTTTCATAAGTATAATATCTCAAATGTATAGTCTTCCCAAAACATCAACATTTAAGTTCTCCTTGATTGGCAAGAAGTGAGCACCCATCGTGAGTCTTAAAATGACAACCAATATTACAACATTCCCTCGAGGCCACCTTAGCGAACTGGTCAAGAAGTCCATCGCGACGTCATTCCACATCCACTCTGGAATGGGTAACTCTTGTAAAAGCCCTGCTGGCCACTGATGATCCACCTCCACCTGCTGATAGGTGAACTACCTCATGATGAAACTAGAAACGTCCCTCTTTATACATAGCCACCAATACTGGTAGTGTAGATCACAATACATCTTGGTGACACCAGGAATAACTGCCCAAAGAGAGGAATGTAAAACCCACATCATCTCCTCACCTATATCTATTGTCACCCACACACACCCTTGAAAATGAAAATTCCCTTCCTCTCCTACGGTCCATCTAGTAATAGGTTCCTCTACAGATACAGTGTATCTCTTTCCTGGATATGGAAAGAATAGTATCAGTGCTGAAGTGAACCTCCCTTTCAGCTACTAAAAAGATGACTCAGAAGAATCTGACCATATGAACTTTGCACCCTACATAGTCCGACTTGTCAGTGGTGATACTAAACATGAAAAGTATTATATGACGTGTCAGTAGTATCCATCTAGCCCTAGATAACTCTACACCTCAAATAAATTCTTCGGATTCTCGTAAGAAAATAAGGCTTTCACTTTCCTTGAGTCTACTAACACTCATGTATCTGAGATAACATGACCCAAGAAGTGAATCTGATCCATCAAAAGGTGTAATTTTTAGAGCTTATCATATAACTGATTCCCTCTCAGAGTACTCTGAACGATCTCAAGATGAGTGGCACGGTCGTGTCGAGTGTGAAAGTACACCAAAATATCGTCCATGAAAACAACCACGATGGAATCCAAGTATGGATGGAACACTTGGTTCATCAGTGCCATGAAAATTGGAGTACCATTCGTGAGACCGAACGACATAACCATATAATCTTATAGACCATACCTTCTCCAGAAGGTTGTAAGGGGTATATCAGATCGTCTATCTTGCAAATGATAGTAACTGGACCTTAGGTCAATCTTCGAGAAAACTCGGTCTCCTCGATACTGATCAAAGTGTTCATCAATCCTGGGCAAGGGATATTGGTTCTTGACTATCAACATGTTCAACTTCCAATAATAAAAACAAATCATGATTGTACCATCTCCCTTTATCACAAACAGAATAGGAAAACCCCAGGGAGAAGTACTGGGTCGAATGAAACCCTTTTCCTGAAACTCCTCTAACTACTTCTGGAGCTCTTGTAACTCAGGTGTTTCCATCCAATAAGGGGGAATGGAAACTGGTGTTTCTCTTCGAATGATATCAATAGAGACGTCTAGCTAATGCTCTAGAAGAAAATTACAAATTTCATCTGGAAATACATCCTTGAAACGATCCACCACCAGGGGAAAGTCTAACTGCGAAGTCCCCTGGTCATCCAGATATATACTAAAAATATGGGCTATAACTAATCCTAACCCATGATCCTCGGGACCATCTATACTCACCTAGGAATCTCATTTTCTCTTATGAATAAAGTGTAAGGGTTGGTGTCCTCCGAACTAACTGTTTTGTACTTTGGTTATATAAATGTTCACTTATTATATATTGTTCATTGTTCTGCATGACTATAATATAATAATGTCCTGGAATATATGTTGCATTAATAAGGTCATAGAAGATCCCCTCTATGATGAGAACCTTGAAATGATATAGCAATATTCTTAAATAAAGTTCTGTGGTTGGATGACATACTATGATAGGACACATAGTATACAGACTGTCATGTGCGAGTACTCGTAAGAAGACGAGACTCTCTCTCATGGAGTTCGCACTTGGTAATCTCTAAGATGGGAGATTATGAGAACAGACCCGCCAATAGTAATTCTTCATGTCTTGGTGTCATCAGATATTGCTATCTACGAGGGTGTATAATGGTCCTTAAACTGGAAGATTATCATTAACTCATGTCATGACTCGCGCACTTAGATTTACTAATGAAAATCATCATGCAGACAGTTGGCGGGAAGTAGGGTAAGTTGGGTGCATCACGAGTGACATGTTTTTAATGGATAAGTCGATGAAGGATTTGTCCCTTCCATTTATGGAATTTGATATCTAGTCCCTTTGATTGAAATATAACTATCGCATTAAATTCCATGGCCATGGTGTAAACGACGAGTTTATTTCAGGTAGTCAAAGAACGAAATATCATGCTCATAGGTTTATGACAATACCATGAAACCTGCATGGTGAGATATTGAGACAAAGGGATTAAATTACACAGAAAGCGTTCGTATGAGGTGATACGTCAATGCGGCATCAACTTCTTTCTCTTGGGTGCCTTGACACGTTGCTAGACATAAATCTTGGACTTTAGGCATCACTACCTAATGCCAGTGAGAAAGAGGCCTAGAGGGTCACACACTAAGTATATCCAAGTATCTCATGTTGAATAATGATTATTCTCGTACGTGGTTTAATAATTATTCAAGGAATCATATGTTTTTTTTAATGATGGAGGAAAAATAATATAAAAAAAGTACACGCCATGTATTATTATTAAACGCCATGTAGTTTTATTTTGGAAAGGAAATGAATAAATCAAAACAATATATTCACGCTGTGTTCATTTAATGTACACACCGTGTAGTTTTTAATGAAAAACATGTACACGCCAAGTATTTATTATTACACGCCGTGTAATTTTTTCAGTCGGGATTTTGAGTATATAATATTGTTTTAAATGATATTTATTATAATTAGCATGGGCACATGTCAATGAATTATTTATTCGACGTGGGGGTTTTAAATAAAGAGTTAATGAAATAAATAAAGCATGTACCACGTTTATTTATTGTCATAACTATATAACCCGACACACCCGATTATAAATATCCTCACAACCCGAACTCTTTTCTGACACACAAGAGAATAATTGTGCACAACATCTCTGGATAATTCTTTCAAGACCGAAATAACCTCTTCCTCAAAGAACACTCTCAAGAATGAGAGAGATCCTCTTCCATCAGATCAAGATGATATAAGGCGGACAATGCAAGCAATGGATTCTCTACGCTAGCACCCGTAGAATCCTTTGGCGACGTCCAGCGATACGAGATACACGTGTGGATCACCGCTAGAGGGAGTCTACACTTGGCTTCTACGATGCAATGACAGATCACATCGACAATGTGATCGAGAACATAAACTATGAAAGAACGCCCAAGAGGTATTTCTTTATAATTAATTAAATTAATTATAATCAACCTGTAATGATCCTTGTTTGTGGTTCCGGGAAAAACCATCTTCTTTGTCTTTTTCTGTGATTCGATCCGTGGAGACTGGCTTTTATCGTCGTATTGATCCCGGATTGATCATTGCTAATGACTAAAAGCCAAGTGTCCACATCCACCGACGCGCTTCTGCTGCGCCGAGAACCTTCAAATGGTATCAGAGGGAGGTTACAACATTGATTATAGTTATTTAATTTTCGTTGATAATTTACGCATTCATATTTGATTCAATTCGAAATAAATCTTTATATAAATCTGAATTAACGAGATCAATTCTTCTTCCTTCGTTTCTCGATTCATATCACAGAAACGACCTTCTAATTTTAATTTTGATTTAAATAAAAACGAGGAACTCATCCGGAGGAGCCGCTCTTTCTGTCTGTACAACACGGGATTACACGACGTGTAATTAAAACTACACGCTGTGTACTTAGGTTCAACGAACCGACACTGGTCCGCCAAACCACACCATGTGAATTGATTATGCCAAAGTTTTAATCATGCCGTGTTGACCAGAATTGAACGACGTGTGGAAACCGGAATACACGGTGTGTATGTTGGAGCAACACGCCGTGTAGTCCGTTCCGACCCAGGTGAAACTGTGTAAAAAGATATGCCACGTACCACATACATGGGATCCCCAGGCTAGTTACCGCATAAAAAGGAATTACACGCCATGTATGATTCATCTACATGTCGTGTACTCTAAAATTTCCAATGTACAGAAAGCACGCCAAATCCCCAGCATGTACTTTGGATAAAGGGTGAAAAGAAAAATACACTCCGTGTAATTATAAACTACACGCCGTGTACATTCCAGAAATGGAATTTCACCAGGTTTTCTCCAATGTACAATGACCCGTACAAGGAATATTGATGAGAATAATCTCAATGAAATTCAGAAAGGAATTTAAGATAAATAATTGATTAATTATAAGATCATAATTAATTGAATTCGAGTGTTCCTTATCTTAAATAAAAGAACGATTAAAATAATTTTAATTAGAAATATGCATAAATGTCGTTGCATACTATGGATGATCATGATCTAGACCAAAGAACCTTTTTATGTTTATGGTATCATTTAAATTTATTTAATTTAAATTTGTTGGCATGAGAGCCTTCTTCCAATAAAATGCAGGGCATGTGTGCCCATGGTTTCTTTAATGTTAATCCATGTAATGGAGGATCTCCCACACCAGAGGAGACAGTTCAGATCCCGAAGTCGAGGTGAAACCGACACAAGAAGATACAAAGGTCGATAGGTGGGAGCTGCAAAACATGAAGCATCAGGTTCAAGGTGTTTTCCCTAGGTCAGGGGTAACTTATCAAAACCGCTAGATGAGCTAACCAAATAGAATCTCATGATCATGCCATCTTATTTTATTTATGTATGATTGCATGGTTTATTTATTATGCATGTGTTGTTGTGATCACATAATTGATAAAATGAACAATCATGCAAAGATGGAATAAAATAAAAACCGGACTATGCGTAAACATTATCGGAACATGGTTAATAACTTAAGCAATCATCACTTAATATTAACATGCATGTGATAATGCAAAGATACACATAATGAATAAAATCCCTCAAATACCATATTAAGTCAGACCAAGCCTTCCGTTACTTGATTTAGGTCAAGACTCGATATAACAATGTGTTTGACCAACCCTTGTTGGGACACATACTTTTATAAAAAAATCCCTTATGAATGGTTTCAGGTTGACTTAACCATATTACATCAAGAGAAGTAGACCATTCTAGACTTGATATAATATTGGAGGCAAGAGTTGAGGATATCCAAGTCAGGATTTCAGGATTGGGGAGTCCACACAATAGATCAAGGAACTATAAAATCATAGTTGGAAAAAACCCGCCTACCTAAATACCTTCAAATAGCTTGAACTACCCTTGTTGGGGTTATGTGAAGGGAAATATGGATCCTTGCCACTAGAATGTCAAAGCAACTGGACACTCAGAGTTCAATGGTGAGGCCCATTGGGACTTGATAAAATAGTGGGAGACTTAATAAAATTTATTATTTCTCATAAAATGTAATCAAGAAAGTACTGATGAATCTTCTATTTTAAATTGTAGAATCAATATTACAAACACATCAACAACATTTTCTCTACGATAAATTCTGGATAAAGACAACATCCTCACCAGCAGTATCTTTCAGGAATGGTTTAGGTGCCTTCGGGTTATCCTACTCCATGAACGGATGTTTTATGTGCTGGAGTCCTCACTTCCTGTTATTCCTACCCCTGGGGAAATTGATGATGATTTCCTAGTCTATTATCAACATTTGAATGATGATCTCGACGTTCAATGTTTGATTCTATCATCTATGTCTAGTGAGCTCATGAAGTCTCATGAAGACATAGATGCCTAAAACATTCTCGAGCACCTCCGTGGTTTATACCAGGAGAGAGCAAGACTTGAAAGGTTTGAGATCTCCAAGGCTCTGTTTCAGAAAAAAATCTTACAGTGGGTGCCCCAGCTGGGCCTCATCTAGTCAACCTCATTGGCTACATTGAGCGCTTGGAGGTTCTAGGGTTTATACTCCCTGATGAACTGGGTACCGATCTCATTCTCGCATCACTCCCCCAGAGCTTCTCAATCTTTGTAGTTAATTTCAACATGAACAATATTGAGAAGTCTCTATCTAATATTCTTACCCTTATTCACCAAGTCGACAATGACATGAAGCGTGAAAAGCCTTCGATCCTTATGGTGAATAAAAGGAAAGGGAAGGCAAAGAGCTTTATTCCCAAAGCTTCTTCAAGGCCTTCCAAGAAAAGGAAGATCAAAGGGGTGGCAAAAGAATAGGATGATATTTGTTTTGCATGTGGCAAGAAGGACCACTAGATGAAAAACTGCATCTAGCCAAGGAAGCAAGGGGAAGCTTTAGGTGCGTTTGTTATCAAATGCAATCTATATGTTTCTACTAATTGGGTATCAGATACTGCTTGTGGTGCTCACATCTGTATCCAAATACAGGAACCAAGTGGATTCAGGAAGATTGATCGAGGGGAGGTAGATCTACAAGCATCCAACAGAGCCAGACTCGCTGCTGTAGCTGTCGGAGACTACCACCTCACATTGCCTACCAGGATGGTCTTGGTTTTGAATGGTTGTTATTATGTGCCTTCTATTACTAAAAACATTATTTCAGTATCCAGATTAGAATCTTATGGATTTATATTCATGTTTTGAAATGAATGTTGCTACTTTTATAAATATAGCATTTGTTTTGGTAGGGAACATTTATATAACGGACTTTATGTGTTATACTACACAAACCAAGTAATGGCAATCGATAACAAAGTTAATTCACATGACTCATACCACACCCAACATTGGCATCATTGGCTAGGTCATGTCAATGAGAAACATTGGACAAATTTACATCAAGATGGGTATTTAGATTCTTTCGAACTAAAACCACTTGGTGTATGTCATGCGTGTCTACAAGGAAAAATGACCAAATCCCCATTTAGTGGGAACAGTGAAAGATATAAAGAGATTCTAGAAATAGTTCACATAGATGTGTGTGGACCTTTTCCAGTAGATGCAAGGGGTGGGTTCTCGTACTTCATAACTTTTACTGATGATTTTAGTAGATATGGATATATCTATTTAATGAGGTATAAGTCATATTCTTTTGATCGGTTCAAAGAATACAAGAATGAAGTTGAGAACCTGCTCGGTAAGAAGATTAAGAAACTCTGCTCAGACCGGGAAGGAGAATATCTTAATCAAGACTTCATTGATTTTTTACTGGAGTTTGGGATTCTATCTCAACTCACTCCTCCTTACATACTGCATTGTAATGGTGTAAGTTAAAGGAGGAACCACACCCTGTTGGACATAGTGAGATCAATGATGAGTCATGCGAGTCTTCCATTATCCTTTTGGGGATATGCATTACAAACAGTAGTGCACATACTAAACCATGTACCAACTAAATCGATAAATGGTATTCCATACGAATTATGGAGTGGATGCAAAGCCATGTTATCGAATTTACATGTGTGGGGTATTGAAGCATTTGTTAAGGCCTCTTCAGGTAACAAACTTTCACCCCAAGGCACAAATTGTATCTTTATAGGATATCCCAAGGGAAAAAGGGTATATTACCTATACAACCCCTCAGACAAATAGGATACAGTGGAAAGACACTCCATATTCCTTGAGAGGGATCACATCTCCAAAAGAGATAGTGGGAGTGAGATAGACTTCGATGAAGTCGAGGTTCAAGAAACACATGAGTTGGTACAAGAACATATTCCACAAAACCTCGTGGAAGAACAATCTATTCCAGAGACACAAGAATTGCGTAGGAGCATGAGAGAGGTGAGAGAACCATAACGATATGGTTTTCTTGTCACTGAGGATGGTGAATCATTATTGGTTGACAATGATGGTCCTCTTACCTACAAGGAAGCAGTTGAAAGCACAGATGTTGCTAGGTGGCAAGAAGACATGAATTCTGAAATGGATTCCATGTACCAAAACCAAGTCTGCATTTTGGTAGATCCTCCAGTTTATGTAAAGCCTATTGGTAATAAATGGGTATTCAAAAAGAAACAAGACATGGAGGGGCATGTCAGCACCTACAAGGCATGACTGGTTGCAAAAGGTTTTAGACAACATCAAGGAATTGACTATAATGAAACCTTTTAACTGGTTGTAATGTTGATGTCCATCAGAATCCTATTGGCCATTACTGCTTACCATGACTATGAAATTTGGAAAATGGATTTCAAAACATCTTTCCTTAATGGGAACCTCCATGAAGATGTCTACATGACACAACCTGAAGAGTTTGTGACTCCAAAGGATGCCAACAAGGTATGCAAGTTGGAGAAATCCATTTATGGATTAAAGAAAGCATCAAGGTCATGGATCATTTGTTCTGATGAAGCTATTACGGAATTTGGCATTGTTAATAATGAATGTGAGCCTTGTGTCTACAATAGGTTTAGTGGAAGTGAAATCATTTTCCTAATAGTATATGTTGATGACATATTGCTAATTGGAAACGAAGTACCTGTCTTACAGTCAGTGAAGGAATGGTTGTATAAATGATTCTCCATGAAAGACTTGGGAGAGGTGGCATATATTCTTGGTATCAATATCCATCGTGATAGATCCAAGAGAATGATGGGCCTAAGTCACAGTGCATACATTGACAAGATACTGAAGAGATTCAGTATGGAACAGTCCAAGAAGGGATTGTTTCCAGTGTCACATGGCATTAATCGTTCCAAGAAAATGTGTCCTCAGACACACGAGGAATGAAAGGGGGTGGAAAGGATCCCTTACGCATTCGTGATTGGGTCAGTCATGTATGATATGCAATGTACGAGGCTAGATGTTGCTTACGCATTAAGTGCGGTAGGCAGATATCAAGCTAATCCTGGAGACCGCCATTGGATGGTTGTCAAGACTATCCTTAAGTATCTGAGGCATACTAAGGATATGTTCCTGGTTTATGGAGGAGATAAGGAACTAGTAATCAGAGGACATGTAGATTCTAGTTTCTAGACTGATCAAGATGACATGAAGTCACAGACTGGATACATCTTCAGTTTGAATGGAGGTGCAGTGAGCTGGAAGAGCTCAAAACAAAGTGTGGTGGCAGATTTTACAGCAGAGTCTGAGTATATCGCAACTTCTGAGGCAGCTAAAGAAGCAGTATGGATGCGAAGCTTCATCCAAGAGTTGGATGTTGTACCGAGAATTAATGATCCAATCACACTCTATTGTGATAATACTGCAGCAGTGGCACTTGAAAAAGAGCCAAGGTCACATCAGCAGACAAAGCACATACTTCGGAAGTATCATCTCTTGGGGGATTTTTCTCAGAGAGGTGAAGTTGTAGTGAGTAGTATTTCCATGGAAGACAACGTGGAAGTCCCATTGACTAATTCCTTGACTCAGCAGAAACATGATCATCATGTGTGGTCTAGCGGACTAAAAGTCGTAGGTAGTTGCCTCTAGTCCAAGTGGTAGTTTTTAAGGGTTGGTGTCCTTAGAACCAACTATTTTGTAATTTTTTTACATAAATGATCACTTATTATATATTTTTCATTGTTATGCATGACTTCAATATAATAATGTCCTGGAATATTTGTTGCATTAATAAGGTCATAGCAGATCCTCTCTATAATGAGAACTTGTAAATGCTATAACAATATTCATAAATAATATCCTGCGGTTGGATGACATACTATGATAGGAAACAAAGTATACAGACCATCATGTGTGAGTACTCGTAAGAAGACAAGACTCTCTCTCATGGAGTTCGCACTTGGTAATCTCCAAGATGTGAGATTATGAGAATAGAACCGCCCGTAGTAATTCTACATGTCTTGGTGTCATCAGATATTGTTATGTACGAGCATGTGTAATGGTCCTTAGACAAGAAGATTATCATTAACTCATGTCATGACTCACACACTTAGATTTACTAACGAAAACAGTCATGCAAACAGCTGGTGGGAAGTAAGGTACGTTGGGTGCATCATGAGTGACATGTTGTTAATGGATAAGTCAAGGAAGTAGTTTCCCCTTCCATTTAGGGAAGTTGATATCTCAGCCCGTTGATTGAAATAGAACTATCACATTAACTTCCATGGCCATGGTGTAAACGATGAGTTTATTTCAGGTAGTCAAAGAACGACATATCAAGAATATAGGTTTATGACACTTCCATGAAACCTGCTTGATGATATATTGAGACAAAGGGTATCAATTACACAGTAAGAGTTCGTATGTGGTGATACGTCAATGCGGAGTCATCTTCTTTCTCTTGGGTGCCTTGACCCATTGCTGGACAGTAATCTTGGGCTTTAGGCAAGACTGCCTAATTCCAATGATAAAGAGACATGTGGGTCACAAACTAAGTGTATCCAAGTATCTCAAGTTGAATAATGATTATTCCCGTATGTGATTTAATAATTATTCAAGGAATCCTAAGTTGTTTTTAATGATGGAGGAAAAATAAAATAAAACAAGTACATGTCGTGTATTATTATTACACGCAGTGTAGTTTTATTTTGGAAAGGAAATGAATAAATGAAAACAAGATATACATGTCGTGTACATTTAATGTACACGCCATGTAGTTTTCAATGAAAAATAAGTACACGTCGTGTATTTATTATTACACGCCGTCTAGTTTTTCCAGTCGGGATTTTGAGGATATAATATTGTTTTAAATGATATTTATTATAATCAGCATGGGTGCATGTCAAGGAATTATGTATTTGACGTGGGGGTTTTAAATAAAGTGTCAATGAAATAAATAAAATGTGTAACACATTTATTTATTGTCATAACACTATAACCACACACACCCGATTATAAATATCCTCACAACCCCAACTTTTTTCCGACACACAAGAGAATCATTGTGCACAAAATCTATGGAGAATTCTTTCAAGACTGAAAGAACCTCTTCCTCCAAGAACGCTCTCAAGACCGAGAGAGATCCTCTTCCATCAGATCAAGACGATCTAAGGCAGACAAAAAATGAAAAGGATGAGCCACGCTAGCACAAGGAGAATCCTTTGGCGACGTCCATAGATACGAGGTACACGTGTGGATCACCACAAGAGGGAGTATACACATGGCTTTTGCGATGTAATGACAGATCACATCGACAACATGATCGAGAACATCAACGAATAAAGAATGCCCAAAAGTTATTTCATTATAATTAATTAAATTAATTATAATCAACCTGTAACGATCCTTGTTTGTGGTTCAGGGTAAAACCATATTATTTTTCTTTTTCTATGATTCGATCCGTGGAGACTGACGTTTATCGTCATATTGATCCTGGATTGATCATTGCTAATGTCAAAAAGCCAAGTGGGCACATCCACCCATGCACTTCCGCTGCACCCAGAACCTTCAGAAAGGATCTACCATCTGGTGATATAAAACACACCATACGGTGATACAAATCAACAACTACCTTGAAGGGAACTAACAAGTCCATCTCTAGAATGACATCATATCCTATCATCTCTAGAAAATAGAGGTCCCAACAAAAGTGACACACACCAACCTCTAAGGGAACTCCTTGCACTAACATACACAAGTCGTCCTAGTCCTCAATGATGTATCTATGGTTATGAAATCTAAAAAGAAAATATGTAGAGACCATGACTCTCCACAACAAAAACAATTATAAATCTATGGGAAGTCCCTTTATCGAAAAGAGATGAATATAAAACTGAGGAAACTAGGATCGTACCTCGAACTATAGAGGATTCGAGATCCTTCTTCTACTAGGACTGCTCTGCTTCAATGTCTTGGCCCGCTCCACGACCCTAGGACTCTGCCTGACAAATCTGAGTCGATCCACTCTACTATCACTGATAACATGGTGACTGACCACCACAACCACGACCTCTTCCTTGTCTTGAACAGCCTGAAGAACTCCAGTTCCTAGACTAGTGAGAAACAGGTGATACTGCTCATGAACAAGGGGTCATAGAAGAACCCCTATCACCCATTTCCAGTGAAGAGATATGATATAAACGCCAGAGATCACCCATCTTGCCACAAGATCATAACTCTGTCGGGTCTCTCTTGCACAAAGGTCTAATATGTCGGATCCTTCCGCATTGGAAGCACACCACCAGGATACCGGATGATGCTTCGCACCTACTCTGATCTCCTCTTTAAGACTCTCTACCGCTCTTCATGCTATTACTAGGAGGAATACTAACATTGGATGTCGAACCTCCACGACCCCATACTCCATAATCCCTCAGATTGCACTCTATGATCAGCTCCTAGTTGACGATAGAAGATATCAAATTCAACATGAAGAATTTAACATACAATAGGATGTCGTGCCTTAGACCATCCTCGAAATTCCAAGCAAGGAATAACTCATTACCTTCAGGAATATGTGTGAAACACCGCAACTCAGTAAAAGGAGACGAGTACTCTTAACAGAAAGAGTATACTACTCCAGACTCATAAACACCATGGATAGATCAGCCCTCAAGGTCTCTGGGTACAATTAATCATAGAATATGTGCTGAAACGCATCCCATGTCATACTCTATTGGTGTCCTGGCTATGAGATCACCTCCAACCACATCATGGCTGAGTCTCGGAGCATATAGGTAGCGACCTTCATACTCTTCTCTGGATGTATCTCCAGATCCTTGAATATTGTCAGTGTGGCCTCTAACCATGATTCTACAGGCAGGGTTCCTCAATCCCTTGAGAAAGTAGTAGGATGCTACTACTGAAAGACCCGCTTCAATTCTGGAATCAACGGGGTAGGAGATGATGCTCCATGAAAAGTATGCAACGTCCTTAAAAATCCTTCATTGAACTATGTGTTAGCCCCTATTCCAGGTATAATGGATGGTGCCAAGGCTGGATGAACATGAGGATTTGCTAGATGTCCTTGATCAGCCATATCTGGTGTCTGATCACCATCTAGAAACTGGAAAACAAAGAGAGGATGTCTCGGTGGAATAATTCCGAAAGGTCAAATACACACAATAGATCAGAATTATCATGCACTGAAATCATAAGAGTACAAGAACGGAACAGGAGAAAAAAATTCTTGTTTTACCAAACAAGAGTACACAGCGTGTATAAACACTACCCGGTGTGTTCCCTTAATCCATTCACATGGGTGTGTACTTCTTCCATAATTGGTCATGTAACTCCCCAATCACATAGCGTGTTGTCCTTACACACGGCATGTACTTGAACTATAATCCCCCTCCCGAGTCTCCTTACAATATTAAGCCACACAATCATCTTAATCCTAGACTACATGGAATGTACTGGACAAGTTACAGTGACCTGTGTTGTTAGAAACATGGCTGGCTACATGGTTCACTCTACACGACGTGCTCTAGGTGGACATGGCTTGTACAAGAAAGGATAACACCGACCAGTGTTGTTCGTGACACGACTGGGTACCTATGTCAGACTACACAGTGTGTTCAAAGACGACACGATGTCTATAGGATTATGATTTATCCATCTATGTTCTTCATTACACGGTCGTGTACTTAGTTTATATGACACGACATGTTCAATAATGAAACGACGTGTATATATCTTGTTTCCCTCATCTGTATCTTTAGTCACATGGGTAGAAACACTGTCACCACAACACGGTTTGTACATACTATACACGCTGTAATCCTGCGAGAGTTTTGACAACCCCATGTCCCTTCCCACACAATCAGTGACACAATTATACACTACATGGCATGTATTAATAATTTACACAACATGTATTCTGGGTTTTTTCAGACAGTAGCCATTGAAACTACATCGGAGCCCAGAAAACATTGAAAAAAAAAGCGTTATGGTTCCGAATTATGATCCGTGAGGGCCCATACTCCCCATGAATCAGGTTTTGACATCCTATTAATGTTATATACAAGGGAAACAAGTTAATGACCCACCAAATTCTGATTCATGAGGACCCATAAAACCTCAAGAACCCAAATTTGGTGTTCATCCAAACAATGCCTTACACAATGAAATACATATCAATAGCATCATTCTATCAAGGAATCTATCACAACATCATGCATATTCTACTTAAAATCTATCTAAACAATATGAAATTTCTAATGCACCCTAAATGGAATAGTAAGAATGAATGACATGTGATCTCTGGAAACAACATATACGATTCATGAGATGGCATACACTAATCTACTTGGGTTGTGACAGAAATAGAACCCCAATAACATCAACAGTAATAGCTCAAAGCATGTGATCCACCCAACGGTGAAAATCAATCAACTGTGAAATTCCAAAAGAAGAAAATTTCATTAACGAGGTAAATTTTCTTTTCGAGGTACATGGGTTAGAAACTTCCAGGAACAACTTATTAGAAAGTATCTATTTCATCATATCCCTAACTAGAGGCTCCAAACTATAAGGCAAGAGAAAATAATTCCTCTGATACCACTTAGTAACATCCCTATTCTGGAAGTCACCCTGAGGCGCCCCATACCTGGTTTGTCAAATGGCCTCAAGCGCATCACCCCGAACACCAGAGGCTACCAACTAGCAGCGAGGGCCTTTTGATTGATAGTGGGGAAACTATGCCCTCATTGGCAGATTACACAGTGGAAGAGAAACAATATGAAATAGCGGAAGGAAAAATAATTCATTCAAATGAAATCAGAAGATGACTAAAAGTAAGGAACAAATGAATCACATATATATAAGTGATTCATGACACGTATGTCTAGAAAAGAAACCAAACATATCACAATGATGGAATAAAAAATATTATTAAACCAAAGTAAAAAAAAGATCCATTTGATCAGATCCTCAGCATCACAAGCCGAAGCTTGGTTCCATGCTCTCTATCTCTACATCAAGTCAAGTATCTGAAGAAGAAGGGCACTTTCCATTATCTATATTTGATGAAATATAATCTGTTTGGGTCCAAAAGCATGACCCAAGTAGGGTGTGAGACTAAATCCTAGTAGGCAACCACACGAAGATTTCTGCCTAATAGTCACTGAATATATGGTAGATAAATGTATAAAAGTACTAAATATTAATGTAGTCAGTAGTCAAAAATCCACAGTAACAGTATCAAGAAACATCATAACACTTATAGGTAACACTCTGGTAAGTACTCACAGCCATCCCCTCTGGTCCAACCTAACAAGTACAAGCAACCCTCTAGTAAGTACACTTTGTCTAATCCCTATGGTTCTGTCGTAAGAATTCATAAATACTCTATGATTAAGAACTCTTAGTCAATTCCCCTTATAGTATAAAGTAGTCATGGACTCTCTGAGGAAGCCCACAAGTTCAATTCCTCTTATAACCCCAATTTCAAGATACTCTCTGAGGAAGCTCACTCTGTCAAATCCTCTAATATCCCCAGGTTGTTCACAGACTCTTTAAGGTATATCACCTAGTCAATTGCAGATATAGTCTGTAGTGGTTCAAGGTAATTAAAATAAAAACAAAGTCTCTCTGAGGAGGCTCACATTGTCTATCCCCTTATATTATATAAAGATAAAAGGCTATCCGAGGAAGCTCACACGTTCTATCCCCTTACAGTCTATAATGTCCATAGACTCTCTGAGGAAGCTCACTCGGTCTATCCCCTTATAGTATATAATGTCCAAAGACTCTCTGAGGAAGCTCACTCGGTCTAACCCCTTTTAGTCTACAACACCTGGTTCTCCTGGCCCCGTGTTATTCAACATATAGTAATGTAATATGCCCATTGTAAACCTATATAACTACAAGGATAACTAGTCTATAGCATCTGAAGAATGTTAGAAAACAACAATCCTTCCTATGACCACAACGCATGGAAAACCGGTAAACGACCAATAGGCTAAACAGGACCAACGGTCGAAAACAGAACAGAGCATGGGAAAAAATCCAAGGAATACAAGTACAACACTATTCAAAACCAGATTACCTCTACAATATAATTCAATCATGGGAGGAAAACTGTAGGGGTAAAAATGTAAACATGCAATACTCGTTCAAATGTATTGGTGTAATTTGCACATAATGCTCAAAGAATATGAACAAAAATGCACAAACCACCTACCTCGGTGTTAGGAGATCGCTGTACGTGAACCGTGAAGAATGAATCACCTTATAACACCGATTAAATTCAAAAACATCTAAAACACTCAACCCACGATAACTTGTGAAAAAGAAGAAATCATGGAATGAAAATTAAGAAGAAGGAAAAGCTCATCATTGTAGTTACAATGCAATAGACAATGGTCGATTCGGAGAATAGATGAAGTCTCAGGGTCGTGGAGATGTTTAAGCACCGTAAAGTTTATCCCGGCCGAAAGGGACGTAGAATAAGTCCCTTCTTAGGGTTAGACGTGACCCCGGTCTGTTTAATGAAAAAATCAAAATACACGGTGTGTAGTTTTGAATTACACAACATGTAATTTTATTTTATTTACTCCACATTAGGAAGCCTCCATTTCACCCCAACACGGCCATGTGGGTGGCCCGTTCAATCCAATCACACGGTCTCTAATGGAAAGGAAGTACAAGGAATGTATGCATAAAGTACATGACGTGTACTTCAAAAATTTCCATAATTTCCTTTTTTGTTTGAAAATGACCAGAAAAAGAATAACATACCTGAAAGGAGGATCTAGGTTTTATTAGAATCAATATTATCCCCCGGATGACTAGTTCCATCAATGAGAGTGGGATGTAATATACATTGATGCTTCATACAATGCCACAAAGGTAGATTATACAGAACAACACCAAGATCCGTGTGATATGATTTGCAGAAACCAAAGACTTCAATGGATGGAAACCATATTATTCCAACACAAATAGACAGTAAAGATATCATTATCAAAGACTGGGTGTCTCTTATCGAAATCCTTCCATGAACAAGAGTCTTTCGTGTGGGTTAACATATCACATTCATGATTTCATTCTGAATGCCAACTAATAAAATAAGAATCATTAGATGACAAAAAAAATTTTCAACCTCATCATTAGAGGAAGGTATCACATTTTATTTATGGAAATCAGTTTCCCTATTTTTCTTTATGATTTGGATGAGTCTATATTCCATGTTCTATTTCCACCTTGAAGCACCACATACAGTTAAAATATCCAAATGGGAAGTTTTTTTCCTAAACAAAATACATTTGTTTGAACATGCATCTATGGTCTCATATGTAAATAATAATATCAATGTCAACACACGAGCATGAAAATGTGACTCATGAATCATTGTGTCGACTGGAAGAACCTATTTCAATAACATCAATAAGATTTCAAATGATGTGTCAAAACATTGAATCGAAGTCTTCAAATGCAACAACTCCACAATAAATTACAATTTATTATTGGTTGTACATCCATGATAAAATTCTATTTTTTCATCATCATATACATCATAAAACCTCCTTGAATCACAATTTTCAAAAGAGCACAGATTTATCACACTGTTCTCCACATTCTGGACGTCAATGCCTTCAAAAGACAACCCACATACCAATTGACTACGAATTTCATGAATTGGATCATTCATTCTCACATAATCATCCATATTAACGACTTTTGTATTTTCACAAAAAATATATTTATCCCCATGATGTTTACAACTCTAATAATTTTTCCAAAATCCGTTCATGAATAGGTGCTCCCATATGGTATCTCGTGTGAATTGATATCCGTTAGCACATTTTCTACATGGAAAACTTATAAAGTAACTTTGCAATCCACTATTTAACCCAATAAATTACATAATTCTCTTGAAATATTCACTATATTAGAATTGGATGATCAATCCAACACTTATCCATAATAATATCTGTATAACAAAAATTTACACAAGATATAATATTACAAGAATTTTTAATATCAAATATACTTAAAATAATGACTTGCCAATTTCATGTAGACCTTTGATAAAATAAAAAATTTATATAAATAAATAATTAATATAATAATTGATAATGGAATGGAAGTGAATTATCATGTCGTCGCCACCATGTTAGTATGGTAAATAAAATGATGATTCTATATTCACGATACTATATTGAGAATTAATTTGGTCTATAATTAACCGAAGAGTAAACATTGTTAAATAAAGGGATATTATAACCATCTTGCATTTGGGGTAGATTAATCATATCTTCAAATACCAATCTTGAACTATAAAACATATAGACTAAGTTAATACATACAAATAAGACAACAAAAATAAGTTCTGATTAATGTGCCCGAAATCAATAAGTGATGGAAAAACATCTCAAACTCAGAGAAACTATATCTTTGAACCAATAATTTCTCACTACCTCTTGGATTAACACTAACTTTGTGTCAGGAGAGGTAGTAAAAAATTATTCATAAAATGTAGAAATCAATATATAATTTATTTGAAAATATTTAAAATAAATCAAGGATAACATAAATATATACAACTATATAAAATAATACCAATCTATCATCACATATGTTATCAATAGAAAATGTGTAAGACAATGAATGGGATGCCCCATGCTGGATCACAGGGCCCAAGATAGTGTTAATGATGGCCTCAAGTAGTTATCCACTTATTCAAGTAGTTTGTTACTAGTAGTAAGGGTCTAAATGTCATTCGTGCAGAAAATTTACCCTTTGGTATCAATAATGAAAAGGATAAACCATAACATAATAGATTAAATAAAAAATGAAATTGATAATAGGTGGTTGGTATCTCATGTCAAATAGTAAAAACCAAAAAACCCAAAAGTGTTAGGTCAATATATGTGATAGAGATAACAAGAATGTTAAAAAATATGGATAAATCACACTAAATTCCATACCAATTCAACCACTAAACAGCATTCTCTGTCTCCAATCCTCTATCATCAGTGTCATTCCCTTATATCCCAGATTATGAAGGCTTCAAAAGAATCGAGATGCCCATGCATGGTTGGAAAATCAAAGTAGTAGGAAACAACCAATTGATTCATTTCACATGTGGAATGGTATAATATATTACGTCGTGATAACAAATAAATGTGCCTGAAATAAAAAAACTGCCATGTTCGGAGTGGCCATGAACTAAACAATATTTGGGTTTGTGATGGAAATGTAGTTATAACCAAATTCATGAACTTGGACAATGAAACGGTCATATCAAGTATTAAAAAACATAAAAAAGTAATGAGTATCATTTCAAACCATATAAGGACATCAAGCCACATATCTCTCAAAATTAATCCATATGGCGAACACATTTGTACACTCCCTTGGCCATTGTATCCCAAAACTACATCTCTAGTCATGTCCTTGAATACCATCATGCTCTATTGTCACTATAAGGATCAGATAACATAAGTCTACCATAACAATATGTGAGGAAAAAATTACAATATACCCAATCATCTATCTCAATCCATTATTCATGGAATATACATAATCTAATCATGCTACCATTTAAGGGATATTGAGCCACGATGTGTACACTAGTTACATTGGTACCATGCACAAAACAAAAAAATATAAATGACACAAAGGACGTCACATTGAAACATGGAATATCATAAAATGGGTGATCATATAATATTAAAAATAAAATATACTATCGAAACCCATGTGATCAAAATCAATCATGGGTATCATGGGCTATGTAAGCACACACATGTGGTCAAACATCAATCATTTACTCATGGGATACCCACACATAGAGACATTTGATAAACTGTAGAATGGTATAAATCAAATAACAACACAAGATAACATCAATAAAATAATCATATACATGGACTCTGCCATGTATGTAACTTCGAACCTCAAAAAATGGATAAAGTCTTCTCATACACACACTATCATCCCACACTGTTTCATAATTATTCATTCACACAAATGGGTATACACATGAAGATCCATTTCCACGATTTTTATTCACACAAAATATTAATATAATCTTCATCCGTGAAAATTTTTTGCAATAAATTGCCCAAAATTAAAACCATAAAATAAAAATTCTGGAAAACTTGATAGCGCGACAAATTCGTAACTGAGGGGAGCTAGAGGTGGGGGTACAAGGGAGTGAAGGGGTAGATGAGGGGAGCCGGAGTTAGAGGTTCTGCGGAGAGGGACGAGACAGGCACCAAAAAAATTATGGAGCTAGAAGAGGAGGCATTGATGTTTGTGGAAGTGCACCGAGGGAGGGGGCATGCGGTGAAGCGAGGGAGGGGATGAGTGATGGCGTCTGCGGGTACCAGAGACAGAGGCAGTGCAGCATCACTGGTGTGGTGTTGCAGTTATAGTGATGGATGGGAGGCGGTGCGGGGTAGCTAGAGGTAGAGGCAGTGCGATAGGTAGGGGATGAGTGCATGTGGGGGTAGGGTTTGGGATCGGGGGGAGGGGGAGGTGGGGAGCCGAAGTATTTTTTTAAGATGCCTTGCGACCGTCGTTGGATGTCGCTATAGGGCACCAATAGCAATCGCTAAACGCAATCTCCTATTTAAGGGGCCTCCAAAACCCCATTTTCTAGTAGTGTATTGAAAATAAAATATGTTTTTAACCTTTATAATTTTTATTAACTGTTATAATTTCTTAATTTAATTAAATATATTCATATTTAAACATGTATAAATAAATATCATAATTGAATTTAATACAAAAATATTATACAAAAATATAATATAAATTAATACATTTTTTAAAATCCTAAAAATAGAGCGATGATATAAACCAATAAATAAAAATAAATCAATAAGCTTCAATACATGTGCACATATATGTACACAATATAAATATACAAATATAGATAACACATACACATACACATCCACATAGGCATAGGCATACGAACATACACATACATACAGTATCATATGAATGCATGATCAAACATACATATTTATACATACACATATATACATACAACAGAAACATAATCAAATACCTATACACATACTCATACTCATACACATACACATGTTCATACACAAAAAAATGTGTATGCATACACATACACATGCATTTGCAAATACAAACACATCCCTATAATTACATCCATGTGTATGCGTATAAATACACATCTATACATATGAATATACACACACATTCAAGACTTACATACACATATACACATATTAATGATCATAAACATGTATATATAACTAAAGATGTGCATTCACATATTCATACATGCATATATACATAAACATACTGATATATACATACACATACTAATACATATACACATACACATACAAACACATTCACATGTACAAAATAAAACACACACACTTGCATATACACACATACATACACATGTTCACATACAGATACATACAATAAATATTTATAAATACATACACATACACTTACACATACACAATCAGACACACCCACACATATATAAATTTATACGTACACATAAATGAACTTGTACACGTATGAATAACATAGACATACAATTACATACATGCCTATGCCTGAAAATAGACTCAAACATGCAGTAAATGAACTTACTTAAACACATGCGCACAAAAAACACAACACAACACAAGAGATGCATACATAAATAACATTTACATAAATACTCCCATACAGACAAACATATACAAATCCCTATACATATACTATTGAATCATTTATTTTAATATAAATATAAAAATTCAAATAATAATCACACATTTGGATAAATATATTCATTTATATATAATATACGTATTTTAATAAAATATTGATGAATTATATTTATATTAATTATATAATCATTTCTCAAATAATGTATTTAAATATTCTATTATACATTTTCCTTGACTAATATTGTCACGACCCGACCTCGGGGCCCGTGCCGTGACTACCCCAAGCCCGCCTTCCATAGGCCAGGGGCTGGCGACTAGCACCAAGGCGTAAAATCCCAGTAAACAGGGAAGGCATTGCCTTTATAAGTGACAACCACACAGAGTCAGCAAGCGGAAAGTAAAGTGCAGAAAAATAAAGGGGGGCCAGAAATACAAGCCCAACTGTAAAGTACAACTGAAAAAGTAAAGAACATCAACTGAAGAAAAGACGGCGGCCTCGTGTCGTCCACTGGAAATCCCACCTGAAGGGTGGGTACAGATAGCCTCCAGGATCCTCGGGTCCCACGTCCGCTCCGAGCACGTCCCGCCCAGTGGTCCACCTCCAGGTACCGTCCTGCTCCACGCCCCAACCGTGATCAGCGCTGTCCGTCGTCTGCAACCAACACAACAAGGTGCGGGCATAGCCCGTGCAGGGGTGAGTATAAGCTACTCAGTAAGGACCCCGAGACCACCGAAGGTCTCCCGAAATCCACAAAGGATATAGAACAAAAGAAAGATGCAATCACGAAGTAACATCTGACTCGACTTAGGTATATGCCCATACATATACCTAAGTCCCCAATTCTAGCTCTGCTCACGAGCTCAAGAACAACTCAATCCACAAAGGAAATCAAGACTCAAATCCACAAGGAGAGTAAACAGTAAATCCACATAGGATAGTTCAACACAATCCACAAAGGAGAGTAACATAAGATTCAGCTCAACCAGGTATACTTTTTCAGATGACGTCAAAGACGATCACTGATCCGTCTATGTCGTCGGACCCACGAAGGATCGATAGGTACTAACCCCCGCAGAAGACCCACAGAGGATCGGGCTCACACAGAACCTGTAGGCAGTGGCTCACACAGAACCGGTAGTAAGGACCCACGTAGGATCGGGCTCACACAGAACCTGTAGCACTGATCCACGTGGGATCGCTGA
Source organism: Viscum album (assembly GCA_963277665.1). Lineage (NCBI taxonomy): Eukaryota > Viridiplantae > Streptophyta > Magnoliopsida > Santalales > Viscaceae > Viscum > Viscum album. The sequence continues at coordinate 5,604,581 of OY728121.1, read as the reverse complement.
GTGCAGTAGTCGACGCAATCCACTGAGGATCTCTGCACAGTCGTCGCCGCAGTCCACGAAGGATCTCTGCCCTGCCGTCATCGCAGTCCACAGAGGATCTCTGCTCTGCCGTCGTCGCAGTCCACGGAGGATCTCTGCTCTGTCGTCGAAGTCACAGCCAGCGCTAGGGTTCCCGCACATAGCGAGCTCGTTTAGGAGGGTCCGCTCCACGAGCCGAGAGGCTGATACATCAACTGACACGTAGTCCGAAGTTGATGTATCCAAAAGTTCCGTATCGACAACAGGATCTCAACGCAACAGACGGCGCGTCAATCGGACGCCCGGTCTGAGAGTTATTGGCATTTTCGTCCCAGGGGCCCGGTTGGTTTTTAGAGTAAAACCAACCCGACCGTACACCGCCTGTATCCGATCCTCGGGCGGAGTATGCCAAAAGTTCCGTCTCACTTAGAAGAAACTACCACAGCTGACGGTACGTTGATCGGACGTCCGTAGCTCAAGTTATGAGCGTTTCCGCTCCGAGGGCCCGGTTGGTTTCGTGTACGAACCAACCCGGCCAAACCCAAAGTCTTCCGAAACCTTGAGTATAATATACTGAAACGACCGTCTCGATCCAAGGATCACGTAGCCGCTGACGGTTCGTCAATCGGAGGTCCCAGGCCCATGATATGGGCGAAAGACCGAAGAGGGCCCGAAACGGGGGTTCTGGGCCCGGGGCGACCCGGCCCGAACCCCCCCCCCCCCCCTGGGTCGGCCGAACCGGGTCGGGCCGGGTCCGGTCCAGCCTGGGCGCGGCCCGGCCGACCGGACCGGCCGGCTCGGCCTCGGCCGGGCGGCCGAGTGAGCCGCCGCGGGTCAAACCCGCGGCTTTGGAGAAACGCGGCCCGCGCGGGCCGCGTGCTGGGTGGCCGGACCGCGGACGCGGTCCGGCGGTTCGCCGCCGCCGCGGCTCGGCCGCGGCGGACTCCTCCGGCGGCGCGCCGGGCGCCGCCGCCTCCGGTCGCCGGCGCCGCCGCCACCTTCCGCGGGCCGCCGGAGTTGCTCCGGTGGCCCGTTTTGCCTCCCGTCTGCGCCATTGTTCCTCCCGGGACGCGTCCTTCACTGCGGAAATCAACAAATGGCCCTTGCGTCGTGCTTTTGCCGTCGCCCGCCGAATCCACACAAAAAGGAAGATCGGCGGAGGGTTGCCGGGTCTTGTTCGTTAGACCCGCACCCTCCGCGTTAGTCATAAACAACGGGAGAAACAAGAAACGACCAAATCAACAATTTTAAATAAATTTAAAATTGTTCCGTGATCGGTTCCTTATTTTAGAAGAAATAAAATCACAGGAAAGGAAAATATTTCAAATCAACCCTTACCTCGCAGCTGTCGTTGCCGAACGAGGGATCGTCGCGGGATTGCTCGTCGCGGAAGAAGGGGGATCGTCGCGTCGTCGCGGTATCTGGCGTCGCGTCGCCAATCTCCGGATCAAGAACAAACGGATTTAATTAATTAAATCCGTTGCCATGAAATTAAAAAGGGAGAATTAACGATCCGGTTCTTACCTTAGTTGCCGAACGAGGATCGGCTGCGGAAGAAGAGGCGTCGCCGAAGAACGTCGCGGGTAAAGCTCGTCGACGTCGCAGATCTCAGTGTGCGTCGTCGAATTTCGGTCACCGGCGTTCTTCGCGTTCTTCGCGTTCTTCGCGTTCTTCGCGTTCTTCGCGGGGAGATGAAGAAACAAGATCCTCTCAAATCCTTTCAATGGATTTTTAGGTTGGTCTTATTTTAAAAACATGCCATCACACGAAACCGGTTAAAAAACGATCCATCAATTCGAAAGAAACGACCCATTTAATTCACGAAAGAAACAGTCCATTTAATTTACGAAATAAACCGCCCAATTAAATGGTCTGTTAAGAATTAAAGAAAACGCGTCGGTTGACTTTTCAGTTACCTTGACGGGTTTTCGCGGGTGCGTTACTTAGCGAAAGAAACGGCGGAGCTCGTGCGGGCCCCACCTCACAAATATCCTACCAAGGGGGTAGGATATTTCTGGATAGCATCCTATCCAGTTCAACTCAGTTCAAGCCATCTTTAAGTGGCTTCAAGTGGCTTCCAAGCAGCTTAAGTGAAATAAAATAAAGTTGTCGCACAAACTTTATTTTATTTCTGACTTAAAGCCCCAAAATTTAAAAACCACGTCTGAGCAAACGCAACTCCGGAAGAGGCGTTTCTAAGCAAATACCGGCGCTGCGATTTCATCGGTGCCCTCAGAATTCGATTCCGGGCACCGGTTCAAAAGATAGAAAAACCCGCTCGTCCGTTCACTGAACATACCCGAGCCAAACTTCGGAAATTGATTTCGGGCACACCGGACCTCGGAATCAGGTGCCGTCTGAAGCTGCGCTCTTGTAAAATTCCAAAGAAAATTAAGAAAAAAAAATTACCTTGAAATTTGCGGGTCTTTACATTACTCCCACCTCAGGGCTTTACGTCCCCGTAAAGATACATCAAAAACTAGGGGAACAAATGGGGGTACTGAGCACGCATCTGAGCCTCCCGCTCCCAAGTGCTCTCCTGGAGGTTCCCGTGCTGCCATCTGACGCGCACAAGAGGAATCGACCGCCCACGTAGGACCCGCTCCTGTCGATCCTCGATCTCCACTGGGACCTCCGCAAAAGTCGCCCCATCGTCCACGTCCAGCTCCCCAAGGTCGATGATGTGTGTCCGGTCATGTACGTATCTCCTCAGCTGAGACACGTGGAAGACGTCGTGCACCCGGTGCAACTGAGGTGGTAGAGCCAGGCGATAAGCCACCTCTCCTATCCTGCTGAGGACCTGGAAAGGCCCGATGAAGCGTGGAGACAACTTGCCGCCTCTGCCAAATCTCCGTAAACCACGTCGAGGTGAGACACGCAAAAAGACGTGGTCGCCATCCTCGAAATCCAGTGGCCTCCGCCTCCTGTCAGCATATGACTTCTGCCGGCTCTGAGCTGTCCTTGTCCTCTCCTGGATGATCTGGACCTTCTCTGTCGTGGCTCGGACCATCTCTGGTCCCACGAGTGCTGACTCCCCAGGGTCTGTCCAGCACAACGGTGATCTGCAGGGTCTGCCGTACAACGCCTCGTATGGTGCCATCCCGATGGTGGAGTGGTAGCTGTTGTTGTACGCGAACTCCACCAAGGGTAGGTGGTCCTCCCAGCTGCGACCAAAGTCGAGAACACATGCACGGAGCATGTCCTCGAGTGTCTGTATGGTCCTCTCATTCTGACCATCCGTCTGAGGGTGGAAGGCTGTGCTCAGATGGAGCCGCGTCCCGAACGCCTCCTGCAACCCCTTCCAAAGCCGGGAAGTGAAACGAGCATCTCGATCGGAGACGATAGACGATGTCACACCGTGAAGCCGTACGATCTCCTGAACGTAAAGACGTCCCAAGCTCTCCACTGAGCCCTGCTCTCTGATGGGTAAGAAGTGTGCCGACTTGGTGAGTCGGTCGACAATCACCCAAATGGAGTCGTGACCTCTGGATGTGCGTGGAAGTCCAGTCACGAAGTCCATAGATATGGCATCCCACTTCCACTCCGGGACCTCCAAGGGCTGTACCAAGCCTGCTGGTACCTGATGCTCTGCCGTCACCTGCTGGCAGGTGAGGCATCGTGAAACGAACTCTACCACCGCTTTCTTCATGCCCGGCCACCAGTGCTGTCGTCTGAGATCCTGGTACATCTTCGCCACTCCGGGATGCACCGCCAAGGGAGAAGTGTGAAACTCTCTCAGCACCTCCTCTCGTAAAGCGACTGGTACGAATGTACGTCCTCTGAAAAGGATGTCGTGCTCTGCTCCAAGGGAGAAGCCATCAGGCGCCCGACCTGAGGATATCAGTGCACGCCGGGTCTCACAGTCAGCATCCTCACGCTGAGCCTCTCTGACCCGCTGTAGAAGTGGAGGAGAGACTGTGAGAGACTGAAGAAAGGCTTCTCCGTCTCTATCCACAAAGGATATCTGTAAGGAGGCTAGCTGCTCCGTCGCATCCTCAAGTAGCTGAATGCCCGTCCTCCTGCTGAGGGCATCGGCTACCACGTTCCCCTTCCCAGGAGTATAGACTATCTCAAAGTCATAGTCCTGGAGGAACTCAAGCCATCTCCGTTGTCTCAGGTTCAGGTCCTTCTGAGAGAAGATATACCTGAGACTCTGGTGGTCAGAAAAGACTGTGAAGCGCTCGCCCATCAGATAGTGCCGCTAAGTCTTCAGAGCGAAGACCACTGCTGCCAACTCCAGGTCATGAGTGGCGTAGTTCTGCTCATGCGGCCTCAACTGACGTGATCCGTAGGCAATCACGGCCCGCTCCTGCATCAGGACGCACCCGAGTCCAGTCCATGATGCATCGCAGTAAACTACGTATCAAACTCCCTCCTCAGGCAACCTCAAGATAGGTGCGCTGGTCAATCTCTGCCTCAGCTCCTGGAAGCTCTGCTGACATCTATCTGACCACACGAAGGGTTTCCCCTTCTTCGTCAAGGCTGAGAGTGGTGCCGCAACTCTGGAGAAGTCTGGCACAAATCTCTGATAGTATCCGGCTAGGCCCAAGAAGCTCCGCACCTCCGTCACGCTCCTGGGTGGCTCCCAAGCTAGCACTGCCTCGATCTTCGCGGGATCCACTGCAACTCCCGCCTCAGAGATGACGTGCCCCAAGAAGTGGACCTCACGTAACCAGAACTGGCATTTTGAGAGCTTGCCATAAAGCTGGTGCTCTCGGAGAGTGTCTAGCACAACTCGCAGGTGGTAGGCATGCTCCTCCTCAGTCGTCGAGTATACCAAAATGTTGTCAATGAAGACCACGACAAATCGGTCAAGGTATGGCTGGAAGATCCTGTTCATGAGGCTCATGAACACTGCTGGTGCATTGGTTACGCCGAACGGCATAACCAAGAACTCATAATGGCCATACCGACACCTGAAGGCCGTCTTCTGCACGTCCTCGTCTCGAACTCTGAGCTGATGATAGCCTGACCGGAGGTCTATCTTCGAGAACCACCGCGCTCCCTTGAGCTGATCGAAGAGGTCATCAATCCGTGGCAGCGGATACTTGTTCCTCACTGTCACCTGGTTCAGGCGACGATAGTCGACACACAGTCGCAAGATCCCGTCCGCCTTCTTGGCGAACAATATCGGGGAAGCCCAGGGTGAAACACTGGGTCGGATAAACCCCTTGTTCTGCAAGTCCTCCAACTGTACCCGCAACTCTCGAAGCTCGGCGGGGGCCATCCGATATGCTGGAGTAGATATCGGGGCTGTCCCGGGGTACAAGTCGATGTAAAAGTCTACCTCTCTACAAGGAGGTAGCCCTGGAACGTCGTCGGGAAAGACGTCCACGTACTGGTCCACCACTGCAGGAAAAGCCGGACTCTGCACGTCCACTGCTCCTAGGATGAGGCTAGCCAACTGATGAGAGATGGGCTGCACTCTCCTCCGCGGAAGTCCATCCTGTGCTGCAAAGGTTCCCTTCTCGCCGGTGAAGGTAAACCTGCTCCCGTCGGTGCGAACACATCTCACCTTGCGCCTAAAACAGTCGATCTGGGCATGAACCGTGGATAGCCAATCCATGCCCAAGATGACGTCGTAAGGCCTCGACGCCGCTACAAGGAGATCCCAGCCGAAGCTCTCGCCTCCTAGAGTAAGCTCACACTGCCGGCACCAGTGCGTAATCGTCGAGTCTGCTCCCGTAGGAGTCTCTAGCCGTAAGGATCGAGCCAACGGCTCAGTCGGAATCTCCGAGATCCGAACAAGGGCAGAGGCTATGAAAGAGTGACTCGCTCCTGTGTCTATAAGTACTGCAACAAGGGTGGAATAGACACAGATCGTACCTCGAATCATCTCTGGAATGTCAGGGTCGTAGGCCTCCACTGCCTGGAGCTGGGCCTTCCCCTGCCCACCAGCTCCCTGTGGTCGAGGTGGCCCTCCTGGTGGTGGTGGGGGTAGAGCCTGGAAGCGTCGTCCACCACCAGCTGCTCGGCCAGCTCCTCTGCCTCGTCCGCCTCCTCCCTGCGGACCGCCACGGTCGACCCTCTGCCTCTGCCTGGGTGGCCCCTCCACCGTCTGCTGCTCCTCTGATCGGCGAGTCGGGCAGTCACGAGCCATGTGACCCTGCCCGCCGCAGGAGTAGCACAGCCTGCCTCTCGGAAGGCTGGCACTCTGCTGTGTGCCTCGTACTGGTGAGCCGGTGTCCTGAGGCCGTCTGCGTGGGGGTCTGGTCTGCCTGGACCCGAGAGTCATCCGTCGGCTACCTGCTGCCGAAGACTCAGCTACCTGTCGCCCTGCGCTAGGTCTCGCCGCTGAAGAAGGCTCTGCCAGGAAGCTCTCGATCAGGAGGGCTCACTCCAGCACTCCCGCCTGGGTCGGAATGCTGAGGGAGATCAGCGACGCCCGAATCTCCTGTCGCAAGCCCTGCTCGAAGGTCCGGGCCCGGAAGAAGGGGTCCCGTACCATGTCGGTCGAGTAGCGGGATAGGTCAGTGAACCTCGCCGCGTACTGAGCGACCGTCATGCTGCCCTGGCGCAGCTGGAGAAGCTCCTGGATGCGCACCGCTCGGAGGGTGGCCGGGACGAACTCAGAGCGGAAGAGGCTCTCGAAGTCGGCCCAGAGCAAGGATGTCTCATCGTGAACCTGGAGCATCAGGCTCCACCATCGTCCCGCCGCCGCCTGCAGGAGGCTCGCCGTGAGGATCACCATGAGATCCGCTGGTGTCCTTACTAGCCTAAAGATCCGTACCACCGCCTCTAGCCAGTCCTCGGCGGTCTGGGGGTCCGCCTCACCGCGAAACCTGGGCGGTCGCTGGCTCTGAAACTCATGCAGTGCCCTGAGGCGACGTGCATCGTCAACGTCTGGTACTGGTAGCATCAGTGGCTCGGCGGGTAAAGCTACCGCCGGTGCCACTGCTGGAAAAGGGCCCTGCACCGAGGCCTCGTCGCTCGGTGGGCTGCCGTCGCGCCCTACACTCGGAACCCTAGCTGGCTGTCGTCGCGGGGCCATCCTGAAAAGGAGAACAAGAGCACCACAGTCAGAACAATATACCTGGTGAGCTGGCACAAGTAATCACAAGGAAAACTTGAGACTTTCATAAAGCAGATTAGTATACCCGGTGAGCTGACATAAGTAATCACAAAGAAAACTTGAAACACACACGCAATCAATGTTTTCATGCATTAAGTCGGAAATCAGGAGTCAGGGTCCTGGTGTACGGATACGTCGGCCGCCGCACCAACACTAGGCTCCCTGAACTGATAACCACACTCAATACACTAAACACTATTGCTTCATATAGAAAGAAAGGACGATCAGAGTCTGCGGTAGAACCGACCACCTCTGATACCAATTTGTCACGACCCGACCTCGGGGCCCGTGCCGTGACTACCCCAAGCCCGCCTTCCATAGGCCAGGGGCTGGCGACTAGCACCAAGGCGTAAAATCCCAGTAAACAGGGAAGGCATTGCCTTTATAAGTGACAACCACACAGAGTCAGCAAGCGGAAAGTAAAGTGCAGAAAAATAAAGGGGGGCCGGAAATACAATCCCAACTGTAAAGTACAACTGAAAAAGTAAAGAACAGCAACTGAAGAAAAGACGGCGGCCTCGTGTCGTCCACTGGCAATCCCACCTGAAGGGTGGGTACAGATAGCCTCCAGGCTCCTCGGGTCCCACGTCCGCTCCGAGCACGTCCCGCCCAGTGGTCCACCTCCAGGTACCGTCCTGCTCCACGCCCCAACCGTGATCAGCGCTGTCCGTCGTCTGCAACCAACACAACAAGGTGCGGGCATAGCCCGTGCAGGGGTGAGTATAAGCTACTCAGTAAGGACCACGAGACCCCCGAAGGTCTCCCGAAATCAATAAGTGATGGAAAAACATCTCAAACTCAGAGAAACTATATCTTTGAACCAATAATTTCTCACTACCTCTTGGATTAACACTAACTTTGTGTCAGGAGAGGTAGTAAAAAATTATTCATAAAATGTAGAAATCAATATATAATTTATTTGAAAATATTTAAAATAAATCAAGGATAACATAAATATATACAACTATATAAAATAATACCAATCTATCATCACATATGTTATCAATAGAAAATGTGTAAGACAATGAATGGGATGCCCCATGCTGGATCACAGGGCCCAAGATAGTGTTAATGATGGCCTCAAGTAGTTATCCACTTATTCAAGTAGTTTGTTACTAGTAGTAAGGGTCTAAATGTCATTCGTGCAGAAAATTTACCCTTTGGTATCAATAATGAAAAGGATAAACCATAACATAATAGATTAAATAAAAAATGAAATTGATAATAGGTGGTTGGTATCTCATGTCAAATAGTAAAAACCAAAAAACCCAAAAGTGTTAGGTCAATATATGTGATAGAGATAACAAGAATGTTAAAAAATATGGATAAATCACACTAAATTCCATACCAATTCAACCACTAAACAGCATTCTCTGTCTCCAATCCTCTATCATCAGTGTCATTCCCTTATATCCCAGATTATGAAGGCTTCAAAAGAATCGAGATGCCCATGCATGGTTGGAAAATCAAAGTAGTAGGAAACAACCAATTGATTCATTTCACATGTGGAATGGTATAATATATTACGTCGTGATAACAAATAAATGTGCCTGAAATAAAAAAAACTGCCATGTTCGGAGTGGCCATGAACTAAACAATATTTGGGTTTGTGATGGAAATGTAGTTATAACCAAATTCATGAACTTGGACAATGAAACGGTCATATCAAGTATTAAAAAACATAAAAAAGTAATGAGTATCATTTCAAACCATATAAGGACATCAAGCCACATATCTCTCAAAATTAATCCATATGGCGAACACATTTGTACACTCCCTTGGCCATTGTATCCCAAAACTACGTCTCTAGTCATGTCCTTGAATACCATCATGCTCTATTGTCACTATAAGGATCAGATAACATAAGTCTACCATAACAATATGTGAGGAAAAAATTACAATATACCCAATCATCTATCTCAATCCATTATTCATGGAATATACATAATCTAATCATGCTACCATTTAAGGGATATTGAGCCACGATGTGTACACTAGTTACATTGGTACCATGCACAAAACAAAAAAATATAAATGACACAAAGGACGTCACATTGAAACATGGAATATCATAAAATGGGTGATCATATAATATTAAAAATAAAATATACTATCGAAACCCATGTGATCAAAATCAATCATGGGTATCATGGGCTATGTAAGCACACACATGTGGTCAAACATCAATCATTTACTCATGGGATACCCACACATAGAGACATTTGATAAACTGTAGAATGGTATAAATCAAATAACAACACAAGATAACATCAATAAAATAATCATATACATGGACTCTGCCATGTATGTAACTTCGAACCTCAAAAAATGGATAAAGTCTTCTCATACACACACTATCATCCCACACTGTTTCATAATTATTCATTCACACAAATGGGTATACACATGAAGATCCATTTCCACGATTTTTATTCACACAAAATATTAATATAATCTTCATCCGTGAAAATTTTTTGCAATAAATTGCCCAAAATTAAAACCATAAAATAAAAATTCTGGAAAACTTGATAGCGCGACAAATTCGTAACTGAGGGGAGCTAGAGGTGGGGGTACAAGGGAGTGAAGGGGTAGATGAGGGGAGCCGGAGTTAGAGGTTCTGCGGAGAGGGACGAGACAGGCACCAAAAAAATTATGGAGCTAGAAGAGGAGGCATTGATGTTTGTGGAAGTGCACCGAGGGAGGGGGCATGCGGTGAAGCGAGGGAGGGGATGAGTGATGGCGTCTGCGGGTACCAGAGACAGAGGCAGTGCAGCATCACTGGTGTGGTGTTGCAGTTATAGTGATGGATGGGAGGCGGTGCGGGGTAGCTAGAGGTAGAGGCAGTGCGATAGGTAGGGGATGAGTGCATGTGGGGGTAGGGTTTGGGATCGGGGGGAGGGGGAGGTGGGGAGCCGAAGTATTTTTTTAAGATGCCTTGCGACCGTCGTTGGATGTCGCTATAGGGCACCAATAGCAATCGCTAAACGCAATCTCCTATTTAAGGGGCCTCCAAAACCCCATTTTCTAGTAGTGTATTGAAAATAAAATATGTTTTTAACCTTTATAATTTTTATTAACTGTTATAATTTCTTAATTTAATTAAATATATTCATATTTAAACATGTATAAATAAATATCATAATTGAATTTAATACAAAAATATTATACAAAAATATAATATAAATTAATACATTTTTTAAAATCCTAAAAATAGAGCGATGATATAAACCAATAAATAAAAATAAATCAATAAGCTTCAATACATGTGCACATATATGTACACAATATAAATATACAAATATAGATAACACATACACATACACATCCACATAGGCATAGGCATACGAACATACACATACATACAGTATCATATGAATGCATGATCAAACATACATATTTATACATACACATATATACATACAACAGAAACATAATCAAATACCTATACACATACTCATACTCATACACATACACATGTTCATACACAAAAAAATGTGTATGCATACACATACACATGCATTTGCAAATACAAACACATCCCTATAATTACATCCATGTGTATGCGTATAAATACACATCTATACATATGAATATACACACACATTCAAGACTTACATACACATATACACATATTAATGATCATAAACATGTATATATAACTAAAGATGTGCATTCACATATTCATACATGCATATATACATAAACATACTGATATATACATACACATACTAATACATATACACATACACATACAAACACATTCACATGTACAAAATAAAACACACACACTTGCATATACACACATACATACACATGTTCACATACAGATACATACAATAAATATTTATAAATACATACACATACACTTACACATACACAATCAGACACACCCACACATATATAAATTTATACGTACACATAAATGAACTTGTACACGTATGAATAACATAGACATACAATTACATACATGCCTATGCCTGAAAATAGACTCAAACATGCAGTAAATGAACTTACTTAAACACATGCGCACAAAAAACACAACACAACACAAGAGATGCATACATAAATAACATTTACATAAATACTCCCATACAGACAAACATATACAAATCCCTATACATATACTATTGAATCATTTATTTTAATATAAATATAAAAATTCAAATAATAATCACACATTTGGATAAATATATTCATTTATATATAATATACGTATTTTAATAAAATATTGATGAATTATATTTATATTAATTATATAATCATTTCTCAAATAATGTATTTAAATATTCTATTATACATTTTCCTTGACTAATATTGTCACGACCCGACCTCGGGGCCCGTGCCGTGACTACCCCAAGCCCGCCTTCCATAGGCCAGGGGCTGGCGACTAGCACCAAGGCGTAAAATCCCAGTAAACAGGGAAGGCATTGCCTTTATAAGTGACAACCACACAGAGTCAGCAAGCGGAAAGTAAAGTGCAGAAAAATAAAGGGGGGCCGGAAATACAATCCCAACTGTAAAGTACAACTGAAAAAGTAAAGAACAGCAACTGAAGAAAAGACGGCGGCCTCGTGTCGTCCACTGGCAATCCCACCTGAAGGGTGGGTACAGATAGCCTCCAGGCTCCTCGGGTCCCACGTCCGCTCCGAGCACGTCCCGCCCAGTGGTCCACCTCCAGGTACCGTCCTGCTCCACGCCCCAACCGTGATCAGCGCTGTCCGTCGTCTGCAACCAACACAACAAGGTGCGGGCATAGCCCGTGCAGGGGTGAGTATAAGCTACTCAGTAAGGACCACGAGACCCCCGAAGGTCTCCCGAAATCAATAAGTGATGGAAAAACATCTCAAACTCAGAGAAACTATATCTTTGAACCAATAATTTCTCACTACCTCTTGGATTAACACTAACTTTGTGTCAGGAGAGGTAGTAAAAAATTATTCATAAAATGTAGAAATCAATATATAATTTATTTGAAAATATTTAAAATAAATCAAGGATAACATAAATATATACAACTATATAAAATAATACCAATCTATCATCACATATGTTATCAATAGAAAATGTGTAAGACAATGAATGGGATGCCCCATGCTGGATCACAGGGCCCAAGATAGTGTTAATGATGGCCTCAAGTAGTTATCCACTTATTCAAGTAGTTTGTTACTAGTAGTAAGGGTCTAAATGTCATTCGTGCAGAAAATTTACCCTTTGGTATCAATAATGAAAAGGATAAACCATAACATAATAGATTAAATAAAAAATGAAATTGATAATAGGTGGTTGGTATCTCATGTCAAATAGTAAAAACCAAAAAACCCAAAAGTGTTAGGTCAATATATGTGATAGAGATAACAAGAATGTTAAAAAATATGGATAAATCACACTAAATTCCATACCAATTCAACCACTAAACAGCATTCTCTGTCTCCAATCCTCTATCATCAGTGTCATTCCCTTATATCCCAGATTATGAAGGCTTCAAAAGAATCGAGATGCCCATGCATGGTTGGAAAATCAAAGTAGTAGGAAACAACCAATTGATTCATTTCACATGTGGAATGGTATAATATATTACGTCGTGATAACAAATAAATGTGCCTGAAATAAAAAAAACTGCCATGTTCGGAGTGGCCATGAACTAAACAATATTTGGGTTTGTGATGGAAATGTAGTTATAACCAAATTCATGAACTTGGACAATGAAACGGTCATATCAAGTATTAAAAAACATAAAAAAGTAATGAGTATCATTTCAAACCATATAAGGACATCAAGCCACATATCTCTCAAAATTAATCCATATGGCGAACACATTTGTACACTCCCTTGGCCATTGTATCCCAAAACTACGTCTCTAGTCATGTCCTTGAATACCATCATGCTCTATTGTCACTATAAGGATCAGATAACATAAGTCTACCATAACAATATGTGAGGAAAAAATTACAATATACCCAATCATCTATCTCAATCCATTATTCATGGAATATACATAATCTAATCATGCTACCATTTAAGGGATATTGAGCCACGATGTGTACACTAGTTACATTGGTACCATGCACAAAACAAAAAAATATAAATGACACAAAGGACGTCACATTGAAACATGGAATATCATAAAATGGGTGATCATATAATATTAAAAATAAAATATACTATCGAAACCCATGTGATCAAAATCAATCATGGGTATCATGGGCTATGTAAGCACACACATGTGGTCAAACATCAATCATTTACTCATGGGATACCCACACATAGAGACATTTGATAAACTGTAGAATGGTATAAATCAAATAACAACACAAGATAACATCAATAAAATAATCATATACATGGACTCTGCCATGTATGTAACTTCGAACCTCAAAAAATGGATAAAGTCTTCTCATACACACACTATCATCCCACACTGTTTCATAATTATTCATTCACACAAATGGGTATACACATGAAGATCCATTTCCACGATTTTTATTCACACAAAATATTAATATAATCTTCATCCGTGAAAATTTTTTGCAATAAATTGCCCAAAATTAAAACCATAAAATAAAAATTCTGGAAAACTTGATAGCGCGACAAATTCGTAACTGAGGGGAGCTAGAGGTGGGGGTACAAGGGAGTGAAGGGGTAGATGAGGGGAGCCGGAGTTAGAGGTTCTGCGGAGAGGGACGAGACAGGCACCAAAAAAATTATGGAGCTAGAAGAGGAGGCATTGATGTTTGTGGAAGTGCACCGAGGGAGGGGGCATGCGGTGAAGCGAGGGAGGGGATGAGTGATGGCGTCTGCGGGTACCAGAGACAGAGGCAGTGCAGCATCACTGGTGTGGTGTTGCAGTTATAGTGATGGATGGGAGGCGGTGCGGGGTAGCTAGAGGTAGAGGCAGTGCGATAGGTAGGGGATGAGTGCATGTGGGGGTAGGGTTTGGGATCGGGGGGAGGGGGAGGTGGGGAGCCGAAGTATTTTTTTAAGATGCCTTGCGACCGTCGTTGGATGTCGCTATAGGGCACCAATAGCAATCGCTAAACGCAATCTCCTATTTAAGGGGCCTCCAAAACCCCATTTTCTAGTAGTGTATTGAAAATAAAATATGTTTTTAACCTTTATAATTTTTATTAACTGTTATAATTTCTTAATTTAATTAAATATATTCATATTTAAACATGTATAAATAAATATCATAATTGAATTTAATACAAAAATATTATACAAAAATATAATATAAATTAATACATTTTTTAAAATCCTAAAAATAGAGCGATGATATAAACCAATAAATAAAAATAAATCAATAAGCTTCAATACATGTGCAGATATATGTACACAATATAAATATACAAATATAGATAACACATACACATACACATCCACATAGGCATAGGCATACGAACATACACATACATACAGTATCATATGAATGCATGATCAAACATACATATTTATACATACACATATATACATACAACAGAAACATAATCAAATACCTATACACATACTCATACTCATACACATACACATGTTCATACACAAAAAAAATGTGTATGCATACACATACACATGCATTTGCAAATACAAACACATCCCTATAATTACATCCATGTGTATGCGTATAAATACACATCTATACATATGAATATACACACACATTCAAGACTTACATACACATATACACATATTAATGATCATAAACATGTATATATAACTAAAGATGTGCATTCACATATTCATACATGCATATATACATAAACATACTGATATATACATACACATACTAATACATATACACATACACATACAAACACATTCACATGTACAAAATAAAACACACAAACTTGCATATACACACATACATACACATGTTCACATACAGATACATACAATAAAAATTTATAAATACATACACATACACTTACACATACACAATCAGACACACCCACACATATATAAATTTATACGTACACATAAATGAACTTGTACACGTATGAATAACATAGACATACAATTACATACATGCCTATGCCTGAAAATAGACTCAAACATGCAGTAAATGAACTTACTTAAACACATGCGCACAAAAAACACAACACAACACAAGAGATGCATACATAAATAACATTTACATAAATACTCCCATACAGACAAACATATACAAATCCCTATACATATACTATTGAATCATTTATTTTAATATAAATATAAAAATTCAAATAATAATCACACATTTGGATAAATATATTCATTTATATATAATATACGTATTTTAATAAAATATTGATGAATTATATTTATATTAATTATATAATCATTTCTCAAATAATGTATTTAAATATTCTATTATACATTTTCCTTGACTAATATTGTCACGACCCGACCTCGGGGCCCGTGCCGTGACTACCCCAAGCCCGCCTTCCATAGGCCAGGGGCTGGCGACTAGCACCAAGGCGTAAAATCCCAGTAAACAGGGAAGGCATTGCCTTTATAAGTGACAACCACACAGAGTCAGCAAGCGGAAAGTAAAGTGCAGAAAAATAAAGGGGGGCCAGAAATACAAGCCCAACTGTAAAGTACAACTGAAAAAGTAAAGAACATCAACTGAAGAAAAGACGGCGGCCTCGTGTCGTCCACTGGAAATCCCACCTGAAGGGTGGGTACAGATAGCCTCCAGGATCCTCGGGTCCCACGTCCGCTCCGAGCACGTCCCGCCCAGTGGTCCACCTCCAGGTACCGTCCTGCTCCACGCCCCAACCGTGATCAGCGCTGTCCGTCGTCTGCAACCAACACAACAAGGTGCGGGCATAGCCCGTGCAGGGGTGAGTATAAGCTACTCAGTAAGGACCCCGAGACCCCCGAAGGTCTCCCGAAATCCACAAAGGATATAGAACAAAAGAAAGATGCAATCACGAAGTAACATCTGACTCGACTTAGGTATATGCCCATACATATACCTAAGTCCCCAATTCTAGCTCTGCTCACGAGCTCAAGAACAACTCAATCCACAAAGGAAATCAAGACTCAAATCCACAAGGAGAGTAAACAGTAAATCCACATAGGATAGTTCAACACAATCCACAAAGGAGAGTAACATAAGATTCAGCTCAACCAGGTATACTTTTTCAGATGACGTCAAAGACGATCACTGATCCGTCTATGTCGTCGGACCCACGAAGGATCGATAGGTACTAACCCCCGCAGAAGACCCACAGAGGATCGGGCTCACACAGAACCTGTAGGCAGTGGCTCACACAGAACCGGTAGTAAGGACCCACGTAGGATCGGGCTCACACAGAACCTGTAGCACTGATCCACGTGGGATCGCTGAGTGCAGTAGTCGACGCAATCCACTGAGGATCTCTGCACAGTCGTCGCCGCAGTCCACGAAGGATCTCTGCCCTGCCGTCATCGCAGTCCACAGAGGATCTCTGCTCTGCCGTCGTCGCAGTCCACGGAGGATCTCTGCTCTGTCGTCGAAGTCACAGCCAGCGCTAGGGTTCCCGCACATAGCGAGCTCGTTTAGGAGGGTCCGCTCCACGAGCCGAGAGGCTGATACATCAACTGACACGTAGTCCGAAGTTGATGTATCCAAAAGTTCCGTATCGACAACAGGATCTCAACGCAACAGACGGCGCGTCAATCGGACGCCCGGTCTGAGAGTTATTGGCATTTTCGTCCCAGGGGCCCGGTTGGTTTTTAGAGTAAAACCAACCCGACCGTACACCGCCTGTATCCGATCCTCGGGCGGAGTATGCCAAAAGTTCCGTCTCACTTAGAAGAAACTACCACAGCTGACGGTACGTTGATCGGACGTCCGTAGCTCAAGTTATGAGCGTTTCCGCTCCGAGGGCCCGGTTGGTTTCGTGTACGAACCAACCCGGCCAAACCCAAAGTCTTCCGAAACCTTGAGTATAATATACTGAAACGACCGTCTCGATCCAAGGATCACGTAGCCGCTGACGGTTCGTCAATCGGAGGTCCCAGGCCCATGATATGGGCGAAAGACCGAAGAGGGCCCGAAACGGGGGTTCTGGGCCCGGGGCGACCCGGCCCGAACCCCCCCCCCCTGGGTCGGCCGAACCGGGTCGGGCCGACCCGGCCGGACCCGGCTAGGCCGGGTCCGGTCCAGCCTGGGCGCGGCCCGGCCGACCGGACCGGCCGGCTCGGCCTCGGCCGGGCGGCCGAGTGAGCCGCCGCGGGTCAAACCCGCGGCTTTGGAGAAACGCGGCCCGCGCGGGCCGCGTGCTGGGTGGCCGGACCGCGGACGCGGTCCGGCGGTTCGCCGCCGCCGCGGCTCGGCCGCGGCGGACTCCTCCGGCGGCGCGCCAGGCGCCGCCGCCTCCGGTCGCCGGCGCCGCCGCCACCTTCCGCGGGCCGCCGGAGTTGCTCCGGTGGCCCGTTTTGCCTCCCGTCTGCGCCATTGTTCCTCCCGGGACGCGTCCTTCACTGCGGAATCAACAAATGGCCCTTGCGTCGTGCTTTTGCCGTCGCCCGCCGAATCCACACAAAAAGGAAGATCGGCGGAGGGTTGCCGGGTCTTGTTCGTTAGACCCGCACCCTCCGCGTTAGTCATAAACAACGGGAGAAACAAGAAACGACCAAATCAACAATTTTAAATAAATTTAAAATTGTTCCGTGATCGGTTCCTTATTTTAGAAGAAATAAAATCACAGGAAAGGAAAATATTTCAAATCAACCCTTACCTCGCAGCTGTCGTTGCCGAACGAGGGATCGTCGCGGGATTGCTCGTCGCGGAAGAAGGGGGATCGTCGCGTCGTCGCGGTATCTGGCGTCGCGTCGCCAATCTCCGGATCAAGAACAAACGGATTTAATTAATTAAATCTGTTGCCATGAAATTAAAAAGGGAGAATTAACGATCCGGTTCTTACCTTAGTTGCCGAACGAGGATCGGCTGCGGAAGAAGAGGCGTCGCCGAAGAACGTCGCGGGTAAAGCTCGTCGACGTCGCAGATCTCAGTGTGCGTCGTCGAATTTCGGTCACCGGCGTTCTTCGCGTTCTTCGCGTTCTTCGCGTTCTTCGCGTTCTTCGCGGGGAGATGAAGAAACAAGATCCTCTCAAATCCTTTCAATGGATTTTTAGGTTGGTCTTATTTTAAAAACATGCCATCACACGAAACCGGTTAAAAAACGATCCATCAATTCGAAAGAAACGACCCATTTAATTCACGAAAGAAACAGTCCATTTAATTTACGAAATAAACCGCCCAATTAAATGGTCTGTTAAGAATTAAAGAAAACGCGTCGGTTGACTTTTCAGTTACCTTGACGGGTTTTCGCGGGTGCGTTACTTAGCGAAAGAAACGGCGGAGCTCGTGCGGGCCCCACCTCACAAATATCCTACCAAGGGGGTAGGATATTTCTGGATAGCATCCTATCCAGTTCAACTCAGTTCAAGCCATCTTTAAGTGGCTTCAAGTGGCTTCCAAGCAGCTTAAGTGAAATAAAATAAAGTTGTCGCACAAACTTTATTTTATTTCTGACTTAAAGCCCCAAAATTTAAAAACCACGTCTGAGCAAACGCAACTCCGGAAGAGGCGTTTCTAAGCAAATACCGGCGCTGCGATTTCATCGGTGCCCTCAGAATTCGATTCCGGGCACCGGTTCAAAAGATAGAAAAACCCGCTCGTCCGTTCACTGAACGTACCCGAGCCAAACTTCGGAAATTGATTTCGGGCACACCGGACCTCGGAATCAGGTGCCGTCTGAAGCTGCGCTCTTGTAAAATTCCAAAGAAAATTAAGAAAAAAAAATTACCTTGAAATTTGCGGGTCTTTACATTACTCCCACCTCAGGGCTTTACGTCCCCGTAAAGATACATCAAAAACTAGGGGAACAAATGGGGGTACTGAGCACGCATCTGAGCCTCCCGCTCCCAAGTGCTCTCCTGGAGGTTCCCGTGCTGCCATCTGACGCGCACAAGAGGAATCGACCGCCCACGTAGGACCCGCTCCTGTCGATCCTCGATCTCCACTGGGACCTCCGCAAAAGTCGCCCCATCGTCCACGTCCAGCTCCCCAAGGTCGATGATGTGTGTCCGGTCATGTACGTATCTCCTCAGCTGAGACACGTGGAAGACGTCGTGCACCCGGTGCAACTGAGGTGGTAGAGCCAGGCGATAAGCCACCTCTCCTATCCTGCTGAGGACCTGGAAAGGCCCGATGAAGCGTGGAGACAACTTGCCGCCTCTGCCAAATCTCCGTAAACCACGTCGAGGTGAGACACGCAAAAAGACGTGGTCTCCATCCTCGAAATCCAGTGGCCTCCGCCTCCTGTCAGCATATGACTTCTGCCGGCTCTGAGCTGTCCTCGTCCTCTCCTGGATGATCTGGACCTTCTCTGTCGTGGCTCGGACCATCTCTGGTCCCACGAGTGCTGACTCCCCAGGGTCTGTCCAGCACAACGGTGATCTGCAGGGTCTGCCGTACAACGCCTCGTATGGTGCCATCCCGATGGTGGAGTGGTAGCTGTTGTTGTACGCGAACTCCACCAAGGGTAGGTGGTCCTCCCAGCTGCGACCAAAGTCGAGAACACATGCACGGAGCATGTCCTCGAGTGTCTGTATGGTCCTCTCATTCTGACCATCCGTCTGAGGGTGGAAGGCTGTGCTCAGATGGAGCCGCGTCCCGAACGCCTCCTGCAACCCCTTCCAAAGCCGGGAAGTGAAACGAGCATCTCGATCGGAGACGATAGACGATGTCACACCGTGAAGCCGTACGATCTCCTGAACGTAAAGACGTCCCAAGCTCTCCACTGAGCCCTGCTCTCTGATGGGTAAGAAGTGTGCCGACTTGGTGAGTCGGTCGACAATCACCCAAATGGAGTCGTGACCTCTGGATGTGCGTGGAAGTCCAGTCACGAAGTCCATAGATATGGCATCCCACTTCCACTCCGGGACCTCCAAGGGCTGTACCAAGCCTGCTGGTACCTGATGCTCTGCCGTCACCTGCTGGCAGGTGAGGCATCGTGAAACGAACTCTACCACCGCTTTCTTCATGCCCGGCCACCAGTGCTGTCGTCTGAGATCCTGGTACATCTTCGCCACTCCGGGATGCACCGCCAAGGGAGAAGTGTGAAACTCTCTCAGCACCTCCTCTCGTAAAGCGACTGGTACGAATGTACGTCCTCTGAAAAGGATGTCGTGCTCTGCTCCAAGGGAGAAGCCATCAGGCGCCCGACCTGAGGATATCAGTGCACGCCGGGTCTCACAGTCAGCATCCTCACGCTGAGCCTCTCTGACCCGCTGTAGAAGTGGAGGAGAGACTGTGAGAGACTGAAGAAAGGCTTCTCCGTCTCTATCCACAAAGGATATCTGTAAGGAGGCTAGCTGCTCCGTCGCATCCTCAAGTAGCTGAATGCCCGTCCTCCTGCTGAGGGCATCGGCTACCACGTTCCCCTTCCCAGGAGTATAGACTATCTCAAAGTCATAGTCCTGGAGGAACTCAAGCCATCTCCGTTGTCTCAGGTTCAGGTCCTTCTGAGAGAAGATATACCTGAGACTCTGGTGGTCAGAAAAGACCGTGAAGCGCTCGCCCATCAGATAGTGCCGCTAAGTCTTCAGAGCGAAGACCACTGCTGCCAACTCCAGGTCATGAGTGGCGTAGTTCTGCTCATGCGGCCTCAACTGACGTGATCCGTAGGCAATCACGGCCCGCTCCTGCATCAGGACGCACCCGAGTCCAGTCCATGATGCATCGCAGTAAACTACGTATCAAACTCCCTCCTCAGGCAACCTCAAGATAGGTGCGCTGGTCAATCTCTGCCTCAGCTCCTGGAAGCTCTGCTGACATCTATCTGACCACACGAAGGGTTTCCCCTTCTTCGTCAAGGCTGAGAGTGGTGCCGCAACTCTGGAGAAGTCTGGCACAAATCTCTGATAGTATCCGGCTAGGCCCAAGAAGCTCCGCACCTCCGTGACGCTCCTGGGTGGCTCCCAAGCTAGCACTGCCTCGATCTTCGCGGGATCCACTGCAACTCCCGCCTCAGAGATGACGTGCCCCAAGAAGTGGACCTCACGTAACCAGAACTGGCATTTTGAGAGCTTGCCATAAAGCTGGTGCTCTCGGAGAGTGTCTAGCACAACTCGCAGGTGGTAGGCATGCTCCTCCTCAGTCGTCGAGTATACCAAAATGTCGTCAATGAAGACCACGACAAATCGGTCAAGGTATGGCTGGAAGATCCTGTTCATGAGGCTCATGAACACTGCTGGTGCATTGGTTACGCCGAACGGCATAACCAAGAACTCATAATGGCCATACCGACACCTGAAGGCCGTCTTCTGCACGTCCTCGTCTCGAACTCTGAGCTGATGATAGCCTGACCGGAGGTCTATCTTCGAGAACCACCGCGCTCCCTTGAGCTGATCGAAGATGTCATCAATCCGTGGCAGCGGATACTTGTTCCTCACTGTCACCTGGTTCAGGCGACGATAGTCGACACACAGTCGCAAGCTCCCGTCCGCCTTCTTGGCGAACAATATCGGGGAAGCCCAGGGTGAAACACTGGGTCGGATAAACCCCTTGTTCTGCAAGTCCTCCAACTGTACCCGCAACTCTCGAAGCTCGGCGGGGGCCATCCGATATGCTGGAGTAGATATCGGGGCTGTCCCGGGGTACAAGTCGATGTAAAAGTCTACCTCTCTACAAGGAGGTAGCCCTGGAACGTCGTCGGGAAAGACGTCCACGTACTGGTCCACCACTGCAGGAAAAGCCGGACTCTGCACGTCCACTGCTCCTAGGATGAGGCTAGCCAACTGATGAGAGATGGGCTGCACTCTCCTCCGCGGAAGTCCATCCTGTGCTGCAAAGGTTCCCTTCTCGCCGGTGAAGGTAAACCTGCTCCCGTCGGTGCGAACACATCTCACCTTGCGCCTAAAACAGTCGATCTGGGCATGAACCGTGGATAGCCAATCCATGCCCAAGATGACGTCGTAAGGCCTCGACGCCGCTACAAGGAGATCCCAGCCGAAGCTCTCGCCTCCTAGAGTAAGCTCACACTGCCGGCACCAGTGCGTAATCGTCGAGTCTGCTCCCGTAGGAGTCTCTAGCCGTAAGGATCGAGCCAACGGCTCAGTCGGAATCTCCGAGATCCGAACAAGGGCAGAGGCTATGAAAGAGTGACTCGCTCCTGTGTCTATAAGTACTGCAACAAGGGTGGAATAGACACAGATCGTACCTCGAATCATCTCTGGAATGTCAGGGTCGTAGGCCTCCACTGCCTGGAGCTGGGCCTTCCCCTGCCCACCAGCTCCCTGTGGTCGAGGTGGCCCTCCTGGTGGTGGTGGGGGTAGAGCCTGGAAGCGTCGTCCACCACCAGCTGCTCGGCCAGCTCCTCTGCCTCGTCCGCCTCCTCCCTGCGGACCGCCACGGTCGACCCTCTGCCTCTGCCTGGGTGGCCCCTCCACCGTCTGCTGCTCCTCTGATCGGCGAGTCGGGCAGTCACGAGCCATGTGACCCTGCCCGCCGCAGGAGTAGCACAGCCTGCCTCTCGGAAGGCTGGCACTCTGCTGTGTGCCTCGTACTGGTGAGCCGGTGTCCTGAGGCCGTCTGCGTGGGGGTCTGGTCTGCCTGGACCCGAGAGTCATCCGTCGGCTACCTGCTGCCGAAGACTCAGCTACCTGTCGCCCTGCGCTAGGTCTCGCCGCTGAAGAAGGCTCTGCCAGGAAGCTCTCGATCAGGAGGGCTCACTCCAGCACTCCCGCCTGGGTCGGAATGCTGAGGGAGATCAGCGACGCCCGAATCTCCTGTCGCAAGCCCTGCTCGAAGGTCCGGGCCCGGAAGAAGGGGTCCCGTACCATGTCGGTCGAGTAGCGGGATAGGTCAGTGAACCTCGCCGCGTACTGAGCGACCGTCATGCTGCCCTGGCGCAGCTGGAGAAGCTCCTGGATGCGCACCGCTCGGAGGGTGGCCGGGACGAACTCAGAGCGGAAGAGGCTCTCAAAGTCGGCCCAGAGCAAGGATGTCTCATCGTGAACCTGGAGCATCAGGCTCCACCATCGTCCCGCCGCCGCCTGCAGGAGGCTCGCCGTGAGGATCACCATGAGATCCGCTGGTGTCCTTACTAGCCTAAAGATCCGTACCACCGCCTCTAGCCAGTCCTCGGCGGTCTGGGGGTCCGCCTCACCGCGAAACCTGGGCGGTCGCTGGCTCTGAAACTCATGCAGTGCCCTGAGGCGACGTGCATCGTCAACGTCTGGTACTGGTAGCATCAGTGGCTCGGCGGGTAAAGCTACCGCCGGTGCCACTGCTGGAAAAGGGCCCTGCACCGAGGCCTCGTCGCTCGGTGGGCTGCCGTCGCGCCCTACACTCGGAACCCTAGCTGGCTGTCGTCGCGGGGCCATCCTGAAAAGGAGAACAAGAGCACCACAGTCAGAACAATATACCTGGTGAGCTGGCACAAGTAATCACAAGGAAAACTTGAGACTTTCATAAAGCAGATTAGTATACCCGGTGAGCTGACATAAGTAATCACAAAGAAAACTTGAAACACACACGCAATCAATGTTTTCATGCATTAAGTCGGAAATCAGGAGTCAGGGTCCTGGTGTACGGATACGTCGGCCGCCGCACCAACACTAGGCTCCCTGAACTGATAACCACACTCAATACACTAAACACTATTGCTTCATATAGAAAGAAAGGACGATCAGAGTCTGCGGTAGAACCGACCACCTCTGATACCAATTTGTCACGACCCGACCTCGGGGCCCGTGCCGTGACTACCCCAAGCCCGCCTTCCATAGGCCAGGGGCTGGCGACTAGCACCAAGGCGTAAAATCCCAGTAAACAGGGAAGGCATTGCCTTTATAAGTGACAACCACACAGAGTCAGCAAGCGGAAAGTAAAGTGCAGAAAAATAAAGGGGGGCCGGAAATACAATCCCAACTGTAAAGTACAACTGAAAAAGTAAAGAACAGCAACTGAAGAAAAGACGGCGGCCTCGTGTCGTCCACTGGCAATCCCACCTGAAGGGTGGGTACAGATAGCCTCCAGGCTCCTCGGGTCCCACGTCCGCTCCGAGCACGTCCCGCCCAGTGGTCCACCTCCAGGTACCGTCCTGCTCCACGCCCCAACCGTGATCAGCGCTGTCCGTCGTCTGCAACCAACACAACAAGGTGCGGGCATAGCCCGTGCAGGGGTGAGTATAAGCTACTCAGTAAGGACCCCGAGACCCCCGAAGGTCTCCCGAAATCCACAAAGGATATAGCACAAAAGAAAGATGCAATCACGAAGTAACATCTGACTCGACTTAGGTATATGCCCATACATATACCTAAGTCCCCAATTCTAGCTCTGCTCACGAGCTCAAGAACAACTCAATCCACAAAGGAAAGCAAGACTCAAATCCACAAGGCGAGTAAACAGTAAATCCACATAGGATAGTTCAACACAATCCACAAAGGAGAGTAACATAAGATTCAGCTCAACCAGGTATACTTTTTCAGATGACGTCAAAGACGATCACTGATCCGTCTAAGTCGTCGGACCCATGAAGGATCGATAGGTACTAACCCCCGCAGAAGACCCACACAGGATCGGCCTCACACAGAACCTGTAGGCAGTGGCTCACACAGAACCGGTAGTAAGGACCCACGTAGGATCGGGCTCACACAGAACCTGTAGCACTGATCCACGTGGGATCGCTGAGTGCAGTAGTCGACGCAATCCACTGAGGATCTCTGCACAGTCGTCGCCGCAGTCCACGAAGGATCTCTGCTCTGCCGTCGTCGCAGTCCACGGAGGATCTCTGCTCTGCCGTCGTCGCAGTCCACGGAGGATCTCTGCTCTGTCGTCGAAGTCACAGCCAGCGCTAGGGTCCCCGCACATAGCGAGCTCGTTTAGGAGGGTCCGCTCCACGAGCCGAGAGGCTGATACATCAACTGACACGTAGTCCGAAGTTGATGTATCCAAAAGTTCCGTATCGACAACAGGATCTCAACGCAACAGACGGCGCGTCAATCGGACGCCCGGTCTGAGAGTTATTGGCATTTTCGTCCCAGGGGCCCGGTTGGTTTTTAGAGTAAAACCAACCCGACCGTACTCCGCCTGTATCCGATCCTCGGGCGGAGTATGCCAAAAGTTCCGTCTAACTTAGAAGAAACTACCACAGCTGACGGTACGTTGATCGGACGTCCGTAGCTCAAGTTATGAGCGTTTCCGCTCCGAGGGCCCGGTTGGTTTCGTGTACGAACCAACCCGGCCAAACCCAAAGTCTTCCGAAACCTTGAGTATAATATACTGAAACGACCGTCTCGATCCAAGGATCGCGTAGCCACTGACGGTTCGTCAATCGGAGGTCCCAGGCCCAAGATATGGGCGAAAGACCGAAGAGGGCCCGAAACGGGGGTTCTGGGCCCGGGGCGACCCGGCCCGAACCCCCCCCTGGGTCGGCCGAACCGGGTCAGGCCGACCCGGCCGGACCCGGCTAGGCCGGGTCCGGTCCAGCCTGGGCGCGGCCCGGCCGACCGGACCGGCCGGCTCGGCCTCGGCCGAGCGGCCGAGTGAGCCGCCGCGGGTCAAACCCGCGGCTTTGGAGAAACGCGGCCCGCGCGGGCCGCGTGCTGGGTGGCCGGACCACGGATGCGGTCCGGCGGTTCGGCGCCGCCGCGGCTCGGCCGCGGCGGACTCCTCCGGCGGCGCGCCGGGCGCCGCCGCCTCCGGTCGCCGGTGCCGCCGCCACCTTCCGCGGGCCGCCGGAGTTGCTCCGGTGGCCCGTTTTGCCTCCCGTCTGCGCCATTGTTCCTCCCGGGACGCGTCCTTCACTGCGGAATCAACAAATGGCCCTTGCGTCGTGCTTTTTCCGTCGCCCGCCGAATCCGCACAAAAAGGAAGATCGGCGGAGGGTTGCCGGGTCTTGTTCGTTAGACCCGCACCCTCCGCGTTAGTCATAAACAACGGGAGAAACAAGAAACGACCAAATCAACAATTTTAAATAAATTTAAAATTGTTCTGTGATCGGTTCCTTATTTTAGAAGAAATAAAATCACGGGAAAGGAAAATATTTCAAATCAATCCTTACCTCGCAGCTGTCGTTGCCGAACGAGGGATCGTCGCGGGATTGCTCGTCGCGGAAGAAGGGGGATCGTCGCGTCGTTGCGGTATCTGGCGTCGCGTCGCCAATCTCCGGATCAAGAACAAACGGATTTAATTAATTAAATCCGTTGCCATGAAATTAAAAAGGGAGAATTAACGATCCGGTTCTTACCTTAGTTGCCGAACGAGGATCGGCTGCGGAAGAAGAGGCGTCGCCGAAGAACGTCGCGGGTAAAGCTCGTCGACGTCGCAGATCTCAGTGTGCGTCGTCGAATTTCGGTCACCGGCGTTCTTCGCGTTCTTCGCGTTCTTCGCGTTCTTCGCGTTCTTCGCGTTCTTCGCGGGGAGATGAAGAAACAAGATCCTCTCAAATCCTTTCAAAGGATTTTTAGGTTGGTCTTATTTTATAAACATGCCAACACACGAAACCGGTTAAGAAACGATCCATCAATTCGAAAGAAACGACCCATTTAATTCACGAAAGAAACAGTCCATTTAATTTACGAAATAAACCGCCCAATTAAATGGTCTGTTAAGAATTATAGAAAACGCGTCGGTTGACTTTTCAGTTACCTTGACGGGTTTTCGCGGGTGCGTTACTTAGCGAAAGAAACGGCGGAGCTCGTGCGGTCCCCACCTCACAAATATCCTACCAAGGGGGTAGGATATTTCTGGATAGCATCCTATCCAGTTCAACTCAGTTCAAGCCATCTTTAAGTGGCTTCAAGTGGCTTCCAAGCAGCTTAAGTGAAATAAAATAAAGTTGTCGCACAAACTTTATTTTATTTCTGACTTAAAGCCCCAAAATTTAAAAACCACGTCTGAGAAAACGCAACTCCGGAAGAGGCGTTTCTAAGCAAATACCGGCGCTGCGATTTCATCGGTGCCCTCAGAATTCGATTCCGGGCACCGGTTCAAAAGATAGAAAAACCCGCTCGTCCGTTCACTGAACGTACCCGAGCCAAACTTCGGAAATTGATTCTGGGCACACCGGGCCTCGGAATCAGGTGCCGTCTGAAGCTGCGCTCTTGTAAAATTCCAAAGAAAATTAAGAAAAAAAAATTTACTTGAAATTTGCGGGTCTTTACAAATATAAATTTTATTGTATTTAAATATAAAATGAAGACAATATATTTTATTTATTTTAAATGTTATATAAAATATTTATATATAAAATATTTATATATATATACTAGTTGATATATAACATGAATATATAAATTAAGGAATTGTTAGTGGTTGAATTTTAAAATTTAATGGCTAGACAAAACTAAATGATTATTATAAATTAGTATTAAATGAATAATTCAATGAGTTATATGTTTTTATATAAATATATCATCGGAAAATAAATTATGTTTCATATCCCTATGGAAAAAATGCATTAATTTCAACTGTAGTTTGTTCATGTTTGATAAATCAACATCTGAAATAGGTTACCTAGCGCCACATATAGGGAGATTGGGATCCTTTTCCTTGTTCCCCTTTTATCCAGATAAAATTAGAAGTCATTTTTCTTTTAGACTAATCCTTATATACTACTAGTTTCAGTTTTCTTCATCGTCAATAATGGTGAGTTAAAGGTAGGGGATGAGAGATTGATTTCCAAACAACTCCAACCTAATGGGTTACTTCTTGTGTGGGGGAATTACACATGTGGGGGAAGCGATAGTCAAATCCATCAACGCACATCAGGAATGGTATTCATTGTAGATGGGACACTAGGGAATATCTTTAGAGAGAGGCCACTGAACGTGGTAGTTGTTGTCAATTGGTCATTGTGGGAGATCTTCTGTGAATGGTCGGTGATGGAGGTTGGTGGCTGTGGTAGGATTTTTCAATGGGGTGTCATGGAATAACATCCGAGAATGGGTGGTGGCAGTGGTAGGTGTTGTCGATGTGTAATCGTAGCAGTTATTCTTTGAATGAAAATTTATTTCCATATTCATATTCCCCCATTCATGAATAGTAAAAATTGTGTATTGGGCACCATGACGGGTCATGGTGGTGACTATCCTATTAGGCATTGATTATGGGGCAATGTGTCAGGTAGAAAAGGTGATGGTGGTGGTAGGAAATGTCAATTGGGTGTCATGGTATGTCATTTTTGAACAGTCAATGAATGTCATGTCCATATTCAACAAAGCTGAAATGATAGGTGATTTTGATTACGAGGCATGGAATGTTTCTGAAAATGGTTGGTGATATTCATATCCATCTTCCCCCCATTTCACATAGTAGGTATTTTCAATAGGGAGTCGTGGAAGGTATTCTGAGAGAGGCAGAGGTAACACATGTGTAAAAATGGAAACTAGCTGCGTCTAGGCCCGCGTCTATAGAATGGTGATGAAACATTCTGTAGAATAGAAGGGGTGTTTGTAAACCTCATATATATCATTATTCACGGACACTGGCTTCTTATTCTTGAATTCCCAATGAATCTTTCTTTCATCAAAAAAATATATTATACATCAAATCTATAAAAACACATAGGATGAATAGAATATAGTAATCCTCGACATGTGTTTGTGTATATATATACAAAATGAGTCCACATACAACTAATTTCAATGATTTAATTAGTTTTACTTTTATTTTTCCTCCCCGTTAATTTCCTTAATTTCAGTTTTCATTTTATGTTTCAATGTGTTCTGTGCTCATTTTGGAAAATAGATCTTTTTTTAATTACATTATGAATTCAACTTTTTATTCACATATATTACATTAAAAAGGACATGAGAAATTCAGGCCATTGTGTGGAATGAAAAACATCCAATGACTTCTATATTTTTCATTATAAATATAATAAGTCACAAAATACGTAAAATTTACTATGTGAATTATGATTCTTTAAATATAACCATAAAAATTATATATCACTTGTGATTTATAAAACAATGATAACATTTATTTATAATGCAATGATAAATTATTATACATCAATTATATTTATTTAATGAAATATATTATTTATTAAAAATATAAATATATAATTTATTATGTTCTTAATTTAATTACAAATCTCATTTGTTTTATGTTAATAGTAATTTTAATTGTTTTAAATAATAGCATACAATTTGTAATAAATTATTTATATACCTTATATTAAATTCAATTTCACAGAATTAAATATATATATTTTTCATATAATTTAATATATTTCAATATTATATATAATTTTATTCTATATGATAATCTATATAATTAAAGAATAATATATTTATATCATAAAATTATATGTATATATATTTTTTAATATATTAGAACTATTTAATTAAATATGTTATTAAAATTTATCTATAAATATTTTCAATATAGTTACATTATAAAATATTTATGTTAAAATATGAAATTTAATTTATTTGAATATAAATATTATATAATTAAATTGATATATTATAAATCAATTACATATTTTTTTCATAAATTCATTGTTTTAGTGTTTTTATAAATACCATTTTTACTAGTTAATTGGGAACCCTAACAAAATTCCAAACCATTAAAAAAATCAAATAAAAAAAACAAATATTAAAATTGAAAAGTGTTTCAACTATTTTAAATTGAACCATAATATTTTGGTGATGGGAGGGTGTGATGATTCATATGATGTTGAGGGGAATTATGAGATATGAGGCATCCTTTTTTTATTACCCTTGAAAAGTTATTATGGTGATGCTTGATATGAAATTAGTACTCAGATATAGATGATGTATCAAATCTGAAATACGATACAGTTTTATACTGTCAGTTTGGTTTGGGGTGTTTTTAGTAGGAACGTCTTCATATCCGAGCATCTGCTATTAATTTGATGATATTTTTTGGTACTAAGGGTATTTATAATTGTTCCAGATACAATAGAAGAATCTATTGGGTGTATAACTAATTTTTTTTTTCATATTCGATCTAGTATTCAAAAATTGTAAAAGATGTAAATTCAATTAAAAAATAATCCATCAATTATTCACATAGAAAAGTACACAACGCATATAATATATTCTATATGTTCAATTTATTATTAACATAAATTCTATCTTATGAAATGATACCTCCTCTTAATAACCTTCCTCGACATAATAATTAATAACGCATCAATCATGAAAAACCTAATGAGTCAATCGTCTCAAAAAAATATATCATCGTGATTTATGAAATTAATTAATGATCATGGGTCATGATGGACAATAATAAAAATAATAAAGCCTAAGTACCATTACATAACCCGATAAATAATAATATTCATTGACACATAAGCATGGAATATTCCTATAGGATGGTATATT
This sequence comes from Viscum album, assembly GCA_963277665.1. Taxonomy (NCBI): domain Eukaryota; kingdom Viridiplantae; phylum Streptophyta; class Magnoliopsida; order Santalales; family Viscaceae; genus Viscum; species Viscum album. Next base: position 5,574,163 of record OY728121.1, on the reverse strand, counting down.
CTCATTGTCTCTTATCATGATCCATCAATATACAGGTCCTAGAAGGATAGATGGTTGATAAATTTGGAAGCATACGAAAATATAACATATAGACTTCTATGTTTCCCATCAATCATCAAAATAGATCTTAATATAGAATTGTGATGGGTGGGTGGTCAATATCACATTATTTTCCGTTTTAAAAGTGCATCCAAAAACGATCATCACCACATTGTCTCTATTTTTGTCTTCAAACATAAACGATTAAAATTTTCCAATCATAAAAAAAGTAAATTTTATTCAGTGAACATCAATAGAATTATGTCTATTTGATAAGATCATGGTAAAATGGATACATTGTTGGAATTACAGAACATTAATCGATGCATTCAAATTTTTGATGTTGAGACAAAATATTCTCACACATTTATCTTCCATACATGTTTTTATTTTTAAAAATCAAACTATCTTCTTATCAAGAGTTTTATTTTGTTAATGATTAAACCAAATAATTATTTTACAAATAATATCTCATTATATTCAACTTAATGATAGATCATATGATTTTCCATAATCCTGCTAAAGTAAAATGTTGATTTCTCATAATTAGAATATACTACATTAGTTTCTCAATAATGGGATATATGTGGATAATATTTTGAAACATGATACTAAAATATTATAATACTTATTTGACACAATAGAATTTGAGGGTGTTTTTAATTATATATAAGATTAATTTTAATATAGATAGTGGAATTAAATGTTTATTAAATGTTCCAACTGTATGTTTAGTTTCTCAAAAAATATTTATCTAGATTTTTGAGCCATATTATACTTGAATTGGAGTTCAAATATCAAATATTATCATATTAAGAAAATAAACCATATTAATATACGTGAATTTAAATTTCATAATTTTATTTTTCAATATGAATGAAGATATGTTGTCTAAAAGATATATTTGTTTATTTTTATCTTATGAACCATCATTTTTCTCATTGTTGTTGGACTGGTAAAATGAATTCTTATATATAACAATATTGTTATTTATCCCCACAAACACAGGAAGACATATCTTTTTGACCATATATTATAGTTATCATTAAATTGTTAACATTCATGGTGAGTGTTTCTTATTATAATTTCTTCGTGATTACCAATGAATTTATTCATAAACTACTTAATAATGAACAATAACATTATATAATTTATACTCTTTTTATTATCATTCATACAAGAATGTATTTCAAAATTAATATGAGATTTTAGGTTTTTGAAGAATGTTCCGTTAGTGCAGGTTCACAATAATCAATATATTAAAATTATTATTTTTCTTCTTCCAGGAATGATCAAAAAGTGTGAATAATTTTTTTAATTTTATCCCTAGGATATGTGGGGATATATGGAAAATAGAGAATATTAACAAATCCCTTATAATTTTGGAGGTGGAACACATTGGGGGGATATACGATATATTTAATTAAAAAGTATTTTGGGGATTCAGATATTTCCATTATTCGTCTCCTAGATGCTGAAATTATCACATTTTGTCATTAATTATGTAAATAAATTCATCATTTCTTCACGAATTGATTTATAATAGCATAAGTATCATGATTCAGGACATTTTCCAATCATTTGTAATGGAGGGTAATTGGGTGATGGTTTCGTTGAACAAAATCCCCATGGAAAGAGTCAATATAGGAAATTTATATGTTCCTCACAATGGGTATAATTTTTTAAAGATTGATATATTCATTTTGGAATTCCATTTATTGATGCGGGGTTCTGTGATATTATAACCCTTTGTTCAATAAGGTGATACTTGATATGTTAGTGATCTATGAATTTTGATAATCATTTCATTATTTTTGGGAATATATTATGAAAATTGAATCCTATTATTCCCTAAAAACATGAAATGTCTTTTAAATATATATTTGGGATGAGAACTTCCCTAGGTTACCTATTCTCTAATGCCTTGGAGTTTTTTGATCAGTGATGGAGCACTAGAATCCAAATATGTGATGTGATTTTCATTGATAATAATTACTATATTATATAAATGTATTCATATGAAGATAAGAAAATGTTTCTTGGCATGATAAAGGAATTTATTCAAAACTATAATCAAGTTATTGATAATATGAATTCATCACCTTACACAAATATTTTTCCAATAAACACGTTTCTTTTTATCTTTATAAGAATTAATAATTATGGGTTCGCAAACTATATTTGCATTTTGATTCAAAAACATAAATTCCTGGAGAGAAAATATGTATACTTATCACTAGGTGAATGTTTTTATTTTTCTTATATAGTAATACATTTAGTAGGTGTTTGAGGGATTTTCATGGGTATATGATTAATTATATTTGATCTTCATACTATCATTAAAAAATAAATTGATGAAATTTGATGTGATCATAGATATTGAGTTATCTATTACTATAGGTATGTCATATGTTTTTTGTATGTAGTCGTTCGAGTCTAAATGGTCACACTATTCATCATATTGATGATAAATAGTTTAAAAAACATCAAGAATGAGTAAAGGATCATTTTCCTAATGAATCACGACAATATGAGTGTGAGTGACTAGTTTTTAGTGAGTGAAAAATGTTTTTAAATAAAAATTCATTTATAATCTAAAATGAAAAAATTTTATTTCAAACACATAACCACTAAGAAAAAATGTTTTTTGGAACATTATTTTGATAAAAAAAATTTTTTAATTTTTTAATTCTATTATGTACTCAATGTTTTTTGATAAAATAATTCATTATAAATATGAATATCATTAAAACAATTTTGATAACCATTGGTATGGACCAATACCAATGGTTTTCCAACCCATTGATATATGTATTTAGAATTTTGGAACCTTTATAAATTATTTTTGAAAAACCATTAGTATAGGTTCCTTAAAAGTAATATTTACTGACATTTTTATCCAAAATATTGGCATATCCATCATTTGTACCAAAAGTATTAAAATAACCACTTGTATAATGTCATTGTATTGAATACATGCAATGTTTTGTATAAAATCTATGGAATATATCTGACATATACAAAAATATTGTTTTCAAAACGAATGGAATAGGGGAATATGATGGTTTCGAAACCTATTGTTTTGGTCATACTCTTAGTATAGGGTCAAATTATAGAACCTATAAAAACGATTTTCTCAAAACCATTGGTATATTTCCTACCACCAAGAGGTTCCAACCGAAACTCTCGCCTCCAAGTGTAAGATCACACTGTCTGCAAAGGTGAGTGATCGTCGTGTCTCCTCCCGTAGGTGTCTCCATGTGTAAGGATCGAGTCAACGGTTCTACAGGAATCTCAAGGTTTCGTACATGACATGTGGATCTAAGGGAATGTCTGGAACCTGTGTCTATGAGTACGGTAGCTAAGGTATAAAAGACACAGATCGTACCTCGAATCATCCCTGGAGCCCCTGGGTCGTATGCCTCGACCGCATGCAGTTGTCCCCATCCCTGTCCCCCAGATCCCTGAGCCTGGTGTGGACCTCTTGGGGGTGGTGGTGGAAGTAAGTCTAAGCGTATACCACCACATGCAGCTCTCCCTGCTCCTCTGCCACGTCTGACGCCTGGCGGATATGCATGCTCCGTTATCTGCCTCTGCCACGGTGGCCCATCCACCACTTCCTTGTCAGCAGCACGACCTGTCGGGCAATCTCTAGTGAGATGCCCCTACCATGGCATGCATAGAATCGCTTCTCCCTAGGATGACTGGATCTAGATTGAGAGCCATGGACTGTCGATCCCATGTCCTGGGTCCTCCTATGACGTCTCCCATGTCCAGATCCTAGCGTCTGACGTCGGCTCCCTGCTGCCGGTGTCTCCGCACCTGTCTGCCTGCTGCTGACTGCCGACGGCTATCTCTGCTCCGCCAAAAAGCTTTCGATAACCAAGGCCTGCTCGAGCACTCCAACATAGGTTGTTATGCATAGAGGCATGACACTAGCTCGGATGTCTCGCTGTAGACCTCGCTCAAAGGTCCAATCCCTAAAGTACTGATCCCTGACCATATCAATCGAGTACCTGGCGAGGTTGTTGAACCTCGATGAATAGTCAGCCACTTTCATACTACCATGCTGGATTTGAACAAACTCATGGATGCGCACGACTCTCAGCGTAATCGGAGATAACTCCTCCCTGAAGAATCGCTAAAACTCCATCCATGAAAGAGTCTCCTCGTCATGAGTCTGCGTGGTCAGAATCCACCATCGTCCGGCCGAACCCTGAAGAAGGCTCTCTCCTAGGATCACCATCTGGTCTGCTAGTGTCCTCACTAAATGGAAAACGTTGGTCACCGACTCAAGCCAGTCCACACCCGCCTGAGGTTCGGGCTCGCCTCGGAACCTTAGGGGCCTCTGTCTCTGGAACTCATGGAGCGCGCTGAGCCTGCGCTCCTCACAGGTCAGTACCGCTGGTACCACTGGTTGCTCCCCTGGTGGTGGTATAGCAGGTGCACCACATGGTGGCAACGCCTGGGGAACTGGTCCCTGTATCGAAGACTCGTCACTGAGGGGGTCATCCTCATGATCGTGCTGTTGAATCCTAGCGGTTATGCGTCGCGGAGGCATCCTATAAAGAAACATGACAAGTCACGGTAAATGAGTATATCTGGATAGCAGACACCAAGGATATGGAAGTCACAACCCATTCCCATATGATGCATGTACCTTTTATTTCCCCACAACCAGTATTTTCGTGAACCGGGTTGAAAAGCAGGTTATCAGAGTCCTGGTGTATGGATACGTCAGTCGCCGCACCAACACTGGAGTCTCTGGCCTGAAATCTGAACCCGAAACACACAACACTTGTTGCCCCAACCAAAATCACAGACTCTTGGTCCTAAGGTAGAACTGACAACCTCTGATACAACTCTTTCACGAACCGTCCTGGTGGGGCCCGCGCCGTGACTCCCCAAGCCCGCCTCCAATAGGCCAAGGGCTGGTGACTAGCACCAGGTAGGCATGTAACTAAAATGGGAGGCATTTCCTAAGTACCTGTACACACACACACACATCTCCAAGCCCACATATGATGAAATGTAAAACATTAAGGAAAAAAAATGCATGCATACAACTAAACCAAACCAACAGAGCACAACGAAAGGTAGAGTACTGTAAAAGTAAAATGGGCCAGAATACAAGCCCACCAAAAACAAACAAGAGTCTGAAAACACTGTATGGTCCAACTTGTAAGCACAAAGGTACCAGGACTCCTCCTAGTAGCTGTAGGAATGCCTTGGCCTATAGGAAAACTAAGAAAGCTCGGTCCTGTCCTAGTCCTCCCTGGACTCTGTCAAAAGGCTGCTCATCTGCACAAGACACCAAATGTGCGGGCAAAGACCTTATAGGGGTGAGTATAATAATACTCAGTAGAGGACCCCAAAAACAACAAAGAGGTACAAAAAGAAAAGGTACAGTCATCTATGCACAATATATGTTTACAGAACATATAAAACAAACCATATATACTCAAACCCAAGCTTGTGGTCTAGAGACAAGCCACGCAACCACATACCCCGGTAGGGATTCTGTTTGAAGATTCCCTGATGCACTCATTCCGGGAGGACACACTCCACGAGTATTATAGTTCTAATGACGTCCGTCCGAGGAGTGATGTTTTTAGGGAAACGTCATGATATATAGCTACACTCCTTGCGGGAGACACACTACTGAGTGTAAGGGTTATGATAGATAGAAACACTCATTACGGGAGACACACTCTTGAGTGGAAATATCTCGATACACAGATGAGGATCACTTGTAGGGCCATGGCAGATACCACGACTCATCCTAAATTCACCTACTAGGTAGAGTATCAATAACCGATAAGGTTGGTCACGACGATGCCTGACTATACATAGGGTCTAGAATGGATAAAGGATCTCGATCTGGGCCTCTCGGATGGATGCCTGACTCTATCACAGAAACGTCCTACTGAAGGGATCATAAACTGGTGTGAGGGAAAGATGCCTGACCATCAATGGAAAAGAAGAAGGGGACCTAACCCAAACGAAGGATTTTCAAGGCACAGTGAACAAAAAAAATGACAAAGCCATTCTCCAAAAAGTACACGGCGTGTAGAAATGACACACGACGTGTTGTCTGACCCCAGGTACTGCTCATGTGCAATGACCCGTGTCGTGAGGCTGGTCATGTAGAAAACCATATACACGACGTGTAGTACGGAGTACATGTCGTGTCTGGGTCACTGGGGATGGCTCCGTGCACTCTGGCCATGTGTCTGTACACGGTCACCAACTCGTGTACCCCAACCCGTGCAATATGCACACGGGGTGACCTATGCTTGGCCGAGAGAGGGAGTACATGGTCGTGTCCTCCGACCAGTGTCCGTGTATCCCCAGGATACATGTCGCGCTCTGCGTATCCGCCTCTTCCGAGTTGTACACGCCGTGCCGCTTGAAGCCGTGTAGAGCATCCCGTGTCTATGCACCGCCCAAAGTACACGTTGAGATTTGGGGAAGGTCCAACACACCGTGTGACCGGGGTCACATGCCGTGTGATCCTTCTCTGACCCCGAAACCCTAGCCTCCACCATCAGAACAACACGGCGTGTTCTCCGGAACTACAATCCATGTATTCTAGAAATTTCCAGAAATGCGGACCTCCTCCATCGCGCCTCCCGTGGTGATCCGATCATTGATAATGTCATCCGATCGCAACAAAACCATCAGGTTTTGATCTCCCCGAACCCAATAAGCTGTTTCCGTCATTTTCAGTCCCCTGATCGGCTCCGAAAACATGATCGTTCTTCCCGCGCGAAGAATGCTCAAAAAACGCCCTTTCCGATCTGGTCCGATTTGTCGCCTGCCAACGCTGCCACACCTCTATAAGGACGTTGCGATGTTGAAACTTTGATTTTGGGATCGTTGTGTCACATAACGGATGCAAAACGATCCTTTGTTCGTCGCCCCGCGAAGAACGCGCGGGGAAAAATGTGGATGAAAATCCAAATAATCAAATTGAGGAACGAACCTCCACCGTCATTCGTCGCGGCACTGATATGCTCCATTTAGTAGGTTTAAACGGATCAGAGATCAACACGAATAATAAGAATTGATTAATTTCCCCAGACATATCCCATGGAAACCCTCCTGAAAGAATGTACGGATCCGAGGATCAACTTGTTCGTGGTTGATCCGCGTTCATCATTTAAACTCAAAAATGGGGAAAAGAAAAATCAAAACAACAACCCCTACCTTTTGAAAGGATCGATCATTGACGAAAGCGCCATGCTGCTGTTTTCGTCGCGATCCTTCAACACCGGCACAACGATCCTTGGTTTTGATCCGTTGTCGTTTGTCGTCGATAATTCCTCCGACGCCTCGCAGATTCGGCAGAGGTTCTTCTCAAGCGTTTCCAATGATCAGAAATTGTTCACCCATTTAAAAAAAGGGAATAAAGATTATCATTTAATTACACGGTGATATTAATGACCCCTACTTGCCAAATCATGAGTCATTAAGACGTGCAAACTGTTAAGGAAGCTGACATCCCGTCGTTGCGTATTAAAGAGTCCATCTTTCCCTTTATTTTCCATTATGTTACAACATTTAATTAAGGGAAAAACGTCACTTTCAACATGACGCAACGGTTAACACCATAAAATAAAATAAAAATTTAGATTTTCATTTTATTTTATTTTATTATTAAAAAGTCAGAAAATTAACTTTTTCCCTCGACCTGCGCCGGTCGAGGTTAGCCTAATTCTTATGTAATGTCATTGTCCCGGACGCAACGGTGCAATCAGATTTTTAATCCGGGAATCCGTTTGGAAACTGCCACAACTGCGCACAAGCACTGACTCACTTAACTAAAAAAATGTTCAAACCACCATTCCGGGCTCACTGGACCTCGGAATGATGTGCTGTCTTCACGCCCTGTCTCTAAATAAATCCATATAGTATTTAAAAATAATAAACGGAAATAAAATCCGAGACATTACAGGCTGCATGGAATGTACATCTGAATTCACATCGTGTGTTAGTGTGTGGTTTGGCCAGGAACCGTTGCACCTCCTTATGAGATACTATATTTTATTTTAATCAATATTAATAGAAAATATCATTTCTATAAGGTGAACGATAAAAGAATGTGGGGGAACAGATCTTGAGATTCATATTTGAAGAATTATTATCTTGAATTGTATCAACTAAATTATTGAATGTCTAAATATTCAAAAAAAATAGTTATATAATTATAAAATACGATGTATCCTCACTGATACAATGTGATGGATTTAGGCGTAGTGGAAGCGTGGTTGGGTCGACACCCAACTTTTAATTTTTACTATGATCAATGATTATTCATGGATTAATACGATGATGAATTTTAGTCTCCATGGAATAGAATCAAAGAATTAGATAAATATGTAAGAGGTCCAAAACCTTTAGAGAATATCATGTACATCATTTTTATAATTAAATAATTTAATTTCAAAATAAAATAATACATGGTTCTTAAGTATATTTTTCGTTGATGATGTTGATCATTCATAAGGACACTTCTAGATTATCTCATTGCGCTTGAGAGGATCAATGCTAGAATACCTATAGTGGTGACCCACACATGCTCTGATTTCCTCCAATCAACACCACTCAATCTCCTGGTGCTTGTGCGGCAAAGTGAGTGTCTTGTGATAGTCATTCTTGATCACTAATTCATCAACCTTATAGAACATCTCTCATTCATGAGAGTGTCTGTAAGAGGATTAATGATATAAACTTTATAGCACAACAATTCTCAATTCACTAGGTGTGTGGTGTGTTCTTTTTGTCCAAATAGATGTACATGTCTATTTATATGCATGGAACATCAATTAAAATATTTAATTTTAAAATAGAAATGAAATACATTCATGAACATAGATAAGAAACATGCTCGTAATAATAATACCACATAATTATTTATGGTGCTCCAACTTGCACAAAATGGATATATGAATAAAATTCTATATCACAATTTAATAGTAGTTTAATTATTATTTTAATACGTGCCAACTAGTTAAATAATTATTTACCATCATGCACCTAATTAATTTACTATCAGATTATCATTGCTCCACTCAAAATCTAATTCTATTTATTGAACACCAGAATAAATAAATAAATATATTATTCTCTTAAATAAATATTTTATATACAAACTAGTAAATAGATATTTCTTAAATGTTAAAGAAAATAAATAAATATTTTTTATTTATTTTATGTGATCATTATAACATGAAAAAAAATATTCCATAGTCTTGAGAATAATTTTTATTTTATTAATTAAATTCAAATAGAATTTGACCCAGAACACCAAATACACATACTGGGTGACTCTCTATGATTCTTTCCCGTTGGCATTAGGTGCGCATTCCTAAATTCCAAGTTTACAATATACAGACAAACCACATGATTCCAATGATGATAACACACTATTTGATATATAACTTTATGAAAATTGGGAGAGGTCAAACCATCTTAGTACGATGTTCATAAAAACTAAAATATGTTCTAGAATTATCGGTTCCGTAGATGGGCATAATAATGTTTGTAACTTGATAAAAGCTATGGATGACCATTTCATCTCATCAAATGATACATTAGAAATCACAATGATCATGAATTTCTCATCTATGAGACTCACCACCATGAATGGTGGGCATAATCACATCATGTTGGTTAGGGATATTGTGGATCATCTTATGAATCTTGAGGATGATATATCTGATATGTTTCTCATGTATTATTTTCTCAACACCCTTCCACATTAATATGGGCCATTTAAAATAACATATAACACAAATAAATATAAATTACCAATTAAGGAATTAATGACTATGTTTTTTAAGGAGGATGATAGGATTTTGGTGGAAATGGGATAAACCAATGTACTGAAAAATCACCATAAACATAAGGGTCTTAAATTTCAAGCCAAAAAAATGGGGAATGAAAAATTGCTTCATCAACCTAATTTAAAGAATGAAGTCATTTGTTTTTTCTACAAATAAAAAGGACTCATAATGAAAAGTTGTCCTAAATTTCAAAAATGGCTTGAAAAGAATGGTAATTCCATCTCATTGGATTGTTATGAATAAAATAATGAAGATAAAAATTTTTAACACATGGTGGATTTATTCTTGTTCTACAATCCATATTTTGAATACCATGTAGGGTATGTAAAATCTATGAAAACTAGGGGATAGTGAGATTGGCGTGTTTTTAAGAATCATGATGCATCATCTGCCACTATCTTAACGATTTATAGAGATAGGTTGATAGGAATTCATGGCTTGCCTCATGAAACATATATTAATATATTCTTAGAGAGATTTCGTATGAATGATTGTACACCATGTATAGCACCCATTTTTTAGGGTGAGAAATTAATCATGAACCGAGGACCAAAAATGATTTTGAATGAGAAAAAATGAAACCCATCATGTCTTCTTCTGCTGGTGGTAGTTTAATGAACGCTCATGTCTTCATAAGGAAAGTCATTGCATTTGTAGTGGGAATGTAGGGGTGATATCAGTGTGATCCATGTATAGTCCACTGGAAGGTCGTAATGAAGGTATTAAGATACCACAATGTCCCTAAGGACTGCATGCCTATATATAATCACACTCATAATTTATTAGTCATTGGATAATCAAATTCAAACATTTCCAGTTATTAGATTCACAAAAATTAACATAAAGACATGTCTTTATGATCGATGAAGGAGTTGTTTCATGGAGAAGTCTCAAACAGACGCTAATAGAGATTTCTACTAGGGATGATGAGTTCATTTCATGTTTCGAGGCCACATCACATGTTTTATGGATAAAGAGTTTCATTTCATTCATTAATTTCTAGGATTATTACAATAAAATAATTCAATAAGAGTGTTCATACCTTGGGTGGGACTGTCATGTTTAAAGGGCATTTCCATAAATCTTAATTTTCTTTTGTCTATATTCGCTCTTCCAACATGTACCTATAATTCACCACAAAGACACGAAAACATTCATTAATCTTAAATAGTTTTTTCTAGAATATATATTCTTTGCATGGATTTTTCAAAATAATAATATAATATCTTTTCTTGAACAATTCATCCTATTTATCAAAACACAATCCACTAATAACATAATTATCAAAGGATTAATCAATGGCATCCTCCCAATCAAAAACCCTCAGGGAATTATCCATCATACCTTGTTTATAAAAAATCCATGGGACCCTCCAAATATTGAAATTGGATCCATCTTGGATCTTCCAAAAGCATCCCTTTCAAATAAGGATACCTAATCCCTAGAGGAATATCCAAAAAAAATCTAGGTTTGGGAGAAGGGGTACATTAGGAAATCCTTTATGTGGGTAATATTTGGATTCAATGATTTGAGTGTAATGTGACCATGGGTTATGAATCAGTTTCCAACCATTAATATCTAAAATAGAAATTTGGAACATGAACATGTACTGATAGCCCATTCCACTAAATAAATTAGGGATGCACAGATTATCCCAAGGCAACATATGACGTTTTTTATCCATCATTCATACCTTACAATAACATGGAATGGAGAGGGTGAATTTGGTAAATCACAAGGAAATTTATCCTAAATAAATAAATATTATTATTTATATGTATATGAGATACATCATATATATACACTTTCCATCCCAACATTAGAGTACTATTAAAATTCCATCCATGATTTTTTTGTCTAACATGTCCATGATGATCGAGAGAACCAGTTTATTAGTTTGACCAAAAATCAAGGGGATACAAATATATTTATTACGTTTAACAACCACATGAATACCCAAGTGTTTGAATATATCATCCTTTAAATAGGAAGTCTCACACAATCTGATGGAAATTTACGATTTGGAATAATTAAGTGACTGTGTGGATTCTTTCTATTATTTTTTGATAAGCCCAAAAATAGAAATGCATTATTAATGAGCAGACCATGAGTTAAACAATTCTACCATAATAAACAACCATAGAATGAAGAGAGAATATTGTAATATCCTTATTGATTCCCCCAAAAAGAGATATATATGCATAATATTTGGAAACATGATACAAAAATATCAAAATCCTCATTTGACATAAATGAATATCATGGACTTTTTAATTATTTAGATGAATAATTTTCATGTAGATTGTGGAATTATAAGTTCCTTAAATGTTCAAAGAATCTATGTTTTTTGTCTAAGAATGTTTATTTGAAGTTTTTAATATTTCTCACAGTGAATTAGAGTTAAATAATTATGAATACAATCATGAGAATCATACATTTTATAAAATTTAAGAATATCAATTTGATAATATTTTTCGAAAAACAAATGAAGATATGTTGTATGAGGTTGATTTCAATTTATTTTTAGTTGAATTCCAATAATTATTCCATTGGAAGATTGAATGAAAAATAGAATTCATGTATGTATCATAATTTGATGAGTTTTTTTATTTTTACCATCGGTAGAGTGGGGATACATGTAACAAAGAGAATATTAATGACTACATGATAACATTGGAGGAATTAATACTTTGGGGAAGATATGTCAGATTTATTAAAAATGTATTTTGGTTATTCTGATTTTCCCCTTATCCATCTCCATGATTCTAACAACCAAATATTGTTGTCATAAATTATGAAAATAAATGAATTGGTTCTTTTAGGATAGATATATAACAAAAGAAATATGATTATTAAATACATTTTTCTATTATTTGTTAATAAGGCAAATTAGTGGAAGGTTTTATTGAAAAAAATCGCTACAGAAAATCCCCTATACCAAAAAATTGTATGTTTCTCACAATGGGGAGAATTTATGAATGATTGATATTTTATTGTTGAAATTAATTTTATAGATGTGGGATTATTAGATAATATTATACTATGATAAAAATTCTACTACATTAAATTATAGTGAGGTATGAATTTATATAAGCATGTCTGTATGATTGATAACATCATATAGAAATGGAAGCCTTGCCTTTCTTTACAATGATAAATGAATTTCCAAAACATAAAAAATAATTTTGGGTTAGTACTTCCCAAGGTATCAAATCACCTGAAGCATTAGTGTAGTTTGATCACAGGTGGAGAAACAGAAAAAAAATCAGTGATGTGTCTTTCATTAATGATAAATACTATATAATATAAATATATTCATTTGTTGATGAAAACATGTTTCTTAGAATAGAATTGTGATTTAATCAAAACCATCATCTAGATATTTATTATTTCACATTTTCACCTTACAAATAACATTTTTAATCTAAAACATTTTTTTTATTTTTATGTGAGTTTAACATTATTGACATTGTAAATACGTTTTCATAGTGACCCAGAATAAGAAATTTATGGTGAGAAAATATGGTTACTATTCCCAAAGACAATTTTTTTTCATTGATGTTGAATACTACCACCTTCATTAGGTATTTCATGGATTTACTTTGGTATACGAGAGTTTATATTTTGACTTCATAGTATCATTAGAAAATTAATCGATGAAAATTGTTGTGATTGTAGAATTTTTGTTATGACTTATTGGATGGTGGAATACATTTTCATGTACACAGACCTTCGAGTCAAAATTTTCACAATGTACATTATATTGATGTGAAATTGAATCATACAACATTAATAATGACTTAAGGATCACACTGTGTGTTTTATTGAATGCGTTTCCTCAATTTTGAGTGTTCCAGATACCATTTTTAAAAAAATAACATTTTAAAATGAAAAAAGAACAAATGTAGTCTCTTATATATTGAAAAAAACGATTGAACATACAATGATAAAATATATAATATATACCATTATAATGAAAAAAAGAGTTGAAGTGTGCATCATACTAATTGTAGAAATTGTTGATAATTTTCTTGTATGATCAATTTTACAAGTAATATGTCAAAAAATGGATAAATAAAAGACAATTATCAGTGATGTTATTTACTCGTGAGATTTGATGAAATTATCTACATATGTATCAGGTAAAAATGATATGGAAATTAACTATAAAAATGATGCATATTTTTTATTAAATTTATAAAAGAGGTTGAATAATGTCACCGCATCACGATGTCTTTATACATTCTGACTCAATGATTTTTGTCCATTTATATGTAGAAAAAATATATTTCCTCTTTTAAATTAATTTTATATTGAAAATAATTAAATAACTAAAAAATATAAATTAAACTGGATTAATAATTATTTTAAATGAAATTAAATTTATCATGAAAAATAACTCATTAGCGATGCGAGTATATCGATTGAATTTAATAACATTAATAGAATCTCAAATGAAATACTTAAAATCATTTCCATTAGTTGTTGACATTTTTAAAAGATTTTTTTCTATATTATAAATTCCCAGACGAAATTACACCTATTTTTGAAGATGGTGTTATACATTTTTCTAATATCCCAATGAATAACATCATCAAATATTAGTATTTATGACTTCAGGGTATAAATATATGATCTCATATGAACAAAGTCTTTCATGAATGTTTAATCCTCAATGACTGTAGACCTTGTTCATAAATGGGACAACCTTCTATTCCTCAAATACTATATCATATCAAATTACCATAAGAAAAAAACCATTTTTCTTCTCATAATATGTAGCATTAAAATGAAATATTCATTAATGTATGAATAATACAACAAAAAAACTAATTTCATCACTCGTATAAAATTTTCAATCAATGGAAGAAAGTAAATATAAATATCAATACACAATTTTAATCCGTATAAATTAGAGTATACGACATATTTTATTTCCTATTTCTGTTTAATCATGGTGGAATGTTATTATTTTTCAACACACATGTCCATATGATGTGAGTCCTTCTTGGAAAACAGTAATGATTCACTCCTTCATTAGATTGCATAAGATGAGAGTTTCTCTACTCATTTCCAAATTGGTGGAACTTGTGATAAATTTTATTTCATTGAGAATAGACTACAGGGTGATTGCTTTTCCCATATTTATATATCTTATATACATTCCACAATAATATTCTTTTAGTATCCACACATCTGTATAGGATTATAAACATTTTATTGATTATAAAGTACAATAAAACATTCAATAGAAATTATTCATCAATCGTATGTTGATATGCTCCATACATTTGAAATTTCTAAGTGAATCATCATATTTTGAAAGTAGTATACAATCATTTATATGTATATTTATTATATCATAGATCATATCCATTGAATTTAGAAATTCTTTTGTCAAATATGATTGTTTAGGAGGAAAATTATATTTTGGGATCATATCATTCAGTAGAGAAATTAGTTCTGTAATGTCGGTTTCAATCCTTATATTTCCATATTTTAAAATATATAGCTTTAATGTGGTTCAAAATTATGTATATTTCGTAAAACCGGTATACATTGGGGTCTTTTCATAAAACATTATCTTATAAATCAATTTTCTGTGATCATGGTATTATTCTTCATTTGTAATTTTCTTTTCCTCAATATGATATTCCACATCATCACACCAATAGTCATATCATCAATATGGTCATTATCATTATACACACTTCTAATAATATCATATTATCCATAAAATTAAATTTTATCATATCACTAGCTACATTCAGGTTTTAATTATGTTTACTTCCACATTTATAAATTTTTTCGACTACATGATAGATCAGGATTTTATCTAAATCCTCAAGAATAATTATTCTATAATAAAAAAATATTATTCAAAAACATGTATTTGATAAATTATATATGTATGATCTTTTGAATATTTTATTAACCCCAGCATAATAATATTTTTTCTTATAATTAGCATCCAGCAATTTTTTATTCATATTAATCATATTTGATTGACTAATATTAATATTTAAAAAAATAAATAAATTCATAGAATGTATAATCTTATATCCCTAATAAGTTGTCTTATGTTGTTATTTATTCAACATAAAACTATTTTTCTATGATAATAATGGATTAAAGATGAGTACTGATATAGTTCATTACTGTTTAAAATCATAAAAAAGGAAATTTGTTATATTTATAATGTTACAAGTTATATAATTATATTTTCATCTTTAAAAAAAGAGATAATGGAGAGTTTGTATATATTATCTAGGTGGTATTAAAAAAGTAAAGTGGACAATATGTTCCTAAATTTCTTTACATGGTACATGGAAAACATGGTGGTGTGTCAATGATAGGAAACATAGAAGATGTAGTTGATCTTTTATCCGATGATAAAAAATTTGATAGGGACCACCCAACTAGCCTAGAGATCATTACATTTAATGTGACTCTTGAAAGTAATTGTGTACAATGAATAAAAATAATTTTTTTTCTTAATTGGATTAAAAAAATATTGATAACATAAAAAAGGTCATAATGAAAACAATAAAAATCCAATAATGATGAGAATGAAATCCATGGGTCCAATAGAAAGAACACATTAAATAGAATATCCCAAATACTAATTGGTGATAAGGGTGGGATGAATTTGAAATTAATCTTCAATATTATTAGTAGGTTAAGCAACTACAACTTTTGAAAATTTACAAACTCCATCCTAATAGGAAAGGAATTTAGGTGATAATAATCCCATAATTCTAATTCGACTCCATCTAAATATCATTTGGACACATTCATTTTAGAGGGACAATTAATTATATCATATGTTGATTATTCATTCTTGTATAGAGATGAACCATACATTAAAAAAAGTTTCGGTGATTTATATTAATTTAAAAATAGTATACAATAATTTATAAGAGAATTTATTCTTTCAAAGGTCATACCCATTAAATGTAGAATTTAGCTTTTCCAATATTTTTGATAAGAAAGATAATTATATATACTGATCATATCATTCAATTGAGAATAAAGTTCAATATTTCTATTGTTAATCCAAAACTTCGACAATTTTTACACAATATTTCTTTAGTATGGTTTAAAATGATGTATATTTAATACAACCTATATAAAACAGTGTATTTTCACAACTCTATATCTTAAAAAATAGTTATGGGTAATCATGATGTTAATCATTAATTTTAATCTACTTTTCAACAATATGACATTCCCCATCATCAAACCTATTACCTTATCTTCATTACAGTCATTATCATTACTAACTCTTCTAAGAATTTATAATTATCCATAAAACAGAAATTTATACCTGTCACAAACAATATTGTTTTAACATATTTTTTCACAAAAATTTATAAAATTGATTTATTCCATGATATATTAACTATTATTCGAACACCTATTGACTAATATAACTTTAATAATAATATTTTAAACAAAAATAAAGAATTTGAGAAGGGTTTTATGGATTATATTGTGAAAATTTGATGAACCTCGTCCTCATACTCATTTTTCATATGATAGAATCCATCAATTTGTTTTTCATATTAATATTAATTGATTTAATAATATTAATATATAATATAATAAATAAATACATTCACAATAAGAACTTATAACCCTGAGATGATATTCTTATGCAAATATTTATGACACACAAAAATTTATTTTTATGATAATATGGGATAAATGATGTTTATTGTGATTTATTTGTATTGTTGGAAAGCATTAAAAAATAGAATGTGTGATATATATAATGTTACAACCAATCTAATAAAATTTTTTCCTTATGAATATAAATGAGATCATGGGTGTTTATATATCTTTTCTAGGTGGGTGTAAAGAAATGGGGAGGTGTTAATATTCATAGATTTCATCAAATGATACATAGAGGACCATGTGTTGTTTAAATGATTGGATACATCAGTGCAGAAGTTGATATTTTATTAGTTTATGAAAAAATTTAATAGTGCCAACAATCTATCCTTTATAACCATACATTTTATTATTAACATGAAATTTATTGTGTATAATGAATGAAATTTTGGGTTTGTCTCAATTGGATGAACAAATAATGTTATCTTAAAAGGTATAAAATGTTGATATAAAAAATAAAATAGTGATGAGAATTACTTTAGTTGGGGAATGAAAAATTACACATTAAAAATAATGATCCACTGAATTTTTGGATATGTGGGTGACCTTATTGGGCAAGGAATCCTTTATGGGGTTATAAGGGGAAGCATCTTTTATGACTGAGAACATAAAAATCCCATCCTATGGGGGAAAATAATTTCAGTGATTGTAATACAATAATTAGAATACTTACTACCACTCAACATCATCTGGAAAAATTAATTTTAGAGGGACAAGACATTATTTCCAATGTTGAACTACTATGCCAAAATTTTCATTTCTTATATATAAATAATAATTTAAATAAAGAGTGTAATTTTAATAAGAGATCTTAAATAGTAAATTATATGTGATATCAAACAAGGTGGGAAGTCCTCCTACCAAATAAGAAGCACTCTAGAGGGACCAGATGAGGTAATCAAATGGGACACACTCTTACCATCACCTTTAATAATGTATAATGAACATGAAAATAATAGGATGAACTATTTTACAAAATCTAATTCAATGGGATTGAAGTTGTTGGTATGTCACAAAAACTATTGGTATATGAAATACCAATGGATTGGGGGACTATTGGATTTTTTGTCATTAGTATATACATATATTAATGGGTGATTCAAAATATTTGAATAGTTTGTCTATACCATAATTTTACAAAACCATGGTGTATGAAACCAGAAATAACAATACAAACTATTTGAAAACACATTGATATAGTTAATCCAAAAACCCCTTGATGGTTTTGATCCCTGAATCCACTGATTAATATTTCAAAAACCTAAATACTAAGAAAAAATTCCTTAGGAAAAATAATACTGAAAATGTATATATGTAAATTTATATATATATTTTTATTTATTTAATATTATCTAACTAAAAACTTCCATAAAAATATTAAAACATGTACAAACAGTTTGGAATACTGTTAGTACAGACCTTAAAAAATGGTTTTACAAACCATACATATATGTATTTTGAATTTTGGGACTTTTAGAAAATGTTTATAAAAAACCATTAGAATATGTCCATAAATGTAAGATATACATATAGTTTTTCCAAATCATTTTTATAACGTCATTTTATTAATGATATGTTAATGGTTTGTTAAAAATAATTTGTGTAGATATGAACAATACAAATTGTTATTATCAAAACCATTATTATAGGTTCATATTATTGTTTACATTTCCTATGTTTTTGGCCAAAACATTGGTATATAGTAATTTTATTGTACCTATACCAATGGTTTCTCCAAAACCATTCGTATAGATTTTTTGGTTTCGGTCTAGTTTCACGTAGTGTTTAAAATGGATTTAACATTCCTAACTAGAAAGATGAAGTATTCGAGATCCATCTATGATTAAAAAATACCATTAATAATGAAAATAAAATATGATTGCATCATGAAATTTATCAATTCCCTCTCAATGGAGAAATTAAATCCATTGAATTATGTATGGGCTAGTGGTGGATCCCAAAAAATGAACAGAAAATTTTATGTTATGATAATGAAAACCAAATAATCATGTACCACAAGACCAATTCAAATAGAACCTCTTATTATGGTAGCTACATCAACATTTATCATAAACTAATTTAATGGTGTGGGATCTACTTGTAAAAGAGATAATATGGTAATGGGTTATCATGACAAATCCCATTATGCTTCTAAATATCCTTCTGAGATACAACATTCATGATCCAAAAGGAGTCAGGTTTTGAAATATTGTTCTAGACATGGTCATATCGTATCACTCATATAACTCATGATATTGTAAAGAGAGAGTATAAAATATTATTGGGGATGGGAGACGTCCAATATTATAAAAGAGACAAAAAACATTCCCCATCTCAATAATCTTATACAAATTTTTGTTTTATTCATATCATATGATTCTTGGACCCATGATGGAATAACATTGCATGTAAAAGATTAAATTATTCACATTTTGGGAAAGAAATACAAAATATAACCATATAATACCTATCACAGAACCATTCATCTATTTCATTAGAACACCTTCTAATATTAGCATCAATAAAATGAGAGAAACAATGGATTCCTCCCAAGGAGAAACTTCAAAGGATGTGTCCATCATAACAAAATTATAAAAAATCCATGGGACCCTCCAAATCATGACATTTGATCTATCTCTAGTCCAAAACAAGAGCCATTTTTGATGAAGAACACATGATCCCCAGAGGATTATCCAAAAAATATAGGGCAAGGGATAAAGGCTATAACAAAAAAGTCTTAATGGCCGTAATACTTGGATTCAATGATATTATTACATGGGATTATGGGAAATAAATAAGATTTGGTCCTTTCATTTATAATAGAGTTACTTGGATCATGTACATGTATTCATAGCCCATACCAACATAATAATTAAATATGTAGAGATTATCCCAAGCAAACAAAAGATCATTTTTCCATTGTTCATAGCCCCCATAACAAATCAAGGTGAGAGTGAATTTTTTCAATCATGTAGATACATATCATAAATAAATATATATTATTATGTGGACATGATTGAGGATATTCATTTATATGTTCTTCCTTCCCTAATTTAGAGACCCTCTTAATATTTAATCCCTGAAATACTTTTCTTACTATTCCACGATGATCGAGAGATCCACTCTTTCAGTTTGACTAATAATCACATAGATAAAAATATATTTATTATGTTTATCAACCACATCAATAGATTGGTATCATAAATAATATTCTTTTTTACATTAATTATCACTCGAGCTAATGGAAATTCATGACTGGGAATAATTAACTGAGTGAATGTATATGATCTCTTATTGTTGGATAAGCTGGAAACTATATATGTATTTTTAAAGATAGTCCCTTGATCAAAAAAACTACCAATTTAAAATAATAGATGTGAAATATGTAGATTTAATATTTAATCCGTCTCCGATGAAATAATTTGTCTTTTCCTAGCAAAAAAAATATATTATAAAAAAATCCATTAAGATGAACATAAAGGGAAATATTGCCCCCCCTCTCTGAACAACCTGGTATGGTTGAATAATTGAGAGAGATTACCATTGATATTTGTCCTAAATGATAGAAAATAATGATGTTTGGTTTTGCATCAGTTGATTAATAAAATTATAATGCACTATTGATTTAAAAAATTATGTATTGAATCCCAATTTGGAATTTTACAGTTCTACAAATTATTAGGAAATATAATTTTATAATTGTATTTCAATGTATTTTATTTTTATTTGTTGATATAGTATTTATGATTAGGTTGTTATTTATTGGAACTTATTATACTACTCACGTGATTCATCTAGGCTCTATTTTGGAAATAATCAACAATACTCACAGAAGAGAAATTAATTTTACAAAATGGATGTTTAAAAAATTTACATTATAAACCACATATGAATCATTGGAGTATAGAATTTTAAAATCATAATATTTTTATTAAAACAAATTTTTACTACATTGCATGAAAAAATTAACAAGATGATTCATCAAATTAACTCAGGTACTTTAGGTTTTAAGAGTTTTGATTCATCCATGAAGATCAGGGGGGGTCGAAGAGGTTAATTTCAACAGGAGAGCTTGAATGGGGAAAATAAAAATGTTCCCTTAGTATTTAATTTATATGTACTAGATGGGTTTATTATTTCTATCAAAAAAATTATAGAAAATATAAGTTTTATCAATATGAAATTATTAAATTCTAATAAATATATGTCTTATCAGTGATAAATTTTGGGCAGACAAACCCTATCTTTATCAGTACTAAAATTATAGTAGATAAAACCCATATTTATCATCTTTGATATTATATCACAATATATATAGGTTTTGCATGCACTTTTATTTTAAGAGATAATAGAACCAATTTATAAGAAAATATAAAATATATTAAATGAATATATATTAATAATGAATTAATTCGTAAAAAATTATTATTATTTATCATTATTAACGAATATACAATCATAAATGGATGATTTCAAAAAAGTAGTGAATTTGGATTATTAATAACCAATATACCAAATTAATATTTAATTAGTGGAAATTTTTTATTTATTATATAAATTATTCGAATAAATTAAAATTGAATATATTTTAAAATGATGATTAATACATAGTAAAAATTTTAAATAAGAAGAAATATGTACTAAAAAATAATTTTTAATAACAATTACATGAATTCTTATCCAGTACAAAATTATGATGGATGTATTAAAAAAATGATTTTTAATAAATTAATTATATAGATTTCAATAATTTTTAAAATAATACAAATTCATAAATAACATTTAAATAGAATTAATCATTTAATTTTATAACATATTAAGAGTATTGAAACATAGTAAAAAATTATGTAAAATTTGAATGATTAATTGAAATAATTGTAAACACATAAAAAATGTAGAGAATCATAATGAATAAATATAAAATAATTAATTTTATAAATTTCAATCATTTTAAAGGCATAACACCTTAAAAATGAGATTTTATAAATATTAATAATAAAAATAATATTCATTTTCATAATATTAAAACACATTAAATATGTATGTACAAATAAATATTCAAAACTGACTAAATTAAAAAAAATTAAAAAATAGTTAGATATTAAAAATGAATAATTAATATTAAATTAAATCAAATTAAAATTTAAAATGTAAAATTTAATATTTAATGAATAATTTAATAGTTAATTTCTAAGGTTAATTACATCAATTACCAGAACATAAACCCCGGGGTTCGAATCAAGGCATGTCCACTAGAGGATTTACATCGCATGTGGTGACTATTGTAGGGTGGTGATGTGTGAGTGATTCTGGTAGGCGGTGATGCATCCAAGACACATTCCCGGTTACACAGACAAGAAGATGCAAGCCAGATGCTACACTAAGCATTTCGGGCCACATTACGTGGCCACATGGGATTCGGCCAAGGTTATATGTAATGGATCTTCCTCTACCAAGATAAAAATAGGACATTGATATCATAAATATAGAATAAAATACATACACATAAAAAGGAATTAAAATGAATAAATAGATAATATATACATATTTATCAGGTGCATGAGGACATAAATACTCAAAAAACTACACAAACCTCACCCACTGACCAATGGGAAGGTCGTTGCTCCCAAAGGGATAACCCAACTATATTAAATAGGCCCATAGACCTCCTTTTTATTGATGATGGCCCTAGGACCCTTAAAACATATGCCCATACCACCATGGACCACTTGAGAAAACATTATCAACCACCAATATTGTATTTTTGCAACTGATTGGGCCTTCCCTACAAATCAATGATGGAAACTCTTGAACCAGGACTTTCCCATATATTACCTCACCGAACCTCATGGAAGATTGTCATACATGTCCATCAGACAACCACCATCTCCATCAATTGTTTGTTGACCAATCACACTCACCATTCAAAAAAACCTACGAACACATATTCTCTATGAGATTCATAGAGACATATTCATGGAATCAATATATCTCACTCATGTCCTACAATGTTGACACTTCATCCGTGTGAATCCTTCATCATGGATGGAGCTCTACCATCATTGCTCTTGGTTCCACCATCGAGCTATGCCCCCATCATCAATGTTGATGATTTTTCGCCCCTCCTACATCCACAAACCTGCCATCCCACACATTCACCACTACCCATGAATCCTACCGCTCATGACCTGTAATGATCCCGACCCCAATTCCACCATCAAACTCTCCTGATCTCTCAATGTAACACCATATTGTTACTACAAAGACTGATGTTCAACAACCCCATCTATCATTACCTGTCACCATGAATCACATCTAGATCATTTGGAAATGTTTAAATAATCATCAAAATGTTGTTCGGGATGGTATAAGTTGGGGTTCAATTTTACTGAAAAATGGTGTGGGTTGGAGATGGTCTTCTAATAATCTATGATATGGATTTCAAATATATTAAAAAACATAAAACATAATAAATTAAAATGAATAAATATTAATCATATAAATTAATAACATATTGAAAATATATAACCATTTTAAAAAAATATTTATAAATTTTTTAATGAGATTTAATTCAAAAAATATTGAATATTTTTAAATATCAAAAACAAATAATGAAACAATATTAATAAATAATTAATTAAAAAAATAAATTACAAACTTGTTAAATAATATAACTCATAACATTAATTTCATGAATTGAAAAAAAATATAAATGTTAATAAAATTAAATAAATAAATATTAATAATATTTCAATTATTGAAGTTTTCTATATATTGATTGTATATAGAAAATATATAATATTATTAACTATTATAATTTCTTAATAAATGTTTACATGTTATTTAATACATAAATATTTACATTTTTAATCAAGATTTTTTTTTTACAAAATTGAATATATTTCAAAATTATTATCTAATAACAAAGAATTAATTATTAAAATACTATAAAATGGAGAGATATTAAAAGACAACAAATAATATTAAATCAATAAATTTACATGCATGTAAATATATATATATATGCTTATTCAAACATGTACACATACATACATAAAAAAGACATAAACATATTGGAAAACACAAACGCACAAACATAAACATAGGCATATGCATATTAACGTACACATACATGTATGTACACATACACATACATACAGTTACATAAGAATACAAGCACATGCATACATATCTATACATACACATATATACGTACTCATACAACATAGAAAAATATATATACACATACACAAACTAATACAAATACAATTGTATATACATATAAAATTTTATGTTAATACAAATACACATGAATTCTCAAATACATACACAACCATACAATTACAAACATGTGCATGTGCATAAATCCACATCTATACATAATAATATTTACACACATAAAAGATTAACATACACATATACACATACGCCTGCACATACCCATGTACATAACCCTAAAGATATGCTTACACATATTCATACATGCACACTTAGATAAACATACAAATATGTACTTACACATACTCATACCTACTCACATACACATAAAAACACATTCAGATGCTTATTAAAAAAACATACACATTAATAAAAAAAAATATGTACATATGTGAGGATACATTTACATATAATTAAAATTTATAAATTCAAACACGTACAATTACACATACTCATTAACTTACACATAAACATATGTATAACGTACACATAAAATTAAAAACATGACAATAAACATATATATACTCACACATACAAACCATTGATGTAAATAAACACATACACACAATTTACACAACACAAACAGATGAATACACTAACAACACATACATAAACAAACACACACAGACACAATGATACAAATTCATATACATATATTATTAAATGAAATATAAACACTATATATATATATATTATTTTCTTATATGTACTTTATGAAATATAAATATGATTTAAAAATATATAAGAATATATACATATATATGTATATTTTAACTTGTTCAATGTGTCATTTTGAAACAATAAACAATAAATTTTTAAAATTATTATGAAAAAGAATTTGAAAAGGACACACTTTTATTAGTTAATTTTTAGTAGTATTGTTGAATATTTCAACATATGCAGTAGTGTAACATGAATATAAAAAATAGGGAATTAATATTGGGTGAAAATATAAATTTAATGGATTGATTAAATTAATTGAGAAATATTAATTTGTATAAAATTCATTATAAAATGAATTTTTTATTTATAGTAAAATATTATATGTGATAGTAAATTAATTTTCATTATCACTACTGGGAAAAAATATGTTAATTTCTACAACTGGTGGTTCTTGTTAGATAACTCAACATCTGAAATCAGCTGTCTAGTATAGCATGATGTGATGGAGGGAGCAGTCATAGTGTGCAGCTTTATCGATACATTAGTAGTAGTTTCACTAGTGGAAACAACCTTTTGTGATCACTATGATGGTATTCTTCACTCTCAGTAGTGGTGAATGATAGGTTATTGATTAATTACTTGTTTCAAAATATCCATGTCTGAATTGGTATCTTCTTGTGTGAGGAATTATACACAGGGGGGTAGAGACCATCATATCCATATTCCCCTAGTTGTCCTGGAAGTTTTTGGTGATTGGAAATTGTGGTAGATCATTATTGAAAGGGTACTGATAGTGGTAGGCATTATCGATTTGGAATCATGGAATTTCGTTTGAGAAAGGGAGTTGAAGGAGGGCAGTGATCATAGTAGGAATTTTCAATGGGGTGGGAGGAATGATTGTTTGAGAAAGGGTGGTGATAGTGGTTTTCATTATCAATGGGGTGACATGGGATGTTTTATGATAATGGGGGGTGATAGACATATCCATCTTCCACAAGTATGGCCTGGTGGTCATTGTCGATGGGGCATTGTGACAATTTGGGGTGGCGACTGTCATCGTCTGAGATATTGATGGGGTGTCATGGTAGGTATAAGGTGCACTTGCTGTGCTAAGCATTATCGAAGGGGGGATATGGTTGGTTGTTTGAGAAATGGATGTGAAGAACATTTACTTATTTTAAATGTCTATACATGTAGGTTTTTTTGATGGTGAAACATGTAAGGTTATTTGAAGAAGGGTGGTGATGTTAATATATCCATCTTCCACCCATCTGACCATGTAGTATTTTTCCATGCGGCATCATGGCAAGATGTATGAGATAGTATGGGAAAAATTGCTGGGATAGAGTGAAATATGTTGTTCCTTGGCATGTGTGTCTGGAATGGTGACACAACACGTTTTAGTACAAAATGGGGTTCTGAAAACCACATACATAACAAAATTCAGGGAACCAAACATCATCTTGTTACTCGAACACTGAATATTTCTTTCCTCAACCAAAACTCTATTCCATATTAGAATAAAATCTCATAGAATGGATGGATTATGGTAAACCTTGGCATGTGTATCTGTATATATTCACCTAACGAGTCCACATACCAACGTTGTCTAGTTTCAATGATGTCATTATGATCAGTATTATTTCCCCTCCACATTATTTTACCTGTTTTATTTTTAAATTTACGGTTCCATTTGTTTGTAACACATTAGATCACATGGGTCAATTTTTATTTACATTATACTTATGCCAATTTACATATACAAATAACTAAAAAATCCAATGAGAAAATCATGTCGATGTGTGGTACACAAGACAACCCTTATAATTCATAATGTGCAACCTTAAATGACTCACTAACTACTTAATTATTGTATGTTATTTAGTATAAAACAATGATGGCATGTTAATTTTCTGTCTATATATAAATTTATTTGGATCCCATTCTCGATTTCCAATATTCCTATTTTTACATTAAAACCCATAACGAGTTTTTAATAAAAATCATTACTTATCACAATAATTAGACACCATTATTTCATTAAAAACCATTTTATTCCATTTTTAAAAAATACGTATTTGAAACCAATTTTGCAAGGTCAAAATCCGATTTCAAAATTAAAACTAACAAAAAAAAATTCCAAAAATTCTATCTATTTCATAACAACCTCAAATTAAAGGTAATTGGGAGTTTTCAAATTTTTCTACACCAAAATAATGTATCAAGAATATACAAACTATGCTTCCATATCACATGAAACCAATTTATCATATTCCCAAAATGTAATTGATTTTAGAATCAACTCTCCTAATTGGATATTTAGTTAATGATAAATCATGTTCAACATCATGATTACTCCAAATCAGAACATTTTATACATCAGATAGATAAGCTATCAATTGAGATACATGAATCATGTTATGGATCGATGTCAGCTTATGTGGTAGTGATAAATTGTAATAAACATTCTCCACAATCTAAACAACCTAAAATGTTCCGAAAAATGAGGATCGAGCTTCCAATTCTCCCAACCCATCGATGACCAAATCAGGGATGAACCATAATGAAGTCATGGTCACTAACTAATAATTATGAATTTCATTGTTTAATATCAGTATATGACTTATATTGGCTATGATGAACCAATATCATCTAATGAATCGACTGAATCACTTCGTTCATGTCGTTGACTGTGCTCGTACCATCCAATGAACTTTAATAAATCTCTGACCAACACAACATAGAAATACGAGGCTAAACATACAATAACTCAAAAGGATCTACTCTGATCATGGAATCATACCTTTTATTATATGAAAGCTCAACCATCTCCAAATTATCATCCCAAGATCCACCAATGTTTAGTTAACAAGTATGAAACATATCCTCAATAATATGTATTTCTATTTAAATATTTATATCCAACCAGGGATGGAATTCCATGCTCAAAGGTATGTGAGATCATTGGGCCTATAGAAGGCCTCTCTCAAAAATGAGAATATAAATGAATATTCCAATAATATACTAACACAAAAGGAACACCATGAAAATGAAAAATCTATTCCATATAAATGATTCTAAACTAAACTACTTTTTTGTATCATCAATGGGTATAATGTTATCTGATTTCTTCAACCTATCAATCACAACATGTATTGCATTATTCATCCATTGGGAATGCAGAAACCTAACAACGATGTCTATACCTATTTAATCCCACATATTTGTAGGTACTATAAGTTTTTAATTAGAACAAGAAGGATTTTATTACTCAGCCTTCACCTATTGGAACTTATAAAAATGAGATATAAACTCAGAAGAGTTTCTCTCAAGAAATAATGAAAACTACCACCTCATTTAATATAACATCATAATGGTTCCTTGGTCCACTTACCTTTAATTTTTTTGGAAGTCAACGTTATGGTATTTCTTTACTAGAGACGGTACCTCAAAATGGTATGGAAAGCATAGAATGCACAATTTGGAAAATGAGAAATCCATAACTGTCTCAGTACCATAAATGGAGTCTATATTCATATAGAACTAAACATCAAGATGATGTTCTGGAGAAATCAGCTTGGGAAAATAAAATATATACTAATGACTGGATAAAGAAACCTTCTTTCGTAATTCATGGTCTCTAATATGTAATGTTGTAATGATTATCTCCATGTTCCACTCCTCCAAGGATTCATCCAATTCCTCGGATGGAAATTACTTGCACAATGAATCTACAATGACATATCCATTACGTAGATAATAGGTGATTTCAAATTCGAATGACTGTAGGTATTCCGACAAATTACTTTAGAAAATATTCAAATCCTTTTGAGATTTGATATAACTCAGGATCTTATGACTATAAAATAAAGTAAACTTTTTTGATAATTATTCTGATGAGGATTATGTTGCTCAGATCCATAAGCAACATCATGATCTCTTATATAAGAACATATCCCAAGCATGTGCCCAATGCATCAAAAAAGGCCACATAGCCCAGCACAACCTCTATAAGAGAAAACATTTGTGAAGTAATCAAATGAAATTTCAGCTCTATAAAAGAAAACTGAAATTTATCATCCATAGTAAACATTATTCCCTTCTTAGTTAGAGTACTCATCGGAGAATCCGTCATAGATAATTCAATCATGTACTATTGATAATAGCCAGCTAAGCCCATGAAGCTTTGAATCTCGATGATATTTTATGGTTTCTACTAAGTAATAATATCCTTCAACATCTCAAGACAATCTTCTATTTCTTTTTTTTGATACCATTACTTCGAATAAAATAACATCCCAGATCGAGCAAATCACATTTCCAAATATTTGAATAAAGTTAGTGATTTCTCTATAAAATCTGATCTATTCTTATATGATTCATATAATCCTCTTCTAACATAGAGTAATTACATATTTCATCCAAAAAATCTACCCAAAATGTATCATGTTACTCGTTAAGAATCATGTTCATCAAATCCATGAAAACTTCTAGAGCATTGGTTAGGTCAATGGGACACTACAACAAAATAGTCCATTAACAGCCCAAAAAATGGCTTTCTTCAGTGCTAGAAATGTGTTGAATACAATAGCAAGTTTAAAATACATATTTATTTATCAATGTTGACAAGAAAAGATAAATGTTTCCATTATAGTGATAAAAAACCATTGATTAATGGAATAATTAGCAGCCATTCATAAAGCACTGAATAAGGAAATATTTATTAACACTTTAATTTAGCGCAACTAATTTAATAAATTAACTATAATGAAAAATATGTTGATAAATGGTATTTTAAGAGCACTTATATAAGCAATGATAATGAATACCTTTATCTATTTTTATAAAAGAAATGATAAAGAACATTTTAACAAAACATCTATGAGTTCTAATAATGTAGAACATTTTCAGTGATTTTAAAAGGGGTAATTAATGTTGATGTTAGGAGTTCTATCAAATTTGCTAATAATGGGCTATTCTGTAGTGTGCTATAAAACCACACAACTGCACCACAATAGTGTGTTTTAACGGCATACCACAATAGCAAAGTCAAACCAGATATAAAAATAAACATGTCCCAATATAGGATTATAATGAAAGGAAAATTTTAATACAAATAATATAAAAAACAAAATATTATAATCATTTCAATGTATGGTTTATAACCTTTCAAAAAAAATTATTACATACTTTACAATACATCATTGATCCATTATCATTTAAGACAGAGTGGGATATTTTAATTTATTATCTATCCACACATGTCCTATCAAATGAACATACCTAAAAAAGAAAAAAATTATTATGTTAGAAATAATATAAAGAAATAAAATAACAAAAAGTGTTATTTTTATTATTATTTATAAAATTTATAAAGAAAATGATGCACATAAAGTAATATTGCTCACACCATGCAAATTAGTAATGTAATGATGATTAAAAAAAAGTCTCAAATGAGTTGTGGATCATTTTCCTAAATTATCAAAACTATTTGAATGTGTTTTCTTAGTTTTGAGTTTGATAGTTTTCCTTCATACTAAAATTTCAAAATAAAAAAAACACACAATATTGACTCATTCACATCACATGGTTTATTTGATTAATGTAAAATAGCTTCCAACACATAAAAAAGAAATATAAATCTTTTCTCCAAATTTTTTTTAAAATATTTCCATGTTTGATCGGTTTTCATTAAGGGACACTTTTCTGAATTGAAATCTCGATTGTAAATTGATAGTGGAAAATTTGTGTCATAACTTTCACATGATGAATCACATTGAGGTGTGGATTATTCTTAAAAGTCAAAAATGAGTTATCAAAAAATTTAATAACGTATCAAAATAATAGAAATGTATTTTCTCAGTTTTTAGTATGATAGTTGTCCATTTTAATAAAATTGATAACTATTTTAAATAAAAATAATCACTATGAATCATACCTGTCACACAATATGTCAGATTGAGGTTGTTATTCTTCAAACATGTCCCAAATGACATATTGATATTTTTAAAATCGTATCAAAAACAATCTTATGGTGATTCCTTGGTTTTTAGTACGTCACGTATATTTTTTTCTTTCTAAAATGTCATTTTAAAATTGAAACACACACTTTTACTCATACCAACCACAATGTTTATTAGATTGAGGTGAAGTTGATTTTTACACATCAAAATTTAATAATAGATTGTTTTCTTAATATATTTCATCAATTATGATGAATTTTCCATGTTTTCTGTAATTCAATTTGACTTTTTACTAAAATTTCTATCAATTTAAAATTAAAACCTTAACATTGAGTCATATCGGTCACACCATGCATCAAATTGGGGGTTGTAAGATTCATGAATGACTCAAATTACATAGAAATGATTTTATTATATTATCAAAACAATCTGACAATCTCTTTTTAGTTTTAAGTCGGTCAGATAATTGTTTTAGAAAAATTGATTCCAATTTAAATAAAATGATACCCTTGGTGACATACTTGTCACACAATGTATCAAATTGATTTTTGGCTAATTACAACACATCTCAAATGTCATGTGGATCGTTTTCCAAAAATATCAAAAAAATAAGAATATTTTTTATTGTTTTTATGTTATTATGTTATTATTTTTTCTATCTTACTAAAATTTCATTTTAATATTGAAATATTCACATTAATTCATAACAATCACATAGTGTATCTAATTTAGGTGAAACTGATTCATACACATCATAAATTAAATATGGATCATTATTCTAATATATTTAATCCATTTTATTGTGTTTTATCTTTTTTATGTTGCTTAGTTTTCTTTTATTCTAATAATGTTGTCATTTTTAAATAAATACACTCATTTGGAGTCATATCGGTCACACTTTGGTTTAGATTGTGGTGTGTATGATTCATTAACGTCTCTAATAAGATATATATAATTTTACTAGAGTATCAAAACTTTCAGAATGTGTTTTTTCAGTTTTGAGTATATCATTATGTTTTTTACTAAAATTGATGTCAATTTTAAATAAAGATGCACATAGATTCATACCGGTAAAAACAATCGTTGGATTTATGTGTGGATGATTCTTACTTATTCCAACTCAGTTATGGATTTTTTATTAATAATTCAATACAATTGGAATATGTATTCTCTGTTTGGATTATTTCACACACCATTTTTATAAAAAAGTTATTTTAATAATGAAACACACCCATTGACTCATACCAATCCCATTGTGAGTTGGTTTGATGTGAGATAGGTTCCTACACATAAGAAATGATTTATGATTCAATTCAATAAATTATCCAGAAACATGAGCACTTTTTCATCATTTTCATTGACTGACACCTTTCAACGTCAAAATTCGTCTATAAATTGATAATGGACACATTGACTCAGTTCTATTTTATAATAAAATTAATGTCAATTTTAAATATAAAAAAGTACATTGAGTCAAAAAAGTAACATCATGTGTCTGATTGTGGTTCAACTAATTACCTCATGTGCCTATGTTTCAAAACAATCCTAACATTCAATGTCACCATGATTTTTGTTTAATTTCTTTGTTGAACTATCAACAGAGCTTCTGTATCTAAAAAATAACCACATAAACTAAAAAAACACACCAATATAATAATACAATTATTATGTGATTAACACTAAAATTAAATAAATAAGACAGAAATATGAAACAATACATTAATTATAAGGATAATGATTTTACTATGAAAATATCAACAATACCTATATAATTGAGTAGAGGTATCAGGGTTTCACTTCATTGAAAAGAAATGGGGGGGACATGAATGAAGGATATAAATGTTAACACAAGAGGTGTGAATTTTTTTGAGGGAGAATAAGTATGTTGAAGTTTTCATGTAAAATGGTATGAAAGTTGGATAGATCTCCCAGACTCAACCAATAGAATCCACTTGTGCAACAAAAATATTATTATTTGAATATTAATAAGAAAAATAAATAAAACATAAATATGAAATAGTGCATTAATTCTATGGAAATTGATTTTACTTTTCAAACAACTAGATTTCCTCAGTAATTGGGAATAGGTGGTGCCATGGCTCCTCCCGAAATGACATTGGAAGGAACATGAATGAAAGAGATTAATGCAACACTATGGAGGTGAGAATTATTTTTGGGAGAAGAAATATTGGGATGTTATGGTGTAGAAAGGATTTAATGATGGAAAGAGCACCATAACTCTACAAAAGAATCATCATGTATATCAAAAAATTAGAATGTGATTATTACTAAAAAGTAATAAATTAAACATAGATATAAAAAATAAATTAATTCAATGCACAATTATTTTACTATTAAAACACCTATATTACCAATATAATTGAGAAGAGACAACAAAATTTTTATCCCTACAAAGGTAGTGGATAAAACATGAAAGAATGTGATAAATGTATTATAGTAAGTGTTAAATGTTTTTAGGGATAAGTGGTGTGTGGATGTTTTATTTGAGAAAGGAATGAAGGATGGAAAGGGGACCGTAAATGAAACAAAAGAATCCAAGTGTATTAGAAAAAAATTGTTATTCTTGTAATAGAAAAAATTAATAAACTGATCATAAATATGAAACAATACATTAATTATATGGGCAATGATTTTTCTATGCAAACCTCAAGATTACATCTATGATTGAGCAATGTTAACATCATTTCTCTTCATGAAAAGGCATAACACATGTTGGAAATAGCTTATCTATTTCACATAATATGACATCAATCTTATTTATTCGTAATTGTAATCATCATCAGGTCTACAAAAATTCAGAATATGGATTTAAAAAGATGAATATTGTGATTAATGCGTGTCATTCATTTTGAGGTAGAATGCAATGAAATGAAAATAACATATAATATTGTTTCAAAACATGACACTTTATTGATTTTAGTCATTTTAACATCAAATTTTCTTTGAATGGAAATTTTTGATATGTTATTAATACCCTTGAGTATCTTTTAAACTATTAAGGAATTGGAAGAATTAATATTTTGATTACTTCACTAGTTTTTTCACTAAAATTTCATTTTAAACTGGAATGAAAAACTTTGACCTATACTAATCACATCATGTATCAAATTGATAGGATACCAATTACTAAACATCACATAAAATGTTTTTGTTTCTTAAATTTTCATGAAAATAGAAGTTAATTTTTATTGTTTTCATTGTGTGAAACTTTTTTAACTTACCGGTAAATATTAAAATGATAATGGACACATTGACTCATAGTGGTAAAACCATGCAATGTATTAATGTGTGGATGAATCCTACAAGTCTCAAATGACATATGGATCACTTCCAAATGTGTTAATGAACTACACGCCACAATAAACATATTTCTGAAATAATGTTTACCTCTGTTTTTTTATATAAAATAAAACCTATTTAAAAATAGTTTTCTTAAATAAAGTATAAAAATCATAAACCTATTATTTTATTATGTTTTATTCGGATACTTATGCATATATTTGTGGATAAAAATGATTGTAATTAATCATTAAATTTTACTCTTTATAAAATAAATAAAATTGTAATTTATACTATTTAAATGAAATAACAATGTAAAAACCTAATTCCCTTGGGTTGTGTGAAACTTTTGTGGCATATTCTGAATCTTTATTCTCTAAAATCTAGATTTCATTCTTTCCCATCATTCATTAATTTATATTATTTTATTGAAATTTACTCTATAATTATTTGTTGGAAATGGAGGCGTCAAGTTAGTAACTATTGTGAATGGTGTAATTCATGAAAATGAGAGGAATTTCCTCTTTTAGAGAACACAATGAAGTGGAACAATCATCCCCAATATCTCATCTCCTAAACATTTATCAAATAATTTTGTTTTTTGACACAAATCCACCATCTTTTGTAGACAATCACCTTTGTTTCTTTATTAAAACTAATAATTAGTCATCCATGGGTTCAATAATGCTAAGAGTAGTATAAGAAACAGAAATTATATGGGGATTAGTCTCATGGAAACATAATGTAATAATAACTTTTTTGGAGATTAAGTAGATGATGATGAAAAGATTAAATAATTATTTTATCTAAATGGGAAAATTCCTCTCATTTGTGATAATTACACAATTGGAACTAGTAATTAACTCGACACCTCCATTTACACTGAATCCTTACTAAGAATAGCATCACATAACCAAGGAAATAATAGAGTGAAAGACATGAATGAAATGGAGAGGATGGCTATAGAAGAATCATAATTCTCAAATGTAGTGACGTGTAGCATGGGGTTCTTGTGTTCCACTATTTAATTCAGCTGATGAGTTAGTGTTAGTAAAATTAATATTTTTCAGTTGATTTGGCGGCATAGTTAATGATGAATTACATTCATTTTTATCCTTAAATTTATCAATTTTGATCTGAATATAAAATTAATAAAATAATTTTTTGATGAATTTTTTACAAATTTTATTATTCAATAAATCATTTATTTTTAATAGGCCTTATTTTATTTAAAAATAGATATGGTTCAATATGATGGGATAATGTGGTCAATGGTTGTGTATACATCATTCAAACATTCCATGGTTTGTAAATATTCTGTATGGGGTTCACACCATCCATCATCAAAAACTATAAAGAATTTGTCACATATAAGCGATACCAGTGTTGTCAAAGGGGCACACAACAATACGGCAGAAAGGCCGCTTCGAGATGTGGTGTTTGGGGCAGTGCGAGGAACAACGATAGAGCATTCACAAATATATATATATATATATATATATATATATATATTATTGTTATATATATTTACATATTAATTTTTTCCCATTATAGTTATATTTTTATACTTATTATTACAATTATTATATATATATATATATTTTGTTTTTATAGTTTTTGTTCATTATTTTTCAATTTTGACAACGGATTTCCATCTCCATTGAGGATGTCACGTAGTGTTCTTCTCCAGTGGGTGATTTTTATGGTAAATGTAAATATGTGTGCAACATGGGTGTTTTTCAATGGTGGTGGTGTGGAAGGAGGCTTCATATAGCCATGATTTCGATGATCTCCTATTCCAATGATATCCATCCGTTATACCAACCATGATCAATTGTACCCTTCAAATGTTTTCATTGATTTCTTATACCCATGATTTCTACCACTACGTTGAAACATTAATGCACATAGTACTATGAGGCCTCTCGTGTTTTCATGTGAGGAGTGCACCTTTGGCTGGCATTGATGATGTCGCATTGGCTCACATGTGGGGAAGAAAAATTGGTGTGCCTCATCTCGCCTCATGACTTTGAAAACACTATTCTAAAAATAGATAAAAAAAGTGAATCTACATAAATATTATATATATATATGTGTGTGTGTCTTATACATATATATAATTTTTAATATTATTTGAATATAATTATATGTATATATATATATATGATATTTATCATATTTAAATATATTTAAATATAAAATATGTTTTCTAATGTTTGTATATATATGTATACAACTATTTTTTACAATAAAACTAATAAATACTATTAATAATAAATTATAAATAAAATTATTTAAAAAAAATTTGTATTATAGTTATTTTTTCATAAAATATAATTATTTAAATTTTGAAAATATTATAAATTTCAAAACAATCTATATATAGTTGCATAATTTTATTAATTTGAATGTAACATGAGTTTAATAAAATAATTTTTTTATGTATAAAAATATTACAGTTAATGAAATTTATATATGGAACTAAATTCTATAAATAGTCCCAAAATGATGAATGGATAACAATAATTTCATATATATAAAACTTGATAACATCCATTTTATTTTTAGGAACAAATGATGTAGAATGATTAGGAATCTAGGAAGGCCATCTAATATGCATTGGCCCATCCAAGAGATTTTAGGGAGGTCCATAAAGATGTTGTCATAACGAAATAATCCAAACAAACATGATACATCAGAAACAATGGAGAAAAAAACACCAACCATTGCAATGTCTATCCAATACACATTTAAACAAATATATATATAATAGAATTTAAATAAATAAATTACCCTATATGAATCGTATAAAATAATATTCTATTGCTACTTCACTCCATTATTGGACTGATAATTGTGTTTCTATATCAATGTTCCTAGTCTTTTAATTGTTTTATATCCAAAAACTAAACTATTTGTACAGTGGCATAAATAATTATTTTTACTTTTAAATGCATAAAATAGGTAATTCAATAATATTTATAAATAATGATAAAATTAATCATGCCGAGAAAGTTAGGGTATTAACATTGATAGCGAAGTAAATTGATTTTGGTCCACAATTTCAAAAAACCAAAACTGGATATCTAAAATAGTAGTCATGAAAACAATGGATCATAATGAAAATCCAAACAGTATACAACAACCGAAAAATAAATATAGATCATATAATGGAAAATAATAATCCCTTTTGATCCATATCTCAAAATGAATAATATAGAATGAAAATTGGAACCGACAAAGGAAAACACACACCTTCCTTGCTTGGTAGAAGAAAATCTGAGACCCGCATATCCAGATCTTGATGGTTTCTTCAGAAAACTGATCATCAACCCAAAACCCGATTCTAGATGAAGTTTAAGCAACTGGAGGCAGTGGAATTGTGTGATTCGAGCATAAATTAACTATGTAGGGTCATAATCAATGGTTGTATTCTACAGAAATATTAATATATTGTGATGAGTTCGCAAAGTGTGATGATTTTTAATTATATTAGGACACTTTTATCAGTGCTTATTATTTAAGAATTGATGAAAGTCATATTTATCATGTCACTTTTAGCGCTGATAAATGAAGTACATTTCATGTAGAGACCCGTATCTTGACGTACATGGACATTACATTACTTTTGCGGAATACTTGGTACATAACAGAAAACACACACACAAGGATCGTAATAGTTTAGTGTCTTTGGAAACTCGGAACGTAATCTTTTAATCGTGGTGAAAGATCTTCAATATCTCCCATAAAGATCTTCCCTTTTTTTTACCTAAAACCTTTCTTTATATCCTGGGTAAAAGAAAACATAAAAGGGTGAGCTCAAATGCTCATTAAGGGTAAACAAAAGAAATATCAATCACATCGTATACACAAGCACATAACTTTTGGAAATCTTAACCTGCAAAAGAGATCATAATTTCATAACATGGGATAAATCATGGCAGTGAAATGTAATCACAATAATCATAACTTAAAACATGAATCTTTGTGGAATTAACACATAATCATAGAGAATCATTTCTTGTTAGTCAAGACTCATTGCCAAGACTATCTTAGTGGACAAAGTCCCTTTCTGAATTGAGTAACCCTCGTTTCAGTCCTGTTTCACTGAACCGGTATAACCTACCATTCCAGCCATGTCTATCTCATGAGATAAAAAATCTTTACCCAATGCATTAGAGGGAGATATAGGTCACACCCATCTCATAGTGATACCATTCTTATGTGTGCCACAAAATCATAAATCATACATCATTACATAACCCATGTAATACAAATGGGAATCTTAAACATCATGACATCATAATACAATTCATATAAGATAAAGGAATTCATAAAAACAATTCCATCACAACATAATCAAATCAATGTAATAATAGGGATTAAAACAGAACCCTTTATTATCTTAGATGGAAAATAATTTTGATAAAACACTTGAACTTCATTCTTGAGGAAAATATCCTTTCTACTTCAAAAATACTTTTCCTTTCTTAACATGTCATACAATTTTAAACTAAAAACTCACCGAAGGGTAAAATTGGATTTAAATTATTGTAAGTGTATGGAAACAATATTTCATATTGAGGGAGCATGGATGTGGATGATAAAATACACCCCAGTAAATACTTACGAATAAACAATCTCGGATAAAAATGAAATTGTGATATTTCCCTTACCTTGGATCCGACTTGCTTTGTACGTGTCTGAACCTCCTGTATAATGATTTAAATCATGTTATTTACTTATTCCAGAATCATATTCATTGTTATTATATCATATATGGTCCCCTTATGACTTTATATTACCCGTTCTTTTGTAAATTCATGTTAAAGAAGCGTTTTGGGTAAAATTGATTCATTTATCGTAGGTGTTTGGACTTGTTGTTCATGACATTATTATTACTTATATCATGATTTACTTACTTAAAGAATATAAATTATGATTTATATATCATATATATTCAGTATATATATAAATAATTGATAGATAAATGAAATGAAACACACCGTTCATGGAGACGGTAGTCCGTACGTACGCATGAACGCTGCTTTCCTTTCCTTATTGTCTTGAATGGAATTAAGTAGATGACATACATATAAATTAACATAAGTCCAGTATCATTATTATGTCATATATTTCATTAGTAGTTATTATATACACTTTATAATCATTCATGAATGGTTAATCATTGAGAATGAATCTCATCGCGTCGTGGAGACGGTAGTCCGTACGTACGCACGAGCGATGATATCGTTCCCATGGTCGTGGAATTGTCTTGAAGTTTATGTATACTATTTCAGTATCAATATCACTTTATAATAATCATATATAGTTACTCATTACACATTTATACCCATCCAATTAAGGTGGTGGCGTAAAATAGATTACACCACGGCGTGGAGACGGTATTCTGTACGTACGCACGCACGGTGATTTCATTTTTCCGTAGGATGGATAGAAGGTGAATTAGGGTTGTTTCATATTTATAATAACATATCAGTATGTAATTAATACTGATGTTATTACTTTGTCATGAAACAACTAAATAAGAAGAAGTTTAATAATAAAGAAATTGAAAAGATCGGTAATTGATATTGCCTCTTCTTTGAAACGCCTCTTTGAATCCTCCTCTTAGGGAACTAGGATTGGTCTTTAAAGAAGACCAGAACCTCTAAGATTATTCAAGGAAAGTGGAGAAGGTATTTGGTCAGGGTTTGGCCTAGCTTGAAGGCTCAAAGTTGTATGAGGAAGAGGGAGAGGAGGTTCCCTTTTATAAGGGAGGAGAGGGGCACCTAAGGAATATCTCAAAATATTATTTTATATTAAAGTCAAAATCGGTTTATAATGGTTCCAAAGGGACTTATTTCGAAGCTAAAGTGGGGATGTGTCGAAATCCTATCATCCAATAGTATTTAGACAAGTTTAGGGTATTATTTTAACCTTATCAATTAGATTTAACTTTAAGTTAAATAATTTAACTTTTACCGTGTCTTTTTGTTTTCTTACACTATATGGTTAATACACTTACTACAACATGCCAAACGAACCCCATTTGTTTATTATTAATATATATATCCTTATCTAAGTCATTTTTCCGAACCTTAGATTTTTAGGAGTAAAATAACAATTAATAATATAATATTTGATTTAAAAACTATTTTGTGTCAATTTTGTCACTATTTGATATATGATTTTTGTGTAAGTCATAAAAGAAATATATGTTCGAAAAAAGTTGATTAAATAAACACTAATATATCATAGTAACCTATAAAATTAGTGGAATTCATAAAAAGTCTAAAATTACATTTATTTTGGTGTTTATAACATCAATTATGTCAATATTTAATAAATAAGATAATTACTGCATCATCTTTGTGTCATAAATAAATTAAATTATTTGATGTCTACAAATTTCAAATAAAATACCATTATGTAGGAAATATTTTTACCATTCTAATGAATATTTACAATCGAATTTATCTTATGTACAACCCTATATTAAAAATTGTTTAGTAAATAAACTTTGATTTTAACTCTTTTAACTATTCTTTGAATTAAATAATAATAAATGTCCTAATCTAATCCAAGTGGGCCTAAATGATAATACTTTACACTTAAGGTTGATTTTGGTCGAGATACACTTGTCCAATAGAATTAGGACATGTGTTAGGGTAATATTAATATCATTCTTACCCTTAATTACCCTATTTACTTTTAACTGTGGTAATAAAAGTAAAACGTTACTATTCACCAAAAATTATTTTCATCTCATTGAACCAAATTTTACTTACTGACATCAACCGTGTCTCTCGGATTTTTGAAATCCATTCACAGAAGCGGTAAAATTAAGTTTTATGAAAAATTCAATTTTTTAACTACCACTTAGTAGTTTCACTATTCATCAAAAATTGATGTTTTTCAGAACAATGCCAAAATTTCATCCTAAGCTATATTTCATATTCCGAATTCAAAAACGAAGTCTATTTTACCAAATTCATAACATAGAAGTTGCATTAATTAATTTTATAATTAAATCCCGCTGTTAAAACAAATAGCGTGTTTTTAAGAAACAATATCTATCAAAAGATTGACACTTGATTATGACTGGTTTAAATGTGAAATTACATTCAATGACCAACATTGTATTAAATTGTAAAAATATATTCTAAATATACTTTAAAACCACTCAAATTAACAATTTATCACTATTAATTTTTTCGATTAAAAAAGTTGTTTTTAATTATAATTTAGTAATTTTCACTATTCATCAGAATATGAAAGTTATCTGAAAAGTACCAAAATTTCACCTTAGGCTAAATTCGATACTCCAAATCCAAAAATGAAGTCTATTTTGAGAGCAAAAATTTCTAAAATTTAAAAAGTGGTTATTACTATTCATAACGACTAGTTTAAATAATATTTTAATAGCATATCGTTGTTTCGTGAAACTCAGTATTGCGTACTACACACGCTATAGAGGAAGGTTGCGATTGCGTGTAATGCAAGGCAAGTCAAGGATGCATGTTGTGCAAGCTCCTTTTGGTGTAGCGTCCAACACAAGACATTAATAAAATTAAAAAGAGTATTTTTCATAAAATCTCGGGCTATTACATTCTACCCCCCTTAAAATTAATTTCGCCCTCGAAATTCGTCAGGTTTATAAATGGTTTACTATTCGAAAGTTTCTTTAATAGAAACCCACATCATAAAAAGGAATACATATACCAATCTTTAAAAACAAAAGTATGAAACGTAACGGTTACCCAAATAAACTAATCACTGGGTTTCCACATAGGTGAAAATATGGATATGGAAGAGAAATCTAAACATCATGTTCTGATGGAGAGTGGTAGAGAACATGGCTATGGAAAAGCCAGCAATCACAAAGCCATAAATTTGTGATGATCTAAGGTACCATCTGATTCATCAGATATAAGATCACAAGGACATCATTTTTGGTTTTCAAGATTGTTTCCCTAATGTTAAAGAATTAGAATAAATACTTACTTTATTTTGGTACAATCTCACTATTGTTCGTGCCTTTAACAATTTCCACTTCATCTCTTAAATAAATGAAGTTGAATTTGTTATTGTTAGCAGATCATGTGATAGAATGACGGGTCATTCCATCTGTCTTAAACAAAAGGTTAGAAAAAGTTATTAAATATTCATAAGTCATTCTATAGTGAGATTAATCATATATGGTTCCTAAAATGGACTTATACTTCATATATCATACTTCTTAACAAAATAAAACTAGTTTCTACTAAACAGGGACTTCTTGTAGGCCAGTGGTAGGCGATAAAGGCCAGTCGCACTTCGGTTGTGGGTTCGATTCCCACAGCCTTGTCCGACACGATGGGCTGTCGCCCGTTCTGCAGGTTGTCCTTTTTCTAAAACTATAATACTATATCATCCAATTAATAATATCGAGAAAACTTATATCCTTAAACAATACTAACTTATGTTCAACATAATCCATTCAAATCTTTAGGCTTATCCATAATACTGCAGTCCACTCTCATAACATAGTGAAAACGATTATCAAAAATTTAACACCATCGTCGATCCCCATATATCATAAGATATGTTTTGTTGGTCACATTCCAAACATTCAAAGTCCTTAATCATGTATTCTCTTGAATACCTTAGAGAAAACATGGATGCAGTTAAAAGTTAACACTTTCCACATACCAAAATCCTCAAAATTCTTTATACTCAAACC
The DNA here is from genome assembly GCA_963277665.1 of Viscum album. Taxonomy (NCBI): domain Eukaryota; kingdom Viridiplantae; phylum Streptophyta; class Magnoliopsida; order Santalales; family Viscaceae; genus Viscum; species Viscum album. The sequence continues at coordinate 5,530,733 of OY728121.1, read as the reverse complement.
ATGATATCACTTAGTCCTTATATCAATCATGAGCTCATGAATACTATTAAACATTTCATTTTCACGTTTTCCCTTCATTATGCGCATAATATCTCAATCACGTTGAATACCACATTAAACCAATACATAAATATTCCAATATTCCATGATACAACATTATTTTGGAATCCCATTACATAAACACTTAATCATTCCACCACATCGTTGTCATATTCAACATCGCCAATAGTGATCGCATGTGACATCCCTATGCCCTTTGCCTTCAGTGGTTTCTCATGTTGATCGTCACTAACCCTTGAATTAGGGCATTTATTAGCATAATGCCCCATTTCCTTTCACTTGAAGCATTGAAGTGTTGGTGGTGCATTCTCTGCAGTGTTTGCTTTATTCACATCATTAGAAACCCTTTTTCCATTACTTCGACACTCAGCTGCTCGATGACCTTCTTTTCCACACTTAAAACATTTTCTAGTCCCTTTAAGACAATCTCCACCATGCTTCGTTCCACACTTTGTGCATAAGGAAACATTCATCTTCTTTTCACCATTATTCTGAGATTTCTCCTTCAACTCCATCTTTCGTTTCTTGTCAAAACCATGAGATGGATATGTAACACCAACTTCCATTTCTACCGTGATATCACAACACACAATTTCTTCATAGCTATTGAAGTCTCTTATAGCTAATGCCCTTAGAAGACTTGGTTTTAAGCCACTGAAAAATCGATCAACTTTACTTTCAGGTTGGATGATAATGCCAGATGCATACCTTGCAAGTGTTGTAAAATTCGCTTCGTATATACCAACAGATTCATCATCCTTTTGCTTTAGTTCAAGAAACTCCTTCTCCATCTTTGTTCGAAGAATACGAGGGATGTACTTACTGAAAAACAAGTTCTTGAACTCGTCCCATCCAATGGACTCAATTTCATCTCTTGGCCTCGTATTCTTGATAAGATTCCACCATTGATCAGCTTCACCTTCCAAACGATATACTGCTAAGATGACTTTATCATGTTCAGAACATTGATGAACTGAAAATATCTTTTCAGTGGTGCTGATCCATTGTTCAGCAACAAGTGGATCAGAATTCCCACTGAAAGAAGGTGGAAATTGCCTCATGAAGGACTCAATAGAATAATGTTCCCTTCTCTGCTCATTTGGATGTCCAGAATGATTCATAGCTTGTGTAAGTATAGCAATAAGATTTTTCACTCCATCTCCCATAACATTTGTTTGTTCAGGAGGGAAATCATTGCATTGTCCATTGCATTGATCAACACGGTTCTTCGGATTCCAGCCATCGTCTAAAACCCAAAAATAATAGTGTGAGAGGAAAAAATCATGCTAGGGAAAACAACATAATAAAGGGGGAGTACCTTCAATATCTAACATCTTAGGTTTAATTCTATGATCGTTAGCGTAGTTCTAGTACTATAACCTATACGTATACTTAACCTTAGGGACATCCCTAGACCTACCGTAGAAATATCTCTAGGGATCTCACTAACGTTTTCGCATCCTAGTTTCCAAAGGTTGACTAAACCCTTCCTCTGATACCAACTGTAGAGACCTGTATCTTGACGTACATGGACATTACATTACTTTTGTGGAATACTTGGTACATAACAAAAACACACACACAAGGATCGTAATAGTTTAGTGTCTTTGGAAACTCGGAACGTAATCTTTTGATCATGGTGAAAGATCTTCAATATCTCCCATAAAGATCTTCCCTTTTTTTTACCTAAAACCTTTCTTTATATCCTGGGGAAAAGAAAAAATAAAAGGGTGAGCTCAAATGCTCAGTAAGGGTAAACAAAAGAAATATCAATCACATCGTATACACAAGAACATAACTTTTGGAAATCTTAACCTGCAAAAGAGATCATAATTTCATAACATGGGATAAATCATGGCAATGAAATTTAATCACAATAATCATAACATAAAACATGAATCTTTGTGTCATTAACACATAATCATAGAGAATCATTTCTTGTTAGTCAAGACTCATTGCCAAGACTATCTTAGTGGAGAAAGTCCCTTTCTGAATCGAGTAACCCTCGTTTCAGTCTTGTTTCACTGAACCGGTATAACATACCATTCCAGCCATGTCTATCTCATGAGATATGAAATCTTTACCCAATTAATTGGAGGGAGATATAGGTCCCACCCATCTCATAATGATACCATTCTTATGTGTGCCACAAAATCATAAATCATACATCATTACATAACCCATGTAACCCTAACACATGTCCTAATTCTATTTGACAAGTGTATCTAGACCAAAAACAACCTTAAGTGTAAAATATTATCATTTAGGCCCACTTGGATTAGATTAGGACATTTATTATTATTTAATTCAAAGAAGAGTTAAAAGAGTTAAAATCAAAGTTTATTTACTAAAACATTTTTAATATAGAGTTGTACAAAAGATAAATTCGAGTGTAAATTTTCATTAGAAATCTAAAAAGATTTCCTACATAAATGTATTTTATTTTTAATTTTTAGACATCAAATAATTTAATTTATTTATGACACAAAATGATGCATTAATTATCTTATTTATGAAATATTGACATAATTGATGTTATAAACAGAAAAATAAATGTAATTTGAGACTTTTTATGAATTACACTAATTTTCTAGGTTAATATGATATATTAGTGTTGATTTAATCAACTTTTTTCGAACATATAATTCTGTTATGACTTTCACAAAAATCATATATCAAATAGTGACAAAATTGACACAAAATAGTTTTTAAATCAAATATTATATTATTAATTCTTATTTTATTTCTAAAAATCTAAGGTTAGGCCAAATGACATAGATAAGGATATATATGTTAATAATAAACAATTTGGGGTTCGTTTGGCATGTTATAGTATGTGTATTAACCATATAGTGTAAGAAAACAAAAAGACACGGTAAAAGTTAAATTATTTACCATAAAGTTAAATCTAATTGATAAGGTTAAAATAATACCCTAAACTTGTCTAAATCCTATTGGATGATAGGATTGCGACCCATCCCCACTTTAGCTTCAAAATAAGACCCTTTGGAGCCATTATAAACCGATTTTTACTTTAATATAAAATAATATTTTGAGATATTCCTAAGGTGCCCCTCTCCTCCCTTATAAAAGGGCACCTCCTCCCCCTCTTCCTCACACAACATTGAGTCTTCAAGCTCGACCAACCCCTGAAAAAATACCTTCTCCACTTCCCTAGAATAATCCTAGAGGTCCTGGTCTTCTTTAAAGACCAATCTTAGTTCCCTAAGAGGGGGATTCAAAGAGGCGTTTCAAAGAAGAGGTAATATCCATTACCGATCTTTTCAATTTCTTTCTTCTTCAACGTCTTCTTATTTGGTTGTTTCATGACAAAGTAATAACACAAGTATTAATTACATACTGATATGTTATTATAAATATGAAACAACCCTAATTCACCTTCTATCCATCCTACGGAAAAATGAAATCACCGCGCGTGCGTATGTAAGGAATACCGTCTCCACGCCGTGGTGTAATCTATTTTCCGCCACCACATTAATTGGATGGGTATAAATGTGTAATTAGTAACTATATATGATTATTATAAAGGGATATTGATACTTAAATAGTATACATACACTTCAACACAATTCCACGACCATGGGAACGATATCATCGCTCGTGCGTACGTACGGACTACCGTCTCCACGACGCGATGAGATTCATTTTCAATGATTAACCATTCATGAATGATTATAAAGTATATATAATAATTACTAATGAAATATATGACATAATAATTATACTGGAATTATGTAAATTTATATGTATGTCATCTACTTAATTCCATTCAAGACAATAAGGAAAGGAAAGCAGCGTTAATGCGTACGTACGGACTACCGTCTCCATGAACGGTGTGTTTCATTTCATTTATCTATCTATTATATATATATATACTGAATATATATGATATATAAATCATAATTTATATTCTGTAAGTAAGTAAATCATGATATAAGTAATAATAATGTCAAGAACAACAAGTCCAAACACCTACGATAAATGAAACAATTTTACCCAAAACGCTTCTTTAACATGAATTTACAAAAGAACGGGTAATATAAAGTCATAAGGGGACCATATATGATATAATAACAATGAATATGATTCTCGAATAAGTCAATAACATGTTTTAAAACATTATACAGGAGGTTCGGACACGTACAAAGCAAGTCGGACCTAAGGTAAGGGAAATATCACAATCTCATTTTTATCCGAGATTGTTTATTCGTAAGTATTTACTAGGTTGTATTTTATCATCTACATCCATGTTACCTCAATATGTAATATTGTTTCCATCCACTTATAATAGTTTAAATCCAATTTTACCCTTCGGTGAGTTTTTAGTAAAGAATATGAAAGGAATCTTTTGTTGTTTTTTTCGTATGAGGTACTTTTTGACTTTTCTGACAAAAGTACGAAAAATGTTTTTTTAACTTATACGGCAAGAATGGATTTTTAAAACATTATTTCCAAGAAGCTTCCTTTACAAGTTTTCAAGTTTATTTTTAATCAAATTCTTTTAGTTTAAAATTGTATGACATGTTAATAAAGGAAAAGTATTTTTGAAGTAGAAAGGATATTTTCCTCAAGAATGAAGTTCAAGTGTTTTATCAAAATTATTTTCCATCTAAGATAATAAAGGGTTCTGTTTTTATCCCTATTATTACATTAATTTGATTATGTTGTGATGGAATTGTTTTTATTAATTCCTTTATCTTATATAAATTGTATTATGATGTCATGATGTTTATGATTCCCATTTGTATCATTCTTACCCTTAATTACCCTATTTACTTTTAACCGTGGTAAATAAAAGTAAAAAGTTACTATTCACCAAAAAATATTTTCATCTCATTGAACCACATTTTACTTACTGAAATCAACCTTGTCTCTCGGATTTTTCGAAATTCCATTCACAGAAGCGGTAAAATTAAGTTTTATAAAAAATTCAGTTTTTTAACTACCACTTAGTAGTTTCATTATTCATCAAAAATTGATGTTTTTCAGAACAATGCCAAAATTTAATCCTAAGCTATATTTCATATTCCGAATTAAAAAACGAAGTCTATTTTACCAAATTCATAACATAGAAGTTTCATTAATTAATTTTATAATTAAATCCCGCTGTTAAAACAAATAGCGTGTTTTTAAGAAACAATATCTATCGAAAGATTGACACTTGATTATGTCTGGTTTAAATGTGAAATTACATTCAATGACCAACATTGTATTAAATTGTAAAAATATATTCTAAATATACTTTAAAACAACTCAAATTAATAATTTATAAATATTAATTATTTTGATTTAAAAAGTTGTTTTTAATTATAATTTAGTAATTTTCACTATTAATCAGAATATGAAAGTTATCTGAAAAGTACCAAAATTTCACCTTAGGCTAAATTCGATACTCCGAATCCAAAAATGAGGTCTATTTTGAGAGAAAAAATTTCTAAAATTTAAAAAGTGGTTATTACTATTCATAACGGCTAGTTTTATTAATATTTTAATAGCATATTGTTGTTTCGTGAAACTCAGTATTGCGTACTACATAGGCTATCGAGGAAGGTTGCGATTGCGTGTAATGCAAGGCAAGTCAAGGATGCGTGTTGTGCAAGCTCCTTTTGGTGTAGCGTCCAACACAAGACATTAATAAAATTAAAAATAATATTTTTCATAAAATCTCGGGCTATTACATTTCAATTGCTATGAAAACTGATATAGCCTCATTTTTACGAGTGCAAAAAAGATATAATAATGATATCTTTTATAAGAGCTTGTTAGTTATGTGCTGAAAAATGAAATATAATTGTCATTATTAATAAAAAATTGTGTATATAGGTATATACATTATAAATTTATATAAATATAAAAATATTAAATATATTTCTTATTTAAATAAAGGTATTATAATTTTGTATTTAATAAAATGTATAATTGTTGATTTATATTTGTATAAGTATTTTTTAAAAATAATATTTTTATTGTTATTATATATATATTTTTATTATATATATATATAATAAATATATATAAATATAAATATTGTGTGTATATAAATTATTTTTATAAATTTATTATAAATTTAATAATTATTTAAATATATATAATTATTTACCTATAATTATATAAATACTCCTATAAAATATATATTTATTTATTATTTTAAATATAAAATTATATAAATATATTATGTATTTTATAATATATATATTAATTTATAAATATTTTTTGAAAATTTTATCGTACGAATATTTTTTTACATTTTTATAGAATATCTAAATATAAGTACATGTGTCTTAAAAATGAGTGAAATTGAATAAATTAAAATAATTACACTTTATTAATATTGATAAATGTATTTGTTTTTTTGCACAATGTATATTAAATTAGTTAATTATGTATATTTGAAATCTATATAACACATATTTGTTATATGATAAATTTAAAAATCAAATGACATTAAACTTTATGTCAATTTCTCTATGAAATTAGTAAGTATTTTTAATTCATTTTAATTTTTAATTATAAATCATTATTGACTTGATACAGTGCCTAAATATTTTTTAATACTTAAATCATATTCATAAATATTAATATATATATATATATATATCTATATATTTAATATATAATATTTATTAAAATTATCTAGAATCATCTTATTCATAAAATGATTAATATTTTTTTCATTTTACATATTTTTAATTTTAATTTTTTTAAATTTTTTTTAAAATCAATATATATAATATGTACTATTTATTATTATTTTTTATTTATATATACAGTAACAAACTTATTCATATTTTTAATATTCATTTAATTATTGAAACTTTTAATAGTTTTTTTAATAAACTATTTTTTTCATTATTTAATTATTTAATTTTACTTATTTGTAAAATTTCCATTTCTAAAAAAGTGATGATAAAGTACACCTTTATGTGAACAAAAAATATAGATCTTATAGAAGGAGACCTTTACCTGTTCAAAAAAAATGCACTTATAAAGGGTACCCATTATTTGTGTTGGAAATAAAACGCGGATAAACCGAGCCATTGTTCATTGTAAATTTTTTTTCTGATGATGTGTTATTTTTTTCATAAAATCCATTAGCACTGATAATGATTCAATTTATCTTTGATTTATTTGTATTTCTTGTAAATACTTGCGCTCATAGCTACAATATTTTAATATTGAAAAATATAATGTAATCATAATGATCGTACTTTTTTCGAATAGTGGATTTTTGAATATTTGAATTCTTTTCACAAAATATTTCTAACTTGAATATAGGTTGACCATTGAGAACAACAATTAAAATTTCAAGTGGTCTTACATTTCATAAATCTGTGGCAAAAATATTTTTTCTTTATCGTCACTTGATTGAGTTTTCGATAACAAATACACATGAAAAGTGAACCATCATCAATATTAATAAAAAACCAATGTCTCCGAATGATAAATGTTCAAAAATTTAAATCCTTCTTTAAAAATGTTCATCCAACTAGGAAATCAACCCATTAATTTCAATCAGTTCAATGTGAAATGGGGAAAAATGAACTGGTTGAGTACTATGTAGTAAATCAATATATTTATAAACCTCCCATACTGTTGAAAAAAAGACATATCAGTGGAAAACACATTAATGAACATGATAAAAACTAGAGGGAGATCACCTGTAAAATATTACCACTCCATGTGTAAAAGAAATCATATATATATATATATATATCAACTAAATTGGATTAGAATCACTGATTCTACTGGACGTTCGTCCCATTCTCCATAGAATACACGACACAGACCAATAGGTGTAGTGAAGGTGGCCTATCATTGATAAAAATCAATCCAGGATTTATTTGTGATTATCAAATCCATACAAAAAATGATGTAATGATATTTATGGTTGAGAAAGAGAAGTTCCCCAAAAAGATCAATATCATTTTGAGAGAAAACACAATTGGGGAAATGGATTCCCCTCTCTCTCTTTGTAACAAGTGGTTTATTAATATTTATTTACAAGAAAAAATATCCATAGAATGATTTAGAATATTAACAATAAAGGATGAAATAAAGAAATGTGAAGGACCCAAATCAAATAGAGTTGTCCCTAATGATGAAGATATGGTGATGGTACCTCTCATAGTTATTCTAGAACTATCCATTTCCAATAAAGACACTTCTAGTATGTGAAGAAACATCATTCCAGATGTCTGTTAATGTAATCCTTTTGTACAAAAAGAATCAGATTGTGCCAAAGTAATATAAGGTTCATATGATCCTATTCCACTATACTGATTAGAATAAACAATGAATAACCTCTTCTAGTGATTTGAGCATCGAAAGGAGCCAAAATTCGCCGGTTCTATTGTAAAAAGACACTTTTAATTTCGGGGATTGCCACAGTAGTAATAAATCAAATAACCGTTTCCATGTAGTGAAGGTGGTTTATATAACCCCATCCTTCAAGAACTGCCATTAGAGTCATCGTACATCAACTTTCCGTTAGATTAATGAACATTTCCAGTAAGAGATAAAAATCCTTTTGAAAAAACTAACTTACCATCCAGGTCCATCTCGACAATCATGGAACTATCTAGTACATCAGCATGAGAAGGAAACATTAGCATGAAATCATGATATTGAATATCAAGATGAATTCACAACTTGAACCTTTTTTTACATAATCTTCTCAATCAATAGTATCTTAGGTGAGAAATACACAAATTTAGAAAAATCGTTTCCATACACTTTCATGGCCCAGTCTACCAACTCGAGTTTGAATAACTGCGTGGACATGTCTAGCATCATCGACTCTCGATGAAATTGGTCTGTGAAATGATCCAATATGAATATCCACTCAAATCCCCCTAGATTCTTTATCATGGCCATCATGTTCCACTATCTGCTTCTTTTACTTTGCAGCATGATGGTGCACACTTCACATTTATATCCTTGTGGGTCTCCACAATCCAATCAAATTGTCCATTATCCTCAACCAATAATCTTCCTCTAAAAGGAAATTTGATCCCTATAACAGTTCTGAATTCCTGCGAGGGAAATCTTGGGAACTAATAATTAGAATGTCCATATGATGTCCTACATCTAGAACCTGAATGGGAACTAGAGGTGGTGCATGTATAACGTATTGGTTTTTTTCATAATCTCCTTAGACATAATCAAGCGCACAATAAGATTTACTCACTATGGTTTAGCATTGACATACTCTCAGATCATATTTTCATGTGTTCTAGGAGGCATGATTCTACACAACATGTCACGAACCAACCCGGGTCATCCCTGAGCCGGTCACCGGAGTCAGTCCACGGCATGGCCCGAGAGGCGTTCCCGATCCACCTGGGCAGGCGACAAGCGCCAGGGAATCAAAGAGAGAAAGAGGGAACAATTTCGCCCAATGAAAATAAATAGAGCAGCGTAAAGAAAATAGAACAACACAAAGTAAATAAACAACACGAAAGGAAAGAACGACCAACAACAACAACTAACCTAACCACGACCAAAAAAATTCCTTTCAACTTCGAGACATGCTCACAAGTCCATAATCAAATCTTGCCCACAACGAGAGAGCTCAAGTCAACCTGTAATAGAAAATAAAAACATGAAAACACTATAGGCGTTAGTATTAAAACTCAGTAGGTAGGTCCGACAAATTATACTCCCAATGAACATACCATTAAATAAAGAATTTATCAATTCCAGGTTTGCACTAAATTATATAAAATATTGGTTTCCACACACACTATCATTTCTAAAACAAGTAACAGTCCATTGCCATTTTTAATTTAAGAACAAGTTTAGTGTTTGGAAGAAACAGATGCATTGCATTTTAAAACACTTTGGAGAACTATTTAGAAATCAAAATTTTAGTTGTTGGTCAAACGGAAAACCACACACAACACACAAAGCACACTAAGGGAAATGGAAAAAGTGGCACGCGAGGCCAGAAACCGAACTCGACCTCTTAATCGTCCACCACATTCAAATAAACACTAAAAAATGGGTCGAACCTAGGAGATCGTGAAAAATCCAGAACATACTATACATCAGACCCATCTTGAAGGCATTCCCTAACTCGATGACGTCATAACGCCCATACTACTACCCGGTATAGCCTTGCATGGCCTAACAGAGGGGCCCAATCCCCATAGCAGCAATAGGTAAGTATTCCCCTACTATGGGGCCACTAGCCAGTGCGTGGTCTAAACTAGTGCAGCAATCGTTCTCAGAAAATTCACAAAAGATGTAAGGTTCCCATGTCAACACAAGCAATAAAAGAGGGGTGCGTCCACAATGTAAATCATGCAGTCATAATGCACTAACATAACATACAGCTCATGCAATCATTGCGCATAAAAGATCACCCCATAATGGGTTTTCCATAATAATTTATTCTATTAAAGTGCCAAACGGGCTTCAAATATTTTAAAACAAAACCTAATTTCTCAAGAAAACCGAAAACACTTGTTCAGATGAAATCATTTATCATTAAAACTAGAAGTACGTTTGAAATTCCATGAATTAGTTTTAAAGGCCAAACGTGCATTCTTTCAAAATTGGGTGTCCGCCCGTCAATAAAATGTTCCAGGTGTTCGGAATAAAATAAACTGCTCTTTTCACACTAAATAATCATTTAAAATTTAATTATCTAATATTATTTATCTTTCATTAAAATTAACAATACATCAAGAAATTAATAAATTTTAAATTTAAATTTGAGTTTAATGGGGGACCTACCTTGGCTCGTAGACCAAACACAATGGCATGTCACGCCTTGCACAGACGCACAAGCACGCACAAGATGACGATTGTATGACCGTGGAAAAACCTTTTCAGTGCACTGCAACCACAAGGATAACTAAAATACATAAACATAGACTCAACACAAACCAAACAAACAAACAGTGCAAAAGAACCACCATGAAATATCTTCAAAGCACAACTTGCACCTTCTACACTATTTACTAAACCACATTATAATTTATAAAACAATTTTTAAAGAAAAACCCATGGATTTAGACACCCAAAACCTGATCAAAATCCCTCCTTACAATTAAGCACGCACTCACAACACATCAAATCAGAATGCGCACCACTAGCACTATTAAAATAACAAATTAAACAACTTAATAAAAAATCTCTCCATGTAAAAAAAAACATTTTTAAACCAATCACACCTCAAAAAAATTCCCAAAACAAAATCCGCACCACATATAATATTTAATAAACCAGTTAAATGTTTATAAAACTATTTTAAATAACACTGCAAGGCTTTTATGTCAAAACTCACCCAAAAGCCCTCTCCTACAGTCCAACCTCAAACTAAGACGTTCAAATTGTGGTTTGCAATAGTTTATTAATTTAATAATTTACTCAAAGTTATAAACTACATGTGAAAAAAAACAACAACGAAAAACATTTCACACACATAATATACCAAATTTGACATGGAAAAATCATTTTTCAACAAATTGCACATAAAACCCATTACTATGGAACTTGAAAGTCACCAATTTAAATATCACAAAGTGCAAAACGTTAAACAGGTGAACACTAACTAGAGAAGATAAGTGAAAAAAGGGAAACTCACCTCAAAAGATTATGAACGTCCTAAAAATGGTGTGGAACGTTGTTCGCACCTCAACCGCACTAGCGAAAACAAAAATCATCCCAAGCCATCAACATTGAATCATCAATTTTGTGAATTAAACCCTAAACATATTAAAATACAAAAATCTGGGGTTTGAGAAAAGAAAAAACTGTAAATAAAGAACCAATTACCAAAGAAAAATAAAGAAAACATCACTGGTCACCTGGCTAGAAGATGGCCGGAGGGAGAGAGGGCTGCTGGAAATTCGGCCGGAGAAGAGGGGTCGCCAAAGGGGCCTTGGCTGGTGGAGCTCGTGCGGCCAGGGGGTTGCTGCGCCGAAGTAAGGAGGGGAAGGGTTGGGGCGGCGACCAGGGAGCTAGATCGAGGGAGGCGGTGCACCTAAGTTGGGTGGCTACATGGTCGGCGTGAGGGTGAGGTTGACGCAATGAGGGGGGGCAGGGGTCACAAGGAGGGACCGGCACATGGAAGAGAGGCTGGCGAGGCCTGGGTGAGCTCGGAGGTAGCAGCGTGGGGGAAAACTGGAGATGGGGGGTTCGCGCAGCAAGAGGGGAGGTGCACTGGTATTTCTTGCTCGACCTGGTGGAGCAGATACGGGGAGCGGTAGTTGTGGGACACCTCACTGATGTGAAAAGCTAATGGGCACTGTAGGGGGGAGCGTCGTCGGATGATGGATGGCGGAGGGTAGTGGCCAGGTGGGGAGGCGACGAGACGATAGAGATGCAGCGCAGCAGGCAGGGGCGCGAGTGGCGCGAGAGGTCCGGGGTCTACGCTGGCAGGCTGGGCGCTGCAACGAGGGAGGGGTGCTGGAGTAGTCCAGTGCAACACTGGGAGAGAGAGAGGGGTGCGGGTTCGCGCAGACGGGCCGGGCAGGGATCGATGCTGTGCGGGGTGAGCAGGGAAGGATAGGGGGTGGCAGCGTGCGGGGAGAGGAAAAAAAAGGGGGAGGCCCCTAGGGTTAGAGAGAAAGAAGATCATATATATATATATGATATAAAAATATAAAAATAATCATAATGATAATAAATATATAATAATAATAATAACAATAATAATGAAAATAATTATAACCATAATAATATAATTAACATATACAATAATGATATAATAATAATAATAATAATAATAATAATAATAATAATAATATGATGATGATGAGAAAAATCAAAATATTAAAAGAATTAATTCCATTTTAATAATAATGATAAAATTATTAACAACGATAAATATTTTAAATAATGCAATAAATCACAACTTTACCCATCTTAATTTTCCGAAGTAAAGCAAAATGTGTCGATGTCTATGCGGCACCGCACGAGGTATCCAAAACGCACTCTTCCCGGGAGCTCGGCGTCGTCAACTGAAAAACACACACTATTTAACATGACTCAAAAGAATTTAGTCTGGTACTCAACCCGAATCCCAACAAATATTTTTAAAAAGTACACAAAAATTATAAAATAAATAAACGATCGGTCGGGGTGTGACAATTCTCCCCACCATAACACTTTCCGCCCTCGGAAAGCCACAACCCGATCTAGACCCAAAGATAAAACTTATAAAGTGTCACCCACCTACCAAAGTTGAAGTGCTTCCAGTTGATTGATCCAAACAGACACTGAAAACCCATGACACACAGCTCATCCTTAAAACAAGATCACCTAAATCGTCGCCAAGCAGAACCCAAACCATCTATCTCATCCAAGGAATGAATGAACTGAAATCACCTCTGAAACTTATCCCTAAAATCTTCATCCACCGAAACTGTTGGGTGTACTCCAATCTCAACGTTTACTCTATAGGACGAACTCAAGATTAGGTGGTTCCGTAGGACACCACCTACCCCCCAACGATACATGAAAAGAAACTCTGATACTGACACGAGGAGGCCCGAACGGACTCCCCACAATAAGGATTGGGCTAACTCTCAATTTCTTCAGGTGTAACTTTGCGAGACCCGTTGTGGGTCTCCCCACCATAAGAACTGACGAGATTAATTGAACATGAAAATTTTCCGCACAGACCAAAAACCCCACCACAAGGGTAGGGGAGGGCAGGAAGGGCCTAACTAGTAGAGCATCAAAATTACCACCATTTCTATATAAACGACATTGCATCCCCGAAAAAAAAAACAAACCATGACACATTAAGGACAAAGTTTAATCCAAGGCCCTTTTTCACCGTTGGGGCTCTCCTGACTATGTGCCAGCTTCACTCCGAGCCCTATGGCTGGAGCACCGATGATTGAAGCATCTCCTGCATCGAAGTCAGGCTTCAGAAATTCCCAAACACAAAACAGAAACCAGAATGTCACCAAACACACTTCTAATAAAAATAAAAGTTCCAAAGAGGTTTAGCCACAACCATTCTTACAACTGAAATAAAAGGAACACTGCAAAACGCTACAAGAGACGACTACTACACCCAAGAAACACCACAAAGAGAAAACCTCAAACCGACCCCAAACATCTCCCTACTCCTGCTGACGGGCTGAGGTGACCTTCGACGAGCCAAGTCTAGCTTCAGGGCGCTTCTTGGAAACTCCACGGCAGAATCGCTGTAAGTGACCTAGTCATCCACAGGTGTGGCAGGGTCTTGGAGCAGTTGGACATGTCGGCCTTTTGTGACCCTGCCTACCGCACTGGTGATAGATCACAACATTGCGGTGTGAACAAGATGAATGAATGTCTAAAGGACTCTTTATTTTTCTACCAGCACCACCAGTATCAAGTCGCTTCTCACTCTTCTTATCAGCATCCTCTGCAATGCTTACCAAAGCTGTAGGATTCGCCACCTCAAGTCCTCCTACTAGCTCAGCTTCAGCAAGAATGGCTAGCTCGACAACATTCGAGAAGGTGGTTATATTGAGCTCTTCCACTCTCGATCGCGGCTCAGGTCGGAGTCTAGACTCAAATTTTCGAGCCTTCCTGGGATCATTCGCCACAAACCACTGATAATACGGAACTAGATATATGAAGCATCGATAGAATTCCAATATTGATTCAACACCCTGCTGAAGACAACACATCTCCATCCTCTCCCTCAACTTCGTCAACTCAGAGAAGTGTTTTTGGATAAATGATCACTTGAAAAACTCCCATGTTAGAACTTCCTGAGGCTTATTATGAGACACAGACTTCCACCATTTCCAAGTTGGGCCTTCAAGCATAAAAGTAGGCAACATCACCTTTAACGACTCAGGAAACCCAATGAAGCTGAACTTCTTCTCAATCTTCTGCAACCACTTCTCTACCTCAAGAGGCAGTGCTTGTCCATAAAAGATAGGAGGGTTCAACTTCTGGAACTCAAGAACATATTCAATGGGCCTATCAACTGGAGGATACACTATGGGTGTACCACCCAAAGATGCACCTTGGGAATCCATCAAACCGTTGTGGGGGTGAACACTAAGGAACAAGGAAACAAAGAACATAATCAAAATCGGGATATTTCCATTTGAATCTCAACTTTTCACAATTTTCAAAACAAAACATTACAAAAATTTATTTTTTCAGAATGAAGGAAAACTCAAACGATTCACTAGGGGGAAACTAGTGATGATGGGTGACACGACCATATGGTTGGCGGCCATACGCCAGTAACACCACCATCACTGAGAGTCTTCTAGGGTAAAGTCCCCGGCTCCACATGTCTTGCCAGACCGTGCAAGCTCACGGAGGCCACTCGCCCGACACTAATTTCATTTCCCAATACCAAACAAACCATAACAAACAAAAGACATCGACAACCCAAACATCCCATGGTCACCCGAGGTTCAGAACGAGCAATGGTTCATGATGTCCTTCTCGTCCGTATGCCTCCAGCCCCGAGAATTCTACTCCTTATATGATGACAACCCCAAATAACAATGGGCGCTCTAAAAAACATGGTCCTCTCAAGAGCCAACCCCCTCTGATACCATTTTGTCATGAACCAACCCGGGTCGACCCTGAACTGCTCACTCGAGCCGGTCTGCAGCATGGCCCGAGAGGCGTTCCTGATCCTCCCAGGCTGGTGACAAGTGCCAGGGCATCAAAGAGAGAAAGAGGGAATGATTTATCCCAATGAAAATAAATAGAGCAGCAGAATGAAAATAGAACAACACAAAGTAAATAAACAAAACTAAAGGAAAGAACGACCAACAACAACAACTTAACTGACCACGACCAAAAAAATTCCTCTCAACTTTGAGAGGCGCTCACAAGTCCACAACCAAATCTCACCCACAATGAGAGAGCTCAAGTCAACCTGCAAAAGAAAATAAAAACAAGAAAACACTATAGGTGTGAGCAATAAAACTCAGTAGGTAGTCCCGAAAAATTCTATTCCCAATGCACATACCATTAAATAAAGAATTTATCAATTCCAGGTTTGCACTAAATTATATAAAATATTGGTTTCCACACACACATTAATTTCTAAAACAAGTAATAATCCATTTCCCTTTTTAATTTAAGACCAAGTTTAGTGTTTGGAAGAAACATATGCATTGCATTTTAAAACACTTTGGAGATCAATTTAGAATTCCAAATTTTAGTTGTTGGTCAAATAGAAAACCACACACAACACACAACGCACACTAAGGGAAATGGAAAAAGTGGCACACGGGGCCAACAACTGAAATAAACCTCTCAATCGTTCGCCACATACAAATAAACACTAAAAGAAAACATGGGTCGAACCTAGGAGATTGTGAACAATCCAGAACATACTATACATCTGACTCATCCTGAAGGCATGCCCCAACTCGATGACATCATAACGCCCATACTACTACCCAGTATAGCCCTGAATGGCCTAACGGAGGGGCCCAATCCCCATAACGGCAATATCTCGGTTTTCCACTGTTATAGGGCCACTAGCCAGTGCGAGGTCTAAACTAGTGCAGCAATCGTTCTCAGAAAATTCACTTAATATGTCAGGTTCCCATGTCAACAGAAGTAATAAAATAGGAGTGTGCCCACAATGTAAATCAAGTAGAAACAATGCAATAACGTCACATATAGCTTATGCAATCAATGCACACAAAATATCACCCCAGAATGGGTTTTCCAAAATAATTTATTCTATTAAAGTGCCAAACGGGTCTTCAAAAATTTTAAAACAAACCTCATTTCTCGAGAAAACCCAAAACACTTGTTCAGAAGAAATAATTTATATTTAAAACAAGAACTACATTTGAAATTCCGTGAATTATGTTTAAAGGAAAAACGAGCATTCTTTCAAAATTGGGTGTCATCCTGTCAGGAAAATGTTCCAGGTGTTCGGTATAAAATAAACGGCCCTTTTCACACTAAATAATCATTTAAAATTTAATTATCTATTATTATTTAAGATTCATTAAAATTAAAAAAACATCAATTAATTAATAAATTCTAAATTTAATGGTGAGTGCAATAGGGGACCTACCTCGGCTCGCAAACCAAACACAATGGCACGTCACGCCTCGCTAGACGCAAAAGCACGCACAAGCTGACGATCGCAGGACTTTGGAAAAACCATGTCAGCGCCCTACAACCGCAAGGATAAATAAAATACATAAACACATACTCAAAATAAACCAAAAAAAAAAACAGTGCCAAAGAACCACCACAACATATCTTCAAAACACAACTCACACCTTCTGCACTATTTACTAAACCACATTAAAATTTATAAAACAATTTTTAAAGAAAACCCCATGGATTTAAACAACCAAAACCTGATCAAAACCCTTCCTTATAATTAATCGTGCACTCGCAACACATCAAATTAGAATTCCCACCACTAGCGTAGTTAAAATAACAAATTGAAGAACTTAATAAAAAAACTATGCATGTCAAAACAAAAACATTTTTAAACCAAGCGCACCTCAAAAAAATTCCCAAAACATATTCCGCACCACATATAATATTTAATAAACCAGTTAAATGTTTATAAAACTATTTTAAATAACACTACAAGGAATTTATGTCAAAACTCTCCCAAAATCCCTCTCCTACAGTCCAACCTCAAACTAAGACTTTCAAATTGCAGTTTGCAACAGTTTCTTAATTAAATAATTTATTCAAAGTTATAAACTACATGTGAAAAAAAATAACAACGAAAAACATTTCACACACATAATATACCAAATTTGACATCGAAATAAAATCATTTTTCAAACAATTGCACATAAAACCCGTTACTGTGGACCTTGAAAGTCACCAATTTAATTATCACAAAGTGAAAAACGTTAAACAGGTAAACACTAACTAGATAATATAAGTGAAAAAGTGGAAACTCACCTCAAACGATGAAGAACGTCATAAAAAATGGTGTGGAACATTTTTCACACCTCAACCGCACTAGAGAAAACAAAAATGAACCCTAGACATCAACATCAGATCATCAATTTTTGGAATTAAACCCCAAAAATAATAAAATCCTAACATCTGGGGTTTGAGAAAAGCAAAAACCGTAAATAAAGAACCAATTACCAAAGAAAAAGAATAAAAACATCACTGGTTGGGTGGCCGAAAGACGGCCGAAGGGGGAGAGGGATGCTGGAAATTCGGCCGAAGAAGAGGGGTCGCCAAAGGGGCCTCGGCTGGTGGAGCTCGTGCGGCCAGGGGGTTTCTGCGCCGAAGTAAGGAGGTGAAGGGTTGGGGCGAGGACCTGGGAGCTGGATCGAGGGAGGCGGTGAGCCGGAGTTGGGTGGCTATGAGTTCGGCATGAGGGCGAGGTTGACGCGATGAGGTGGGGTCGCTAGGAGGGACCGGTGTAGGGAAGAGTGGTTGGCGAGGCCTGGGTGAGCTCGGAGGTAGCAGCGTGGGGGAAAAATGGAGAAGGGGGGTTCACTCAGTAAGAGGGGAGGCATGCTGGTATTTATTGCTTGACTGGGTGGAGCAGAGACGGGGAGCGGGAGTTGTGGTACGCCACACTGATGCGCAAAGCTAAAGGGAACTACAGGGGGGAGAATCATCTGATGATGGAGGGCGGAGGGCAGTGGCAAGGTGGGGAGGTGACGAGACGATAGAGATGCAGTGCAGCAGGCAGGGGCGCGGGTGGTACGAGAGGTCTGGGTGCTACGCCGGCAGGCTGGGCGCTGTAATGAGGGAGGGGCGCTAGAGTAGTCTGGTGCAGCGCTGGGAGAGAGAGAGGAATGTGGGTTCGCGTGGACGGGCCAATAACGGATCGACGTTGTGCGGGGTGAGAAGGGAAGGAGAGGGGGTGGTGACGTGCGAGGAGAGGAAAAAAATTGGGGGAGGCCCCTACGGTTAGAGAGATAGAAGATCATATATATATAAGATATATAAATATTAAAATAATCATAATGATAATAAATATATAATAATAATAATAACAATAATAATGATAATAATTATAACCATAATAATATAAATAACATATACAATAATGAAATAATAATAATAATAATAATAATAGTAATATGATGATGATAAAAATCAAAATATTAAAATAATTAATTCCATTTTAATAATAATGATAATATTATTAACAACGATAAATATTTTATATAACGCAATAAATAACAACTTTACCCATCTTAATTTTCCAAAGTAAAGTGAAATGTTCTGATGTATAAACAGCGCCGCGTGAGGTATCCAAAACGCACTCTGCCCGGGTGCTCGGCATCGTCAACTGAAAAACGTGCACCTTTTAACATGACTCAAAAGCATTCAGTCCGGGACTCAACCCGAAGCCCAACAATTTTTTTTAAAAGTCCACAAAAATTAGAAAATAATTAAACAATAGGTCGGGGTGTGACACAACATCTTCAATCAAAAAGGAATTCATTATATTTACCCTCAAACAAAACAATAAAGAGAAAACCCAATAGATACTCAATCATGATTTTCATTTCAATATATCCTAATCAAAATAGGGAAAATATATAAACTAATCCTCATCACATCATTCCCCAACTACCTTGGGATACATAATGTCCATTACAGTGAGAGATGGATGGAACGTCAATTGCAACTACCTCGTATGTCAAAATAATATTTCTCAAAATCATATTGACTTCTTGATAATAATCTTTACATCATATTATACCACTTTATAATGAACATGCGTTGGTACATGGGTACCCTGACAACCTAACCGATGATGAAGAAGCCTAAAGGGGTTTATAATCCCTGTGAATTGGCAACTAGAACCTTGAATCATAAAAAATAGAAGTCTGAATTATATTTTCACCTACAAGGCATAAGTAAAATAGATAAGTAAATAATTCATACAAAAGAATCAACACAAAGGGAACTCTATAAGAAGTCAAAGAGGCATTATAATAAATACCATGCTGATATGATGTTTTGAACAATGTATGTATTTAAGTGACCCAAAAAATATCTCCCTGACTACCAAAGAATGTCATCTTCTCTTATTCAAAAAAATGACTAAAATTTATTTTAATACTACATAAAAATATTTTAATTACCATTATCCTTTTGAAATATTCCAATTTCCATTTTAAAAACCAAAACATGTTTTTAAATGAAAACATCCCTTCTCACCATGATAAAACCCTAAAGATTATGTAAAATTCCAATTTATGACATTTTTCAAAAAAATAATATATTTGAAACCAATTATAATTTTCTAAAATCAAATTTATTAATAAATTTAATATTTTATTTTTCAATAAATTACATTAAATTCACAATGAACCACATTTCAATGTAGTTGGGGTTTTTATTTTGTTCAGTAATACCATTTCCTCAATTAAATACAACAATTTAATATAAATAATATTTATGAGATACAAATTTTAAATTTATAAATTTAAATATCCCAATTTTAACTTAACACTCCCCATTTAAATGAAATTTTGGGTTTTCACATTTCATTACAAAAAAATTAATTTTAATTTAAAAACCCAATTGTATGGATTTGGGTTTTTCTAAAATCTGAAATGAATTTCATTTAATAAAACAATCAACTTAATTTAATTTTAATAATTGTAATTAAACACTGAAATTTAACTTTAATTAAAATTGGGCACCCTAACAGAACCACCTACCTAGGGATCAATGAATCTCAAATCCCAATGATGTTCACAGAAATATCTAATGGAGAACAATGGAAATAAGGAAATATGAATTAATATAATTTTTAGATCCAAAAAAGTAGTTCATATGTCCACAAATCAATTCAAAGATTTATAGAACCCTATTGTGAACAATAGATACTTTTGAATAAAAAAAGTAAAATTATTGGTTGAAGATCAGAGGACGTTCCTCAAGATTTACCTATTTCCCTAGAGTGATCTAGAGGAATATCCATCATGGGAGGTCTAACGAGGGGATAAACTAATATTATGTCATACTACCGAATTGGAGTCTATAAAATGATGTTTGAGAAATTATAATCAAATTTTGTAATACATTAAAGCCCATCAACATGGTTTCGTAGAGAGAGGTGAAAAATTTAGTCAAATTGTCTAAATGATGTGAACATATTATAAATGGGTTTTATCATTTATCAAGATAGGGAATATAGTTTTTTAAATCTTGAACATTCCATTCTATACCAACTATCCAATTTTTTCATATTTATGTAGTAGGTAAAATGGTTTGGAAAATCGTACAGTAGACCAAAAACATCCAAAAACTATAAAATATCACCAAATGTAACCGAAAAAGATACCCACCCAATAAATGTTCAAAAAAAGTAGTTTAGTAATATCAAAAAACATTAACACAATGTTATAATTAATGTATGAAATTTATTTACAGATTTTTCCTTCAATATAACATGACATGTTATTTAAGGGGTGTTGGATTTTAATTCCACAATATAAATATAAAAAAATAAAAAATTATGTAGTTTTATTCATGCCCCAATAATGTATTAATGTATATTAAAAATATATACCTTATTTCATATGATGTTTACACCATTCTGCCTTAATGGTAGGGGTATGCTGGTTTTTCTACATGATGATTATTTCCAGCACTCACTAATTATTTCAATAAACAAAATTTCTTATTCCACATGAATAACACATGTATATTAAAACTTTGTATTAAAAAACAAAATGTTCCTGACATTATGAATAATCATGAAGACAAATAAATTCATTCTATGATCCATTTATGATTTTATGGTAATAAATTTTTGGTTTATGTAATTTTAATTTCAACATATAATCCATTATATGATACTTCTTAATAATTGATAGAAATCATCTACCAACTGTTCAATTGAACATTAATAAAATTATCAGTCCGAAATAATCAAGTAAAAATATACTCTACCTGAGATAATTAAGAGTAAATCAATATTATATTAATTTCCTTTTGTGAAAGAATGAACATATATAAAAATGATAAAGTAATCTATTCCGAAATTAATGACTTATGTTCGGGCACAACATATTTCCTTTTATCTATTTTAATTAGAATGTGAATTCGATTGGTTATCACAATGTAATTAATAAATATGGAAATTTTGGTTTAGTAAGATTTCCACATGATTTCAATCACATGTTTAATTTTAATTCCCTATCTATCACCTTAAATAATTTTTTAACCTCATTATTCCACGATACATGTAATTTTTTGGGACATAGGTGGTCACATATCTTATTTTCTCAACATCAACATCTTTTATATATTGTTACTAGAGATTGGTACCAATAATATGTACAATAAAATTTTGTTACTCAATAATAGAATCATCACAAAGTTGAGAAACCAAATTTTTATTTGGATTATGAGAATCATCATGTACCGAATCTTGTTGTTCCTCTACATTAGGTGCATCTTTATGTAGTGAAACTTGGTTTTTCCAAGATTGTGTGTATTGGAATGGTCATAGTCAATTTTCTATAGGGTTTTTTCAACATTTGTTATATATTACATAAATGTAGTCGCAAATATACAATAATATGAAGTGATACTATTTAGATTAAAAAATCACTAGAACATTGAACTCCCTTTATCTAATAAATGTTATATAGAATTGACCCCTATTTGAGGATCCAAATATCAATGTTGTGGTCTGTTATAACAGAAAATTACCCACAGAAATTTTATTTTTTCATAAATGGATTGTGAAATAAAAATTAATATTCACCCACCATTGAATTGAAATATAAGCCTTCAATGGTTTTCCTCAATAACAGAACAATTTAACACATTCTAATTGCAGGATTTTGAAAAAAACATTAAAACATGTGATTTCATTAAAAATATTAGATCTATGTAAACATCATTATTGAAACCTACTTTAACAAACAATAAATTATTATGTTTAATTTCACTTTCTTTATCAACTAACATGCACTAAAATATCTAAACATGAATTGTTGTATTATCCAACACTGATATTTATCTAATGTTGGAAAAATATGAAATATTTATATTTGTTTGATTACTATACATTTTTGAAAATACATGTATTGGTTCATCCATAAGTGTATCTCCACTAGTTTTTTTAGTAATTTATTTATCATTTTTATTTTTTATTTAATGGGTTACCATTAATTACATAACAATTATTTGATAATACAAGAACAGTAAGACATCCAACTAGACATCAATGTCATTCCAAAAATGAATTCCAATTTTTAAATGACTCTTTAATAATATGATCTCCAAACCATCAAATAAATTTTCCATTATCTTTATTTTATATCTTTTAATCATTACATGATTGATGAAAATTCCTTTGAATTAATTTGTGGGACTTTACATATGGTGAATCCTTTAAACTAATATAAAAAGGTAATGTTGTACTTACACCTAATTTTTTGATGTAATTATGAAAATATTTATTGTGATAATTCATTTAGAAACAATATTCTTGTTGATATGATATTTTTCTGGACTAATTAATTCCACATCTGACCTGTGGTTGTTATAAAATTCAACAATTCCTACAATAATATATCATGATTCAATACAAAAATCTAAAATACTGTAATATTTAATATACCATTACAAAATATATTTATTCCTATCAATGTGATACATCTATCTATAATTTACATGACCATACAGTCAAATTTCTCTAACAACATGAACCATCAAATAAACAGTTATATAAAAAATTGCAAGTGGGAAGAACATCTATAATTCGGATAATATGATTATAACTCCCTTTTCCATATTTGTAAATATCAAAATCCCAATTAGATTTTTTCATATAATATTTAATAAGAACCATGTATTCGTTAATATATTATTTAATTTCATAGGATTAATTCAATATAAAGAAACATGAATTAGAACAAGAATTTTTACTTGAAAATAATTTCTATTTAGTCTCATTAACATTGAATTAGTCATTGAAATGATATCATTGATAGTTTATGAATAAACATATAGATCCTTAATAAGATTCACTAAGTTGAAAAAATAATACCTCACTTATATGGAATGAGTATATGATGGTGGAGGAAGAAAATATATCTTTCACCGTCCTCTAGAACCAAATATTATTGTGTCCCCATGTCTATCATTTACAACTATGGATAAGTTACATCCTTATGTTTTTTGAGTGAATTTATTTTTATTCTAATGGAATATATCATACATAATTTTCCACATTAATGAAATCTAGTAAATGTAAACTATACAAAAAAATTAAAATTTGGATATCAAAAAAATGATATCATTCTCCAACTGAATTTTACAAGGCCTTTCATATATGGGGTACCAATGGTTATTCCCATATATTATAAACTATCAAATGTAATTTGACATATTAGTGGAGATGGTATTATACGTTGTTTTCAACTCCCATATAATGATGTCGTCCAATATTTGTATTTATGTCTTCTAGGTAGAAATCAATGATGTCCTTGAAACATAATATTTTTTGAATATTTTATAATAATTATGTTTGTACAATTTTCAATAATGTGACAACGTTTAATTTATATAATACTATATCGTAATAATTATTATAAGTAGGAAATTTTTTAATCATCCCAGACAACATATATTTCAAAATGATATATTCATCTCAACATTAATTAAAAAACATGACAACTAATTCCCACAATAATTTTTAATTTTCAGTCAATGGAACCATATAAATATATATTTCAATACCCAATTGATATTTCTTTTAAAATAATATAAAAAATGTTCTATTTTTCCATAATTCATAAACATGGTTGAAAATAATAATTTTCCAACATAACTATACATATAATGTGATTACTACATTAAACACAAAAAAGGATTCACACTATCAGTAGATAGCATAATACGATGGTTTCATGAATCATTTATAAATTTATGATACTCTTGATGAATATTATTTCACATAATAGTGCCTATTGGTTGTAAAATTGTCTCACATATGTATATTTTATCTATATCCCATGTCGATATTTTTTTTAATATCCTCACTTAGGAATAGGTTATTAAACCATGGATTGATTGGAATATTTAATAAAAATTTCAAAGTAATTTATTCATTATTCGTGTAACAAGTTGAACCATACCTTGGGAATTTTTAATGTGATTCATTGTTTTTCCAAAATAAAATACAATCATTTCAACATGCATGTTTTCTTCCTTTTATCATATACATTGATCAAGGAATTGGTTTTCATTAATATGTTTGGTGAGGATGTTTTTCATATTCTACCATCATATCATTAAATAAAGAATGTAGTTCAATAATGATAATGTCAATCCATACTTTTTGAACTTTTTCACTATATAGCATCACTATGGTATACAAGGATTTAAATATAGTAAAATCTATATAAATTGTTCTCAATGCACAACATTTTATAATCACACACATTTTTTGGAGATCGTGAAGTTAATAAAAAACTGTAAATTTATTTTCCTCAATACAATTTTTCACTATCCTCACACCTATAATCATATGTTGAATATGTTTATTATCAATGTTCAAACTTCTAATCATATAATATTACCCATAAAACACCATATAATAATTATCAATGGATATATTCAATTTTTACATATGTTTAATATCACATTTATAAAATTGATATCTTCCTTGATATATTAGGTGTTATTACAAAAACACTCAACTAATTAGTATTAAAAAAATAGTTTAAACATAGACATTTTATTTGATAAGGGTTATATAATTGATATTTTTCCAATTTGATGAACCCCATCCTAATAATTCTTTTCCATTTGATTATCATCCATACTTTTTTGAATCATGAAAATCCAATTTTATTCAAAAATATTAATATTTAATGAAATAAATAGAAACATAGATTTAATGAACATATAACCCATAAAGGATATTCTTATGGAATTATTTTGTTCTACATAAAACTATTTTTCAATTAAAATAAGTGATAAATGAAGTGTATTGTTATTCATTTGTAGAATTATGAATTATTAAAAAAATAATAGATGCGATGTATATAATATTACAAATAATCTATTTAAATTTTCATTGATTGAAAAATTAGAAGATCGAGTAGGGCTTCTGTAGATTATATAGATAGAAGAAATGAAATAGGGAGGAGTTGATGTTCATACATTTCATCACATGGTAAGTGGTAGTCCCGGTGGTGTTTTAGTGATTGGATACTTATAAGTTGATGTTTATCTTTTATCATATGAAGAAAATATAATTATGGCCTAACCACCCACCTATGAGAACCTTAATTTTAATGAGACTCCAGAAATATATTGGGTATAATGAATTTAAAATGTGGGTCTATATAAATGGGATGAATATATAATCTTAATTAATAAAATTTCCATATGATGGAATAAATAATAGAATGTGGATGAAAATTAATTCAACGTGTCTAAGAGAAATGACACATTATAATGAAAGGATCACATTCAAATAAGAGTGACGGATGGGATGAAATTGGAAGTTTTCATTACAGGGTCCAGGTTATGTAACTACTATGAGTGGAAATTTATAGAACCTATCCTATGAGGGAAAGGATTATTGGTGATGATAATATTATAGTTTTAATTCATACTACAATTCAATAGAATGTGTAAACATTTATTTTTGGGGTATAAGACATTATTTATAACGTTAAATGGGTATTTTAAAATGTCATTTCTAATTTTATGAAATTTTTTTTTGAAAAATTTAATATTCAAAAAACTGAACTTAGATCTGAAATATTAGGTGATATCAACCCAGGAGGGGTGACCTCCATCCAAACATGAGGCACTCTAGATATACTAAAAGATGAAATAAAATAAGCTAACATAATACCGTGTATTTTAATAAAATATCATTATAATTATATTATGAGGATAAACTATTGTAAAAAATCCTAAATTAATGGTCTAGAACTGTTAATATATTCCCCAAACCCATGGATGTAGTCTATACCCATGATTTCGGGGACTGTTGGATTGTATGTCACTAGTATAGACCAATACCAATGGTTTTCATAATCTGTTATTATATGTGGTATATAAAAATATTTTATAAATAATTGGTATATGGAATATTAAATACCTATAATAATATATTGGAAGACATTTTTTATACGTAATTCAAATAAAACAATTTATTGGAATTGATCCATGAACCTCTGATTTAAATTTCAAACACCTAATCATTATGAAAATTTGTTTTCTATTATAATTTTAGGATAAATATTTTTATATATATATTTATGTATTTTTTTACATATTAATTGTAATTTGATAATACAATTAATTAACAATATGAAAACCGATATCAATAATTGCACCAATAATTGGTATGTGCCTATATCAATTGTTTTGGACAAACCATTAGTATATGTTCGTTAAATGTATGTTATACCGATGGTTTTATCAAATCCATTGGTATAGACATCTCATATACAAATGTTTTTCGAAATATTGTCGATATAGTGTCATTATATTAATGATATGAAAATAGTTTGTATAATACCTTTGGTTTAGTAACAACATATAACAATGGTTTATTCGAAACATTTGGTACACAATTACCTGATGGTATTCATACAAATGAAATGATATTTTAGGTAAGAAGTGTTGAACAATTCACTCATAATGACAATGTTTTATAACCATTCATCAACAAATATTTCAGCCCATATACGAAAAAAATACATCTAATAGATCCATAAGTTGGGAGTACGGAAAAAGAAATAATATAGGTCCACAAAATATATATTCATTAACTCTTTCAAAATAATTAGTATTGGGTCATTTCATGATAACTATACCAATGATTCCCCAAAACCGTTGGTATAGGTTTAATTTCAAGTAGTGTTAAAATGGATTGAACTGTTATAACCAGTAAGCTGAATGATTATAGGCCACACAATGTTTCATTAATAACATTATTAATAATAATACAGTATGATTCCATGATGAAATTTTTCCATCCACTATCAAGGTAGAACATTAATCCAGTTATTAATGCATTGTCAATAGCAACTGGTGGATCCCAAAAAAATGAACAGAAATATAGTATGCTGTAATAATGCAACCCATCTGATCACGTTCTACAAGAAACAATACAAAATAACCTATTTCATATATATTTTTTTTATATTAATTTTAAAAACATTGAATTTGTGGAGTATCCCCTTATAGAATATAGAAGATGTGAAGTGGTCATCATGTCGAATATCATTACTCATCGAACTCTCCATCCATGATATAGAACACTTTTTCTAGAAGGAGTTAGACATTGAAATTATTTTAAAACTACGAAATATATCCTAACCCATATAAACCTATATATGGTACAAAGTGAGTGCATTGTATAAATGGGGAGTGAAGTAGTCAACTTTGAGAATATAGACACAAAACCATTCACTATCTCCAAAATCCTATATGCATTTGCGTTGAATTAATTTCATATTTTTATTTCCCCTTGAGGGTATACCATTTAATGTATATGAGATTATACATCACTAACAAGGATGGTTATCAGATTGTCATCTATTATATGATGTACATTTAGCATGTAATTTAAATGTATTATTCCCACAAAATCATTACATTAAAATGTTCCGACCATGGTCGGGGCCGCTATGTTCCATAATAATTACTAGTAATCATTATTTTTCTATTATTTGTATTCTTCGTGATTACCTATACTAAAAATTAACAATATAGATTCACAAACATTCATTATTCAAACATAGCTCATCTTTGTCCATCTCATTTGTTCATGTAATACTCAGAATAACATTGTAAAACCTATTCTTGAACAACTAATCATGTTAATCAAAATGCAATATGTTATCAGAATTATTCAAAAGGGAAAAAAGTGGCATCCTCCAAATCATAAATTTCTAGGGGTGTGTCCATCATCCACCATTTAAAAACAATCCATTGGACCCTGTAGATCCTTCATTTGGTCCTCCTAGGATCTTCTAAAGTAGCCCCTTTCAATGAACAATACACAATCCACATAATAATCCCTATAAAAAGCTAGGGCGATGGAAAAGGTCTTTGTCGAAAAATCCCATAAGAGGTCATATTTGATATCAATTATTTGATTTCATTGGGATCCATGGATATGAATCATGTGTCATAATTTCATTTCTAAAATAATAATGTAGATCATGCACATTTAGTGATAGCTTATACCACCACATGGTTCGAGAAATCATATATTATCCCTAGAAAATTAATGAAAATTTTCCCCATCATTCATACCCACCATAACCTGGTAAGGTTAGAGTGAATTATTTCAATAAAAAAGTAATTTATATTATATTAATACATATTATTAATATGAACTGATTTAGGTATATACTTTATAAGCAATGTAATACCTACTATTCAATACCTATTAAAATTCCACCCCAATTGATTTTTCTAATTTGTACATGATGATCAAAAGAACCACTCTTTCAGTTTGAAAAAAAATCATAGGTATCAAAAAATATTTATTATGTTTATCATGAATTTGAATACCTATTTTTTTGGGATAGATCATACTTTTTGCAATCTGTCTCAAACTAGCTAAAAGAAATTTCTAATTTGGGATAAGTAATCGATTTCCTGGATGCTTTATCATATTTTTCAAAAGCAGGAAAATTTAAATTCATTCGTAATGGGATTACCTTGTAAAAAATTAATATATCATTAGAAAATGAGCGATGGAAAATAGGTGGAATTAATCTATAAACATTCCCCCCATAAATATGTTGTCTTTAACAACAACAGAAATTAAATTAGAAATGAAAACTGGCCATCAAGTCACAAAGTAAAAGAGAATGTTGGTCCCCCAATCCCAAACCACTTATAGGGGAAATGCATTGAGAGAAATTACGTAGTATATTTATCTTCAAGTAGACTGATTATTTATTTTTGAAGGTAAATCAACTGAATAATAATATTATAATTCTTAATTTAATTAAATAATTATATATAATATCAAAATTTGGTATTTTAAATTTCAAAAAATTATAATGAAAAATAAATTAAAATTTTTATTTTATTTTATTTAATTTTTAATTATTTGTACAGTTTGAATATTAGGATGTTATAGATTGGCCACTGTTAAATTGTACATGTGATTCATCCAGACTCATTTATGGGAACATTCCACAGTAGTCACAAAAGAGTATATCATTTTACAAAATGGATGAAAAATAAATCAACATTACAAAGAACATACGAATCATAAAGAAATAAATTTAATAAGTCTGAAATTTTCAATATGACCATGTATGTTTGTGATGTATAAAAAAAGTACAAGAATGTGCATTAGATAACTAATGTTCTATTGGATTTGAACGGTTTTATTCATCGAAGAAGTTTGTGGGGAGTGGAAGAAGAGGTCGACTTCTACCAGAGAGCATGAATGGGGAAATGAAATGAGTTCCCTTACTATTGAATTTATATGACCAATATGGTATTATCGGTGGCTTCCTAATGTTTCTAATAATATGAGAATTATTAGCACCAAATTAAAAACCTCTAAAAAATAGGTTTTATCAATGAAAAATTTCCACTGATAAACCCTATAATTATCAGCACTAATATTATATCAGATAAAACCTAGATTTTTTTGGCACAAATATTATAGCCCTAATATGTATAGTTTTTATGAGAACATTTCATTTTAAATCTGATAAAAATATTTTAAAATTAAACAAACAATTATTTAATGAATATATTTTAATTTTTTTTAATAATTAAAATTTTAAATATAATTATCATTTTTATTTAATATACAATGTTAAATGCATGATTTTAAATAATGAGATAAATTGAACAATTAATAAGTAATTTACTACATAAGTATTAAAAAATTCTGAAGTTTTTTTAATTTTAAAAATTGTATAATAGAATATTTAAACATAATATATATTAAAATAAAGATGAATACATAGTGAAAATATTAAAAAAAAAGTACAAAAAAATAATTTTATAATTAATTACAAGAACTGAAAACATGTACAAAAAATTGATGAAAATATTACGAAATGATTTTAAATAAAATAATTATATATATTTAAAGAAATTTAAATATTTTATAAATTAATAAATAAAATTGAATGATAATAATTATTGTAAAATAAAATGATGTTAAGAATATTAAACAAAGAAAATAATTATGTAAAATTTCAATGATTATGTGAATTAATTGTATACATATACAAATAATGTAAAGAATCTTTTAAAATGCATTCAATAAGTTAATTATATAACATTCAAGCTTTTTAAAGGCATTATTCCTAAATAACTAATATTAAATAAAATTCAGTCACGTAAATTAAAATACGTCTGTGAATTTTTAAACATAGTAAATATTTATGTACAATGACGTTTTTAAAATGAATAAAATCCAAAAATATAAAAATTATTAAATATTATAGATGAATAATTAATATTAAATAAAATCATATTAAATATTAATAGTAAAAATGAATAAGATTAAAAAAATATAAATTATAATATAAAATATTAATTATAGAAATTATATTCACATAAAAATTTGCATTTGAATATTGACATACCCCTTGGGGGATTTAAGTCACTTGTAGTGAATCAAGCATGTGGTGACATGGGCATGAGGGGGGGAACCTAGTGATGTATGAATGATGCAAGCCTGGTGGCCCAAATATGAAGTTGCATGCATGATGTTTCCCTGATCCTTCAAGACACATTCATGGGTCCCTTGGCCTCAAACCTATGAGCTATGTAATTGATCTCCCTTTACCCATATAAAAAGAGGTCATTACTGTAACGACCCACATTTATATTAATAAAAATTCTCTGGAACTAATTAAATTTATTATTATGTAATTTGGTCATATAACATATGCACTTCCATGGATTTATGTTTTTGGAACAGAAAATATAGTCATGAATTTTTATGATTTCTAATATAATCATTGAACTGTGACCACATGATTAGTGTAAATATAGGGCTTTAAAAATCACATTTACTCAGAAAAAGTAAGTAATGGACTCATAGAGTAGAATTTCTCTATACAAAGTCCTTTTTTCAAAGATCATAAAGGAGGTATTGTCAATGGGATTCGCTCTTGACAAATCTCAGGTTGAGCTTCAACACTTATAACATGAATAGAACCACCTACAAGAGAAGTGGAAGTGAATATAGATTACCATCTGAGAGATGTTATCTGAGACTCCCAAATAGTTTTTCATCATCCCACACATTACCCATAGGTCCTATACATGTTTTATAAGAGGTTACATAAGAATACCCTAGAACTATTATTATGTGCATTATTTTGCTATAGAATACAGAATATAGATTCATTTTATTATTATTTTATTTGTAAAGAGTTTTTAAAGAACAAATAGTATTTATTTTAGTTAATATTCATTTAAGAAATACATTTTGAATATTTAATGTATATTTTAATTGAATATTTTTTTAATAAAATATTATTACTGAATTGCTTGTTATTAAAATTAATTTGATGGTATTATTTTTTTGATTCCAATTGTAATTTTTATTAATTATTGAAATATTTTTTTTAATACCAATAATTTTTCTATAAATGTCTGTTTATACAAAAAATTTAATAAATAAAATATTTATATATTAGTTTAAAAAATTATTATTATTATTGGAATAAAGACATAGAAATTTTCCAACGGTTAATATTTCATAATATTCTGGGAGAGTAGATTTTTGCGTTGAAAATTAAATACCATCAAGAAATATAATGTATTTTGTGACATCATAATTACAAATAGTTGTAATATAAAATTTTATATAAGTGATGTTCGGCCAATATATGTTTTACCTTTAAAAATTGTGATTTTAGAATTTTTTTGATTAATTTTACAATCCCATAGTGGACCCTCCAAGACTTATAAACTATTTTATCATTTAAAAATTATTTCCCCGAGAGTGTGACTCACCTCTAAATAAGAAAGCCTAATATTTTTATAAGTTAGGACATTGGACTTCAAAAATAATCTTTTCCACTCCGCTTTTTTAAAACCCATGGGCAGAACCCATGGGATTGTTTGTGTTTTTGATTAGATTAATGTGCACTGTCAGAAACCTAATTAATAAGGAATTCCCTCTCATTTATTATATAATACAAATCAGTATCCCATTTCTATTACGTAAAACTATATGTAGATCAACCAACCCTTTCCTTACTCTCAATAGAAACCTCCCAATACACCCCAAGCTCTCGACAATATACACTCATGACTCTCCAAAGTAATTGGTATCATACTTTAATGTAATGGATATTTTCCTTTCTCATATTGTAAAAATTTCATTACATTTTTATTCCCTTTTATATTCAATAACAAATGTTAGGGTATTATTTTTCAGCTCCCCTATACATCCCTCCAAATTTTTTAATGATGTGATACCCCTTTATATATCATTAATGCCTCCCATGTAAAACTATTACAATGCCGATGTTTCGTAATGAATTTCTCACTCAACTCATTGACATTCAAGAATATATTTTATATTATAAATCTATGTTACGTTAAATATTTTGGGACATATATCTATATAAAACCTTACTATACATTTCATTTATATATGATGAGATACCCCTTTCTGTCTCATTGAACATTTTAATGAACTCTTATGTCACGTCGTTATGTTGCAGAAATTGCACCATTATTTTCCACGAAAAATTCATTATGTAGTGAAAACCATTCCCATTTCTCTATCAATTCTATTAACTATTACACACATTTAAATATTTCTTTTATATTTAAATTTATTTATTCCACATTCATTTATCATGGAAGAAATGATGATTATGAATTATTCCATGTTGTATGATCCATTTGGCATTCTTATGCATGGAATGAAATGATTAAGTAGTTTGTGTCCTTAAAGCACTCCAATGCATTGGTTAAATATTTGTATAATAGTATATCAAGTGCATCATTGTTTTACTCATTTACATTCATGTACAATGATGTTTTACTCATGCTCCATGTGCAATGTGCATTGGATCATGCAAAAAACAAGTTAAATTTTTATGTCACATATCAATGTGATGATAAAAAATTTATATCATGACATTATTTTCATGATTCTATTATGATACATTGATATCTCTATTTCCTTAAAGGTATTGTATTTTTCATGTTATTCCTTTTTTACTCCCTTAATGTTCGTTATAGCTCCCCCTTTTCTTAAGCATGTCCTCAGGTTATCCCCGGAACCTCTATTTACCAAGGAATGTTTGTGGTCTATAAAATATGTTTTCAAAAATGATGTAATTTTCTTGTTTTTTGTTGTTATGTAATTTCTAAATGTCCAAAACACACAAGGCCTCTCAATCATCTAAGTAGTATCATGTGATGATTATGTTTAATAAATTATGTTTATGTGTGTAATAATGTGTAACATTGTTATTGTTGGTATCAATGTATAGTTTTAGTTTTTTTGGGGTTATGATTTGAAAACACATGTGATAAACTTAAGGATATGAAGTTAAAGGTGGAATTTAATTCTAGCTCTCTAATGGATAAATAAAATGGTGCAATGAAAATCCAGCACCCGACATTCCACTTATTTAGAAAAAATCACCCTGGAAATTTCTTGAAGGGGATGAGGAAATGCTTTATGTGTTGAAGAGAATGGAACATGTAAATTAAATACTAGTTAGAAAAACACAAGGATATGACAGATGATAGGAACACTCGATGTGAACCTCAAAAATATATACATTGCTTCGACTACAAAGAACTAGTATCATTGGAAACCAGTTCGCTAATCCAAGGGTGTTCAGAGAAAACCAGAATCCTCCAAGGTAGTAATGGTGAGATTGTTCCATCACTACCACCCAAAGTGAACCAAATAACAATGTGGTGGTAGGTATGATAGTTATTCATTCATGAATAGTGAACCTACTTTTTGATTATAGTTCAGATTATTCTTTTATATCTTGAATGATTAGTAGAACAAACCCAACACCATCACATATCATGGATGTAAAGATGTCGTTGAGAACAGTAAATGGGGAAATAATTGCATCCTATGAATCTAACTCATCCACTGTCATAATATGTGGATTTAAATTCATGGAAAACCTCTTCATACTCCATCTAGTGGAATTCATGGCATGGATTTCCTTTTCTTATATATATCGAACATAAATTTATGGGATAGGGAAATCACTCTCCAAATGGAATATCAACCCCTGATTTAGTACAAATGCAAGGAGGATGAATCATCTTTATCACCATCATCTCAATTTTTGATTTTACTGCCCAATGATCATGCATATCATTATTAGATTATTGTGTCTAGGAAATCATTCATCCTTTTAGAAATTCCTATTGTGAGGGAATTTGGTGAAGTGTTTCCTGAGGAATTTACTAGTCTTCCACCTAGAAGAAATAATTAATTATCAATTGATATTTTACCTGGGTAATTTCCAATATCCAAGACTCTATATATAATTGTTGTTGTGGAGAATGAGGAGTAGAAGAAACAACTATAACATAATATACATAAAGTGTTTATATGACAAAGTGCTTTACAAAGGGGTTTATCAGTCCTCTAAATCAAGAAACATGTTGGGTCAATGTGCATGTTCATTGATAATTGTGTGCTCAAAAAATCACAATAATGAACATGTTTCTCTTATCTGGAATTGATGACATGTTTGATCAGCTATGTGGAAAAGAATAATTATGCAAGGTAGATTTTCGGTCGATATTTTACAATGTACGGGTGAAGAAGGAGTATATCCACAAGACTACATTTCGTACGAGGTAGGGGAACTATGAATTCCTAGTAATTCTTTTCTAACACAACAATGGTCTAAAAGTAGTAATGGAAATGATGATTAGATACTTTAAATATCATCTCAATAAATGTTTGGTAGTCTTTATAGGCGATATTCTAATATGCTACAAAAGAAATAAGGAGAATGTGGAGAGTCTATGAACTATACTAGAGACCATGTGAAAGAAGAAGATCGTTGAAAAGTATATCAAGTGTGAGTTTTTTTTTGAGGATGTCTCATTCTTAGGTCATATCATCACAAGTAATGAGAAAACTGTGGATCCCTACAAGACAGCTGCAATTGAGGAATAGTAGAGGCCATCCTCAGTAACGGATAACCATAACATCATGGGGTTATCTGGATATTATCACTGATTTGTGAGAAAAATATCATGATTGTCTAAGCCTCTGACCAAGATAACTATAAAGGGAGTAATGATTTCATTGAGTGATGATAGTGACATTATCTTAATGGAGTTGAAAATGAGGCTTATCCCTGCACATGTTCTACCACTAACCACAAGTGAAGAACTTTTCATTATATTCAATGATTCTTCGAAGAAGGTATTGGGTTGTGTGTTATTGAAAAATGACAATTTCATTGAGTATTCATCAAGGAAATTAATTATTATGTGAGAAAATATCTAGAAAATGATATGGAGTTTGATGTTGTAACATTTTCTTTAAAAATTTTGTGACATTCCCTTTTTGGGGAGAAGTGTAAAATGTATATGGACCCAAAAATCCTCAAGTATATATTCACACAGAAGGAGTTGAACATGAAACAAAAAATATGGTTAGATCTGATCAAGGACAATGATTTCTCAATCCATTACCACCCAAGGAAAGAAAACTAGGTGGAATATTTTCTATGTAGAAAGGACCCATCAATTCAATAATTGATGGAAATTGAAAAGGATACAATATTCATAGATATGATGAACATGTACATGGGATTCCTAATGAATGGGAAAAATTTAATACTTTGACAAATTATTATTCCACTGTCTCTTTTGGAAAGGTTAAAGGATGCTCAAATGGAGGAAGTGTGAATTCATAAGAAAGTGGAAACTATCAGAAAAGGTAAATCCTTATATTTCAGTGTTAATGAAGTAGGAATTGTATGATTTAGGAAAAGACTTTTTGTTACATCTATTCCAATGTTATGGAATGAAATTTTAAATGATGCACGTAGTTTTAATTTATCCACTCTCCCATGAAATAGAATGATGTATCGAGATATCCAAGAAAAATATTTGTGGGATAACATGAAGAAGGACATCACTGATTATACATCAAATTTCTTTCTATGTAAGCAAGTAAAGTCTCAGGGGCATATTTCTAAGGGGATAATGCAACCATTACCCATACTAACATAGAAATGGGAGAACATCACTATGGACTTTGTCACCGGACATCTGAAGACACCCAATGGAAAAAATTCTCTATGGGTAATTGAGGATCATCATACAAAGACTGAACACATCATTTCAAATTGAGAGAATTTATCATTGGATCAATTAGAAAAAATCTATATCATATTATTTGTAAGGATTCATAGAGTAACACTATATATTGTATCTGATCAAGATCCACGATTCACATCTATGTTTTGGATGATTCATAAACAAGAACTGAATTTTGAGATGAACTTCAGTACAGCTTATCATCCTCAAACCAATGGCCAATCTGAGCGGACTATCCAACCATATGACGACATGTTGAGTGCATTCTTAATGGAATTCAAAATTGGATGAGATAAACATCTTTCTAGGTTTTATTTCTATTACAATAACATTTTCCACTCAAGAATCAGAATGTATTCTTATAAATCCCTTTAGAGGAAGTGATTCCGAACCTCATTATTATTGGATGATTTTGGGGAGAAAAAATTCCTATGTCCAGAAACTGTCTATGAAATGGTGGAGATGGTTATGACCATCCAACGGCACATTAAAGCTGCATAGAGTTGAAAAAAGTGCAATGATGATAATAATTTATGAAACCTATAATTTTAACAAGAGACATTGTATTCCTTTGAATATTATCATGGAAGAGAGTTATTGCCACGACCCGTCCTCGGGGCCCGTGCCGTGACTACCCCAAGCCCACCTTCCATAGGCCAGGGGCTGGCGACTAGCACCAAGGCATAAATCTCGGTAAAAAGGGAAGGCATTGCCATTGTAAAGTAAACAAACACCACAGAGCAAGCAAGTAGTAGAAGTAAACACAATGTAAAAAACCGAGTACAACAGTATGTGCGAAAAAGTTAGTGGGTCAGAATACAAACCCAAACTGAAAGTAAAGTAAAACTGGAAATGGAAAACAACAACTGAAAAGTAAAACCGCAACGTCGAGCCGTCAACTGGAAGTCCCACCTGAAGGGTGGGTACAGATAGCCTCCACAGCTCCACGGGTCCAACCATCAGCTCCGAGTATGTTCCGACTAGTGGTCCACCTCTAGGTATCGTCCTGCTCCACAAGCCTCAACCACGATCAGCGTGGTCCGTCATCTACAACCAACACAACGTAGTGTGGGTATAGCCCGTGTAGGGGTGAGTATAAGATACTCAGTAGGGACCCCGAGACCCCCTAGGGTCTCCCAGAATCCACAAAGGATAATCCAAAAAGGAAATATACAACCAGGAAGCAACATCCGACACTGCTTAGGTATATGCCCATATATATACCTAAGTCATTAATTCAAAGTTCACTCAAAACTCCAAGACCAAGCACAACCCAGTCCACACAGGAAAGAAAAACGTAATCCGCACAGGATAGCACAACACAATACACAAAGGAAAGAAAACCATTATTTAGCTCACACAGGTATACATCTTCGAATGACAATAGAGATGATCGGACATTTCCACTGATTTATCTAAGTCGTCAGACCCACAAAGGATCTATAGGTACTAACCCGCACAATGACCCACAATGAATCTGAACCACACATGATCGATAGGTAACTAACCCCCGCAATGATCCACACAGGATAAGACCCACACAAGATCGATAGGTAACTAACCCTCGCAATGACCCACACAGGATCAGACCCACACAAGATCTGTATGCGATGGCCCAAACAGACCCGCTGAGCGCTGACCCACACAGGATCGGACCCACACAAGATCTGTAGCTCTGATCCATGTAGGATCGCTGAGTGTTGAAGTCGTCTTCGTTGAATCCACTGAGGATCTCTGCACAGTTTTCGTCATCGTCATAGTCGCAACCAGCTCTAGGGTTCCCGCACACATCAAGCTCATTCGGGAGGGTCAGCTCCACGAGCCGAGAGGATGATACATAAACTGACACATTGTCTAGAGTTGATGTATCCAAATGTTCCATATCGTCAACATGAACTCAACGTCACAAACGGCGCGTCAATCTGACACCCGGTCTGAGAGTTATTGGCTTTTTCGTCCAGGTGCCCGGTTGGTTTTTAAGTCAAAACCAACCGGACCGTACTCCACCTGTGTCCAAACCTAGGGCGGAGTAATCCAAAAGATCCGTCTCACTTAGAGTATTTCACCAAGGTAAATGACACGTCAATCAGACATCCGGAGCTCATGTTATGAGCGTTTCCGCTCCGAGGTCCCGGTTGGTTTCGTGTACGAACCAACCCGGCCGAACCCAATGTACTCCGAAACATTGAGTGCGATATACCGAAATGACCAGGACCAACCCCCTAGGTTGGCCCGAACAGGTTAGACCCGACCCGGGTCCGGGTGCGATCCGGTTGGGCGCGACCCAGCCCGGCCGGCGCGGCACGGCCTAGCCTGGGTGCGACCCGGCTGGCACTGGCTGGGTGGCCAGGGGGTCGGCTCGGCTGTTACGGCCGAGACGTGGGTGGGGGGCGCGCCTCCCCCACGTGAAGGAGCTGTGGGCCCGCGTGGGTCCGCCCTTGCCAGTGGACGCGGCAGCCGACTGCGTCCCATCCTCCTCCGGTCCCACACGGTTGTGGGACCGCGCCATCGCCACCTGCCACCGGCGCCGCCGTGCCGGCGAGGCGTGCCAGCGGGCTGCTCCGCAGACCGCCGGACGGGTTCTAGTGGTCAGAAAAGCGCGCCGTCATTACCAATGGGCCTCCCGGGGCCCGTCTTTCACTGCGAGGACATCACATTGCCCGTGCAGCCTGTTTTTTCGTCATCCGCCGTTCTTCACACCAACAACAAAAAGGGTGGTGGGTTCGGACTTGTTCGTTGGTCCGCACCCACCGCGTTAGTGGTTTTAAAAGTCTCACAACAATTCTTGAATCAAACGCTGTGGGTATAAATCACAAAGATTTAAAGGAACAACCCCTGCCTCAATGTTATCGTCGAACATGATTTCGTCGCGGATTCAACCGTCGCGGAAGAAGAGGATCATCACGTCGTGGAAGGGGCGTCACTATCGTCGCAGTACAAGAACTTGCGTAGAGAAACTCCGAGGATTAAAATCACACAGATTTAATTACACCATTTAAACCCATGTTGAGGATATAATTCAAAATTAAATAAAAGAGCCACAACCCCCTACCTCAATCGGTTGTTGATTGAATATTGTCGCGGGGAAGGAACGTCGTGGAAGAAGCGTCGCGGAAGGAGAATCGTCGGTGTCACATCATCGATCTCTGAGGGTTCGGTGTTATTCATCACCCTTCGTCGGAGGCCGGCGTTCTTCGCGAAAGAGGATAAAGATCTTCACATTTTAGAGTTTCTCCAAATCCTCCCAACAAGCCACCCTCAAGTAAAACATGTCTTGGTCTTATTTTATTCTCATGCCAACAATTTTTATTCAATGTTATGAAAAAAACAATTAATTTGATGAATTAATGGTAACGACTTAACTTCCCTATTAAAAGGGGCGTTTAGAATTTAAGAAAACGCATCAGTTGACATTCATTTAAAAGAGGTTTTTGTGGGTGCATTACTTAGAGGGAAAGAAACGGCAGGGCTCGTGCGGGCCCCACCTCAAAAATATCCTACCAAGTGGGTAGGATATCGTGGGTTCCACCTTATCCTCTTAACCTGACTTAAGTGTATTTAAGTGAAATAATATAATGTGTCGCACCACTTTTATTTTATTTCTTAACTTAACCCCAAAAAATAAAAAACCACAACCGAGAAAACGCAACTCCGGAAAAGGCGTTTCTAAGAATATACCGGTGCTACTGTTCCATTGGTTCCCTCAGAATCCGATTATGGGCAGCGGTTCAAAAGTTAGAAAAAACCCGCTCATTCGTTCACTGAACGTACCTGGCCAAGCTTCGGAAAATGATTCTGGGCACACCGGGCCTCGAAATTAGGTGTCGTCAGAATCTGCATTCTTGTAAAATTCCAAAGAAAAATAAAGAAAAAAAATTCCTTGAAATTTACAGGTCTTTACATCAATCCCACCTCAGGGCTTTACGTCCTCGTAAAGATAAATCATAAACTAGGGAAACAAATGTGGGAACTGAGCATGCATTTGAGCCTCCCGCTCCCAAGTGCTCTCCTGGAGGTTCTAATGCTTCCATCTAATATGCACTAGAGTGATCGATCGTCCACGTATGACCCACTTCTGTCGATCCTCGATCTCCACTGGGACCTCTGCAAAAGTCACCTCATTTTCAACGTCCAGCTACCCATGGTCAATGATATTCATCGGGTCATGCACGTATCTCCTCGGCTGAGATATGTGGAAGACGTTGTGCACCCGGTGCAACTGAGGTGGTAATGCCAGGCGATAAGCCACCTCGCCAATCCTGTAGAGGACTTAGAATGGTTCGATGAAGCGTGGAGACAACATGCTGCCTCGGCCAAATCTCTGTAATCCACGTCGAGCTGAGACCCACAAGAATTCTTGTTCACCATCCTCGAACTCCAATGGCCTCCGCCTCTGGTCAGCATAAGACTTCTGCCGGCTCTGAGCTGTCCTCATCCGCTCCTGGATGACCTGGACCTTCTTTGTCGTGGCCTGGACCATCTCTGGTCCCACAAGTGCTGACTCCCCAGGGTCTTTCCAGCACAAAGGAGATCTGTAAGTTCGGTCGTACAACACCTCATATGGTGCCATCCCAATGGTGGAGTGGTAGATGTTGTTGTACACGAACTCCACCAAGGGAAGGTGGTCCTCCCAACTGCGACCAAAGTCGAGGACACATGCGCAGACCATGTCCTCGAGAGTCTGTAAGGTCCTCTCTGTCTGACAATCTGTATGAGGGTGAAAGGCGGTGCTTAGACGTAGCTGCATCCCGAAAGCCTCCTGCAACCCCTTCCAAAGCTGGGAAGTAAAGAGAGCATCTCGATCGAAGACAATAGATGATGTCACACCGTGAATCCGTACAATCTCATGAACGTAGAGACGCCCCATGCTCTCCACTGAGCCCTGCACTCTGATGGGTAAGAAGTGAGACGACTTGGTGAGTCGGTCGAAAATCACCCAAATAGAGTCGTGACCTCTGGAAGTGTGCAGAAGTCCAGTCACGAAGACCAAGATATGTCGTCCCACTTCCACTCCGAGACCTCCATGGGCTGTACTAAGCCTGATGGTACTTGATGCTCTGCCTTCACCTTCTGGCATGTGAGGCATCGAGAAACGAACTCTTCCACAACCTTCTTCATGCCCGGCCACCAGTGCTGTCATCTGAGGTCCTGGTACATCTTCTCCACTCATGGATGTATTCCCTAGGGAGAGGTGTGGAACTCTCTCAACACCACCTCCCATAAGGTAACTGGTACCATGGTACATCCTCTTAAATGTATTTTGTGCTATGATCCAAAAGAGAAACCATCAGGTGCATGTCCTGATGATATCTGTGCACGCTGTGTCTCATAGTCGGTGTCCCCACGCTGTGCCTCTCTGACCCACTGCAGTACTAGAGGAGTGATTTTGAGAGACTGAAGGAAGGCTGCTCCATCTATATCGATGAAGGATATATGTAAAGTGGCTAGCTGCTATGTTGCATCCTCAAGTAGCTGAATGCCCGTCCTCCTGCTGAGAGCATCGACTACTACGTTCCTCTTCCCAAAATTATAGAATATCTAAAATTAATAGTCCTAATGAACTCGAGCCACCATTGATGTCTCAGGTTCAGTTTCTTCTGAGAGAAGATGTACCTGAGACTCTGATGGTCAGAAAAGACTGTAAAGCGCTCGCCCATCAGATAGTGTCGCCATGTCTTCAGAGCGAAGACCACTACTGCTAACTCCAACTCATGAGTAGCATAGTTCTGCTCATGCGGCGTCAACTGGAGTGATCCATAGGCGATCATTGCCCGCTCCTGTATCAGGACACATCCGAGTCTGGTCCCGGATGCATCACAGTAAACTACGTACCCTTCTCCCTCCTCCGGAAACCTCAGGATAGGTGCGCTGGTCAATCTCTATCTTAGCTCCTAGAAGCTCTGCTGACATCTGTCTGACCACTAAAAGGGTTTCCCCTTCATCTTCAAAGCTGAGAGTGGTGCCGAAACTCTGGAGAATTCTCGCACAAATCTCTGGCAGTATCCACATAGTCCCAAGAAACTCTGCACCTCCGTCATGCTCCTGGGTGGCTCCCATGCTAGCACTGCCTCGATCATTGCAGGATCCACCGCAACTCCCATATCAGAGATGACATGTCCCAAGAAGTGGACCATACATATCCAGAACTGACACTTCGAGAGATTTCCATAAATCTGGTGCTCTCGGAGTGTGTCCAGTACACCCTGCAAGTGGTAGGCGTGCTCCTCCTCATTCGTCGAGTAAATAAAAATTTTGTCGATGAAGACCACAAAAAATTGGTCGAGGTATGGATGAAAGATCCTATTAATGATGCCCATGAACACTGTGGGAGCATTGGTTACGCTGAAGGGCATAACCAGAACTCATAGTGTCCATACTGACATCTGAAGGCCATCTTCTACACGTCCTCATCTCGAACTCTAAGCTGAT
Source organism: Viscum album (assembly GCA_963277665.1). Classification (NCBI taxonomy): domain Eukaryota; kingdom Viridiplantae; phylum Streptophyta; class Magnoliopsida; order Santalales; family Viscaceae; genus Viscum; species Viscum album. The sequence goes on along the minus strand of OY728121.1, from coordinate 5,487,008 downwards.
GATAGCATTACCTGAGGCCTATCTTCGAGAACCACCATGCTCCCATGATCTGATCGAAGAGGTCATCAATCCTTGGTAGTGGATACTTTTTCCTCACTGTCACCTGGTTCAGGCGACGATAGTCGACACAAAGTCACAAGCACCTGTCTGCCTTCTTGGCGAACAATATCAGGGATGCCCAGGGTGAAACACTGGGTCGAATGAATCCCTTACCCTGCAAGTCCTCTAATTGTACCTGTATCTCTCTAAGCTCGGCGGGAGCCATCCGATTTGCTGGGGTGGATATTGGAGCTGTCCCGGGGTACAGGTCCATATAAAAGTCTACCTCTCTGTGAGGAGGTAGTCCTGGAACATCATCGGGAAAAACATCTGCATACTGATCCACCACTACAGGAAAACTAGGACTCTACACGTCAACTACTCCTAGGATGAGGCTAGCTAACTGATGAGTGATGGGTTGTCATCTCCTCTACGAGAGTCCATCCTGTGCTGCGAAGGATCCCTTCTCGCCGGTGAAGGTGAACCTACTCTCGTCGGTGCGTACACATCGCACCTTCCACCTAATACAGTCGATCTGAGCATGGACTGTAGATAACCAATCCATGGCCAAGATGATGTCATAAGGCCTCGACGCCGCTACAAGAAGATCCAATCTGAAGCTATCGCCTCCTAGAGTAAGCTCACACTGCCAGCACCAGTGCGTAATCGTCGAGTCTGCTCCCATATGAGTCTCTAGCCGTAAGGATCGAGCCAACAGATCTGTCGTAATCTCCAAACTCCGAACAAGGGCAGCGACTATGAAAGAGTTACTCGCTCCTGTGTTTATAAGAACTACAGCAATGGTGGAATAGACACAGATAGTACCTCGAATCCTCTCGGGTGCGGCGTGGTTGTAGGCCTCCACTGCCTGGAGATGTGCCTGTCTCTGGCCGCCCACTCCCTGTGGTTGGGGTGGACCTCCTGGTGGTGGTGGTGGTAGCGCCTCAAAGCATCGCCCACCACCTGCTGCTCGGCCAGTTCCTCTGCCTCGTCCAAATTCTCCCTACGGACCGCCATGGTCGACCCTCTGCCTCTGCCTAGGTGGCCCCTCAACCGTCTTCTGCTCCTCGGCATGGCGGGTCGGGCAGTCACAAGCCATGTGGCCCTGCCCGCCACATGCGTAGCACTATCTGCCTCTCAAAAGACTGGATCCATGCTGTGTACCCTGTACAGCTGAGCCAGTGTCCTGAGGTCATCTGCCCGAGGGTCTGGTCTGCCTGGACCCATGAGTCATCTATCGATTTCCTGCTACAGAAGACTCTAATACATGCACCCTATGGTGGGTCTCGCCGCTGATGTATACTCAGCAAGAATGATCTCGATCAGAAGGGCTCGCTCCCAAACCCCTACCTACATCAGAATTCTGAGGGAGATCAGTGATGCTCTGATCTCATGCATCAATCTCTGCTCGATGGTCCGGGCCCGGAAGAATGGGTCTCGTACCATGTCTGTCGTGTAGCGCGAGAGATCTGTAAATATCGCCGAGTACTAGGCAACCGTCAAGCTGCCCTGCCGCAGCTGATGAAGCTCCTGGATGTGAACCACATGGAGGGTACCTGGGACGAACTCCGAGTGGAAGAGGCTCTCACTGTCCGGCCAAAGAAGAGATGCCTCATCGTGCACCTGGAGCATCAAGCTCCACCATCTTCCCGCTGCCGCGTGAAGTAGGCTCGTTGCGAGGATCACCATGAGGTCTGTTGTTGTCCTAACTAACATGAAAACCCGAACAGCTGCCTCCAGCCAGTCCTCGGCTGCCTGGGGGTCCGTCTCCCTGTGGAACCTGGGCGATCGCTGGCGTTGAAACTCATGCAGAGCACTAAGGCGACGTGCATTGTCAGCGGCTGAGGCTGGAAGCATCGGTGTCTTGGTGGGTAGCGGTACCGCCGGTGCCTCAACTATCAAAGGTCCTTGTACTGAGGCCTCGTCGCTCGACGAGATGCAACCACGTACAACTCTCGGAACCCTAGCTGGTTTCCATTGTGGGGCCATCCTGGAAAGAGACAACTGTGCCATGGTTAGAACAGTATACCTGCTGAGCTGACACAAAGTAATCAGAAAGAAAACTTGAGACACACAAGAAATCAATGTTTTCATGCATTAAGTCGGAAATCTGAAGTCAGGGTCCTGTTGTACTGATATGTCGTCCGCCGCACCAACACTGGACCCCCTGTACTGATAACCACACCCAATACGCTTAACACTATTGCTTCAAATAGAAAAGATCAGAGTCCTGAGTTCTATGGTAGAACCGAACTCCTCTGATACCAATTTTTCACGAACCGTCCTCGGGGCCCGTGTCGTGACTACCCCAATCCAGGCTTCCATAGGCCAGGGGCTGGCGATAAGAACCAAGGCGTAAATCCTAGTAAAAAGGGAAATCATTTCCTTTTAATGTAATGAAACACCATAGAGCAAGCAAGTAGTAGATGTAAACACTATGTAAAAAACTGATTACAATAGTATATGCGGAAAAATAAGTTGGTCAGAATATAAACCCAAACTGAAAGTAAAGTACAACATTAAAGGGTAAACATCAACTGAAAAGTAAAGTCGCAACGCCGAGCCGTCCACTAGAATTCCCACTTGAAGGGTCGGTACAGATAGCCTCCACATCTCCTCGGGTCCAACCGTCCACTTAGAGTACGTTCCGCCTAGTGTTACACCTCCGGGTGCTGTCCTGCTCTACAAGCCTAAACCACGATCAACACTGTCTGTCGTCTGCAACCAACACAACATAGTGTGGGCATAGCCCGTGAAGGGGTGAGTATAATCTACTCATTAGGGACCCCGAGACCCCTGAGGGTCTCCCTGAATTCAAAAAGGATAATCCACAAAGAAAGATACAATCAAAAAGCAACATCCAACACTGCTTAGGTATATGCCTATACATATACATGAGTAATTAATTCCAAGTTCGCTCCAACCTCTGAGCCCAAGAAAAAACCAGTCCACACAAGAAAGCCAAATGTAATCCACACAGGATATCACAACACAATCCAAAAAGGAAAGAAAAACATGATTCAGCTCGCACAGGTATACATCATCAAATGACGATAGAGATGATCAGATATTTCCACTAATTCATCTATGTTGTCGGACCCACAATGGATCAATAGGTACTAAACCCCGCAATGACCCACAAAGGATCTGATCCACACATGATCGATAGGTAACTAACCCCCACAATGACCCACACAGGATCGGACCGACACATGATCGATAGGTAACTAACCCCTGTAATGACCCACATAAGATCGGACCCATAGAGGATCTGTAGGCGCTGGCCCACACAGGACTGCTGAGCGATGACCCATATAGGATCAGACCCACATAGGATCTATAGCACTGATCCATGTAGGATCACTGTGTGTTAGAGTATTCGTCGTCGAATCCACTGAGAATCTCTGCACAATCGTCGTCGTCTTCGCAGTCGCAGCCAGCTCCAGGGTTCCCGCACACAACAAGCTCATTTGGGGGGGGGGGGTCCGCTCCACGAGGCAAGAAGCTGATACATCAACTGACACATAGTCTAGAGTTTATGTATCCAAAAGTTCTGTATCGTCAACAGGAACTCAACGTCACATACGGAACGTCAATCGGATGCCCGGTCTCAGAGTCATTGGCTTTTTTGTCCTAGGGGCCCGGTTGTTTTTTAAGTCAAAACCAACCTGACCATACTCCACCTGCGTCCAAACCACAGTCAGAGTAAGCCAAAAGATCCGTCTTACTTATTCCATCAAAGTCGACGACACGTCAATGGGACATCCGGAGCTCATGTAATGAGCGTTTCCGCTCCGAGGGCCCGGTTGGTTTTGTGTACGAAACAACCCAGACGAACCCAAAGTACTCCAAAACCTTGAGTGTGATATATCAAAACTCCCGTCTCGCTCCAAGGATCGCATCGGCGCTGAAGGTGTGTCAATCGGAGGTCTGTAGCCCACGATATGGGCAATATACTGAAAGGGGCCCGAAAAAGGGGGGTCTGGGCCCGGGCCGACCCGGCCCGAACCGGTTCGACCCGACCCGGCTGGGTGCGACCCGGAACGGCTGGCGTCGCCCGGCCCGTCCTGGGTGCGACCCGGCTAGTGCTTTCCAGGTGGCCAGCGGGTCGGCTCGGCTGTTATGGTCGAGCCGCGAGTGGGGGGTGCGCTGCCCCCGCGTGAAGGAGTCGCGACCCCGCGTGGGGCGGCCCTTTCCAGTGGATGCGGCAGCCGGCCGCATCTGGAGCCACGACGGCTTCTCCCAGCGTTGCGCCGGCGGGCTGCTACGCAGACCACCGGACGAGTTCTAGTGGTCCGAAAAGCACGTCATGTTCACCAATGGCCCTCCCGGGGCCCGTCCTTCACTGCAAGGACCTCACATTTCCCGTTCGGCCTGTTTTGTCGTCGTCTGCCGTTCCGCACACCAAGAACGAAAAGGGCAGTGGGTTCAGACTTGTTCGTTGGTCCGCACCCACCGAGTTAGTGGTTTTAAAAGTCCCAAAACAATTCATTAATCAAACGCTGCGGGTATAAATCACAATGATTTAAAGAAAAAACCCCTACCTCAGCATTATTGTCGAACGTGAGTTCGTCTCGGATTCAAACATCGTGGAAGAAGAGGATCGTCGTGTCGCAGATTCAACCATCGCGGATGAAGAGGATCGTCGCGTCACGAAAGGGGCATCGCTGTCGTCGCGGTACACGGCATTGAATAGAGAAAATCCAAGGATTAAAATCACACATATTTAATTTCACCATTTAAACCCATGTTACAGATAAAATTCACAAATAATTAAAAGAGCCGCAACCCCCTACCTTAATCGGTTGTTGATCAACGATTTTCGCGGGGAAGGAACGTCGCGGAAGAAGCGTCGTGAAAGGAGAATCGTCAGTGTCGCGTCATCGATCTCCGAGGGTTCAGTGTTCTTCATCGCCCTTCGTCGGAGGCTGACATTCTTCGCGTTCTTTGAATTCTTCTCGTTCTTCGCGAAGGAGGATGAAGATATTCAAGTTTTAGAGTTTCTCCAAATCCTCTCAACAAGCCACCCTCATGTAAATCATGTGTTGGTCATATTTTATTCTCAGGCCAACAATTGAAATTCAATGTTATGAAACGAACAATTAATTTGATGAATTAATGGTAATGACTTAACTTCCCAATGAAAAGGGGTGTATAGAATTTAAGAAAACGCATCGGTTGAATTTAAATTAATAGAGGCTTTTGCGGGTGCGTTACTTAGTTGGAAAGTAACAGTGGGGCTCGTGCGGACCCCACCTCATAAATATCCTACCAAGTGGGTAGGATATCGTGGGTCCCACCTTATATGCTTAACCTGGATTAAGTGGCTTTATGTGAAATAAAATAAAGTGTCGCACCACTTTTATTTTATTTTATATGTTAACCCCAAAAAATAAAAAACCATACCCGAGCAAACGCAACTCCGGAAAATCGGTTTCTAAGAAAATACTGGCGTTGCGGTTCCATCGGTGCCCTTGGAATTCGATTCCGTGCACCGGTTAAAATGTTAGAAAAACAAGCTCGTTCGTTCACCGAACGTACCCGAGCCAATCTTCAGAAAATGATTCCGGGCACACCGGGCCTCGGAATCAGATGTCATTAGAAAATGTGTTCCCGTAAAATTCCAATGAATATTAAGAAAAAAATTTCCTTGAAATTTAAGGGTCTTTACTGTTATGATATTTCAGGAGAAGGGAAAGCTTAGTCAAAGTTTCATCGGCACTTGTGTGAACTTTGATCAAATTGGAGAAGTGGCCTATCAACTAACACTACAACCAAACTTATCTCCAGTACCTGATTTGTTACATGTATCACTCTTGAGGAAGTACATACATGACTCATCACATGTACTCAATACAGATGTGGAACCCTTAGATAATGACCTATCCTAGGAGGAGAATCTAGTTATTATCATAGAACATAGGGATAATGTTATACGAAATAAGACAATGCCCCTTATCAATGTGTTGTGGCGAAACCAAATGTTTGTTGAAGAAACATGGGAATCAGAGGAACTGATGAACTAGAGTTACCCCCAGAAGTTTTATTAAGGGAAAAGTAAATTTTTGAGGGAGAAATTTCATAAAGGTGAGTTTTGTAATGACCCAATATTTTATTAAAAAAAATTCATCTTGATCTAATTAAATTTATTAATAAGTGAAATGGTTGTGTGTCATATGAACATCATTGGTTTTATTTTTTTGAATTTCAAAATACCATTATGATTTATTAACATTTCCAATATAGTCGTTGAAGTTTGAACAAATGATTAGTATAATTATAATGCACTAATAAATTCAATTTACTCATATAAAGGAAGCGATGACCTCATCCCATAGAATTGATCCTTACGAAGCCCATCCAAAAATAATTTTTTATTAAAACCACTTTAAGGGGAAGTGGAATACCAAAGTTCACAAGACACGTCACAAAGTGCTAAAAGAACTAAAAAAATTATGAAACATGATGCTTAGATGATTTGAGTCGGAAACGCTATATAATTCCCATTTTTTGTATCTCATAATGGTGGTAGCATCACCCGGATTTCCTATTGACCATTCCCATGCGGAGCTTCAACACATTAATCTTGAACAGAACTGCCTATGGGTTATGTGGAAGTTAATAGAATTTACCATTCGAGCAATATTATTTGATAGTCCCCAAAATTCTATCACAATTGAACACCTTACCCTTAGCTCTTATGGAATTCTTATAAGGGGATATGTAGAAATACCCTAACTCTATGATTATGTGCATTATTTTTGTATATAATATAGAATATACATTCATTTTATTATTATTACTTTGTAAATTGTTTTTAAATAACCAATAGAATTTTTTTTAATATTTAATTAGGAAATCTATTTTGATGAATTAAAATAATTTTTATTTAAACTATAGATTTATATAATATTATTTATAATTTAATTTTTATTATATATAAATGATCATATAATTTTTATTAATACAATTATCATTTTTATTATGGTTTGAAATGTGTTTTTTTCAAAATCAATGACTTTTTGATAAATGTATGTATTTAATATAAATGTAAAAAATTAAAATATTTAGGAAATTACATAGATAAATGTAATATTATTTTTTTGAAACAGGATTTATAAATTATCCAATGGTGAATTTTTCATAATTTTCCAAGATAGTCAACTTTTTGACTAAAAATTAAATATCATTTCAATATATTTTTTATTTTTTGACTTCATTAGGTCCTAATAGTGATATTATATAATACAATAAAATTTTTTATGAAAAAAATATGGTTTAACATTATTAAAATTTCATTTTATATTTTTTTATTAAATTTGCAATGGCTTAGTGGACCCTCCATGACATATAAACTATTATAACAATTTAAAATTATTTTCTTGAATGTGTGGCTCACCTCCACATAAGAAAGCATAATATTTTAATAAGTACATCTGTTTTACTTATAAAATAATTTTTCCACCTTCCATTGGAAAAAACCATGTGTAAAAATCCATGGAATTGTTTGTGGTTTTGATTATTTTAATGTGTAGTGTCCAAAACATAAATAATTAATAATTGTCTCTCCTTTCCTATATATACCCACTCCATATCCCATTTCACATCACTCAAACCATTTGGAGCCCAACCAACTCATCACATCCTCTTTCTAGAGTCCTCCCATGGGGCCCCATGCTCCAATTTAGCCTCTCACATGCCGCTCCAAAGCCATTGGGATCACACATCCTTGTAAGGGATTTCTTCTTTTAACTTTTTTGTCTAAATTTAATTTTGTTGTAATATCCTTTTATTTCCAATTAAAAATGTGGGGTTTTGATTTAAATCATCCCCTATACATCCCTTTTTATTTTTGGATGATTAGAAACCTTTTTCTCTCTCATTTATTCCTCCCTTGTACACTCGTTACCATGCTGAAATTCGATAAGTGATTTCTCTCTCCTAACTTACATTCATACAATTATTTCATATTTTGAATATAATTTAAATTACATAAGTGGGGAAATGTATCTATATGAATATATTTTTATCCAATTCATTATATATTATGAAATACAACTTTCAATCTCATCAATCAATTTTATGAATTCTTATGTCATTATGCTATGCTGCCGAAATTGCATAGCTATTTTCCAAGCCAATGTCATTGTGTATTGATTACCATGCACAATACACAATCAAGGGTATAATCCATTATTCCAATTTAAATATTAATTATATATTATCATGTATTTAATCCATGTTCCATTTTTGTGTAATAAGTGATCATGGTGATTGATTCCTTATTGTATGATCCATGGGGCACATTTATGCATGAAATGAATTGATTTTGAATAGTGTTCCCTAATAGCAGTCCAAAGAATTGGGTGAAGATTAGTATCATTATACATCAAGTGAAATGAGGGTTTACACATTGAAATAAAATTATAATGAGGGATTACTCATTCATTACGTGCAATGAGGCTTGAAAAAAATGCTAAAATCATGTTAAGTTTTGATGCCACATTTCCATGTTATGACAATCATGTTATATCATGCATTTAGGTTCATGTTTCTTTCATTACACATTGATATGACAATTTCCTAATAGGTACAATATTTTTCAAGTTATTCCTTGTTTACTCCCTTATTGGTCTTTATAACTCACCCTTTTCAAATGCATGTCCTCTAGTTATCCCATGAAATGATAAGTACGAAGGAATGTGTGTGGTCATGTAAAAGATGTTTTCGATAGAGATGTATATTTCTGTTTTAAGTTATTTTTTAATGTTACTAATAACCAATGAAACTAAAATGCTCGATCTTATATGTCAATGGAAGTGAGGATTTTTTTAATAAATTATGTTTATTTTTGTAATAAAGAGTTGGGTTGTTATATTTACTATCATTAAAAAAAATATGAAAATCCCTATAAAAACGAATTAAAATTAACAAATATAATATATATATATATTAGGTAATATAGGGTAATAATAAACCAAAACACATAATGACACCTAGAAAAATTGAAAATCGACCAACCAATCCCCCCCCCACACATGATAACACAACAATATTCAATATCCTCATAGAGCTATTTTTTTATAGATATAGAGCATAAGACCCTTAAAACTTATCCATATACCATTGTTCCCCCTAGGCCCAAAAAATATATTACCTCTTTATTGGATTCAGCAAAAAAAATTAGGCCTCCCCAATTGAACAATAAAGGACTGGCCCTGAGAATTCCATGTTCTTTTGTTATCTCATAGAACGTCATGGTTGATTGTCATAAACGGTCGTCAAACCACCACCCTCACTTCTATTCCTGACTTTTCTGATCCCAATCAGTGTTCAATAATGTATACCACAATATCATATCTATAATATTCATAAGCATGTATACCTTTCATCAAAATCTATCACTCGACTATTTCATTGCCGATACTGTTGCCACGTGAATCCATCACTTGCGTTGGAGCGCTGCCACCATTTCTCATGGGTCCACTAGCTTGTTATTCTTAAAAAATTATTGATAAATATATTTTCACATCATACATAACCAATCATACTATCACTCATTATTTCTTCCATCTATGAAACATGATGCTCGATACCCGTAGAAATCTATGCACTGACCCACACACTCACTGAAACACACCGCAGACAGCCCCCACCACTGAAAAGTTATGTGCAAGCTTCCCATTGACCCTGTATACTTGAAGAATAGGTCATATATGTCCCAAAAATGTATTTTTTTCCAATAATGTATTAGTAGTGGTTTTCTATCTTTGTAATAAATGATTAATTTTATCCATTTATTGGTTATATAATATTCATTATGAGATAAAATTAATGCCTAATCGCTGAAGCGGTTTTTCTATGGGAACCTAGTGTGAATGATTATACATGAAAGATTTAAATATGATGGGAGAATCCAAAAACCTATTTAGAGGATTTTTCTAGCATTTATAATGCACCTACATTTATATTTTAGAGGCAACAACTTATTGTAACCATCTAATAGGTGAAATTTCATAAAACAAGAGTTCATACAATTGATAAAATTATGATTTAGGATGATATATCCTTATCATCATCCAGTTCATTGTCTAAAGAACCATCCATTTGATCCTAGATCTATATAGTTCTATTAAGAGAGGGATCCAATGAATATATAACCTAAAATAGTGGCATACATGTCAAATTATCTATCTATAAAATTAGGAAATATTTGATATTGAACAACTAGTGGGAGTTTAGTGTAATCATTAAGAAATAATATTTGAGGGAATTAAAAATTGAAGATTCAATGTAATTGATATTACCATCTATGATCCTATTTATAAATAATGTTCTGATAAAATAATGAGACCCATACTTATCAACAACGAGATACCATATATCATGTAAAAATTGATTGAATTTGGATTTTTTTGACAATCTCTCCATGTTCAACTAGTTGACATCCCACTCCCAACCCACATGGACATCCCCTCCCCCATACATCCCCCACTCCTAACCCCCCCCCCCCCCAGCTAGCCTTCCCCCCAAACATTCCTCGGATACCCCCTCCCCTCTAACTACACATATCCTCCCCCACATCCCTGTAGCCCCCAAAAACATATTCTATTTAAATTACACATGCACAATTTGTCAATTTGATTATTATCAAATTTTAACGGACACCAGATTCAGTAAACATGACTCTTACGTCGGTAATAGGAAAACTATGGCGATTAGGTGATTTAGTCATTTTTTCATTTGGGAAAAAGATAATTAGGCCATTTGTTCATTAGTACTATAAGATAATATTCAATTAGGGCATTATGGCATTAGGATAATATGCTTGTATTCCATTGGACACATAGGCCGATAGGACATTAGAAAATTCAGCCATTAGGAGAATATTTCAGTAGGCCATTATTCCCATAGGACAATAGGCCATTGGGCCATTGGGCTATTGGGTCATTAGTCCATTGGGATGTTAAGACATTGGGCCACCTAGCCTAATTCTATCCTCTATTAGGGCTTCTTAAAAATAATCTATCACAATAAAGTATCCAATTACTGATCATACTATTAATATTAATAAATAGTACAGTTATTAAAAAAATAATTTTTTCTAATGTCATACAATTATACATTTAATGTCTAAATAAATTAGTAACATAACTCAATAATATATATTATCAAATTACACCTCGTGAATATGATATGTCATGAATGGTAATGCCTGCAACATCCATCTGTTGTTCCCGGGACCTAAAACAAATAAAAATTATAATTATTTTAAGAATGAATATAAAAAAAAGTAAATAAATAATTTCAGATTAAACCTATGTCTTATGATCCCCTACACCAACACATGAACACACATATTACCGTATTGTTCTAACCATAGATATCAATTACTCCTTTACATCATTGTTAGTGCACTAATGTGCCTCAAAATCTAAAATTTGTTGCCTCATCTAAGAAAATGTTGGTCCGAAAACCTCATCGTGTGATACTACAAAATGAGGAATCCCCATTCCATAGGAAAAACTATATCCATTCTCGTCACGACCAATAATGCGATGTATTATCTCTTCCAATCGCATGGGAAACCATCGATGGTCCTCTGGATGTTGTTCTAGCTCAGCATCAAATTTATCAAGTTCAATATTTAAATATATATAAATATATTTGTTTATATATAAACGCAAGTATGTATTTTTAATTATTACATGAACTTACTATAAGATATGCAACCTCTAGATCATTTTAATCGCGAGTTATCTTCCACACTGACATTTTATTAGTCAGTCCACCATTCTACCATAACTATATACCACTAATATAAAAAATTATAACTCAAAAACATATTAAATAATAAATTAAAAAATAATAATAAATACATAATGTCATATCTGAGACACGTGATGAGTATCGAGCCTATGATGTGGTTCCTGTAACCCTCGATTCCTTAAATGGCGTGTTGATATCTCATACATTCAATTAATTCAAATTTCAAACAAATATAATGTCACACATTATTGAAAACATTTATACCAATATAAATATACTAACCTAAATGGACTCAATAGACCAATATGCTACAATGTCTTTTAACTGAGATGAGAGAGCTCAAATTGGGAATATTTGTAGACTATTTTGGGCACCCACGTTTGGTACCCAGTGCTCCATATTGATTTTTCCTTTAAAATATTTCAACATCTTAAGAAATTTTCCCATACACATCTGTCAAAACTCATCGAGGAACACTCTCAAATTATTCTATTTAATAAAAAACCACACATGTTGATATTTATTAAACATAGGAAAGACACTAAAATGGTATTATTACCAGAACATCCCTCCAAGTTCGATATAATGTATCCTAAGGGATATAATCCCCATCACGTTTGATCAATGGAAATCGATATATGTCACGTATTATATGACCAATCTGACATATCATTGTTGGGGCACCCAGTCCCATCGGAAGAAATCCCTCGGTAAATGAAACATCAAATGTCATGTCAATATTCCAAGATTAAATGCAACCACCAGGGCCTCTCTCGCGAGTGGAAGAAGCGGTCATGTCCGATCAAGTTGGAAAAAAATTTGTACATAATTTTATAGATGTGTGAATATATGTATTTATATATATATATATTACAAAAACATAAAAAAAATAAACACAATTAAATTCAATCATACCTCGACCATATGACATAGATGACTCTGACAGATGATGTGGATTGGCTGCATGTTCACCTGAATTGCATGTAGTCATAGAAAAGATTAGTAAGGTGTGAATTCAAAGTTTCTAAAAGATAATTTGGCTTGTTTTAAAAAATTCATACTCGTATAGTTGTTAGTAAAACTAAATGGGATGGATTAATTTGTTGTAATGGATGTTAAAAAATCATAAACATAACATATCATAAATATAATTATTTACAAAAAATGGTTGAATTTATTGGATTATTTTAAAGTTATATGTTTTGAATGGTTGGTTTTTCAGGATGTGGGTTGTTCAGGGGGGGCGTTAGGGTGGGGGTGGGGTTGCCCAAAGTGGGTTTGGGAGTGGGAGGGGCTGGGGTTTGGGGGTGGGGTTGTCCAAGGAATCTTTGGTCAGATTTTTGGGGGGTCGGTTGTCCAAGAGGGGGGGGGGGGTGTTGTGAAAGGGCAGCTGGGAGTGGCAGGGTGGGGTGGGGGTGGGGTGGGTGGTAGTCAACAGGGGGGTTGGGAGTGAGAGTGTATGGTGGTGGGGTGTGAAAATCCAGGGGATTCCTATGGGATTCTTTTACGGTTGTCCTGTCCGGGAGTGGGGGATGTCCAAGGGGGTTGAAGGTGGGGTGAGTGGGGGGGAGGGGATATATAGGGGGATGGGGTGAGGCAATCCAGGGGCTACCCGATTAATGATTTTAGGTGTGGGTTGTTTGAGAGGTGGGTGTGAGGGATTGGGGTGTGACTATCTAGGAGATGGGGGTGTGTGGTACCAGTCCGGGGGGTGTTTTGAGGGGGGGGTGTCTGGGAGGGGGGTTGTCCATGTGGAGGGGCTAGCCTGGTGGGGGTGTGGCTGTCTGGGGGGAGTAGGGGGGTAGGGGTTGTCCATGGGACACCTGTGATTAAGGAAATACTAGAGACAAACCCCTCTATCGTTGGAAAACAATATCACCTAACATGGTCTCATGAGGATCATCATCCAATATATATTACCTGAAAAAAAAATAACACCAATTGGATCAATAAAAAATATTCGAATATGAGGATAACAATAGTGTCACCAATCATTATTCTCATATCTTAGAATCACATCACATATTGAAAATGAATTTTGGAACTGGTAGCTCGTGAAAAACTATATTAAGACACACAAGAAATCCCATATCAATTCATACGATTACCGAAAGGATGAATATTAGAAATAGGAACTATAAGGAACAAAAACAAAAGACAATTGGATATGAAAATGTAGAAAAAGATTGGTGTTATGTTCAATTTAATAGATGATAAAAAAGAATATCTAACTCAATTTAGTGGTGGGGAGGGGGGGCTTTCCAGGGTTTTTTTTGGGGGGTTGGCTCTATGGGAGGGGGAGGGGGCGTTGTTCAAGGGGTGTTGGGAGTGGGAGCCCTCCAGGGCTGGGGGAGGGGCTGGGGGTTGTCTAGGTGGAGGGGTTCATTATGACTAATAATATATATAAATTCTTATTTACCAAATTATTATTCTATTGTTGTAAACAATTTCATAAAAAGCCATTAAACTGAAGAGTGGGAGAAAAATTATAACATTCATTAAACATGCAAATCAACCATTTCTATATCAACGACGACTCTAACCAAATAAATAACTTCTACTCATTGAAGTACAATATATTGATCAAGCAATTGGGTAACAAAGGTAATAGTCATGGGTTCATCTTTTTCAAATAATAACCCCCATTTCCAGGACATTTTCACAACAACATGACAACTAGGATTCGAAGGTAGTAACGAGGAATACTTGTTCTACTTGTGATGTCAAAATGATGGGTGCATTATCAACTCATTCCTTTAGGTATAACATATTGTTAAAATTCATTAATGTAAACTAATTTTTATCAACATTACTTCCACACACTGGATGAACCAAATTAAACTTTAACAATATGTACTTCAACCCATGGGAATATAAAAAATCAATAATGTATGTCAATTGACAATAGTAATAACCAGAATCAACTAATAGACAAACGATGTCACTTTTTTTGTCTCCCATTTTTCATCAAAATTGTTAATGAAAAATCGAAATCCATTAGCATATATATATCTAATAATGAGCTATTATAGATGGACACCCATCTAGTTGGATAAATTATTTAGTTATCTTGGAGTCACCTAACTCCCCTACGTTGTAAACCTATATTTTTTCCCGAATTTAATAATGATTTCTATACAATGTAATTACTATAACACTTCAATCATAATGAAAATCAATTTCTACATACAATTGCTTTTATACAATCATTAAATGACACATAATTATATTTTTGAATTTGATAGTCAGTCACATAAGTCATAACTTCTTTTATCTCATTAATGTTTTTCCTTAAAATGGTAACGCAATGCTTAAATTATCAAAATATTAAAAAAACATGTAATATGTAAACAATAATAGTTATCAGACACTTACTGGATTAATAATGAAACTAATGGAGTATTGAACAATATATATCCATGAATTTCTATCCACTCGATGTTTTCCATATCAAATATGGTTCCCTCTCCAACTAGACAATAATGAATCAGAGATGAATTATCTATTTTTGTTTCATCATACATAAGATATTCATCACAAAAATTTGTACACTCCTCCATCAAATATCCATTTTATATTGGTTCCTCTAGAATAGATAAATTGCGTACAAATTGTTTCAATGTATTCAGATACCGCTTAATATGTTACATCAACCTGAATTTCACTGGAATAGTAGATATTACATCATCAGTCAGATTCTCATTCAGGTGAACCATTACATCTACAATTTAAGTGGGAGATAGTTTCTCTATGTAATAAATTGTATGTACAATTTGTTCATGATTTTTTTTTTGAATCCATCTTTTGTTGATATCTTAGAAAAAGCGGTCTAAAAATTAATCATCTTAGTCAACAGTTGAACATAATTTAGTGATAAAAAATCATACATTGTGATTGGAATCAACTACTGAAGTAGTATGTAATTTTAAAGACTTTTCAACCCTTCAAATGTCATGTACATCAGATTCACACACATTGATATAATATAAGAGTGATCGTAAGGAAGCATGAGCATCTACAAAATGGAATGAAATGTCCCTTTCTCATTTTTAGTCATTGTATACCATGAATCATGCATATATTCTCTGTTTCCCTCAGCTATCTATTGATGAAACTGTTTCATTAAGACCATTTCCTCAAAATCACGAGATGCATTAACATGGTCATATTATATTCCAATAACACATAAAATTGTACAAATAAATTATCACAAAAATAAATTCCATGTCAATGTCATCCAAATTATTCTTAGAATGTTACTTTTCCAATAAGGGATATTGTAAAAAATAGTTCTATTTTTTCAATTGTTTATGGGATGTCTACCTACCCTGCGATTATTAGGTAATGGATGAGCCACCAAATCCTGAAAATCACATACCATGCGGTTGTTTCCTTCCTCAATAAGGGATATCATTTTGACTCATTTCTTGATCATTGGTGCTAGGCTAAACTCTCTATAACCATTAAATGTCAACCTTTTTTTTATCAACCTGTGGTGACAGGGGGGAAACATCGATGACCCATGTATGCCCATTTTCTATAATGATTAATGCATATAGATTTTTAATTTTATTGCAACACGTCCAAGAAAATTCCCCATTCATACTCCATCCTAAAATTTTTTATAATCCAGGATGTCATTGATTGTCCACAACAAAGTAGCTACCTGATTGAACATTTCATTCATTTCACTGTCCTATGTCATCACACCATCTCCCAAAAATTCATTCAACGCATTAATCAAATGTTGAAGGTAAACATCAATGTTATCCCCTGGACGTTTAGGTCCATCATTAAGATTGGAAGGTAATATCAATTTCTTCTTCATACAAGGACACATAGGAAGACTATATGAAACCAGCACTATGGGGTATGTGTTATATGTTTCACCAACCATATACATGAATGGATGGAAACCATGTACTGCCAAACCCAATCAAACATTACAAACATTTTTAGAAATTTTTCGTGTCTCCTATCAATGTTTTTCCATTGATGAGATTCTTCTTGGTGGGATAACATATCACTTTCTTGATCTCATTCCGCATTCCATCTCATTGAATTAGAAACATTAGATGACATAAAAATCATTTAGACCTCATCTTTGGGGGAATGTAACGTGTTTTCTTTACGACAATCATTTTTCCCTGTTTTGTAGTATTATTTTTATGAGTATAATTTAACCTTTTCTCTTTCCATATAGAAGTGCCTCAGTCCTTACAAATATCCTAATGGGATGTTTCATTTCTAAACAACATACAGTTGTTTTCACATGCAAATATGGTCTCATATTTAAAACCTATGTTCTATGTCGACTTACGAGCATGGTAATATGACACAAGAATATTAGCCTCAACCGGAATAACCATTTTCAATAACACCAATAGAATTTAGAACGATGTGTATGACTATTGATTTAAAGTCCTCAATTGAAAAAACTCTGAGATAAAGAAATTTTTTCTGTAAGCATTAAATCCAAGATAACATTTTGTGTCTACATCATTATTTACCGCATAAATTCTCCTCAAATCACAATCTTCATGAGAGAGTAGATTTTTCTCACCGGTCTCAACATTCTGGATGTCAATGGCTTTAGGTTCTAACCCACATACCAATTTAGTAATAATTTCATGCATTTGATCATTCATACATGCATCAAAAGCCATCTGAACTGTATCTTTATTTTGAAAAGGAATATATTTTTCCACCATTAAGTGTCCAACTATTATTATTATTCAACAATCTATTCTATAATAGGTTCTCATTCATGGTATCTCATGTGAATTGATATATATTTTCAAATTTTCTTCATGTAAAACTAATATAGTCACTATGAATTCTTCTAGCGAACTCAATAATCTGATAACTCCACTAAAATATTCTCTATATTCTATTTGGAATATCAATCCATCAATTATCCATAACAATATCTGTAGAACAATCATTTTCAGAAGACTGCATACTACATAAATGTTTCATATCAAATATATTTAAAATAAAGACTCTCCAATTGCAAGTAGACCATTGATAAAATAGACAATTTATATCTCCGAATTATAAATAAGATAATTGATAATGGAATGGAAGTGAAAGCCTATGTCAATGCCAGCATGTTGGTATAGTAAATCTAACAGTTATTTTATATTCCTGAAACTAAATTGAGAGTGAATTTGGTCTATAATTACCCACAAAGTAATAATTTATCAAGAAAGTAATATCATAACCAGAATGCGTATGTGGTACATGAAAAAGTTCATCAAATAAAAATCTTGAACTATCAACCATAGCAACTCAGTTAAAACCAACCAATAAATGAATATATATATTTTGTAATGAAAGTTCCCAAAATCATCTAGTGATGAACAATCTTCTCAAACTCAGAGGAACTGTATCACTGAACAAATAATTTCTCACTACCTTTTGTATTCACATTTCCTTTGTGCCATCAGAGGCAGTAATGATTAACCATCAAAGATAGAAATCAAACTCTAGTTTATGGAAAACATACAAATATATATCACTTATAAAATCAATTATATAAAATTCAAGAACAAAAAATACCAATCTATCATCAATTATGTTAACAATAGAGAATATGTGGGATGATGAATGTGATGCCCCATTCTAGATCACATGGTCCAATACAATGTTCTTGAGGGGCTCAAGTAGGTATCCTTTTATGAAATATTGTTGTTACTAGAAGTAAGGGTCTATGTGTAATCAGTGATGAAAATATACCTCTTGTATACATAATGAAATTGATACACAATATTATAATTGAATCAATAAATAATTAAAATTCATAATCCATGGTAGGTATCACAAGCCAAATAGTAAAAAATACCAACACCCCCAAAGTGTTAGGTCAATAAATTTGTGTGAAATAACTGGAATGTGAAAAAATATTTATACATCACTCAAAATTTAATCCCAATTCTAACTCAAAACAAATTCTATATATCCTAACCCCTATCATCAGTACCATTCCCTTGAATCTAGATTATGAAGTCTTTACATTCTTTGAGATACCCATGCATGGTGGGAATATAAAAGTAGTAGGAAACATCCAATTTTTTATGAACCCATGTACAATAGTATAAGAGTGTATATTGTGTTAATAAATAAATGTGCATGAAATTAAACCCACAATCTTGTTCGGAGTGCTCATGCACTAAAATTAATTGGCTCCATGATGGAAATGTAGTTATAACAACATTCATGATCTTAGTCAACAACAATGTCACATCATGTATTCCAAAACAGAAAAAATATAAGAGAATCGAGTCATATTAAGGAAGGAAATCATGACCCATATCTCACATAGTCAATCCATAATGCCATCACATTTCTACCCTCCCATGGGCCGTCGTATCCCAAAACTACATCACATATCAAGTCCTTGAATAAAATCATGCCCCATTGTCACCATAAGGTACATATCACATAAGTTTACCATGAACCTATGTGAGGAGAAAAATACAATATACCACATCATCTATCTCAATCTAATGTTCATGGATCATACATCATCTTATAGCGCTCCTCCTTAAGGGATACTGAGCCATGATGAGTACACCAGTAACATTGGAACCATGCATAGAATATAAAATTATAAAATAGAAAAAGTATGTCACATTGACACATGGAATATCATATAAAGGAACATCATATAATATTTATAATAACATATTATATCGAAACACATGTGATCAAACTCAAACATGGGTCTGAGGGCCTATGTAAGCACACACATGTGGTCAATCCTCAAACATGTTCTCATGGGATAGAGAAACACACAAACATGTGATAAACCCATGAATGGTATAAATAAAATACCAAAACAACTTAATATCAATTGAATCAACTTATACATGGACTCTTCATTGTATGTAACATCCAACATAATGTAAAGTGTAAATACTTTTCATACACACAATGTCAACACACATTGTATCCTAATTATTCAAGCACACATCCCTTAATACACATGTGATTCCATTTCCAAACATTTTATTCACAAAAAATATTCATATAATATTCATGCATGCCAAATTTATGATGTAAATTACCAAAAATTAAAACCATAAATTAGAAATTAGGTCATACCAGATAGCGCAACAAATTCTGGACCGAGGGAGCTTGAGATAATGGTGCGAGGGAGAGGTGAGGTAGTAGAAGTGAGCCTGAGTAAGAGGTTGTGCGGTGAGGGAGGGGATAGGCGATGGCAGTGATGGGGAGCCGGAGGAGGAGGCGGTGATGTTGCGATGGTGCACTACGGGAAGGGACATGCAATGCTGTGTGGGAGGGGATGGGTGATGTTATTAGCGGGGACCAGATGAAGAGGTGGTGCAGTGTCACTGATGTGGAGTTGCCGGTGCATTGTCGCATGTGCAGTGAAGGATGGGAGGTGGTTTAGGGGAGCCAAAGATGGAGGCCATGCAGCAAGGAAAGGGAGGGGCGACTGTTGGGGGTGGGGTTCCAAATTGAGGGGAGGGGAAGGTGTGGTGGTGATGTATTTTTTAAGAATCCTTGAGGACACCATTGGCGTTTGCAATAGGGTACCAATGGCGACCGCCAATGCTGCTAGTTCATGTAAGAGGCCTCCAAAACCTCATTTTCTAGTACTGTATAGAAAATAAAATATATTTTAATCCTTTATAATTTTTAAAAAATGTTTAAATTTCCTTATTTAATTAAATATTTATATATTTAAAAATGTTTAAATAATTATCATAATTAAATATATTACATATATATTAAAAATATATATAATAAAATTAAATAAATGGTTTAAAATGCTAAAAATAGATAGAAATTGAATACCAATAAATAATATAAAATAAATAAGAAAAAATACATGTAAACATATACATTCACAATATACACATACACATATAGAAAATACATACACATAAACATACACATATGCATAGGAATAAAAACATACACATACATAAAGTTACATATGAATGCATGAAAATACATAAATATTTATACATACCCATATCTACATACAATGGAAACGAAAAAATACATATTCACATACTCATACTCATACTCATGCCCATGTACATAAACGTACAAATTTATATACGTACACATACACATGTGTTTTCATATACATACACATCCATATAACTACATCAATGTGCATGCACATACATACACATATATACATATGACTATACACACACCTACAATATTAACATACACATATACACTTAAGAATCCTCATAAAAATCAAAAAAATAAAATGTTATACATTAACATATACATAAATGAACACATACATAAACATACAGATATATAATTACACATACTCATTCATATACACATACTCATACAAACACTTTCACATGTATATACCAAAACACATACACATGAACATACACACATACACACATATTTGCACATACTTATACATACAATAGAAATATATATATTCATACACATAAAATTACACGTACAAAATAATAGACACACACACACACATGAATTTATATGTATGAATTCATGAACATGTTCACATATATAAAACATATAAATACAATTACATACATGATTATGCTCATATAGAGACTCAAACATACAATAACACACACACACACACACAACACTACACTATAGAAGAGATGCATCCACAAATACACTTACATAAAAACACGCATAAAAACAAACATATAAAAATTCACATACATATACTATTGAATTATCTAATTTGAATTCAAATATAAAAAATCAAATATGAATCACATATTTAAATAAAAATATTCATGTATATATCATATAATTTTTTCAACTAGAAAATGATGAATCATTTTTGTATTAATTATATAAATAAATTTCAATTAAATTATATTAATATAATATTATAAATTTTCCTTGACATATATATATTTGATAATTTTTTATATATAATATTCTGTAAATATTATTAATTTTTTATTAATTGATATATAATCGTTTTATGTGTATTAAAATTACATATCTATATTTGTTGATATATAAATATTATTTAAAAATATATATGAATATATATGTATATATATTTAACATATTCAATGTATCATTTAGAAAACCTAAAAATTAATTGACCATAATTGTAGGAATTTTACAAGTGTTAGAAAAAACCGGAGAAAAATGGAACAATTTTTTTTAGTTTCTACAGTGAGTATTGAATTATAGGAAATAGTGTAACAAGAATATAAATATTATGGAATATTTAATGGTTTAAATTTAAAATTTAATGTCTTGATAAAATTAAATGATAATTTTCGATTTCTATAAAAGAAATAATTCAATGAGTTATAAGTTGATAGATAAATATACTATATGAAAATAAATAAATTTTTTAATCCCTATAGAAAAATTAAATTAATTTCAATAGTGTGTTGTTCATGTTTGGAGCGAGGGATTCTTTACCTTGTGAAACATTCTGTCTGAAACATTAGAAGTAATTTCACTTTCAGACTCATCCTTTTATTCTACCGATGTTGGTATGCTTCATCCTCAGCAGTGGTGAATGACATCTAGGGGATAAGTGCTTCATTTACAAACCCATCCTTCGAAATAGGTTTCTTTTGTGTGGGGGAATTACACACATGGGGGAAGCGACCATCAAATCCATTGTCCCCCATCTGGCTTGGTAGATGTTGTCGATGGGACACCATGACATATCTTCTAATAAGGTCCACTGAAAGTGATAGGTGTTGTTGATGGGGTATTGTTGAAGATCATATAAGAGTGAACACAGATGGAGGGTGGTGACTGTGGTAGAATCATTCAATAGCCTGTCTGTTGGGATTTCTAATTTAAAATTTAAATAATGAAGAGAGAAAAAAGTATTATTGGATGTATTTTGTCATCATTAATGGCGGACATTATCCCAACATAAATGAAGAGTTATTCCCATTATTAATTGATTGAATAATGATGGCATTGTGAATGCTGACCGCATTTATTGGAGATATGGGCTGGGTGTCTATATAAGAGGGTGAGGTAGCATGTTTTGGAATGTGAGTTAGGAAAGATGTAGCCACCAAGTGAGAGAGGTGAAATGATTTACAGGTTTTCGCTAACTGGTGCAAAGTGAAGATGGTGATCATGACAACAATGGTGTGTTTGTTACAATGATTGAGGATGACGACGATGATGGTTCCATGTATTGAAATTCCTCATGGTTGGGGAGGTCAAGATGTGTGTCCCAGTTGTGATAATCGGTAGTAAAGAAAAAATTGTACATTCATGGGTGTTGAGTGTAGAGTGAAAAATTATTCAGGTGCATTGTTAAAGGGCAATGTGTGTTGTTAAAAATAAAACGAATGATGTGTATGAAATGCCTTCGGGTGGTAAGAAATCTTCAGGTTAAATCTTCTCCTCTTGTGTGTTTCTGCAACCACTACTTTTGCTACGGCATCGGGATCTGCGCCCCAAAAGTCGTATTAGAGGGAGGTTGAAGTGCTCAGTTGTAGAACACGGGGGAAAACATATGGTGGAAGAGCGTATCAAGGACTCAGGAATCCGATGTCATCAGAAATATCGATGGTATCAGTGGTGTTGCAGGAATATCGGACGACTTCTTTGCAATAGTTGTTACACGGTGTGTTCTATTCATTAGGTGGAATTGAGAGCATGATGGATTTTGTGATCAAATTGACAAAGAATGTGGATATGAATATGGAGTATTTGAATTTTAAATCCAGGTGTATATTGCTGGGATTTCGGATTTAAATTTTAAATAATGAATAGAGGGACAATTATTAATGGAAGGATTTTCTCAATATTAATAGAGGATTTTCTCCCAACATTAATGAAGATTTATTCCTAATATTAATTAATGGATTTATGATGGAATTGTGAATTTTGACTGCATTTATTGGAGATATGTGTTGTGTGACTATATAAGAGGATGCAATATCATGTTTTCAAATGTGAGTTTTCAAAGATGTTTCCCCTAAGAGAGAGCGATGAAGGGGTTGTCGCGTTTTCGGTAATCGGCGTGAAGTGAAGATAGTGAAAACGACAATGATGGTGTGTCAGCGGTGATGATTGAAGATGACGATGATGACAATGCCATGTATCGTATGTCCCATTGGTTTCAGAGATCAAGCAGTGTGTCCCGGTTGTGATGATCAGTGGTACATACAAAAATGGTACGTTCATGGGTGTGGTGTATCAAGTGAAAAATCCTTCAGGTGTGTTGTAAAAGGCCAACGGGTGTTTTTAAAAATCTTTCAGGTGATGTCTATAAAATGACTTTGGGGGATAAAAAGCCTTCAGGTGAAATCTTCACCTCTTGTGTGTTTCTGCAACGACTACTTGTGCGGCGGCGCTGGGCTCTGCGCCCCAACAGTGTAATGGAATTTTTTCTATGAAAAATAGTGATGGTGGTAGTTGTTTTTGATGAGGAATTGTGGTGGTTTTTTTATAATAGACTTGATTTCCATATTCATATTCCCGCATTTTGGCCTAGTTTGAATTGTGGATTTGGCACCATAGCAGGTCATTGTGGTGAATGCAATTTTAGAAATTTTGTATGGGGTGATGTTGAGGGTAGAAATGGTTATGGTGTTGGTAGGAAATGTGGATGGGGTGTCATGGTATGTCATTTGAGAATAGTCGATGATATTCATATCCATATTCCACCTATATGGCATGATAGGTGTTGTTGATTGGGATCCTTTTATGTTCTTCCGAGAATGGGTGGTGATTTCCATATCCTTCTTTCCCCTATTTTTCCTAGTAGGAAATTTTAATGGGGCATCTTGGAAGGTGTTCTAAGAGAGGATGGGGTAACTCATGTAGAATGATGGCAATAGGCTGCATCTAGGCATAAGTTTAATGAATGGTGAAATAACATGTTGTATAATAGATGGGGATTTTGAAAACCTCATATATAACATTATTCAGGGACACTAACTTCTTATTCATGCTTTCCAAATGAATCTTTCATTCATAAAATAAATATCTGGTTCACTGAATCCACTAAAACTCAATGAATGTATAAAATCTAGTAAACCTTGTCAGGTGTTTGAGTATATATAAACATAATGAGTCCACATAAGACTAATTTCAATGATTTCATTAGTTTTACGATTATTTCTCCCCCCATTTTTTCCTTCATTTAATTTTTCATTAAATGTTTCTATGTGTTCTGAGCTGATTAGGGAACATAGATATTTTCTTAATTACATTGAAAATTTATCCATTTTATCACATATAACAATAAAAATACCACAAGAAAATCATGTCATTTTGTGGTATGAAAAACATCCCTTTACTTCTATATTTTTCTTTTTTAAATATAATACAACCTAAATTAGATAAAATTTACAATGTGATTTAATTTTCAATATATATAAACATTACACATTATATATCACTAATATTTCTTAAATAAATGATAACCTTTATTTAAAATGAAATGATTAATTATTTCACATCAATTATATTAATTAAATGAAATATAATATATATTAAAAATATAAATATGTAATCTATTTTGTTCACCATTATAATTATAACGACCCGAACTTTTCATACATTACTATTACATAATTTCAAAGCTAAACAACATAATATTATTTCACATGGAGGATTCAGAGGTTTAGTGTCTTGGGCAAACAAGGACAATACATAACAAATACAACATCAAGCATAAACATTCTTTTATTTTTTTCTTCTATAGCTTCTTAGTAGCACTTGTCCTCTCTTTAGTACATGTAGCCACCTGCGGATATACATCAAAATGGGTGAGTTAAAATCCCAGTAAGAGGATAGATAAGAACAATATATCATGGGGTGAGCATAATCATGACATAGAGAAAAGACCATGGATGTGGGAGGAGCATAAATAATAAACTTGAAAGGTGGCAATGCATAAAAATGAAACATCATGTCTTAGTGGTTAACTACCACACATACTTGTGAACAAAGCTACCATCATGTTCACACATCATTTCAAATTTACTCATGAGATTCATCACTTTACCCAATGCATTGGAGTGATGTATAATTTCGGGCGCACCTGTCACATTTAAACATTCATATTGCGCTATATAATTCTGGGCGCACCCGTCACATCATAACATTATCATTATCATGATTTCCACATAGAACACATATAAAAAATTTACATAAATAAACCATGTAAAGGAATGGTTTTCATCTCATAATAACACATTCACATGCATTGGGTTCCCAAACGAAAGAGGGAACCACATACTTGATACAATAACCATCAACCTTGAATGAGAGGTAAAAGGTGAGATCATGAAAGCAGAGTTATTTTGGAAAACATTTTTATGGACATAAAAACCAGTGAAGAACATGTATATCGCAGAAAAGTAAAGGAAATGATGAAAAAATGATCATTGAGGAGTAACCATATCAAAAATGGAGTGAAAGAGGGAGAACCCGAAGGAAGAAAAATGGGTTCGAGATTTCCCCTTACCTTGTACTCGAATACCTCCCTCTCTTTAATGTCTTGTATAATGAAATTATATTCATTAATTAGAAATACAGAACCATGTGTACATTAATAGGGTTCATTCTGGTTTAATTATGTTATATTATGTTCCTTTGGAAGACTTATAGAGTTTAAAAACATTGATCGGGGATGTTCATTTTCATGGTTTTCTTGAGCGGTCCACTTGTATTCTTAAGTTGATGATTGGGTAGATCATGGGTAAACATCCAGAACTGATACTACATGTTATTAATGATATTACCGTAGCTCAAATAATTTTATAGTGAATTATATTAGATCCAAGTGGATGAATCATTAGATTAAAATTTAATGATGGTTATTTGGGTTAATTTGGGTGGTTTTTGGATCACAACGATCTTGTTTTATCATTTAACTTAGTAATAAGGCCATAGGTTATTTCCAAAACATAAAATAGAACATAATAAATATAATATATTTTGTTTCAACCATAAAATTGTTTCATGACCAGATTGAAGGTAGAAATGGAAGAAGAGAACATGTCCTTTTTGAAGGTGATAAATTTAACACCTCATTAACAACGTTCTCTTTAATAAAATAAAAGGAAGAGGGAAAGGTTTTGGGGTAATATAATATAACATTAGAATCATAATATTACATAATATATATAGTACTACATTTATAGAACAATTTGGATGAAGATAGGCAGGGAGAGATCAAGAAAGGAACTTGAACATGAAAGGAAATTAAAGGAGAAGAGAGAGAGAGAGAAATTACCTCTAGAATCCTCCTCTTGAGATCCTCTTTAAGGAAGGTAGGCTTGGCCTTTTGATGAGACCAGCAGCTTTTGGACTTGGGGGATGAGCTAGGGAAGGTTTTTGGGCAGTGTTTAAAGAAGTCTTGGTGCTTGAGAAGTGTGAGGAAAAGAGGGAGTGAAGGGTGGCTATTATAGTGTAGGGGAGAGGGGATTCCTTAATATAAAATTGATTAGTTTATTAATTTCACCAAAGAAAAGGAATAGTGAGTCTTGAAAGACCAAAAATAGTAATTTTATAATGTAATCCCGAACCATGTGGTCTTACATAAGTAGAACATCATCGGTGACTCAATTAATACATTAATTAGAATTTATTGTGAATTATCGGATTCCACTATTCATCAAAAAATCAAGTATCTCAGAAAAATCCCAAAAATTTACCACAACCATTTTTTGACGTTTAGAATCCAAAAATTAATTCCATTTTTAAAAAATAATTTTCTATATATTATTAATGTAATATTTAAATAAAATCATAATTTACTTAAAAAACCGTTTTTAAGATTAAAACTGATTTTATAGTTCTTTAAAAAATTACGTAGTTTCTTATAAAATTATCTAAAAACTATTAAAAATTGATTCAATACATTATGAATACATTTCAGAGGAATAAATATTCTTTTAAATTAATTAATTAATTATAATTAATTATTTATGACTTATAAAATACCAAAAACGTTTAATAAGGTCAAATTGTCACTTTCTAAATTTTATTTTATTATTCATATGTAATGTTACTCTTGTTTACTATTCATAAGGGTCATATTACTATTCCTAATGGTAGTTTACTATTCATAAGGGTAGGTTACTATTCACCAAAAATTATTTTTGTTTCATTAGACTCCAAAAACTGTCTTGAACACAACCGTGTATGTCAGATTTTTAAAATTCCAATCATAGGTGTGACAAAATTATGTTTAAAGGTCACTTATCACTTAGTAGTTCATTATTTTGTGTTTTTAGGACATAAATATAAGAATGGAATTTTCTATTGAAATACTTTGGGTCGTTACAATTTTTCCCCCTTATGAAATTTCGCCCCCGAAATTTTACTTTCCACAGACAGGTGTGGGTACTTCTCCTTGATTGCCTCTTCTAGTTCCCATGTTTCTTCCTCAATCATATGGTTCCTCCACAACAGTTTGACAAGGCGGGTTGTTTTGTTGCGTAGAACCTTATAACTTTGGTCCAAAATTTTTACCAGCTTCTCCTCATAGGAGAGATCATCATCCAGCTGTACCACCTCCGAGTTTAGTATATGTGAGGGGTCTGGTATGTACATCCTCAGTAGTGATACATGAAACACATCATGAACTTGAGCCATATTTGGTGGAAGTTACAGACGATAGGCCACGAATCCTATACGATCAAGGATATCAAAGGGGCTAATGTACATTGGGCTGAGCTTCCCTTTCTTCCCAAATCTCATGACTCTCTTACATGGAGATATTCGAAGGAAGACTTTATCTCCAACGTCGAACTCCAAGTCCCTTCGACGTTTGTTAGCATTGCTCTTTTGCCGACATTGAGCAGATTTGATGTGTTTTTTTATGACTTGAACCTTCTCGGTCATCTCCTGCACAAGATCGGGTCCAAGTAGCTTTCTTTCTCCAACTTCATCCCAACAGGTTGGAGTTCTACATCGCTTCCCATAAAGAGCTTCATATGGAGCCATCTGAATACTCGAGTTGTAGTTATTGTTGTATGACAACTCAACCAATGGGAGGTGCCGATCCCATCCAACTTTGAATTCTAGAGAGCATGCTCTTAGCATATCTTCGAGCGTTTGAATAGTCCTTTCAGACTGGCCATCAGTTTGGGGGTGATAGGCCATGCTGAAATTTAATTCAGTACTCAAAGAATGTTGAAGGATCCTCCAGAATTTAGATGTGAACTTTGGATCATGGTCAATGACAAATGAGAGTGGAACACCGAGCAATCTCACTACTTCCTTCACATATATCCATGCAAGCTGTTTAAGTGAGAGGTCTTCCCGAATAGCGATAAAATGGGCAGTCTTGGTGAGTCGATCAACTACAGCCCATATTGCATTATATCCCATTGACGTCTTCGAGAGACCCGTGACAAAGTCCATAGTAAAATTTTCCCATTTCTACATGGGTATATGCAATGGTTGCATCATACCTTTGGACTTTTGCCGCTCAGCTTTAACATGCTGACATACCAAGCACCTTGATATATATTCCGCAATCTCCTTCTTCATGTTATCCCACCAGAAGTGTTCTCGGAGATCATGATACATCTTGGTACTTCCAGGATGAATAGAGAAAATTGATCTATGTGCATTATCCAATAGATCCTTCTTTATCCTGGGTGATTAAAGCACAAAAAGCTGCGTTCCAAACCGAATCACACCATCATCGTCGATATGGAACTCTTGAAGCTTCCCTTCCTTTACTGCATTCAACCTCATTTGTATCTCCACATCATCCCTTTGTGCTTCATTAATCTTCTATTGGATGGATGGTTGCGCAATCATTTGGGAAAGGTAGGATGTATCCACTTCCCTTACGATTCCCAAATCCATCCTTTTCATATCCATGATGATAAGGTCTTTCTCAATCCTCAACATGGATAGAGAAGCGGGTTCTTTCCTGCTTAGAGCATCAGCTACCTTGTTCGCCTTTCCAGGAAGATAGTGCATAGAGCAATAATAATTCTTTATTAGCTCTAACCATATCCTTTGACACATGTTGAGCTCATTTTGTGTGAATATATACTTTAGGCTCTTGTGGTCGGTGTATATGTCACACTTCTCTCCATAAAGTTTGTGCAGCCAGATTTTCAAGGAAAAAATAACGGATGCCAGCTCTAGATCATGTGTCGGGTAGTTCTTCTAATGAATCTTCAATTGTCATGAGTCGTAGGCTATCACATTATGATTTTTCATGAGTACACAACCCAAGCATTTATTTGAAGCATCACTGTATATCACAAAACTTTCTCCACTTTTCGGTAGTGTGAGTACATGTGAAGTGATCAGCCATCTCTTTAGCTCCTTAAAGCTTCACTCGCATTCAACCATCCAGACATACTTTACCCGTTTCCTTGTTAACATAGTTAGCGGGCTTGACAATCATGAGAAGTTTCTCTCAAAACGTAGATAGTACCCGCCTAATCCAAGAAAACTACGGATTTTTGTGACACTTGAGGTCCTAGGACCTTCTTCAATAGCTTTTGTCTTTGAAGGGTCCATAGAAATTCCCTCGCTTGTGATCACATGTCCCAAGAACGTGACATGATTCATCCAAAAGTCACACTTTTTGAACTTGGCATACAACTTCTCCTTTCACAATGACTCCAACACAAGTCATAGATGTTCTTCATGTTCCTACTTGCTCTTGGAGTAGATTAGTATATCATCGATAATCACTACCACAAATTTGTCGAGGTAATGTCTAAAGACTCTATTCATCAAATCCATGATGATTATAGGGGTATTAGTAAGTCCGAAGGGCATCACCAAAAACTCATAGTGCCCATACCTTGTATAGAAGGCAGTCTTCTGAATATCTTCCTTCTTCACCTTTACTTGATGATATCCACAACGATGATCCACCTTTGAGAAGTATTGAGCTCCTCTTAACTGATAGAACACGTCATCAATCCTTTGGAGAGGAAACTTGTTTTTATGGTGATCTTGTTGAGTTCCTGATAATCGATACACAGCCGCATGGTACCATCCTTTTTCTTCACAAAGAGCACTAGCTCACCCCAAGGTGATGCACTAGGGCGTATGAACCCTTTGTCCAGATGCTCTTGCAGCTGCTTCTTTAACTCCTCCAGTTCAATAGGAGCCATCCTATATGGGCACATTGAGATAGGAGTATCTCCGGGTATGAGTTCAATTGAGAACTCTACCTCACGATCTGGGGGAATTCCGGGTAACTCTTCAGGAAATACATCGTTGTATTCCCTTATGATGGGCATTTCCTCAAGTTTGGCACTTTCCTTCGACTCATCCATTTGGGCGAGGTATGCTTCTTTATAGGGAATCAACACCCACACCATTGAAGGATTTTTCAAAGGATAGTCATGATCTTCCTTGAATTTGTAGAGGATCATGGGATGGTTCGGAATATGAAAATATATTCCCTTTTCCCGACAGTTGATATGTGCTCTATATAACAAGAGCCAATCCATTCCCATTATAGCGTCGAATTCCACCAAGGGAAGTATTACATGATTTTCTGGAAGAATCTTCCCACATACATAAATAGGAGAAGATTCAAACACTTGGGTTGCAATTATTGCACCACTTGGTGTTTTTATAGATATCTCTACTTCAAGGTTTCAGGGCTTCGATTCTATAGTTCTAGAAAACTTGTAAGATATAAAGGAATGCGTTGAACCAGAATCAAATAAGACTTTTTCCATTCTTGAGTGAATAGGAAGTGTACCTTGTATGACTTCATTATCATGATCCACCTCCGTAGTAGTGATGGAATAAGCCTTCCCTTGTTCCTTTGGCTTTGGTGGTTGTTGGCGCTGATTACCCTCGAGAGCTCAATGTTTAGTGCACTGGTTTGAATAGTGCCCTATCTCCCTACAGTTGTAGCATTGAACCACGAGTGGTTCTCTCCTTTCATCGGCTGCATTATCCTTCATTTTCATGTCTTTTCGACACTCGTGATCTTGGTGTCCTTCCTTCCCACACTTAAAGCATTTCGCCATACCTTTGATGCAGTTCCCATGGTGCAACTTCCCACATTATTTGCATGTGGGTCATTGTGTTTTCTTCCCATCTTTATCACTAGATCCACCAGCTTGAAACTCCATCTTTCTTTTCTTATCACCATAGCCATGGTGCCATTCTCCAAACTCCATCTCCACTTTGAGAGCACACCGAACAACTTCTTCATAACTCCCAAAGTCTATAATTGCAAGAGCCTTTCGAAGATGTGGTTTTAATACACTAAAGAATCTTTCAATTTTGCTATCATTGTTGATAACAAAACCCGAATCATACCTTGCGAGCCTTGTGAAATTTTCTTCATTGGTTGTGATAAATTATCCTTCTTTTTGCTTCAGTTCTATAAATTCTCTCACCATCTTCATGTGAAGAGTTCGTGGGAAGTACTTATTATGAAACATTATCTTAAAGTCTTCCCATTCCATCTTTTCAATTTCAACCCTTGGCATGGTGTTCTTAATCAAATCCCACCATTGATCAGCTTCTCCATCTAGACGATAAATGGCTAGAGTGACCTTCTCCGTCTCGGAACAGTGAAGAACAGAAAAGATCTTCTCCATGGAGTTGACCCACTATTCTGCAACTAGTGGATCGGAAGATCCACAAAACGCCGATGGTCGTTGCCGCATAAAACATTCGATAGCTAGTTGCTCCCTCTTTGGTGAAGGAGGACGTTCCCCATTATTATGGTTATTATTCATAACCTGAGATAATTGGGTAATCATCGCCATGAAGTTTTTAACTCCATCTCCAAAATCATTTGGGGATGTCATTCGGGCAATCGTTGCATTGGCCTTCGCAAGAGTTGTTGGCCTAATTTCTCCTTGTTCCCACCATTTTCTAAAATAGAAAAGGTTAGAAAAAAAAATAAGTAAAAAAATCATGAATAACTTATTCATTTAAACAATTATACCAAAAACATAACATATGGGATCCCTAGGTAAATATTCTTGTGTACATATTTGTACTTATTCTCATGCTAGAGGATTTCTCTAGGGTTTTCTAATCCTAATTCCCAAATTAACTAAACCTTTCCTCTGATACCAACTATAACAACCCGACCTTTTCTTACTTTACTATTACAACATTTCAAATATAAACAACATTATAGTATTACACATGGAGGATCCAGAGGTTTAGTGTCTTGGGCAGACTAGGACAATACATAGCAAATACAACATCAAGCATAAACATTCTTTTATTTTATTCTTCTATAGATTCTTAGTACCCCTTGTCCTCTCTTTAGTACATGTAGCCACCTGAGGATATACACAAATGGGGAGATCTAAAATCCCAGTAAGTGGATAGATCATAACAATATATCATGGGGTGAGCATAATCATGACATAGGCAAAAGATCATGAACGTGAGAGGAGCATAAATAATAAACTTGAAATGTGGCAATGCATAAAAATGAAACATCATGTCTTAGTGGTTAACTTCCACACATACTTGTGATCAAATATAGCATCATGTTCACACATCATTTCACATTTACTCATCAGATTCATCACTTTACCCAATGCATTGGAGCACTGTATAATTCCGGATGCACCCGTCACATTTAAACATTCATATTGCGCTATATAATTCCGGGTGCACCCGTCACATCATAACATTATCATTATCATGATTGCCACATATAACACATATCAAACATGTACATAAATAACCCACGGAAATGAATGAGTTTCATCTCATAATAACACATTCATAAGCTTCGGGTTCCCAAAAGAAAGAGGGAACAACATACTTGATACAAGAACCATTAACCTTGAATGAGAGGTAAAAGGTGAGATCTTGAAAGAAGAGTTCTTTTGGAATACATTTTGATGGACATAAAATATAGTGACAAACATGTATATCGCAGAAAAGTATAGGAAATGATGAAAAAATGATCTTTGAGGAGTAACCATATCAAAAATGGAGTGAAAGAGGTAGAAACCGAAGGAAGAAAAATGGGTTCGAGATTTCCCCTTACCTTGTACTCGAATACCTCCTTCTTTTTAATGTCCTATATAACGACATTATATTCATTAATTAGAAATCCTGAACCATGTGTAAATTAATAGGGTTCATTATGGTTTCATTATGTTATATTATGTTCCTTTGGATGACTTATAGAGTTTAAAAACATTGATCGAGGATGTTCATTTTCATGGTTTTCTTGAGCGGTCCACTTGTATTCTTATGTTGATGTTTGGGTAGATCATGGGTAAACATCCAGAACTGATACTACATGTTATTAATGATATTACAGTAGCTTTAATAATTTTAGAGTGAATTATATTAGATCCAAATGAATGAATCATTAGATAAAAATTTAATGATGTTTATTTGGGTTAATTTGGGCAGTTTTTGGATCACAACGATCTTGTTTTAACATTTAACTTAGTAATAAGGACATAGGTTATTTCCAGAACATAAAATATAACAAAATAAATATAAAATATTTTGGTTCAACCATAAAATTGTTTAATGACCGGATTGAAGGTAGAAATGGAAGAAGAGAACATGTCGTTTTTGAAGGTGATAAATTTAACACGTCTTGGACAATGTTCTCTTTAATAAAATAAAAGGAAGAGGGAAAGTGTGTGGGTGATATAATATAACATTAGAATCATAATATTACAGTATATATATAGTACTGGATTTACAGAACAATTTTGATGAAGATAGTTAGGGAGAGATCAAGAAAGGAACTTGAACTTGAAAGGAAATTAAAGGAGAAGAGAGAGAGAAATTACCTCTAGAATTCTCCACTTCAGATCCTCATTAAGGAAGCTAGGCTTGTTATTATGATGAGACCAGAAGATTTTGGACGTGGGGGATGAGCTAGGGAAGGTTTTTGGGCATATTGTAAAGAATTCTTGGAGCTTGAGAGGTGTGATGAAAAGAGGGAGTGAAGGGTGGCTTTTATAGTGGAGGGGAGAGGGGTTTCATTAATAAAAAATTGACTAGTTTATTAATTTCACCAAAGACAAGGAATAGTGAGTCTTGAAAGACCAAGAATAGTAATTTTATAATTTAATCCATAACCAAGTGGGCTTACATCATAATAACATCATCGGTGACTCAGTTAATACATTAATTAGCATTTATTGTGAATTATCAGATTCCACTATTCATAAAAAATTCAAGTATTTTAGAAAAATCCCAAAAATTTACCCCAAACATTTTTCGACGTGTAGAATCCAAAAATGACGTCCAATTTTCAAAAATACTTTTCTATATATTATTAATTTAATATTTAAATAAAATCATAATTTACTTACAAAATAGTTTTTAAGATAAAAACTGATTTTATAGTTCTTACAAAAATTACGTAGGGTCTTATAAAATTATCTAAAAACTATTAGACCTTGATTAAATACTTTATGAATACATTTCAGGGGAATAAATATTCTTATAAATAAATTAATTAATTATAATTAATTATTTATGACTTATAAAATACCAAAAAGGTTTACTAAGGTCAAATTGTCACATTCTAAATTTTATTTTATTATTCTTATGTAATTTTAATCTTATTTACTATTCATAAGGGTCATATTACTATTCATAAGGGTATGTTACTATTCATAAGGGTAGGTTACTATTCACCAAAAATTATTTTTGTTTCATTAGACTCCAAAAACTGCCTTGAACACAACCGTGTATGTCGGATTTTTAAAATTCCAAACATAGTGGTGACAAAATTATGTTTAAAGGTCACTTATCACATATTAGTTCATTATTTTGTGTTTTTAGGACATAAATATAAGAAGGGAATTTTCTATTGAAATACTTTGGGTCGTTACAAAAATAATTTTTTTTATGCAAAAAATAATTTTTAACGCATTAAATAATTGAATAAAATGTTTAATAAATTATATACATACATTATATTAATTTCACTTTAACAGAATTAAATATATATAATTAGTTGATATATAATATATTTCAATATTAAAATTTATTTGAACTTATATTTAATATAATTATGGAAGTTTATATTTATATCATAATGTGATATATATATATATACATATATATTAATATATTAGAACAAATTAATTAAATATGTGATGCATTTATTAGGTATACATATAGTTTATATAGTTACATTATAATATATTTATGTTAAAATATAATATTAATTTTTTTATATAAATATTATATAATGAAATTATTATATTATATATCAATAACATATATTTTTTAATGAATTAATTTTTTAGTGTCTTTATAAATACAATTTTTAGAGGTTAATTGGGAACCCCCACAATGGTCCCAAACATAAAAAACAAAAATTCATATTAAAACACAAAACCAAAATTCAAATTTAAAGGTATTTATTTGATTTTAATATAATCAATAATATTGTGTAGGTGGGTGGGTGTGATATTTCTTATGATGTTGAGCGTAATTATGAGATATGTGATAGTATTTTTTTATAACCCTAGAAAATTCATGGGAGTGATGCATGATATGAAATCAGTACTTAGATATTGATGATGTATCTTATCTTGAATATGATACAATATTATACTCTTGTTCTGGTTTGGAGAGTTTTTTGTAGAATGGTCTTGGAATTTGATCATCAATTATTCGTTGGATGAAATTGTTTGGTTCTGAGGGGTTTTATAAAGATTTCAGATGCAGCCAAAGCTTCATGGGGGTGAATAACTGTATTTTTTATTTTCTATTCACTGCGTCATTCACTAATTGTAAAATATTTAAATGTCATGACTAAAAAATCCATCAAT
This sequence comes from Viscum album, assembly GCA_963277665.1. Taxonomy (NCBI): domain Eukaryota; kingdom Viridiplantae; phylum Streptophyta; class Magnoliopsida; order Santalales; family Viscaceae; genus Viscum; species Viscum album. The sequence continues at coordinate 5,450,475 of OY728121.1, read as the reverse complement.
TATTCACATTGAAAACTCTAGAACCCATATATGATATTCTTCATGTTAAATTTATTATTAAAATAAATTATATCATATGAAATGATACCTCATCTTACGATCCTTCTTTAATATATTTATTAATAACTCATCAATCATGAAAAACACAATGTTTCATTCTTATCCAAAAACTATATTGTCGTGGTTTATGAAATGCATTATAGTTCTTGAGTAATGATGTACATTAATAAAACTCACAAATCCTATGGACCATTACATACACTGACAAATTACAATATCCATTGACTCATAAGCTTGAAAAATTCCTATATAATGGTATATTCTCATGACTTCTCATAATGAATCCATCAATGTACACGTCTTAGAAGGATATATGGTTGATAAATTTGAATTCTAATGAAAATATAACTTGTATACTTATATGTTTCCCATCAACAATCAAAATAAATTTTAAAATATAATTTTGCATTAGGAGTGTTCAATATCACATTATTTTTCATTTTAAGAGTGCATACAAATATGATCATCAACACAAGGTCTCTATTTATATTTTCCCACATAAATTATTAAAATTTTCCAATCATAAATAAAGTTAATTTTCATTAATAAACATCATTTGGAACAAGTCTATTTGATAACATCTTAAAAAATGGATGCATGGTTCGAATTACAAAACATAAATTGATGAATTTAATTCATTGATTTTGGGACAAAATATTCTCACACATTTGATGTCCCATATTTTTTTGATTTTTATAAATCAAAATATCTTTTTATTTATAGATGAATATTGTCAGTTATATGGCTAATTCATTATTTTATGCATAATATCTCATTCCATGAAAGTCAAAGTTGGATAATAAGATTCTCTATAATCATTCACATTTACATAGGCTGATTCATGAAAATTATAATTCCTTAATTTAATTTCCCAAAAAAGGGATATATATTCATAATATTATGAAACATGTTTCTATAATATTAAAATAATTTTTTGACACAAAGGAATTTGATTGAGTTTATAATTATTTTGAAGATTAATTTTTATGTATTCAGGGGAATTAGATGTGCATTAAAATATCTATCTTTCTATTTAGTTTGACTAAAAATATTTATATAGTGATTTTAATCATCCTTACATTGGATTGGAGTAAAATATCCGAAAATATAATAATAGGAAACATACCTTCATTAATATATTTCAATATAAATATGATAATATTATTTTTCATCATGAATGAAGATATGTTGTATGAAATGGATATCTGTTTATTTTTAGCTTAATACCGATCATTAATCTCATGGATGATTGACTGAAAAAATAAACTCTTATATGTATCAATACAGTTTTTTTACCCCCAAAAAAATATGAAGATATTTTTTTATCATAAAATATGGTGATCTTGAACTATTTCACATTAATGGTGATAATTTCTTATTATAATGTCCTCGTGATTATCAATAAAATTATTTCTGACCTACCTAATTATGAATTAGAACATTATTTTATTTATATGCTATTTATTATCATTCATTCAAGAAGGTACTTCAAAATTGAGTTTAGATTTGTAGTTAGTTTAAAAAATTCTATTAGTGGATGTTCAAAAAAATCAATATATAAAAAGGATTGTTGTTCTTCTTCTTGGAATGTTCACAAAATGTGAATATTTTTTTTTAATTTTATTCCATGAATACTTGGGGATTCATGTAAAATTGTGTAGATTAACAACCCCCGGATAATTTATAACGAAGGAATATATTGGGGTGAGATATGTTATATTTCAATAAAATGTGTTGTGGGGTTTTAGATATTCCCCTTTTCATCTCCTAGATGCTGAAATACTCACATTTTTTCATTAATTATGAAAATAAAGGGATACTTTTATCTAGTATTGATTTATATTAAAATAAATGTCACGATTCAGGTTGTTTTTCTATCATGTGTATTAGAGGGAATTGGTTGAATGTTTCTTTGAACCAAATACCTGTGAAAAAACTCTATATCCAAAATTTATATGTTCCTCTCAATGGGGGGAATTTTTGAAGGATTAATATATTAATGTTGAAATTCCATTTATTGATGAGGTATTCTATACCGTCGGTTTTATCCAAACTATTGGCATATACATCACATATACCAACACTTTTGAAAATGTCGTTGGTATAATGTCTTTGTACTATATACATTCCAAAGGATTTTATAAAACCGTTGGTAAAGATATGACCTATAACAATATTTTTTTAAATGAATGGATTATGGTCATATGATTTTTTGGAGACCAATGGTTTTTGTCAATCCATTAGTATAAGGTTGTCTTATGTTACCTATTACAATAGTTTCTAAAAACCAATGGTATAGTTCTAATTTCTAGAAGAGTTTATAATGGATTGAATCATCATAAAAATATGTTGACGGACTAGAGACCATACAATGATTCATTAATACCATTGATAATGAAAATATAGTCTGATTCTATGATTACATTTATCCATTCTCACTCAATGGACAATATCAATCCATTGAATAATGAAAAAGCATCAGTGACTGGTGGATTCAAAAAAGAATGGATTGAAATCTTTCAAAATGTGATAATGCAACCAAGATGATCACATACAATGTGATCCAATCCAATAGAACCTATTATGAAGATAGTTTCATCCATATTAATGTTAAACACATTTGAATATTGGGGCTCGACTTACATATGTTTGGTGACAGGAAGGGGTTTTCACGCTGAATATCATTACGCTTCCAAATATCCATCAATGCATATCAGATAATCTAGGACCGTTGATGTTTGAAGATTGCATGTATTGGGGTTTATTCTTCACTAATGCCGATGGTTTTCAAATTATCCTCACTAGTATGTCATAACATTTAGTAACCCTAATCAAAATGTGCTCATAATGGTTGGACATTTAAAAGTGATAGATAAATAAAAAATAAAGGGAACCCTTTAATTACTTCTTTTAAGTAGAATCATTGAATATTTCCCCATATGTAGTAGTGTAACATGAAGATTAAAAATATGGAAATTCTAATTTGTGAAATTTTAAATTTAATGGATTGATAAAATTAAAATATATTTATAAATATTTATTAAATTCAAAATATAGTGAATTATAACTTTATTGATAAATATACCATATAGGTTTTTTTAAAGCCCTATTGGAAAAAAACATTAGATTTTGCAAATATGAGATCTGATGTCCGGTGGTGCGTGTTGGGAGGGAGGGAGTCATCGTAGTATGAACCATTATGTATGATATTTCTTCATTTGTTTCACATCTGGACTAAAAACATTAATAATATAGGCATCTGGGTGCTTTATCCTCAATAATGGACAACGAAAGGTTGGGTCCAAAAGCATCATTTCTGAACACCTCCATCCTAATGGGATACTTCTATTGTGGTGAAATACACACATGGGGGAGGATGAACATCAAATAGATCTTCCCACACAATGAATGGTGGGATTTGTCAATGGGGGATCATTGCAGATTGTATAATAAAGTGATGTTGTGCCTGTAGGTATTGAAGGTGCAGTGTCATGGAAGATCGTCTCGGAGAGGGCGATGACAGAGGGCAGTGACCATGGTAGGCAGTCTGGGTGGGGTGCTGGGAAAGGTCATGGAGGTGAAGATCCATGTAGAGGTTGTTAATGGGAAGTCGATGAAGGTAGAATGGGTGGTGACAGTGGTAGGATTTATTGATGGGGTGTCATCGAATTTTGTTTGAGAATGGGTGCTGATGGTATTTTCCATAATCACCCTCTTTGGGCTTGTAGGCATTGTTGATGGGGTCCCATGGAATGTTGTTCAATAAATGGTTGTGATGGTCATCTCTGTCTTCCCCCCTGGATGGCCTCATAGGTGTTTTCAATGGGGCGTCATGGCTGGTCATCAGAGAGTTCAGGGAAACCCGTTGGGACAGAGGGAAACATGTCGAACCTGCTCCTTTGTATGTGGAATGGTGACATAACATGAATTGATACATAACTGGGGTTTGAAAACCTCATATAGAACCTTCTTCAGGGACACGAACAGCTTCTTTACACTTGACCAATGAATCATCCCTTCTTCAACCAAAACTCTGGTTCTCCATAGACACATAAACTCACAGAAAGGATGGTTTTTTTCTAAACCACAGTCCTTGTGTTTTCATATATATACACCTAATGAATCCACTTAACAATTTTTACTATTTTCAATTTCATTATTAATTTCTTTTTAATTTCACCCCCCATTATTTTCAAAAAAAATTCATTTAATGGTTCTATATGTATTGGCCTCATTAATGAATAAGGTTCATCTTTGGAACAACCCCGAAATTATTAACGTTGTTTTGTTATAATAACATTTTAATAAATATATTTATGTATAATTGAAATAATCTAATAAAATTTTTATGATGATTTTATATCAATAAAATAAAATAAATAATGTTTATTATTGAATTTGATTATAAAGTAGTGATAATAATTATAAATAATTGTACCTATTATTTATAGTTTTTAAATTATTTATGAAAAGACAAATAGTATATTTATTTGTTTATAATAATTTTTTAAATTAACTATATTTTTTTTAATATAGAATTTTTATTTTAACATTATATAAGTGTATATTTTAATGAAAGTTATTATTTTTATAAAGATATCGTATTTTTTTAATTTATGAAATATTTTATGTTTTTGTTGTATAAAATTGATAAATTATAAATATATATAATAATTATAATAATAAATAAATTAAATTATATATTTGTTCTAAATAAAATTAGAATTTTATAAATATAAATTAAAAAAATTATATATATATTTAAAACCCCTAAAATTATATATATTATAATGAATTTATATTAAGGATAAAAAATTGTTCAAACTATTATATGTATATGAACATGCATGTGTAAAAAAATAATGTTGATATGTTTTTATTGAACAAAATGATAACACATAAAAATATGAATTTATAGTAATATAAAAAACACAATCAGTTATTGGCCACAAGAAATTTGTTCAACAAAAAACCAATGAGACATGATTGACTAATAAAAAGGATGTAATGTCTTAGATAAAAATAAAGAAATATTTTATTGATTACAACATAAAATAATAATAAATTTATACCTAAAGCTATTAATTTTTTCGGGGATGTATTCCACCTACCATCATGATAATCTTCTAGAAAAATGCCCAACATCAATCCTGAACCCCTCCTTCACTTTCCCTGGGTTGTAAATGTACTTGAATGTTTTTAATAATTTTGTATCAATTATTTATTTAGTATTGACCAAATTAATTTTCCCTCGATATCGTTTATTATTAATGCTTGACATATAAAAATATATAAACACTTTATTTAAACCATCAATTTTTACATAAAAAAATATTGCCCTCATCTCCCTACATTCCCCCATTTTATATAGAGAATTTCCAATAACCTCAAATCCCTCAATTGACCCAAAAATAGTTTAGGTTTCACATCATTTAATCAAATTAATTGATTTAAGAAGGGTTTCTTAGAAAATAATTAATGAAATTAGGTGTTTAAGTAATTTTATTAAAATCTAATTCTAATAGTTATAATTAATTACACATATTATTTAGTGTTATTTAATTAATATTCTCATGAAAAATATGGTACTGCATTGTTTAAAATATTATTTTAAAATAACTATATTTATTTAATTATATCTGTAAAATGGAATTATTAGAATAATATTAATCAATTGTAAAAAAAATTTATTTAAAATCATTATTATTATTATTATATAATTTCTTACTATATGAGATATATTTGATTGTTAATAAAATTATTAAATTATAATTATATATAATGATTTTATTATGAAAAAAAGACATCATATTAATGATTTAAATAAAAATGTAATTATAATTTTTAATATTAGAAAAATTATATTTATATCTATATACATGTATTCCAATAATCATAAATTTTATATAAAAAAATATGAATTAATATTATATTAATAAAAAATGTTCAAACTATTATACGTATAAAAATTAGCATCCTTAAAAGAATTAATGATGATATTTTTTGATAAAAATAAATGAATAAAATATGAATTTATAATAAAATAATAAAAACAAAATCATGGATTATCCAAAAGAAGATAGTAAGTTAAAAAATAAATAGATGTAATAAATAGGGAGTATTGATTTAGATAATAAGAAGAAATATTTTAATGACTACTACATAAATTAGTAATAATTTAATACATAAGGATATTAAAAAAATGTGAGGTTGTATTCAGTTGGATATTATTACAATCTTCCAATGAAATTCCCATAGTTAATATTGAATCCCACCATCCATTACCACGGGGTTTCAAACAACATGACACTTTTTTATAATGTAGTTTCAATTACTTTCATAACATTGATCAAATATTTTTTCCACAAGTTTCTCTAATTATTTCAACAAGATATATAATAGGTTTTAATCTTTTTTAATTTGAACCCTCACTTTTCACATCAAGAAACTCGACCCTCAGGTCCCAATGATCCCCCATTTGGTTTTCCTCAATTTCCAGTATCCTTAATTCCCTCAGTTGACCTAGAAACATATAATTTCTCATTTCATATGAACAAATTAATTGTTATTACCATGGTATTTATATATAGGTGTATATATTAAAATATATAAACATATTTAAATATTTATTTTCAGTGTATATGAAAATGTTTTATTTTGTTTCTATTTTTTAGAACCTACACTGGTAAAAGATATTGGTTTGTAATAATTTTTTAGTTATATTTTTATATAAAACTAGACAGATATATAAGCTCTGAACCATGGTTACTACTTCAGGACATTTTGGTTTTTTAATTACATTATAAAAACATCTATATTTGAACATAGAAAAACAAAAACCAACATGAAAATCATGTCAATGTGTCGTACAAAGAAAATCCCTTAGCATATTGATTATTATTTACAAATATAATAGATTTCAATTTTGTTAAAATTTACTATAAATTTTTTTACTTTTAAATAATAAATAAATACATTATAAATTTCATATCATTCTCAATTTAGTGATAATTTTTATTTATGTTTAAATGATACCTTATTTTACATCAATAATATTTATTATATCAATAATAATATTTCCTAATAATATACATATTTAATGTATTATATTTATCATTATAATAAAAATGTATCTTGTATAACATAAAAATATAGTTTAAATGATATTAATATAAACTAACAGTGTGCAATCATTTTTATTTATACATTATATTAAATTAATTATAACCGAATTCAGAACATATAATTTGTTTATAATATAATATATTTTAATATTATAAAAATATTTACTCTAAATTGTAATCTATATAATTAAGTAATAATAAATTTATATTATTTAATTATATTAATTTAATATTATAGTAGATCTAATAAATTTAAAATTTTATCCATTTTTATTTATAAATACTATTAAAATAAATTAATTTATAATATAATAATGTTTAAATTAGATTATTATTCTATTTATAAATTATTATTAAATAATGAAATTAATATAATATATATCAATTACATAATTTTTTCATAAATTTATTTTTTTGTGTTATTATAAATACCATGTTTATAGTTTATGCGAGATCCTTCACTATGGACCCAATAAAAAAATTTCAAATACAAAAACATAACCCAATTTCTAATTGAAATGTCTTTTTTGTGAATTTAAAATTATCCTTGACATTGGGTTAGAGGGAGGGTGTGATGCTTCAAATGATGATGAGGGGATTTATGAGGTATGTGATGGCATTATTTATTACCCTAGAAAAGGCTTAGGAGTGTTGAATGATACCACATCAGTCCCCAGATATGGATGATGTATAAAATATTGACAAAGACACAATATTTTGCTCATTTGTGTTTTTTGGGAGTTTTCGGAAAGAAGTTTTTGTGATCAAATATTCTATTAGTCATTGGATGATATTGTTTTGTGATAATGATTTTATTATGGTTATAGATGCATCATAAGCTTCTGGTGGATGAATAAACTTTATGGTTTTGTTGGGTTCGAAGCATCATTTTTGAAATTATACATGACTTAATCGTCATGAAAAAATAATTCCATCATATATTGACATAGAAAGCTCCATATCCCGTAATGGATATTTTTAATTTTAAACATTTCAATAATTTAAATCATATCTTGTGAAATATTACCTCATCATAGGAACCTTCCTCAAAATTTTAATTAATAACACATCACCCTTATTGCACCCAATGAATAAATCTTATCTATAAACCATATTGTCATGGTTTATGAAATACATTACAACGCACGAGTAATGATGGACATTAATTAAAATCATAAAGGCTAAGTACCAATACACTCATCGATGAATAACAATATGAAATGACACAAAATAATAACCAATTCCTATAGAAGGGTATATTCTCATAATCACAATTTTGAATCCCTCATTGTACATTAGTCAATAGGTTAGAGGGTTGAAAAATTTGGAATCAAATGGAAAAATAAAATGCATTCATATAAGATTCCTATCAATAATCAAAATAAATGTTAAAATAAAATTTTGCAGGAGGAGTGGTGAATGAAAATTTATTTTCCATTTCAATAGTGCCTCTAATGAGGATCATCACCACATGATCTATATTAATGTCTTTCTAAAAAATTATTGAAATTTTTTTCCATCATAAATAAGATAAATTTTTTGTAGTAGACATAACTAGAAACATGTCTATTTGAAATCATCTTGAGCAGGGGATACATGGATAGTATTACAAAACATTAATCGATGAATTAAAATCACTGATTTGAGATTAAATATTCTTACATATTTAACTTCCCAACATTTAAGGATTTTAAAAATCAAAATATATTCTTTTTTGTAGTTGAATAATTTCAGTTATAGGACTAAATCATTATTTTATGTAGAACATCTCATTATATTCATGTCAACGATGGATCAAATTATTTTCAATAATCTCCCTAATGTATATTGGATGATTGTTAATAATAATAACATCCTACTTAAGTTTCCCAAAAAAGTGATACATATGATTAATATTTTGAAAAATGTCACTATAATATTAAAATCATCATTTAACCCAATGGAATTTTATTGGGTTTTTAAATATATAAAATATTTATTTTCATGTATGTAGTGGAATTAAAAGTGCATTAAATGTTCCCACCATTTGTGTTGTATGGTAAAATGGTTTTTATATAGCTTAAAATCTTTCTTATAGTGAATTAGAGTTAAAATATAAATTAATACCATAGCATGAAATATAACCTTTTGAATATATGTGAATATAAATTTGATAATTATATTTTACAACACAAATGAAGATATGTTTTGATGAAGGTGATGTGTGTTGATTTTTAACAAAACTCCCATCACTTATCTCATAGAATCTTGATTGGAAAAAATAATTCATATATGTATAAATACAATTTTTGACCCCTATCAACAAAACATGACATTTCTTTTAAATCTTAAAAGATGGTTACCTTGAACCTTATATCATTAATGTTGATGATTTCTTATTATAATGTCTTCATGTTTTCAAATGATATTATTGGAAACCTACTTAATAATGATCCACAACATTCTTTTATTGACAATATATTTCTTATCATTCATATAAGAATGCATTTCTAACTGAACATGATATTTTCAATTTGTGTAGAAAATTTCATATATTGTATGTTCACTAAAATCAAAATATTAAAAAGATTTTTTTTTCTACCTAGAATGGTTATAAAATTTGATCAATTTCAATAATTTTATCCATCGGATAAGTTGGGTTACATTGAACAAAGATAAGGAAAAAACCCTCTAATAATTTTGTGGTAAGGAACAATTTTGGGGAGTTATATATGTTTGATTCCTTTAATAATTATTTTTTGGATTGTGATATTCTGATTACTCGTCTCTTTGATGCTGCAACTCCCACATTTTTTTCAAAAATAATGATGATAACATCATTTTCTCATCTAGGATGTATTTATATGAAAATAAATTTCATGATTCAATGAATTTTTATATAATGTATAATGGTGGGTAATTAGTTAAATGGTTTCACTAAAAATAATACATATGACACGAATTTATATAAAAAAATTGAATGTTCCTCACAAAGGGGGTATTTGGGATATATGGATATATTCATGTTGAAATTACATTTATTTATGTGGGATTCATTGATATTTCATCCCTTTGATAAAAAAGGTTCTTCTAGATATTCGAGTGAGGTATGAATTTAGAGAAGCGTATATTTATTTTTGAGAAACTATTATAAAAATGGATACCTCATATTCTGTAAGAATGAGAAATGACTTTTAAAAACATAAAACATAACATTCGATTAGTACATCCAAGAGTAAGAAATTCCCTAATGATTTGTTGTTATTTTTATATGGGATGGAGCACTACAAAAAAAAATTAATGACATGATTTTCATTTATAATAATTTCTAAATAATAAAATGTTATTCATATGAAGACGAAATATATTTTCATAGCATGGTAGTGGGATTCATTCAAAACTATCATCATGTTATTAATATTTTGAAATATTGACCTTATAAAAACATTTCTAAATTTAAAACATTTCATTATATAATTAAATGAATTAAAAATCATGGGTTATCTATAAATATTATAATATTTATTTTAAAAATAAAATTCACGAACAATAAATATTGATGCACATCCTGAGGTGAATGTTTTTTATTTGATCATGAATAGTGCTATATTCGGTAGGTGATTATTGGATTTACATTAGCATATGAGATATTATATTTTGACTCCATAGTATCATTAAAAAAATGAATTTATGAATGTGGGTGCGATCATATATTTTGGGTTATCAATTACTATAAGGATGTCCTATGTTTTGTGTTTGCAGAACATTGAGTAAAACTGGACAAACTATGCATCATATTGATATGAAATAGATTCTAACAACATCATGAATGACTAAAGGAAATTTGTGAAATAGAATATTCAAAATATGATATTTTTTTATATGTTATTAGTGAGTGAAAAAAATTTCACTAAAATTTCACTTATAATCTGAAATCATAGACAATATATTTCGAACACATATCCACTATGAAATTTTATTTTCTGAATGATAATATGATAAATATTTATAGGTATATTTATATTTATTCATTTATGTACTCAAGGTTATTTGATAAAATAATTCATTAAAAATAAGAAAATCATTACCAACTGTTTGGAATAACATTATTATAGACCTACACCAAGTGTCTTCCAAACCATGTATATATGTATTTTCTATTTTGGAGCCTTTATTAATTTTTTTAGAAAAATCATTAGTATATGTTCGGTAAATGTAAGATATACTGACTATTTTATAAAAACCTTTGACATAGACCTCATATATACAATGTTTTTTGCAAAAACTATTTTTTTAATATGATTTAATTGAATACATTCCAATGAATTTATTAAAACAATGGTATTTCTACGACGTATACAATCCAATTTTTAAAAACGAATGGTATAGGGTATAATGATTGTTTTAATACCAATGTTTTTTGTCAAACGTTTTGTATACGGTCATCTTATGGTAAAAATAACAATGGTTTCTCAAAATCCATTTGTATATGTCCAATTTCATGATGTATTGGAAATTGATTTAACGCTCATAACTAATAATCCAATAGAATAGAAGCCACACAATGATTCATTAATACCATTAATAATAAAAATATATCCTGATTATGTGATGACATTTTTCTATCCACTGTCAAGGTAGAATATCAATGTAGTGAATATTGAATAGAATTGCGCCAGTGGTGGATAGAAAAAAGAAATCAAAGAAATCAATCATGTTTTGATAATGAAACCTAGATGGTCATGTACCACAAGAACCATTCCAATAGAAGCACTTTTTATAATTTATGTGACCACATTATTCTAAAAAATATATGATGGTGGTGGGACCCACTTATAGAATTGAGAATACGAGAATGGGTTACTAAGATGAATCTAATTACACATCAAAATCTCAATATAATATATAGAATGCTTCATCTAAAAAGAGTCATGTTATGTATTGATGGTAAGAACTAGGTCATATCATATATCTCATATAAACCACACCACTGTATAGATGGAGAATAATATATCATTGGTGTTGAAAGAAGTTGAATTTGATAATAGGGACACAAACCCATTCACCCTCTATACAAACTTATCTGAATTTGGGTTTTATGCCTCTCAGATGATCTTGGACCCTTGATTGTAGATAATAGAATGTATAGGTGTTTCTGCTACAATAATTATGATGAGTATCAATTTATCCTCTAAAATAGGTCAGACCAATAGGAGATACTATAAATTATGTATTCACATACAATATTTCAATATGAAGGTTCATACATTTGGAACGACCTCTAGGGGGAATAGATAGTTATAGAAATCTTCATTGTCTGTTATATGAATTCTGTGGACCAACATAGACTTATAATTCACCAAATAGAATCCCAAATATTCATTATTCCAACATTGTTTTGATATAATCTATCATTTATTCATTGAATACTCAAAATAACCCTCTAATCCATTTGGGTGAACCATATATCAAATTCATCATAACACCGTCTTTTATTAGCATCACTAAAACATGAGTTAATAGTGGTATTATCCCAATCTGAATGTACGAGTGATGTGGCCATCATCATAGATTTAAAAATAATTAATGGGACCATCCTGATCTAGAATTTGGATCTGTCTCTAGTCCTTTAAATAAGTCCCTTTTTAAGAAGATCCCCCAATCCCCTTAAGCATCTCCAAAAAAAAGTGAGGGCGGGGGGTAAAGGCTTCCTCACTAACGCCCATATAGGGGTAAATTTTGGATTAAATGATTTGAGTGCATAGGGAACCAGGTCTACAAATTAGTTTCCAAACATTAGTTTCTAAAAGATCAATCTTGATCATGGACATGTATTGATATCCCATTCCACCAAAGGGTTTAGCATTGTCTAGATTACAACCACTTGGGCCTCTCCGACAAATCACTAATAGAAAGGCCATGACCATGCCATACACATCAATTTTTTCACTGAACATCTTGACAGATTGTCTTAGATGACCATTTGACCACCACACTCACATTCTACTATGTGTACGCCGATCCAAATATCTGGTAAACAAATCCTTCCACCATATCATCTCCCCGAGCATTACAAACACATAAACCTTTCTTCCAAATCTGTATATTTACTCTAAAATGAAAACACCACTACCGCGTGCGGCCTTCATCGGTGATAAAGCACCTTCATAGTCGCTCATGGGTCCACCATCAAACTACTCCCAAAAAAATAACTATAAATTATTTTTCCATCCTACATCCACAATACCACCATCCCATGCATTAATCGCCTCACCTAAAACCTACCGTTGAAGACCCATAGTGATCCCTTCACCGACACCACCATCCACTTATGGTCATCTCTCAATGGTGCACACTATCGAGACTTCAATGCATGACTCTCAAAGACCTCATATGTCATTACCTATCATCGTGAAGAACATAAAATTATTTTTCATTTGTTTAATTGTACACCTAAATCAAGTTTATCATGGAGTAGGTTGGGGATTTATTTCAAGGAAAAATGATGCTGGCAGGAGATGATCTTATTAGAATCAGTTTTATGTTTTTCAAACATATTAAAATTTTTTAAAAATAATAAATAAGAAATATTATATTCAAACCAAATAAATTACAAAAATGTTGAAAATATTTATGTTTATTATGTAAATATGTAATAATTGTATATAATGAATAAATTTGAAATATATTGAAACATATTAAATACCAAAAATAAAAATTATTAATTAATGAAATAATATTAATAAATGAATTAATTAAATGAAAAAAATTAAAAAATTATAAAAATTGTTATTTGTAAAGATATTTATAAAGTTTGAAAACATATAAAATTGAATAAAATTATATAAATAAATTTTATAGTTGTAATTTTTGAAGTATGCAGTATTTTAATTGTATATAATAAATATCATATGATATCTACCGATATAATTTTTTATAATTGTTAAAATTCTATTATTTATTTAAATATATAAATATTTAAACATTTATAAATAAATATAAAAATTTAATTTATTACAGAAATATTAAATTATTAAGTACTTAAAATTAATAATTTATTGAAAAAACTAAAAAGGGAGATAGTTTAAAAACCATAAAATAATATAAAATCAATAAATAAACATACATATACACACATACATACACATAGACATACATGTACACATACATAAACAATACAAACACACACATATTTGAAAACACATTCACATGTGAATCTAAACATACACATACATGGACGTACACATACACATACATACAGATACATACCCATTCATGTGCATTCATATATATCTATACATATGAATACATACATACACGTACAACATAAACAAATACATATACACAGACACATACTAATACACATTCACATGTACATACACATACAAATGTATATGCATACACATACACATTAACTTCCACATACAAACACATTCATACTATTACATACATGTGAATGCACATGCACACACATATATACATATGACTGCATAAACACAGAAAGCATTTACATAAACATATACAGATACGCAGGCACAAACACATGTACATAAACAAAAATTCAAATATACATAGATAGGTGCATTCCCAAATACTTAAAACTAAACATATTTACTTACACATATATACATACACGGACTCAAATTTATATAATGATAAATAAAAACACATTAGCATTCACATACAAAAAAAATACTCTTTCATATAAACACACAGATACATTTTTTCACAAACATATAATTATAATATAAATTTTTAAATACATACACAAACACATGCACATAAAAACACAGACACACACACATATAAATATATATATGTGTGTGTGTGTGTGTATTTCTGCATTTATACATACACATTCACTTAAATTTACACATATTCATAACATACACATATAATTACATACACACAAATGCACTTATTAAAAACACACATACAATCGATAAAGGTAGATAAAAACACACACAGAAACACAAAACAATGCAACAGATGCATACACCAACAACACATACATAAACACACACATATAGAAACACATATAGAAATAAATATACATATATTATTAAATGTTTTATAAACTATTTATATGTATATTTTATTTTCTTATTTTTACTTTCTGCAATATAAATATTTTTTAAAAATATATATGAATGTATACATATATATATTTGTTAACATATTCTATGTGTCATTTAACTACCATAAACCAAATCAACTCGTAATTGAAGGACAATAAAAGTGTTGTAATGATAATAGAGGAAGTAAACCCTTTTATTAGTTCATTTTCATGAGAAGAAATAAATATTGCACCATATGTAATAGTTTAACATGAAAATAAAAAATATTGAATTGCTAAAGGGTGAAATTTAAAATTAAATAATAATTACTAATTAGTATTAATTTTATAATATAATGAAATATACCTTGATAGATAAATATTCTATATTATAATACATTAATTTTTATAATTCGTATGGGAAAAACGTCATTAATTTAGACAGATGGTTGTTAATGATAGATAACTCTACATTTGAAATCAGATGTCCAATAGTGTGTGTTGTGAGGGATGTGAAGGTTTCAAGTGCAGCGTAATCATGGTTGGGGCGACACCCAACTTTTTCTACCACGATCAGTGATTATTCATTGATCAATACGACGATGAATGCCATTCCCCACGGAATAGAATAAATTATTTAGTTAAAGAAGGAGGAGGCCTGGAACCTTTTCAAAAGATCTTTCACATCGCGTTTATAATTAATTTATTTAATTTCATAAATAAAATAATACATGGATATACAATATTTTCATTATTGAGGATGTTGATGATTCAGAATGAACCTTCTGGATAATCATGTTTCCATTGTGAGGATCCAAACAAGAATTCCTCTAGTAGTGATCAACAAGTGAACTGACAACCTCCGATCGGCACCACCCATTCTCCAAGTGCTAAAATGGAAAAGTGAATTTCTTGTGTTGTTCGTTCTTGATAACATTTTCTTCGGCCATGAATAAGATATCAAATTCTTTGGAGGGGTAGGAAGAGTATATGAGAGAGAAATTTTTTGTGTCATCAATTTTCAATTCACTAAGCGTGTGGTGTTTTATCTATAGCACAATAGATGTACCTATATATTTATATACATGGGACATCAGTATCAATATTTATTTTCATAAAAAAATCTAAATACTTTCATGAACATAGGAAAAACCAATGATTCTAATAATAACAGCACATAATTATTTATTGTGTGCCAACTTGCACAAAACAGATTTAGGAATAAAATTCCATGTAAAAAAATAATAGAAGAATCATTATTATTTGATCATGTGAAAACATGTTAAATAATTAATTATCATATGGAAAATATTTATTATACTAACGAAATCGCCCTGGTCTACTCAAAATTCACATCCATTTATTGAACACCTGAATAAATTAATAAGTACTTTATTCTCATAAATAAATATTATACCTAGAAACTAATAAATAATTTTTTATTAAATGATTAATTAAATAAATAAATATTTTTAATTTAATTTATGTCATCATCGGAACATGAATAAAATTCTTCCATGGTCTTGAGAATAAAATAAATATTATTAATTAAACTTAAATAGAATTTAACCGAGACATCCAAAAACACTTAGTGTGTGAGACCCTATGATTCTTTCTTGTTGGTACTAGGTTTGCTTGCCTAAAGTCCAAGAGTACTGTCTAGTAACTGGTCAAGGAACCCAATATAAGGAACGTAAATTCTCAATAATGAAATCCAAAAATGAATTATCACTGTGAAATATAATTATTTTCTCTAAATATTTCATCAAGAAGGTTTCATGATAGTTTTATCATCATTTATGCTTGATACATAAGACTTTGACTACTATAAATGAACTCATCATTACACCATGAACATGAAATTTTGCACAATGGTTCTATTTCAATCAACGGGACAAGATATAAAATACCATAAATATTAGTGAAAAATGTTTCCATGACTTATCCATTAATAACATGCCACACATGACACATCCAATGTACCCTACATCCCACCAACTATCTGAGTGACGGTTTTCATCAGTATATCAATGTGGGTGTGTTGCAACACTTATTAATGATAATATTGAATTCTAATGATCATTAAACACATTGAAAGATAAAATATAAGATGACACCAATACATGTGGAATTCTATTTAGGGGGCCTCTTCTCATAATCTCATGTCATGGAGAATTACAAGTTTGAACTTCATGGGAGGATGTCTCATAGGCCTACGAGTACTCACACCTAATGATCAGCTTGCTATGTGTCCCTTCGTAGTATGTCATACAACGATAGAACTATATTTAAGAATATTTTTAGAGCATTTAAATGTTCTCATCATAACGGGGAACATACATGATATTATCAATGAAATAAATACTCTAGGACATTATTAAATCATAGTAATGTAGAAGAATGAACAATATGTAATAAGATGTATAATATTTAAATAAATTAATTTTACAAGTAGACAATGTAAAAATATTTTGTTATAGGAAAGAAACTCTTACAAACTCCCACATGGACAAGAGCCAACTGGCTAGGATTTTCAACCCACTAGAACTCACATGGAGATCATGTTTCTGGTGAGTCAAGGGTTTAGTCTTGTTGTATAACGTGTTGTCATCTGTGGAAATACTACTCACTAAAAATTCACTTCTCTGAGAAAAATAACTCATGTGATGATTCTTAGGATGAAAATGATTCATTTACTGATTTGATCATGTCTCCTTTGTGAGAGCCACTACTGCAATATTAACATAGTACAATGTGATGGGATGTTTACTACAAGGTATCACATCTAGATCCTCGATGTATAGGTGCTGACTTTTCATTACATTTCCAGTTTCTTTTTCTATGCCCACTTGCAACCGATTGGCATTAAATCGACTGGAGGAACTACCAAAATCCAATCATGGATTTGTTACATGGATTCCATTTTAGAATTCATGGCTTCCTACCACATTCCAACATATGTTCCACTTATAGCTTCCTTTTAAGTTAGAGGATCATTATTATCAACTAATAATGTGATACCATCCTCAGTAACAAGAAAACTGTACCATTCTAGTTATCTATCCTCTCTTGTACTCATACACAGATCCTATGTCTATGGAATATTTCATTCTTCCATGAGGCTTTGAGGAATCTGTAACTTTTCCAACTCTTGTGAATCTTGAGCCTCAATATCCCCGAGTTCTATCTCACTCCCACCATCCTATAGGATATGTTATCTCTCACATGGAATATGGAATGTCTGGAAACTATATCATTTTTCTCAGTGGGTTTGTATTAGTAATATTCCCTAGTTTCCTTACCGTATCCAATAAATTTACACATTGTCACTCTAGGTGTAAGATGGTTACATGAAGTGGCCATATCAAATGCATCAAATCCCCCACACTAGTGAAATGAATAATATCCCATTCTTTCCACTTTAGAACTTGTATGGAATACCATTTATCAATTTATTTGGTACTTGGTTTAGTAAGTGCATCGTTGCTTTTAACGCATATCCCCACATGGAAAATGGAAGACTCACATAACAAATTGTTTATCTCACCTTGTCCAACAGGGTGGGGTTCCTCCATTCCCTCACACTGTTACACTAGGGAATGTATGGAGGAGTGTGAGGGGATATGATTCAAAACTCCCATAAGTATTCAATGATGAATTGAATAATATATTCTTCACCTCATTCTGAATGGAGTTTCTTAGTCTCCATACCAAGATGGATTTCAAAATAATTCTTGTATTATTCGAACAGATCAAAATAATTAGAATTGTACATCATTTAGTATAAATATATATAACTTGTAAAATAATTAGTAAAATTTATGAAGTACGAGTACCCAACACTTGCTTCAACTATCAATGGTCGACATACATTGGTATGAACCAAATCACGAAGTTCTTTATCCCTTTCACCATTCCCATTAAATAGATCATTGGTAATTTTCTTTGTAAACTTGCATGACATGTACCAAGTGGTTTTAGTTCAAAAGAATCTTAATATACATCTGGAAGTAACTCTTCCGAGGGTTTCTCATTTACATGACCATGGTGGTCATTCTATAATTTTGTGTGGTATGAGTCATGCAATGTATCTTTATTATCGATTTCCATTAAATGTTTTTTCTAATACAACACGTAAATGAAATAAAATCCATATGTCTATAATATGGTTAACAAATTTCGGTTTTTAGTAATAAACGGTAAATAATAACAAAAATTTATCAACAAGATCACCCTATTTGGAAATGTGAGGTGGTAGTTCCCAACAACAACTACTGGACGTTTGGCTCCATTGAATACTCGTAGATCTACCTCCCCTCATTCAATCATCCTGAATCAACTTTTTCCCTGTATTTGGATACATATGTAAGCACCACAAGTTTTATCTAATTCACAATTTGAAGAAATATATAGATTTCAATCGTTAATAAACGCACATGAAGCTTCTCCTTGCTTCTTAGACTTGGTGCGGCTCTTCTTCTAGTTGCCCTTATTGCCACATGAAAACAAACATCCTCATGTTTCCTTTCTACCCTTTGAAATTAATTTTTTGGGTGTTTGTGAAGAATCCTTGGTCTTAAAGATCTTCACCATCAATTTCGTCTTATTAACCATTATGAAAGAAGGATGTCAGCGCTTCATGTCTCTATCCACATGGAAAATGATGATTAGAAGATCAGATATAGGAATATCAATATTGTTCTTTTTAAAATTGAAAACATTTTTATAGATTCTCTAAGGTATTTATGCGAGAATGATAAAGATACACAATTCATCAGGGAGTTTAAGAACCTAAACCTCCAATAACTCAATGTATCCATTGATCTTGATTACATGATGCACATCTAGGGAACCATATACAAACATAATCCATAAGATTTCCTTAGATATCTCAAACCATTAATGTCATTCTCACTAATTGTAATGACCTTGGAGGTTCTCGAGCAAGCTATAAGAATCCATGTTTTCCTTAGACATCATGATATCACTAGACATTGATTATAAAAAAGAAAAATTAAACATAGTTATAATTGTTCAAATGATTCATATAGACCAGGATATACTCATCAGTCTCCACATTTGAAGCTGGATCCGGAAATGCTAACTCAAGCACATAAGACATTGGTTCATGGAATTGTATAAACAGAAGGCTTCTAAACCATACATGGAAGCTGATGCTGGTGAGTATGTTGTCTTTATTGAGAATTTATTGTTGGGATAGTGTGGATGATGAGCATGTAATGATTATCATATAGTTAAAATATCACATAATTAGTACTTTATTGATTACATTTTATGAGAAATAATAAATTTTTATTATGTCTTCAAATATTGTTTCAACTCTCAATGGCCCTCACCATTAAACTCAGAATGTCAAGTTTCCATGAAATTCTAATGTCAAGGATCCATATTCCAATTATCATAACCCGAACAGGCGTTTTTAAATAAATTATAAGGTATTTAGGTTGTAAGGACATTTCCAACTATGGTTGTGTAGTTCCTTGGTATGTTGAGTGGACTCTGCAATCTAGAAATCCTGACTTTGGATTTCCTCAACCCTTGCCTCCAATATTACACCATTTCTAGATAGGACTACTACTCTTGATGTAATATGGTTTATTAAACCTAAATCCTTTCATAAGGGATTCCATTATAAGCGTATGTGTCCCATTAAGGGTTGTCCAAACACATAGTTTTATTGATTTATGCCCTTAATCATGTTGCGTAAGGATTGATTTGACATAGAATTTTATTTGAAGGATTTTTTTCTCTTATGTGTGAATTTCTTATTATCATTATCACATGGTTGTTAATATTAAGTGGAACATACTTATATGATTTACCCGGTCTTGATAATATTTACACATATGTCTGGATTATTTTTGTTTTATCATGTAGGGTTCTTTAATTCAATAATTACGTGATCGTGACAACACATCCATAATGATAAACCATGAAATTGATAGGAAAAAAATAAAGATAATGATCATGATATTTTATAATGGTTATTTTATCTAGAGGATGATATATTTTCCCTGACATAGGGGAGAAACATCACTAACATTTTGGGTTCTTGTTTACATCTTTCCACTGGTCCACCTCTGTATCTCCTAGGATTGGTTTCATCTCATCTCTAGCTTGAACTACCTCCATTGACATTGGAGATACATCTATATCATATTCCTTTTTTTTACTCACAGGTAGTTTAGGGGTAAAAAGGGGGTTTTCATAAATGAAACCATGGGCACTCAATCCCTACATATAAATGACTACAAGGATCTCATGAAGAAAGATATAATTTAAACAAATAAATAAAATGAAACAATCCACATACAATGTACTTGGTACAACTCATGATCATTTGTACATGGTATGATATTTACACATAAATAAAACTAGAATTCAATTTTTTATCCGGTCTTGTTTATGATAAATAACGCTCAAATAAAATAATTATCATATCTAACAAATCAATCATTTTATCTTAAAACCTTTTCTGAATTTTATTGAGATTCTCATCCATCATAATTTTATACATATATATTAATTTAATATTTTATTTGTATGTAACCTCTACATTGGGGGAATCCCATTGAATTCCAATTCTTAACTATCCAATGTGCATAAAAGAGCATTACACAAATTTTAAATTAAATACATATTTAAAACACCTATCACATGTTGTGCCTCTTCTTCACACCTCAACGATGGTACCCATCCCATGTGGTTGTATTACATAATAATAAATTATAATAAATTTCCTTAATTTGGATGAGTACTTGACGTGTAGTTCCATCTACACAGCTTGTACTATTTTTCACTATCTATCTGAAGTACACGCCCGAAGAAATTGTGTGTGCGTGTAATTCGGAAATCGTCAGAGTTCACGATGTGTCTAGTAAGACAGAATCTGTGTCGTTCCTTGTACATGTTCTCCTACTATGCCTGTTTTGTATGGGGTACATAGTCAAGACCTATCACAAAGGGACTAAACGTCTTGTCTAGCGGGCCACATGGCGTGTAATCTAGAAACAATGTGCCACATGTTCCTGTTCAACACATGTAGTCATTATGAACTAGATAAACTCCAACAACATGTCTTGGTTTGGTTGACCATACTCATTTCATTGAACTATGGCTACACGGTGTGAACTTCCAAATACACATCGTGTGTTCTGGTGTTGTATGGCCATGAACCCTTGCATCTCCGGATGAGATTCTCTATTTCATTTTAATAAAAAAATAAATGAAAATATTATATATGTATGGTTAACACAAAATGAAATAGGAAGAACATATCTCAAGATTTATATTTATATAATGATTAACATTAATTTAAACAACTAATTTATTAAATGAATAAATCATCAACATAATATTTAAATAATTATAAAATATTATGTATCCCCTCTAATACCATGTGATGGTTTCGGGCACAGTGGAAGAGCAGTTGGGATGCCTCCCTAAATTTATTTTTTATTGTGATCAACGATTATTCTGGGATCAATACGATGATGAATGTAAGTGTCCATGGAATATAATCATTGATTTTGATAAAGAATAAACTGGACCGAAACCATTATAGAATGTCTTCCACATCATGTTTATAATAAATTTAATTCAGAATGAATATAATACATGGATCTTCGGTATATTCTTTATTGATGATGGTGATCATTAAGAGTGAAACTTATGGATTATCTCATTGGGCTTTAGTGTATCCAAACTAGAATCCATCTAGAGGTGATCCAAACATGTCCTAATGGCCTATGATCGACACCACTCATTCTACGGTTGCTAACACGGCGAAATGAATAACTAGTGTTAGTTTTTCTTGATCACTTGTTCTTCATCCTTGAATAAATTATCTCATTCTTGAGAGGGGAGGGAAGAGGCATCAATATAGAAATTGTTTAGCTCAATAGTTCTCAATTCAGTGCGAATGTAGTGGGTTCTCAATGCAACAATAGAAAGGCTTGTCTATTTATCTGCATGGAACTTCAATTACAAAATTTATTTATATAAAAACAATTAAATACATTCGTGTACATAGAGAAAATCCATGATCATAATAATAATACCACAATATTATCTATGGTTCTTTATCATGCGGAAAAAGGATTTATGAATAAAATTACACGTAAAAAAATAATAGCCACATCAATTTAATTTTATCTTGTGCCATCTTGTTACACAATTATTTACCATCTTTAAAATAATTATTTTACTACCGGACCATCCTTGGTTAACTCAAACTCTATTTCCTTTTATTGAAAACCAAAAAAAATAAATATATATATTATTCAATTAAATAAATATTTTATTTTCAAAATAATGAATAACTATTTATTAAATGTTCAATAAAATAAATAAATATATTTTATTTATTTCATGTGATCATCTTTACTTGAAAAAAATTATTCCACGGACAGAAGAATAATATTTATTTTATTTATTAAATTCTAATAAAATTTAACTAAGACCTCCAAAAACTCTTGTTTATGACCCTCTAGGATTCCATCTCATTGGCATTATGTAGGCTTGATTAAATTCCAATAGTACTGTCAACTAGAAGCAGTTAATAATGATTGCACAATAGATGATATATCACTTTATGAGCATTTGAAGCAGACAATCTGTCATAGTACAATGTTCATAAAATCTAAACCATGTGCAAGCATTCTCTATTCAGTCATTGGGAATAATAATGTTTGTATCTTGCTAAAAAATATAGATGAACACTTCATGTCTTTAGATAAAGCATTGGAAATCACAATAATCATGATGTTCTCATATATGAGACTAACTACCATGAAATGTGTGCACGAGCGCATCATGCATGTGAGGGATATTGTGGTACAACTTAAGATTCATTAGGTTGATATATCCTTGTCATTTCTAGTGCATTATATTCTCAAAATTATTCCACATAAATATGGGATATTTAAAATATCTTATAACACACATACATATAAATGGTCAATTAATGTATTAATGACTATGTGTGTTCAAGAGGAGTAAAATCTTTTTGTGGAAATGGGAGAAACCTAAATGCTGAGAATGCACTAGAAACATATGGGTCATAAATTTCATTCCAATAAAAAGGGGAAACAGAAATTGATTCCTCAACAAAATATTAAAAATAAATTGATTTGTTTTTTTTAAATTAAAAGGACACAAAAATAAATGTTGTCCTAAATTTCAGAAATGGCCTGAAAAAATAGGTATATCAATATCATTGGATTGTTTTAAAATAAATATGGTTGATATAATTTTGAACACATAGTTGATTGATTCTAGTTTTATAATCCTATTTTGAATACCTTGAAGAGTATTTAAAACCTAAGGAAACCAGTAGATAGTGAGTTTGGCGGGTATTTAGGAGCCATGATGCATCATATTTCATTGACATTATGATTCATAGGGATAGGTTGAGAGGCATTATAGGATTGTCTTAGGAACCAATATTGATAAAGTCTTAGAGTGATTTTGTATGAAATAATGTGGACCTTGTACACCACCCATTTTTAAGGTTGATACATTCAGAATTAACCAATCAATTAAAATAATTTTGAATGGGAACAAATGAAATCCATCATTTTTGCTCCCCATGCTGGTAGTTTAATGTGGGTTCAGGTCATCACAAGGCCTGTAATTTCTTTTGTAGTGGAAGTGTTGGTGCGATATCAGAGTTTTCTGAGTATAGACCATTGGAATGTCGTGAAGACTGTATTGAGATAACTCAAAGGCACTAAAGAAAAAATAATTATTTATAAACACACTAAAAATTTGGTTATCACCGGATACTCAAATGAAAACATTTATATTTTTCTTGATTCACAAAAAACATCTTTAGGACATGTATTTATGATGGATGGAGGAGATGTGTCATGGAGAAGTGTCCAATAGATTCAAATATAAAATTATACTATGGAAGATTAGTTTGATTCTTGTTTTGAGGCCACTTCCAATGGTGTATTGATAAAAAGATTCTTTTTGGGCACTAAAGTCATGGATTATTCCCATGAAATCATATACACATACGCAGGCACAAACACATGTACATAAACAAAAAGCCAAATATACAGAGATACATGCATTTTCACAAACTTAAAAACACACATATTTACTTACACATATATAATTACACAGACTCAAATTTATAGAATGATATATCAAAACACATTAGCATGCACATATGAAAAAATACACATGCATATACACAGACACATACATATTTGAACATATATATAATTATAATATAAATTTTTAAATACATACACAAACACATGTACATAAACACACACACAGACACACACATATATATATATGTGTGTGTGTGTGTGTATTTCTGCATTTATACATACACAGTCACTTAAATTGACCCATATTTATAACATACACATACAATTACATACACAAATATGAACATATTAGAAACATGTATACAATCTATAAAGGTGGATAAACACACACATAGAAACACAAAAAAATGAAACAAATGCATACACAAACAACACATACATAAACACACACATACATAAACACATATACAAATGCATATACATATATTATTAAATGTTATATAAACTAATTATATGTATATTTAATTTTCTTATATGTACTTACTTCAATATAAATATTATTTAAAAATACATAGGAATATATACATATATATATTTGTTTACATATTCAATGTGTCATTTAACTACCATAAACATTATCTACTCATAATTGAAGGACAATAAAAGTGATGAAACAATAATAGAGTAAGGAAACCATTTTATTAGTTCATTTTAATGAGGAGTAATGAATATTGAACCATATGTAATAGTGTAACATGAATATAAATAATATGGAATTGCTAATGGGTGAAATTTAAAATTAAATGATAATTACTAATTAGTATTAATTTTATAATACAATGAAATATACCTTGATTGTTAGATATTCCGTATTATAATACATTAATTTTTTTAAATTCGTATGGGAAAAAATTCATTAATTTAGACAGATGGTTTTTAATGATAGATAATTCTACAATTTAAATTAGATGTCCAATAGTGTGTGTTGTGAGGGATGTGAAGGTTTCCTGTGCAACAGAAGCACAGTTGGACGACACCCAACATTTTTCTATCATGATCAGTGATTATTCATTGATCAATACAAAGATTAATGCTAGTCCACATGGAATAGAATAAATTATTTAGTTTAAGAAGGAGGAGGCCTGAAACCTTTAGAAAAGATTTTTCACATCGGGTTTATAATTAATTTATTTAATTTCATAAATAAAATAATACATGGATATACAATATTTTATATATTGAGGACGTTGATGATTCCGAATGAAACTTCTGGATTACATGTTTCCCTTGTGAGGATCCTAACATGAATGCCTCTAGTGGTGATCAACAAGTGAACTGATAACCTCTGATCGACACCACCCATTCTCCGAGTGCAAAAATGGATAAGATAATGTCTTGTGTTGGTCGTTCTTGATCATTTTTTCTTTGGTCGTGAATAACATCTCTAATTCTTTAGAGGGGCGGGAAGAGGATATGAGAGTGAAATTTTTTGTCTCAAAAATTTTCAATTCCCCAAGCGCGTGGTGTGTTTTCTATAGAACAATAGATGTACCTATATATTTATATGCTTGGGACATTAGTATCAATATTTATTTTCATAACACAATTTAAATACAATCACGAACATAGACAAAAACAATGCTTCTAATAATAATAACGGATTATTATTTATGGTGTTCCAACTTGCACAAAACATATTTATGAATAAAATTCCTTGTAATCAAATAATAGAAGCATCATTATTATTTTATCATGTGAAAACATGTTAAATAATTATTAACCATATAGAATATATTTATTAAACTAATGAACTCGCCCTGGTCTGCTCAAAATTAACTTCAATTAATTGAACACTTGAATAAATAAATAAGTAATTTATTCTCATAAATAAATATTTTACCTATAAACTAGTAAATAAATTTTTATTAAATGATTAATAAAATAAATAAATATTTTTAATTTAATTTATATGATAATAAAAACTTGAACAAAATTATTCCACGATCTTGAGAATAAAATAAATATTATTAATAAAACTCAAATTGAATTAAAATGAGACAACCAAAAACACTTAGTGTGTGAGACCCTATTATTTTTTCTTGTTGGAACTGTGTTTTCTTGCCAAAATTACAAGAGTACTATCTAGAAACAGGTCAAGGCACCCAATATAAGGAACGTAAATTCTCAATAATGAAATCCAAAAATGAATGCTCACTGTGTAATAAATTCCTTTCTCCAAATATTTCATCAAGCGGGTTTCATGATAGTGTCATCATCATTTATGCTTGATACATCACACATTGACTACCAGAAATGAACTCATCATTACACCATGAACATGAAATTTTTAATGACGGTTATATTTCAATCAAAGGGACGAGATATAAAATACCATAAATAGTTGTGAAAAATGTTTCTTTGACTTATTGATTAATAAATGCCACTCATGACACATCCAATGTACCCTACATCCCACCAACTATCTGAGTGATGGTTTTGATCAGTAAATCAATGTGGGTGTGTCGCAACACTTATTAATGATAATATTTAATTCTAATTATCAGTAAACACTCTATCAAATAAAATATAAGATGACAC
Source organism: Viscum album (assembly GCA_963277665.1). Lineage (NCBI taxonomy): Eukaryota > Viridiplantae > Streptophyta > Magnoliopsida > Santalales > Viscaceae > Viscum > Viscum album. The sequence goes on along the minus strand of OY728121.1, from coordinate 5,422,573 downwards.
CAGTACATGTGTAATTCCATTTAGAGGGTCTCTTCTCGTAATATCATGTTATGGAGAATTAAAAGTTTGAACTTCATGATAGGATGTCTCATCGGCCTATGAGTACTCACACCTAATGATCATCTTGCTATGTGTCCCTTCATAGTATGTCATCCATCCTTAGAACTATATTAAATAATATTTTTAGAGCATTTCAATGTCCTCATCATAGCGGGGAACTTCCATGATCTTATCAAAGCAATAAATACTCTAGGACATAATTACATCATAGTGATGCAGAACAATGAACAATATGTAATAAGATGTCAAATATTTAAATAAATTAAATTTACATGTAGTCAATTTACAAATAGTCTGCTACAGGAAAGAAACTCTTACAAACTCCCACATGGACAAGAGCCAATTGTCCATGATTATCAACCCTATAGACCTCACATGGTGATCATGTTTTTGGTGAGTCAAGGGGTTAGTCATTATGTATACCACATTTTCATTCCTTGAAATACTACTCACTACAACTTCACCTCTCTGAGAAAAATACCTCAAATGATGATTCTTTGGAATAATATGCTTCGTTTGCTGATCTGATCATGTCTCTTTTGTGAGAGGCACTGCTACAATATTAACATAGTACAATGTTATGGGATCTTTACTACTAGGTATCACATCCATCTCCTCAACAATGATTTACATCCAAAGTGTTTTTTAAGATTCCTACGAAGCAGCGATATACTTGGACACTACTGTATAATCTGGGACCACATTATGTGTTGAACTCTTATAGCTCACTGCACCTCCATTCAATGTGAATATGTATCCTTTTTGCTACATCATGTCATCATGATCAGTCTAACAACTAGCATCTGCATATCCTCTGATGACTAGTTCCTCATCTACTCCATAAAACAGGAACATATCCTTAGTACACACAATATAATTTAGGATATTCTTGATTTCCATCCAATGACAGTCACCTGTAATAGCTTGATATCTACATTCTGAACTCAATGTGTAGGTGACATCTAGCCTAGTATATAGCATGGTATTCAGGATTGAACCAGTCACTGATGTGTATAGTGTTCTTTCCATTAACATTCTTTCCCCATGTGTCTGAGGAAACATTATCTTGGAAATATGAATTCCATGTGATGGGTGAATCAATTCCATCTTCTATTGTACCATAATGAATCTCTTAAGTATAATATAAATTTATATACATTGACATAGGCCCAAATAACTCTTGGATTTATCGTGATGGATCATGATCCCAAGAATATATGCTACCTCGCCCAATTCAATCATGATGAATCATTTATTCAGCCATTCCATAACATACTATAAGACTGGTATCTCGTTTCCAATAAGTAATATGTCATCAACAAATACTATTAGGAAAATAACTTCACTCCCACTAAACCATTTATAGACACACACCTTACATTAGTTATTGATAAATCAAAATTTCATTATGGTTTAATTCAAAATGAATGATCCTTGACCCGAATTCTCTCATTAATTCCTAAATGTATTTTAGCTTCTTGCATACCTTATAACGATCCTTGGGAGTCATAAACCCTTTAGTTTGTGTCATGTAGACTTCTTCTCGAAGGTTCCCATTATGGAAGGCTATTTTGAGATCCATTTTCCAAATCACATAGTCTAGGAAAGAGGTAATGTCCAATAGAATTACGATGTATTTATGTATTTCCACTAGGGAAATGGTTTCATCATATTCAATGCCATGACACTATTTGAACACTTTTTCACCCATTCGTTCATTATAGGTGCTGATTTTTTATTACATTTCCAGTTTCTTTTTCTATTCCCACTTGAAACCGATTGGAATTACATCAATTGGGGGAACTAACAAAATCCAAACAAGGATTTGTTACATGGATTCCATTTTAGAATTCATGGCTTCTTGCCACATGCCAACATATGTTCCACTTATAGCTTCCATGTCGGTTAGAGGATCATTATTATCAACTAATAATGTGTCACCATCCACGGTAACAAGAAAACTGTACCATTCTGGTTATCTATCCTCTCTTATACTAATACACAGATCTTGTAACTATGTAATATTTCTTTCTTCCATGAGGCGTTGAGGAATCTATAACTTTTCGAACTATTGTGTATATTGAGCCTCGATATCCTCAAAGTCTATCTCACTCACACTATCCTATAGGATATGTTCTCCCTCACATGGAATATGTAATGTCTGAAACTATATCATTTTTCTTGGTGGGTTTGTATAAGTAATATTCACATGTTTCCTTACTGTATCCTATAAATGTACACTTTGTGACTCAAGGTGTAAGATTATTACATGAAGTGGCCATATCAAATGCATCACTTCCCCCACACTGGTTAATTGAATAATATGGCATTCAATCCCCTTTGGAACACATATGGAATACAATTTATCAATTTAGTTGGTTCTTGGTTTAGTTAGTGAATCGTTGCTTTTAACGCATATCCCCACAAGGAAAATGGAAGTATCTCATAACAAATCGTTTATCTCACCATGTACAATAGGGTGGGGTTCCTCCATTCACTCACACCATTACACTGGGGCATGTATGGAGGAGTTTGTGGGGATATGATTCAAAACTCCCATAGGTATTCAATGATGTATTGAATAATATATTCTTCACCTCATTCTTAATGGAGTGTCTTAGTCTCCATAACAAGATGTATTTCAACATCATTCTTGTATTATTTGAACAGATCAAAATAATTAGAATTATACCACATCTAGTAGAAATATACATAACTACTAAAATAATTAGTAAAATTTATGAAGTATGATTAGCCTACACTTGCTTAAACTATCAATGGTCTACATACATTGGTATTAACCAAATAATGAAGTTCATTATCCCTTTCACCATTCCCCCTAAATAGAGCTTTGGAAATTTTACCTTGTAAACATGCATGACATGTACCATGTGGTTTTAGTTAAATAGAATCTTAATATACATCTGGATGTAACACTTCCAAGTGTTTCTCATTTACATTACCATGGTGGTGATGCTATAATTTTGTGTGGTATGATTCAAGAAATGTATCATTGTTATTTATTTCCATTAATTTTTTTTTCTAATCCAACACGTAAATTTAATCAAATCCATATGTCTCTAATCTGGTTAACGAAATGCAGTTTTTAGTAATAAACAGTATATAATAACAACAATTTAATATCAAGATCACCCAGTTGGAAACATGAGGTGGTAGTTCCCAACAACAACTACTGGATGTTTGGCTCCATTGACTACTCGTAGATCTACCTCCCCTCATTCAATCATCCTGAATCTACTTGTTTCTTGTATTTGGATACATATTTTAGCAACACATGTTTTATATAATTCACAATTTGAAGAAATATATATATTTCAATCATTAATCATCGCACATGAAGCTTCCCCTTTCTTCATAGTATGGGTGCATATCTTCTTCTAGTTTCCCTTATTGACACATGAAAACAAACATCCTCATGTTCCCTTTCCACCCTTTTAAATTCATTTTTTGGGAGTTCGTGAAGAATCTTTGGTCTTAAATCTCTTCCCCTTCAATTTCGTCTTATTCACCATAAAGACAGAAGGATGTTAGCGCTTCATATCTCTGTCCACATGGAAAATGATGATAAGAAGATCATATATAGGCATCTCAATATTGTTTATAATGAAATTGAAAACATTTTTGGAGATGCTCTAAGGGATTTATGCGAGAATGAGAAAGTTACACAATTCATCGGGGAGTTTAAACACTAGAACCTCCAAGAACTAAACGTATCCATTGATATTAATTACATGAGGCACATCTAGGGAACCATCTACAAGCATAATATGAAAGTGTGCCTTAGAGATCTCAAACCATTGTTGTCCTGCTCACTAATTGTAATGACCTTGGAGGTTCTCGAGCAGGCTATAAGAATCCATGTATTCATTAGACATCAAGATCTCACTAGACATTTATTATAAAATCAAAAATTAAACTTAGTTATCATCGTTCAACTGATTCTTATAGACCAGGAAATACTCATCACTCTCCACATTTAAAGGTGGATCCGGTAATTCTAACTCTAGCACGTAAGACATTGGTTCATGGAATTGTATAACCAGAAGGCTTCTAAACCATACCTGGAAGTTGATGTCGGTGAAGATGTTGTCTTTATAGAGAATTCAATGTAGGGATAGTGTGGTTTATGATCATGTAATGATTATCATATAGTTAAAATATCATATAAGTAGTACATTATTGATTAAATTTTATGAGAAATAATAAATTTTTATTACGTTTTCCAATATTGTTTCAACTCCCAATGGCCCTCACCATTGAACTCAGAATGTCCAGTATCCATTACATTATAGTGTCAAGGATCCATATTCCCATTTTCATTACCCAAAAAAGAGTTTTTAAAGCAATTATAAGGTATTTAGGTTGGAAGGACTATTCGAACTGTGGTTGTGTAGTTCCTAGGTCGGTTGAGTGGACTCTAAAATCCAGAAATCATGACTTTGGATTTCCACAACCCTTGGCTCCAATATTACACCATTTCTAGAAAGGACAACTGCTCTTGATGTAATATGGTTTATTCAACCTGAATCCTTTCATTAGGTATTCCATTATAAACGTATGTGTCCAATTAAGGGTAGGTCAAACAAATAGTTTTATTGATTTATGCCATTAATCATTTTATGGAAGGCATGATCTGACAGAATATTTTATTTGACGGATTTTTTTCTCTTATGGTTGAATTTCTTATTATCATTATCACATGGTTGTTAATATTAAGTGGAACATAATTATGTGATTTACCTTGTCTTGATAATATTTACACATATTTCTGGTTTATTTTAGTTTTATCCTGAAGGGTTCTTTAATTTATTTATTATGTGATCGTGACAACTCATCCATAATGATAAACCATGAAATTGACAAGAAAAAAATAACGCTAATGATCATGAGATTTTAGAATGGTTATTTTATCTAGAGGATGATAAATTTTCTTTGACCTAGGAGATAAACATCACAAACCTTTTGGGTTCTTGTTTACATCTTTCCACTGGTCCAGCTCTGTATCTCCTAGGATTGGTTTCATCTCGGCTCTAGCTCGAACTGCCTCCATTGACATTGGAGATACATCTATTTCAAATGAATTTTTTTTACTAACATGTAATTGAGGGGTAATAAAGGGATTTTCATAAAAGAAACCATCGGCACTCAAACCCTACATATTAATGACGAGAAGGATCTCATGCAGATAGATTTAATTTAAACAAATAAATAAAAAAGACACAATCCATATACAATGCTCTTGGTATAGCTCCTGATCATCTCTACATGGAATGATATTTACACATATATAAAACTAGAATTAAATTTTTTATTCGGTGTTGTTTAAGATAAATAATGCTCGAATAAAATTATTATCATATTTAATTAATCAATTATTTTATCTTAAATACTTTTCTAAATTTCATTGAGATTCTCATCCATCATAATTTTATACATATATATTAATTTAATATTGCCTTTGTATGTAACCTCTACATTGGAGGAAAACCATTGAATTCCAATTATAAACTATCCAATGTGTATAAATGAACATTACACAAATGGTAAATTAAATACATATATAAAACACCTATCACATGTTGTGCCTCTTCTTGACAACTCAACAATGGTAGACTTCCAAAGTGGTTTTATTAAATAATAATAATTTTTTATAAATTTTCTTAATTTGGATGAGTACATGACGTGTAGTTCCTTCTACATAGCTTGTATAATTTTTCACTATCTATCTGAAGAACACACCCAAGGAAATGGTATATGAGTGTAATTCGGAAATCGTCGGAGTTCACAGTGTGTCCAGTAGGACAGAATCTGTGTCGTTCCTTTTACATGTTCTCCTAATATGCATGTTTTTATGGGGTACATATTCAATACCTATCATAAAGGGACTACACGTCTTGTCCAGGGGGACACATGTCGTGTAATATAGAAATAATGTTCCACCTATTCCTGGTCAACACATGTAGTCATCAAGAATTAGATAAACTCCAACGACATGACTTGGCTTGGTTGACCATACTCGTTTCATTGAACTGTGGCTACACGGTGTGAACTGCCGAATACACATCGTGTGTTCTGGTGTTGTACGACCATGAACCCTTTCATCTCCAGATGAGATCCTCTATTTTTTTAATAAAAATTAAATGAAAATATTATATATGTTTGGTGAACGTGAAATGAAAGAGGAAGAACATATCTCAAGATTCATATTTATATAATGATTAACTTTAATTGAAACAAATAAATTATTAAATGCATAAATCGTCAATGAAATATTTAAATAATTATAATATATGATGTATCCCCTCTAATACCACATGATGGTTTTAGGCACAATGGAAGCACTGTTGGGATGACACCCTACATTGATTTTTTATTGAGATCAACGATTATTTTGGGATCAATACGACGATGAATGTCAATGTCCATGGAATAGAATAATTGATTTTGATAACGAATAATGTGCCCTGAAACCGTTAGATAATGTCATCCACATCATGTTTATAATAAATTTAATTTAATTTTGAATGAATATAATACATGGATATTTGGTATTTTATTTATTGATGATGTTGATCATTCGAAGTGAAACATATGGATTATCTCATTGTGCTTGAGAGTATCCAAACTAGAATCCCTCTAGAGAAGATCAACATATGTCATGTTGGCTTCCGATCGAAACCAAACGTTCTACGAGTTCTAACATGGAAAAATGACTGACTAGTGTTACTCTTTCTTGATCACTTGTTTTTCAACCTTGAATAAATTATCTCATTCTTGAGAAATGAGGGAAGAGGAATAGAAATAGAAATTGTTTAGCTAAACAATTCTCAATTCACAGAGAATGATGTGGGTTCTCTATGCCACAATAGACTGACTTGTCTATTTATATGCATGGAACATCAATTACAAAATTTAATTATACAACACCAATTAAATTCAATCATGCACGTAGAGAAAATCCATGATCATAATAATAATACCAAAATATTATCTATGGTTCTCTAACATGCAGAAAAAGGATTTATGAATAAAATTCCATGTAAAAAAATAGTATCCACATCAATTTAATTTTATCTTGTGCCATCTTGTTACACAATTATTTACCATTTTTAAAATAATTGTTTTACTACCAGACCATCCTTGGTTAACTCAAACTCTATTTCCTTTTATTGAAAACCAGAATTAATAAATATATAAATTATTCAATTAAATAAATATTTTTTTTAAAATATTGAAGAAATATTTATTAAATGTTCAATAAAATAAATAAATATATTTTATTTAATTTTTGTGATCATCTTCACTTGAATAAAATTATTCCACAAACAAGAGAATAATATTTATTTTATATATTAAATTCTAATAAAATTTAACTGAGACCTCCAAAAACACTTAGTTTGTGACCATCTAGGATTCCATATCATTGGAATTATGAAGGATTCTTTAAATTCCAATAGTACTATCAACTGGATGTGGTTAATAATGATAACACAATATATTATATATCACTTTATCAACATTTGAAGCAATCAATCTGTCTTAGTAAAATGTTCATAAAATCTAAACTATGTGCAAGCATTCTCTGTTCAGTCTTTGGGAATAATAATTTTTGTAACTTGCTAAAAGATATAGATGACCACTTCATCTCTCCAGATAAATCATTGGAAAGCACAATAATCATGATGTTCTCATATATGAGACTAACCACCCTGAAATGTGAGCACGAGCACATCATGCATGTGTGGGATATTTGTGGTTCAACTTAAGATTCATTAGGTTGATATATCCTGTCATTTCTAGTGAATTATATTCTCAACCTTCTTTCACATAAATATGGGATATTTAAATTATATTATAACACACATACATATAAATGGTCAATTAATTTATTAATGACTATGTGTGTTCAAGAGGAGGAAAATCATGTTGTGGAAATGGGAGAAACCAAATTGCTGAGAATGCACTAGAAACATATGGGTCATAAATTTCATTCTAATAAAAAGGGGAAACAAAAATTGATTCCTCAACAAAATTTTAAGAATAAATTAATTTGTTTTTTTTCAAATGAAAAGGACACAATAATAAATTTTGTCCTAAATATCATAAATGGCCTGAAAAAATTAGTATATCAATCTCATTGGATTGTTTTAAATCAAATATGGTTGATATAATTATTAACACATAGTTGATTGATTCCGGTTTTATAATCCTATTTTTAATACCTTGAAGAGTTTGTAAAACCTAAGGAAACCAGTGGATAATGAGTTTGGTGGGTATTTAAGAACCATGTTGCATCATATTTCATTGAAATAGTGATTCATATGGATAGTTTGAGAGGCATTAAAGGATTGTCTCAGGAAACCAATATTGATAATGTCTTTGAGTGATTTCGTATGAAATAATGTGGACCTTGTACACCACCGATTTTAATGGGTGATACATTCAGAATTAACCAATCAATTTAAAGGATTTTGATTGAGAAAAAATGAAATCCATCATGTTTTCTTCCCATGTTGGTAGTTTGATGTGTGTTCAGGTCGTCATAAGGCCTTGCATTTTTTTTAGTGGTAGTATTGGTGGAATATCAGATTTATCCGAGTATAGACCATTGGAAGGTCATGAAGATTGTATTGAGATAACTCAAAGGTACTAAATAAAAAATAATTATTTATAAAAACACAAAAAAATTTATTATCACATGATACTTAAATGAAAACATTTCTGTTTGTCTTGATTCACACAAATCATCTTCTGGACTTGTTTTTATGATGGCTGGAGGTGATGTGTCCTGGAGAAGTGTCCAATAGATTCAAATATAAAATTATACTATGGAAGATGAGTTTTTTCTTGTTTTGAGGCACTTACATTGGTTTCTTGATAAAGAGTTTTTTTTGGAACAAAAGTCATGGAGTATTCCCATGAAATAGACCAATAGGAATGTTCAAACCTTGGTTGGGACCTTCATGGGCCATATAAATTTTTATAAATCTTCATTTTATATTTTTTGTATTCTGTGTGCCAACATGTACCCATAATTCACCACAAAACCTCCCAAACATGAATTAATCGGACATATTTTGACTTAGTCTCTATCTTTTGTAAATGGAATATTCAGAATAAGCCTATAATACCTTTTATTGAACTATACATCCTTTTCCCAAAATACAATCTGTTAATAACATCATTAAATTAAGAGAAGTTAGTGGAATCCTCCTCATCAGAAACCACCAGGGATGTGTCAAACATCCCATATTTATAAATTTTCTAAGGGACCCTCTTGATCTTGACTTTGGATCCATCTCTGATCCTCTAAAATCATCTTTTTAAATAAGAACCCCTGATCCCCATAATCATATCCAAAAATATCTTGGTTCAGGATAAAGGCTACATCTCAAAATACTACATGGGTGTAATATTTGGATTCAATGATTTGAGTGTATAGTCAACATATTTTTTGAATCAGTTACCATCCGTTCATTTCTGAAATAGAAACATCGAAATTTCACATGTATTGATATCCCATACAACCAAAAGGATTAAGAATGCACAAATTGTCCCAATCCAACTAGTGAGGTTTTTTATCCAATGTTCATACCCCACCAGAAAATGGAATGATGGGAGTGAGTTTGGTACATCACAAAGACATATATATTATGTAAATATATATTATTATTTATAAGAATATGAGCTACATCCTTATATTCTTTTTATTTCCCTACATTAGAGTACTCTTATAATTCAATCCCTGAAATTTTTTGTCTAACGTGTCCATAATCCTCGATAGAACCAGTCTATTAGTTTTACCAAAAATTAACGGTGATCCAAATATCTTTATTTTTTTTATCGACCACCTGATTACCCGAGTCTTGGAAAATACATCGCTTTATATAGGAGTTCTCACCCAAGATGAAGGAAATTGATGGTTTTGAATAATTAACTGATTGTCAGGAATCATTCTCTTATATTTTGATAATCCTGAAAATAGAAATGCATTACTAAAGAGAAACCCATAAGTTAAATAAATTTTCCATCAAAAACATACAAAGGATGATGAAAAAATATTGCAATATCCTTATTAAGTAACCCAAAAAGAGATCTATATGCATAATATTTTAAAACAAGATACAAAAATATCAAAATACTCATTTTATATAAATGAATTTTATGGTCTTAAAAATTATATAGAAGAATATTGTTCAGGTATATAGTGTAATTATTAATTCATTAGATGATCAAACCATCTATGCAGTTTGTCTAAAAAAAATTATTTGAAGCTTCTAATATATCATACAGTGATTTAGAGTTAAAAAAATTATGAATATAATCCTAGGAAACATACCCTTGATAATATATATGAATATAAATTTGATAAGCTTTTTCTCACCATAATTTTATGATACAGAGGATTTGGAGTAGGGATTTATTTCACTGAAACATTGAACAAATTTCTACCGAAAATCCTCGGTATCATAAAATTATATTTTCCTTATAGTGGTGGGAATTTCAAAAATCTGGATCATTTTTTTCAATAAATATCAATGATTTATGTTGAATTATATGATAATATAATAAATTGATAAAAAATGTGCTACATGAATTTCAAGTGGGGTATGAATTTATATAATCATTTTTGTATATTTGAGAACATCATAATAAAATAGAAGCATCCTCTACCTTAAAAGTGAGAAATGTATTTTCTAAACATAAAAAATAATATTGGGTATGAACTTCCCAAGGTAAGAAATCCCCCAAAGCATTGTAGTTGTTTGATCAGGGATAGAGCACCACCAAAAAAATCAGTGACGAGACATTCATTAATGATAATTAATATATAATATAAATTTAATCAGATGATGATAAAAAAAGGTTTCCTAGCATGGTGGTGGGATTTATTCAAAAAAAGCATATCATTATTGATCATTTCTAATATTCAACTTATGAAAATATGTTTACTTCTAAATAATTAATTTATATTTTTATGTGCATTTAACATTATTGGATTTATAAATAAGTTTCCATAGTGATTCGGAATAAGAAACTCATGGTGATGAAATATGGATATTGTTCCCAAAGATATTTTTTTCATTGTTCTTTAATAATGCCACCTTCATCCGGTTTTTGATGGATTTACATTTGTAGAAGAGAGGTTATAATTGAACTTCATTGTCTCTTTAAAAAATTAATTGATGAAAATTGCAGTGATTAATGATTTAGAGATATGAAAATTGTTCTATTATAGTATTTGATAGGTTTTTTGTGAGTTATAAAATTTTTTATCTAAAATATCATTTATAATATAAATCAAACACACTTAGTCATATATATCTCATCAAGTGTTCAGTTGATGTCCAAATATTTCATAAACATCACAAATTACTTATAGAAAATTTTCATAAATAATTAATTTAATCTAAGAATGTTATTTTTTCAGTGATAAACACATAATATTAACATAAATATCATACTTAACCTGAACACATACATTTTAAGTCATACCGATAAAAACCATGTTTTAAATTATGGTGTAGATGATTCCTACACTTCCAAAAGGACATATGGGTCATTTTTAAAAATTACCAATACAATTTGATTGTCATTCCTCAATTTGGAGTATGTAAGATGCCGTTTTTATCAAATATCATTTTAAAAAGAAAAAAATATTCGATTATATATTGATAAAAAACCAATTAACTTGAAAACATCAAATATAGAATATATACCTTTAAAAAGAGAACAAATACTTCATGTATGCAACATTTTTATTATATAAATTGTCGATAATTGTCGTTTATGATCATATTTTATGATAATATATCACCAAATGGGTAAATAAGAAACCATTATTGTTGAAATTGATTACTCAAGAGAATTTTAAAAATAAACTACTTAAGTGTTAGGTAAAATTGATATGGAAATTAAATAAAAAATGATGTAAAATTATGTTTGAATATACAAAAGAAGATGAAGAATCTCACCACTTCATTATGTCATTATACATTATGAAAAAATGATTATTTTTCATTTATTTGTAATAAAAAACTATTTCCCCTTTTATATAAATTTTTTATTGAAAATTGTTGTAGAACTAAAAAAATATAAATAAAATTGGATTAAAATTTATTTTAATTGAAATTGTAATTTCCATAAAAAATTCCTCATTGGGGATACTAGTTTATTGAAGTAATTCAATATCAATAATAATATTTCAAATGTAAAACCCAATATCATTTATATTAGTTTTTTACATTTTAAAATGATGTTTTCGTATATTTTATATTCTCAAGAAAAATTTCACATATTTCAATAGATGGTGTTATAAATTATTCGAAACTCCCATCGAATAACATCGTCCAATCTTTGTATTTAAGACATCATGTTAGAAAACTATAATGTCATAGTAACGTATTCTTTCATGAATGTTTAAAACAAAATTAGTGTAACATTGTTCATAAATGGGACAACCTGGAGTTCCCCAAAATCTATATATTATCAAATTTCCATAAGAAAAAAATCATTTATCATCCCATAAAATGTATCTTTGAAAATGAAATATTCATTTATCTATGAATAATACAACATAACAATCAATTCCATCATAAGTATAAATTTTTTTATCAATTAATCCAAATAAATATCTATATCAATAAACAATATTATTCCTTATATAAGCATATACAACATATTTTATTTTCTATTTATGATTAATTGTGGTGGAAAGAAATAATTTCTCAATATGTCTGTCCATTTAATGTGGGTACTTCATGGAAAAAAATACAATTCACTCAATCATTATATAGCATTATATGATTGTTTCTAAACTCATTTCTAAATTTAGGATACTCGTGATCAATTTTATTTCATTGAACATAGTCTACTGGGATAATGTTTCTCCATGACTTATATATCTTATCTACATGCCTTGTCAATTTTCTTCAAGTATCCTCACATATGTATAGGATCCCATACATTTTATTTATTATAATGTACCATGATCAGTCAAAGGAAATGATTCATCAATTGTGTATCAAGATGGACCAAACATTCTGTATTTTAAAGTGATTCATCATATTCTGAAATTATTATACAATCATTTAGATGGAAATGTATTCTATCATATATCATACCCTTTTTGATGTATAATTATATTATTGAATTAGGTTTTTTTTGGGAAGATAATAATATTATACGATAATATCATCCATTAGAGAAACCAGTTCAGTAAAGATAGTTTCAATCCATACATATACAACTTTTAAAATATATTGGTTCAGTGTGGTTTAAAATGATGTATAATTCAAACAACCAATATACATTGATGTATTTTAACATCAAATTATCTTCTAAAACAATTTTCCGTAATCATTATGTAAATCTTCAATTGTAATCTTATTTTCCCCAATATGATATTCTATATCATTACACCTATATTCATATAATAAATATGGTCATTAAAAGTATTCACACTTCTAATATTTTCATATTATCCCAAAAACACCATTCTATTCTTATCCCTATCTATATTCAATTTTTTCCTATGATTACTACCACATTTATAAAATTTATCTATTACGTGATATATCATGTTTCCTTCCAACCACCCTTCAAAAATTGTTCTCTATTAATAATAGATTATACAAAAAAATTATTTGATAAGGTATATATGTATGATATTATGTAAATTTAAATAACCCAATAGTCATAGAATTTTTTCTTATTGTTAGGATCCATATATTTTATATTAATATTAACCATATTGTATTCTATAATATTAATATTTAATTAAGTAAATAAAATCATAGAATGTATGATCATATAATCCTATAAAATTAATCTTAATAAATTATTTATTAAACATAAAACTATTCTTCAATGATAATAAGGGATAAATTATGTGTATTGATATTGTATTTTACTTCTTGAAATCATAAAAAAGGATGTTGATATATCTATAATGTCACAAATAAAATAAATAATTTTCATCTATTAAAAGAAAATGAGATCATAGATGGTATGTATATATTAGTTAGTTGGTATTAAATCAATAAGGAGGAGAATATGTTAATACATTTCTTCACATGGTACATGGCATACTTGGGGGTGTGTCAATGATATAATACATATTATGGGAAGTTTATATTTTATCAGATGATGAAAATGTTGATAGGGCCAAACCACCTATAATTATGACCGTTATATTTAATTATACTCTTGATATTAATTGTGTAAAATGAATAAAATTTTGATTTTTTCTCAATTGGATTAAAAAATAATGGTAAGAGAAAAAAAGTTCATAATGACGACATAGAAAAATAAATATTGATGAGAATAAAATTCATTGGGAAAAGATAAATACCACATTAAATAGAAAGTCCCAATCAGTAATTGGTGGTTATAATTTGATGAAAGTGGAAGGAATCCTCAATAGTATCAGTAGGTGAACCAACTACTCTGTTTGAATATTTAAAAACCCCATCCTAAGAGGGAAAGGTATTTACGTGATGATAATCAAATGATTTTAATTCTGACTCCATATCAATATCATTTGGTCACATTCGTTTTCAATGGACAAGGCATTATATCATATGTTGATTCTTAATTCTTTTATAGACATTCATCATACATTGGGAATTTTTTATATGATTCATATTAATTTAAAATTAGTATACAATCATTTATAAGATCATGTATTATTTCATTGGTCATGCCCATTAAATGTATAATTTGTTTAGTTGAATATGTTTGTTGAGGATGAAAATTATATTTATTGATCATATCATTTAATAGAGAATACTATTCAGAAATTCTATTTTAAACCTATACCATGCCAAATTTTACACTATAGAGCTACGATATGGATTAAAATCAGGTATATTTAATACAACCAGTATAAATTTTTATCTTTGAACAAATTTATATCTCCTAGAATAGTTAAGAGTCATTGTGATGTTAATCTTAAATTATATTATTCCTTTCCTCAATATGATATTCTCTATAATCACACCTATAACCATATCGTTAATAAGTAATTATCCTTGTTCGCTCCTCTAATCATATATAAATAACCATAAAACACTACAATAAATGTATCAGTATCTATAGTTAGTTTCGACATACGTTTTCACTTACATTATTAAAACAATCATATTCTATGATAGATTTCATGTTCTCCCAACACCTCTAAACTAATATGTCTTGAATAATAATAGTTTAAACAAAAAAAAGTATTTTTGATGGGTTATATGCATGATAAAGTGATAATTCGATGATGCCCACCCTCATAATCAATTTTCATATGATTGGAATCCACCCATATATTATTCATGTTAATATTAATTTATTAAATAATATTAATATTTTACAAATTAATAAATACATATACAGTATAAACTTATAACCCTTGAAGTTTATTCCTAAGGAATTATTTATGGGGATCATAACTAATTTTCTTTGATAGTTATGGATAAATGATGTGTCTTGATAATTTGTGTTATTGTTCGAATGCATTAAAAAATGGAAATTCTGGTTTCTATAATTCAACAAAAAATATAATTAAATTTTCGTTTATGGAAAAAAAATGAGATCATGGATGGTTTCTATAGCTTTTAAAGGTGGAAGTAATGCAATATGGAGGTGTTGATATTCATACACAACATCACATGGTACATGGGAGACATGGTGTTGTTTAAATTATATGATTAAAAGGTGAATAAGCTGATCTTCTATTATGTGGTGGAACCATTTAATGGGGCCAATCATCTATCCATGAGAATCATACATTTGAAGAGAAACATGAAATTTAATTCCTATAAGGAATAAAATTATGGGATTGTCATAATAGGATGAACCAAAAATCTTAAATATATACGGATTAAATGTTGACATAAAAAATCTAACAGTGATGAGAATGAATTTAGTTGGTCCTTGTTAAATAACACAATAAAAATAATGATCCACTAATTTTTTGGAGATAAGGATGAGATGATTGTGGAAGGAATATTCAATGGGATTAGTTAGGGAAGAAACATCTATGAGTGATAACATACGAACCCCATCATATGAGGGAATGGAATTTAGGTGATTATAATTCCATAATTGGAATTGTTACTGCAACTCAACATCATTTAGAAAAAATAATTTTATATGGACAATACATTATTTTGGAAAATGAACTGTTATGAAAATATTTCATTTTATATTTATAAAAAAATATTTAATAGAACAATGTAATTTTAAAAAGGGATCATAGATATTATATTATATGAGATATCAAATATTATGCAAATTCCTCCTACAAAATAAAAGGCTCTCTAGAGAGAACGGATGAGGTAACCAAATGATCTACCCTCTTAACCTCACTTTTCATAATGGATAATGAATATCAAAATAAGGTGACATAAAATTTTAAAAAATCCAATTCTAATGGTTTTGAATATTTGGTTTATCCCACAAGTTGTTTTTATATGGAATATCAATGGTTTGGGGGACTATTAGATTTTCGGTCATCAGTATAGACCTATATAAATTTGTTTTTTAAAAAATGTGAATAGTAGTTCTATAACTGAATTTTACAATATGTTGGTATATTACACATGAAATAACAATACTAACATTTTGAAAACCCGTTGATATAGGAAATTCAAAATAAAATTTGATGGTTTTTATCCCCAATCCACTGATTAATATTTTCAAACCCTAACCACTATGAAATAATTTTCTTTTAAAAAATAATAGGGTAATGATGTATATGTATATTTATATGTATTTTTTTATGTATTTAATTTATATATAATTAAAAAATCATATAAAAATATGATAACCTATTAAAACTGTTGGGAAACTGATTGTTATAGAACTATGAAAATGGTTCAAAAAACCATTGATATATGTATTTTTTATTTTGGTACCATTATCAATGGTTATAGAAAATCCATTAGTATATGTTCATTAAATGTAAGCTATACTTATGGATTTATCAAAAAAATTGGTATAATTTCATTTTATTAAAGATACTTCAATGGTTTGAATGAAACCATTTGTTTGGCTATGAACTATTCGAATGGTTTTTTTAAAACTATTAGTATAAGGTCATATGATGGTTTTCATACCAATGATTTTTTCCAAAGCATTGGTATATAATAATTTTTTCGTACCTATACCAAAGGTATCTCCAAAACCGTTGGTATAGAACTGTGTGTATTTTTCCAGTTTCTAGTAGTGTTTAAAATGGATTGAAACTACCTTACTAGTAATACAAAGTATTGGAGATCCAACTATGATGAATTTATACCATTAATAATGACAATGTAGTCTTATTACATTGTGAAATTTTTCAGTCCACTCTCCCGAGATAAATTCAATACATTGAATAATTAATGGTCTCCAACAAATTTGTGGAACCCATAAAATGGATATTAATGTTCTAAATTGTGATAATGAAAACCAAATAATGACATCCCACAAGAACCATTCCAAAATAAAGTCTTCTGATGATAGCTACATCCCCATTTTTAATAAACATGTTGGATAGTGTGAGCTCCACTTGATGAAGAGAGATAATGGGAAGTGATTAACAAGTAGAATTTCATTAAGCTTCCAAAATGTCCTTCTGATATACAAACTTCATTATCTAAAAGGTGTTAGGTTTTGAAATATTTTCCAAGACTAGGTCATAAATTTTCACCCATATAATCCATGATATTGTAAAGAGAGAGTATAAAGTATTTTTGGGGATGTAAGAAGTCAAAATTTATAATTGAGAAACAATACGATTTTCCATCTTAACAATCCTATCCAAATTAGTGTTCTGTGTATGTCAGATGTTTCTTGGAACCATGATGTTATAAAATTGCATGTATAAGAGTTTATTATTCAAATTGTGTTCAAGGAATATATATAATAACCCTCTAATTTCGTTCATAGAACTATAAATCCATTATATCCGAACACCATCCATTATTAGCATTAGTAAAATGGGAGAAAATTCAGGATTCCTTCCAATGAGGAACTAAAAAGGATGTGTCCATCAAAATGAATTTATAAAAAAAGCCATGGGACCCTCCAAGTCAATACATTGGATCTGTCTCCAGTCCTCCAAAATATTCAATTTCGAAGAAGAACACATGATCCCCAGATGAATATCCATAAAAATCTAGGGCGAGTGATAAAGGTGAAATCATAGAAGCCTTTATAGGGGTTATATTTGGTTTCAATGATATTAGTATATAAGGATCTTGGGATTCGAATCAGGTTTAACCCTTTAATTTATAAAAGAGTAATGTATATATTGTACATGTATTGATATGACATACCCCGACAGAAATTAGGGATGCATAGATTATCCCAAGCCAACAAAAGAACGTTTTTCTATTGATCATGCCCCCCTAGAACATAGTAATTTTAGAGTTAATTTTTTTAATCGCAGAGTTAGGTATCATTAAAAAAACTTATTATTATATGACCAAAATTGAGATAAATCATTTATAAGTGATTCCTTCACGAATTTAGAGACCCTCTTAAAATACCATTGCTGATTTTTTCTTACTTGTCCATGAGGATTGAGACATCCATCATTTTATATTGACTAAAATCAAATAGATAAAAATATATTTATTATGTTTATCAACCATCTGAATACCTTAGTTTTGGAAAAGATCATCTTTTCTACATGTTGTCTCACACGAGTTGATGGAAATTCATTGTTTGGAATAATTACCTAACTTAATTTATGATTTCTCTTATTATTTGTTAAGGTGAAAAATATATATTTATTCCGAACGAGACTCAATTCATAAACAAATTAACAATTTAAAAGAAGAGATGTGAAATAGGTTGAATTCTTCATTAAACCATCCCACATGAAATATGTTGTCTTTATATTGCACACAAATAAAACTAAAAAACACAATCCATCATGACACAACAGAAAGGGAAATATCCCTCCCATTCCGAACCACCTGGAATGGTTGATGAATTGAGAGTGAGTACCATTGATGTTGACCCTAAAGGAGACTGAAGAATGTGTATTGATGTTGCATCTGTTGAATAATAAAATTATAATTCCCTTTTGATTTAAAAAATTAATAATTGAGTCTAAATTTGTAATTTTCTGTTTCTATAAATTATAAGGAAATATAATTTCTTATTTGAATTTCAATTTAATTTTTTTTTAATTTTTGACATCTTTTGTAATATTTGGTTGTTATTTATTGGACCTTATTATAATACTCATGTGATTTATCCAGGCTTTCTTATGAGAATAATCAATAACAATCACAAAATAGTAAATCATGTTACAAAATATTTTTATAAAAAATAAAATTTATAAACCACAAATGAATCATTGAGTATGGAATTTAAATATAATAAACTACTCAACATATTATTGTTCAAAAATTGCTTAAAAATGTAAAAGAAGTTGCATAAAATTAACTCATGCAACTTATGTCATGAGAGATTTGATTAATCCAAGAAGATTAAGGGGGAGTGGTGAAAGAGGTTGATTTAGATAATAGATCTTGAATGGGGAAAATAAATTTGTTCCCCAAGTGCATAATTTATATTATCAAGATGGTTTTATAATATCATTCAAAAATGATCTAGAAAATATTATTTTTATCAATGTGAAATTAATAATGAAAAAAAGTTAAGTCTTATCAGTGATAAATTTTTCATAGACAAAACCTATCATTATCACCCCTAAAATTATTATAGATAAAACCTAAATATATCTCCACTAATATTAAATCACTATTATATGTAGGTTTTACGATTAGTTAACATTTTAATGCTGATAAATACTATTTATAATAATATAAAATTAATTAAATGAATATATATTTTTATGAATTAATTCTTAAAAAATAAACAATATTTATATTTATTAATCAATAAACAACCATAAAGGCTTCTTATACAAAATTCAATGAAAATGAAATATTAAAAATCAATAGACACAAAAAAATAAAAAAATGGAATTTTTTTAATAATTATTTAAATTATTGAAAACAATAAAAAGTGAATATATATATTAAAATTATTTTTACTACATACTATATAAATTAGAACATATAAAAAATGTATAAAAAAGAATTTGTAAGAATAATTACATGAATTTTAAACAGGTAAAAAAATTTGATGAAAATATAAAAAAAATGAATTTAAATAAATTAATTATATAGATTTCAAACATTTTAAAAATAATAAAACTTAATAAATAAAAATGATATTGAATTAATCATATAAATTTAAAACATTTTATGAATATTAAAACACAATAACTAATTATGTAAAATATGAATGAAAAATTGAATTAATTGGAATCACATCCAAAAATTTAAAGAATCTTAATAAATAAATTTAAATTTATAAATTATATAAATTTCAACCATTTTAAAGTCATAAAAATTTAATAAATGAAATTTAATAAATATTAACCACATAAATAAAATAATATTTTATAATATTAAAACGTATTAAAAAATTATGTAAAACTAAAAAAACCAAACTTTATAAGTAAAAAATAATAATAAAAAATATTAAATATGAAAAATATATAAATAATATTATATGAAATAAAATTAAAAATTAACAAAGAAAATTGAATATGAAAAGAATAATTAAAATGTGATTGTGTATGAATAATTTCATTGAATACATAGACAAAAACCACAGGGTTCAAATCATGGCATGTCCCTTGGGGGATTTACATCACATGTGGTGACTTAAGAAGGCGGTGATATGGGTGTGATGTTGGTAGACAGTGATGTAGGCATGACATAGGTCTGGCAACACAGAGAGGATGATGCAAGCATAACACTACATCAACCCTTTCGGGCCACATTAATGGGCCACTTGGCCTTGGTCCAATGTTTTATGTCATGGATCATCCTCTACCTAGATTATTTGAGGACTTTGATCTCAAAAAAAGTATAAAATACTATCACATAAAAATTAATATAATTGAATAAATATAATATATATATATATATATATATCTTTGTGTGTGGTACATGTGTACAAAAATACACAACCATCATAACACTTGGTTCCACCGTTAATCTTTTCCCACATCATCAGTTATGGAGAGTTTACACCCCACCTACATCCACAATCCTTCCATCCCACACCTTCACCACTACCCTTAGAAACTACCACTCGAGACCTGTAGTGATCCCGAACCTAATGCCACCATCCAACTCTCCTCGTATCTCAATGGAATGTTGTATTGATACTAAAAGGAATGATGTTCAAACACCCCATCCATCATTAATAGTAATTGTGAAGTAAATCAAAATCATTTGGATATCATAAAATAAACATCAAAATGGTTTTCGGGATCGTGTAATTTGGGATTCAATTTCAGGGAAAATGGTGTGGGTTGGATATGGTTTTATAAGAATCCATTATATGGATTTCAAATAAATTAAAAAACAAAAAATATAATAAATAATAATGAATTAATATTAATCATATAAATTATAGACATATTGAAGATATTGAAAATTATTAAATAACTATTTATAAATTTAATATAATGATTTTATTCCAAAAATATTGATAATTATTAAATATCGAAAAAAATAATGAATAATATGATAATTAAATAAATTATAATAAAAATTTTACTAAAATGTTTAAAAAGTTAATTCATAACATTAATTTCTGGAATTTAAAAATTATAGAAATGAATGATATTAAATAAATAAATATTTCTTTTAACGGATGAGGCCAAAGCTTCATTTTATTATTTAAATCAAAGACCTCTTTAGATTGGGTAGAGGGAGACCCATTACATATCCCAAAGTCCCATGCCAGGTGACCTGAATACTAGGCTTCAAAGCCCCTTTTTTTCCCCAAAGCGCCCCTCAGTGAATAGTACTTCTATAGTAACCGGACTACTACAGTACCTGGTACAGTACCGTAGCCGCTACAATTCCTGCTACAGTGCCTATGCCACTATAGTGTCACCGCTGCTACAGTACCCAGAAATTAGTCCCTATCCGGATTTGATGTTAGGTCTTTGGATGCCAAGCATGAGCCTCTTCCACTAGGGTACATGCTCGTTGGAAATTAAATAAATTAATATTATCAATACTGTAAATCATTGAAGTATGTACTCTAATGATTGAATATAGAAAATATAAAATATTGTTAATCATTATAAATTTTTAATGAATGTTATCCTGTAAATTTTTGATCAAATATATACATATTTACACATGAAAAAAATAATCAAAATTCAATATAGATCAATATTATTATATAATAAAAACGAAATAATTATTAAAAACAATGAAAATGGAGAGATATTCATATCCAAAAAATAATATTAAATCAATAAATTGTCTTACATTTACATATATATATATACATGTACCCATAAATACACAATATACACATACAAATATTGGGAAACACATACACATACACATAGTCACAGGCCTATAAACATACACATACATCTATGTACACTTACCCATACATAAAGTTACATACTCATTTAGGCACATACATACATATCTATACATACACATATACAGATTCTCATACAATATCAAAAATACATATACACATACACAAACTAATAAAAAGAAACAAGTACATACAAATACAAATGTATATGAATACACATACAGATTCATTTTCATATACACACACAACCAAAAAATTACATAGATACCCATGTGCATACATCCACATCTACACATATGAATATATACACACAAATGACATTAGCATACACATATACACATATGACTGCACATACCCACGTACATAAACATAATGATATGCATACACATATACATACGATCACACTAATATAAACATACACATATATAATTACACATACTCGTAAAAAACACATAAACACATAAAAAACATTCACATGTTTATAGAAAAACACATACACATTTATATACACTAATACATTCATATGTGCAGATGCATTTTTATACAAGAAAAATTTATAAATACAATCACGAAGACATAAACATGCTCATACACATACACTTACACATATTTATAATGTACACATACAATAAAAAACATGCCTATGAACATATACATACTCACAAATACAAACCCTTGATTTACATAAAAACATATTCACAGAAAACCCAACACTAAAGATGCATACACAAAAAACACATACATAAACACACACATACAGACACATACATACTAATTAATATACATATATTATAAAATGATATAATATATATATATATATATATATTATTTTATTATATGTACTTCATGAAAAATAAATTTTATTTAAAAATATATAAATATATATAGGTATATATATATGTCTATGTCATCTTTTTCAATGTGTCTTTTAGAAACCCTAAAAATACATATCATAATTGTTATGAAATAGAATTGGGAAAGGGAACCCTTTTATTTTTGATTTATTAATAGTACTGTTTATTATTTCACGATATGCAGTAGGGTACTATGAATATTAAAAAATTGGTAATTTTTAATGGGTGAAAATTTACATTTATTACGTTGATAAAATTAAATAAGAATTATAAATTATTAATAAATTATTTTTACATTGAATTCAGAATTTATAGTTAAATATAGAATATGATAATTAATTATTTTTGTTTATCACTATGAGGAACGTACAATAATTTCTATATACGGTTGTTCTTGTTAGATTAATCAATATCAGAAATCAGTTGTCTAGCATAGCATGTTGGGAGGGAGGGAGCGGTCATTGTGTTTTCGTTCTTGTTCGATACGTTAGTAGTCGTTTCTATAATAGTCACAGTGTATTATACTCATAGAGTTGGTGTGCATTATACTCAGTTGTGGTGAATGATAGGCAGGGGCCGGAAGAATTATTTCCAAATAGCTCCATCCTAATTGGATTCTTTTGGTGTGAGGAATTACACCCATGGGGGTGGAGACCTTCATACCCAGATTCCCCCATTTGGGATGGATGTTATAGTCAATGGGGCATTGTGTTATTCCATATAAGAAATTTTGGGGATGGTGGAATGAAATATCTATGGGGCATCGAGGAAGGTCATTTGAGAAAGTGAGGTGTAGGAGGGTAGTGACCATAGCTGGCATTGTTAATGTGGCACGGTGGAATATCATTTGAGAATGAGTGGTTAATGTGGTGGAAATTGTGGATGGGTTTCCATTACATGTTTTCTGAGAATGTAGAATGACAAACATATCCATATTCCACATGTCGGTCCTGGTAGGCATTGTCAATGGGGCGCTGTGACAAGTTGTGCTGTTGACCGTCTATGTAGTGTCTATTGACGGGGTGTCATGGTAGGTATAATGGGAACTGACTATGATAGGCTTTGTCGATGGGGATCTATGGTAGGTTTTTTGAAAAATGGATGTTATTTTCATATACATATTTCGAATGTCTATACCTATAGGTGTTGTTGTTGGGGCACCCTAGAAGTTGTCAAAAAAGGGTGGTGATGGCATATTAAAATTCACCCCATTTGGCCTTGTAGTTATCGTCAATGGGGTATCATGGCATGTCTATTGAGTTTGTCTGGGGAAACTCACTGGGATAGAAGGAAACATGCTATTCCTTGGCCTGCATCTGTGGAATGGTGACAAAACATGCTTTATAAAGAAATGGGTGTATAGAAATCTCATACATAACATTTTCCAGGGAACCTATTTTTTTTACTATTAACCAATGGATCTTTCATTCGTCAACAAAAACTCTAGACCACTGTAGACACAAAATCTCATAGAATGGAAAACCATGGCATATCTTCTAAAAAAGTGTGATGATGATGGATTGGTATAGTGAATGGAATTGTTGATGGGTCGTTGTGGCATATTATCTATGAAAGGGAAACAAATGTGATAGGTGATATCGATGGGGAATCGTGGAAGGATGTATAGGAGTGGAGGATACAATCATATACTTCTTCCCATAGTCCATCCTAGTAGGCATTATGGATGGGCTCCATGATAGGTTGTGGAGGTGACTGTCTAGGAAGGCATTATTGATGGGGAAATTTGGTAGGTCGAAATGGTTGAGAAGATGAAAGGTGTGGTCAATGGGGTGTCATTGAATGTCATTTGAGAAACGATAGAGAGAGTAATATGTGCCTTCCCCCTATCTGGCCATGTAGTTATTGTGGAAGGGTAATTATGGAAGGTTTTTTGGGAATGGTTGGTGACGTTCATATCCATCTTCCACCCATCTGGCCTCATAGGTACTGTCGATGGGGTGACATCATAGGACTTATGAGAGTATCTAGGATAACCCATGGGGATAGAGGACAATAGGATGTGCCTAGGTCTATGTCTGTGGAATGGTTAAACCTCATGATGTAGCATAGAAGGGGGGTTTGAAAATGTCATATAAAACATTTTTTAGGGATCCTAACTACAAATTCACACTCATCCATTGCATCCATCCATCATCTTCCAAAACTATGGATCATTTTACACACATATACTCATTGAATGTATTTATTATGGTAAATTGTGGCTTGTATGTGTGTATATATATACATCACATAATAAAATACCAGTATTGACTAATTTCAATGTCGTTATTACATTTAAAATTATTTCTCCACCAATTTTTTACTTGTCATTTTTCATTTTATAGTGAAATGTGTTTTGACCTCATTTAGGAAAATATGACTTTTTTAATTAAATTATAAATATGTCTATTTTTTATTAATAGAACAACAAAAACTCTTGATAAATGCATGTAATTTTGTGGTTCCCAAAACATCCCTTGACTTGTATATTTTTTTTATAAATATAATACATTACAAATTAGTTTATATTTACCAAATCAATTATGTTTTTCAAATATGATCATAATATATCATATATCATGTATGATTATTAAATAATTGTTAATTATTTTATATAATTAAATGTTAACTTTTGTAACATCAATTATCTTAAACAAATCAGCAATAATTTTTACTAAAAATATAAATATAAAATTTATTAAATTCTTAATTATAATACTAATCAATATCATATTATATAAATAATAATTTTAAATGATTCTAATATAATCAGCGAATCTGTAACAAATTATATTAATACATTTTATAAAAAACATTTTAACTAAATCTAGTACATATAAGTCGTTTTTAAAATAATATATTTCAATACTATAATAATATTTATTATATTTAATAATATATATAATTAAGTCATAATATATTAATATAATAAATTTATTGGAATTTATGAATATAATATTCCATGGAATTAAATATTTGAGGCATTTTTATTTATTAATACATTCGATATAGCAATATTAAAATATTTTTAATGTTAATGTATGATATTTATTTCTCTTGTATATATAATAGTATATCATAAAATTAATTTATAATATTCCAATTACATAATTATTTTAATAAATACTTTTTAGTGTTTTCATAAACTCCATTTTTAATCGTTATGAGGAAACCCTCACAATTACCAAACCTTAAAAACAATAATTCAAATTCAAACACAAAACAAAATTTCATTTCGAAAAGTCTTTATTTGATTTTTAACTGATCGCAGATATTGGTTTGGTTAAAGTGTGTATTGTATCCTCTGATTTAGATAGTATTTATGAGATATTTGGTAGCATTGTTTAATTTTCTTTAAAATTCTTTGGAGTGATATATTATATGACATTGGAACTCATAAATGGATGATCTATCAAATCAGGAACAAGATACTATATTCTATGACTTTTATGTTTGCTGTGTTTTTGTTAGGAAGGTATTTAGATCAGAGCGTTTAATAGTCATTGGATGATATTTATTGTTTCTTATGGATTTTTTTAATGTTTTAAAAAAAGGAGAAGTCTATGGTGGATAAATAGCTCTAATGTTTTTTTAAATTTGATGCATCATTCAAAAATTTTACAAGACATAATGGTCATAACTAAAAAAATACCTCAAATATGGACATAGATAGTTCCATAACCTATGGATTATATTCATCAAGATAAATTTATTATTAGTTTAAATAAAATCATAATAAATTATACCACTTATTAGGAACCACCCTCAATATATTAATTAATTACACATCAGTCATGACACTACCAACTGTATCAACCTTCTCTATAAAATGTATCGACAGGTTTTATAAAATACATTATAATGGATTCAAATAATGGATCTGGAGAGAAAAAAATCCCAAAAATTTAACCTCACAGTAATTATACATTTTTAAAAACCATTCTCATTTTTATAAATAGTTGAAAATTTTCAGATATAATACTAAATTCTTATACTATTCATAATATCTTATTCCATTTCTGTCAAATATGGATCAAAATATTTTCCATAATCCATCTAAAGTACATATGATGATGCATGATTATTGGAATATCTAGTGTTAGATTCCAAAAAAAAGTGATATATTTTCATATAATTTTAAATATGATAATAAAATATTAGATTCCTCATTTGAGATAAAATAATTTCTGGTGTTTCTAAGTGTACAGAACATTAATTATAATGCAGTGATTGGAATTCTATGTGTCTTTATTTATCAACACATACTTGTGGTTTTTCTAATAATGTCTATTTAAAGCATATAATATATCATATAGTAAATTAGTGTTCAATAATTTATGAATAATATAATTGGGAACATACCTTGGAACATATATGTGATTATCGATTTGATAATTTTAGTTTTCAAATAAAAAATTGATGATATGTTGGATGAGGGTGGTATATTTTTTTTTCATAATACCTACCATTAATCTCATGGAGGATTGAATAGAATAATTGGTTTATGTATGTATTAAAAAATTATTTACCCCCACAAACACATGAATAAATTTAATATTAATAAAAAATATGGTGATCTTGAACATGCTCATATACATGGTGTGAGTTTCTTATTATAATTTCATCATGTATACTTACACAATTATTGGTAACTTACTTAATAATGATCTGAAACATTATATTATATACACTTTATTTTTATATCATTAATATAATAATGAATTTATGACAAAAAATGTGAATATAAATGCATTGGTTGCATTTGTATTGATATATATGAAAAGAAATATTATGATTTCTAGCATGTATCTATCCTTTTAAAAGAGGACAATTAGATGAAGGTTTATTTAAACAGTAGACCTAAATTAGACATCTATATCAAACATTTTTATATTCCTCACATTGGGGTGAATTTTTTAATGATGGATCTATTCTTCTTGAAATTCCATTTATTTATGTGAAATTATATGATAATACAGACCATTGATAATCAAGGTGCTACTTGAAATTTGAGTGGGTTATGAATTTAGATAAGATATTCTAGATGTTACTGAACATATTATGAAAATGGAAGCCTCCTCTTCATTAATAATTAATAATGATGTTTCATAACATTAAAAATAATTCTAGATGATAACTTCCTAGGTTTACAAATCCTTTGAGGTTTTGGTGTTGTTTGATTAGATATGGAGAACTGCTAAAAAATCAGTGAGGTGACATTAAATTATGATAATTTCTATATAATAGAAATTTATTCATATGTTGATGAAAACCAGTTTAATGGAACTATAGTCAGATTTATTCAAGAAAAAATATCTGGTTTTTGATTATTTGAAATATTCACATAAAAAACGTTTTTCAAAGTAACATGTTTATTTTTTTTTAAAAAGCATAAAAAATTATTGGTTATCTAACTATATTTTAATAATGATTCATAATAAGATATTATTGATGTTGAAATATAGATATTTATAACCAGGTGAATATTTTATATTTCATCTTGAATTTATCTTCCTTAGGTGGATCCTCTATGGATTTACATTGTTATATGAGATGTTATATTTGAACTTCATATTATCATTAAAATATTAATTTGTGAAAATTGGTGTGATCATTTCGTTTGAGTTATCAATTAAATTAATATTATACTATGTTTTTTGTATGCAAACATTTGAGTAAAACTGCTCACACAATTCTTCAGATTGATGTGAAATTGATTCATACAAATTCAAGAATGGATTTATGATTGTTAACAAAAAGAATTAAAAATATATTATTTTGTTTTGTAGAATTTTAGTGAGTGAAAAAATTATATAAAATTTCATTTCTATTCTAAAATCACGCAAATTAAGTCATACATATCTCATCCTGAGTACGATTGTTGTTTAATAATTTACTACACATAAAAATTTCCTTATAGTTAATTGTCGTAAAGAATTATGAAAAAGTAACCACGTTAGATTGTTTTT
The DNA here is from genome assembly GCA_963277665.1 of Viscum album. NCBI lineage: Eukaryota > Viridiplantae > Streptophyta > Magnoliopsida > Santalales > Viscaceae > Viscum > Viscum album. Next base: position 5,393,259 of record OY728121.1, on the reverse strand, counting down.
TTTGGTTATTTACACATAATATTTACTTAAATATAAACATTAATTTGAAAGAACAAATGTTATGTCATAATGATCACCCAAAATGTCAGATTGTGTCTTGGAATATTCTTACATGTCACAAATGACATATGGGACTTTTTTCAAATGTAATGAAAAATTATGAATGTTCTTTCACAATATTGAGTATGTCGCATGCCTATCTATACAAAAATAATATTTTATACTAAAAAATAGATCAACCGATTTATAAATTGAAAACAAACACAAAAAAACATAAATATGTCAAATAATGAAGATATAAAATATCAAAGTGAACTAACAATACAAGAGTGAATCACTATTATTGTAGACATTGTCGATACTTTTTTTATCATTTGTTCTCATAATATTTCATAAATGGTAAATAAAAATAAAATATAAAAAAATATATTTCTTCATGATCATTATGAATATTAACTATATATGTATTGGGTAATAATTATATTTATGTTACCTACAAAAGTATTGTTAAATGATGATAAAATATACTAAAGATGTTTTAAAATGAAATCTCTTCATTATAATTGAATAATATCTGACATAATTCATATTGGCCATTAATTTAAAAAAAATATACTAAATCTATTAAATAAATTTTATATTGAAAATATTTTTAATACTAAAAACATATAGATATAAATTAATTAATATATTTTTTAATTAAAATGTAATTATCATCAAAAATACCACATCAAGAATGCTTTTTTGTAGAGAGAATACAACATCATTCATAAATTTCATAATATATTACCCATTATCATTTCAAATTTTATTTTTGAATGTTTTAGAAACATTTTTTATATTAATTTATATATATATATATATAGAGTGAAATATTTGTATATATACCCTAATACTTATCTAAATTTACATGTCGACATGCCTTTTTCTCAGGAACATTATTTATGCCATAATTTTTATGATATTTAAAAATACCAAATCAAAATTATATATAAAATGATAATATTAAATTTATAACATGATTTTTACATGTATAATGTTTCGTGTAGGGTATTTCATATTCATAAACCTCATAAAATGTCTTCAATTTTGAAGACCATTAGTGATGTTTTGTTTTAAAAAGGTATAGTTTTTTATGCATACTATCTTTTTCTATAATAATGACATTTTAAAATCTGTTAAAGTGGTGTGTTGGATGTTTATGACTTTTTTGATGATATTTTTAAGAAAATATTGATAAATATAATTTTCAAAATGATGGTGATCATATGCAAATGTAACACCCTTAAATTCTTAAATAAGAGCATTGTATTCGATATCGTATGCAACGGATGAAAATAAATATAAAACAAAATATACAACATTGAGATGTTGTGAAATATTTGTTTTTAAATATATTAAATATATAAAATAACATTCACTACATGAAACTCTGATTTTATCCGGAGTTACATGAAATTCCCTTTTTAGATAGCATTGCAAGGAACATCGAGTTTATATGAAAAATGAAAAATTATTAATTTATTTTTATTCAATATAATAGAAATAACCTTTCTATTAAATTTATAGGTATGAATATAAATGTCAAAAATTTGATAATTGTGGTTATCTATTTAGTGGGAATAAAATAATCATCATTTAAATGATAATTAATTGTTTACTACAAAAAATTTTTTCCCAAAAATATTATTTAATCACGAGCAACACATAATTTAAAAATTTATATTATCACTTTTGGAAAAATTATTTGAAAAAATAAAAAACCTTTTTTAAATTGTAATACAAAAATTATCCGAGGGTGATTTTATTTTTTATTTTTTTGATAAATTCAATTTTTAATGAATAGTGTAAAAATTGTTTTTTATTATAATGTTTGTTCTTTGATTGATTTATAAAAAATGAATAATTATATTTTAAATTTATATTAGATAAATAATATATAATTTTATCACATTTATGTAATTTTAATCATTTTCATGTTGAATTATGAAAAAAAATTATACATTTGAATATTTTTAAATTAAAATCTCAATTTCGCATCACATCCACATGTTTATGTCCCTAATAAAAATTTCCACTTATATTAATTAAATTTAGGAAAACGGATTCCTTATTTAGAATTATAATAATTTATTATTTATAACATGGTCACTTTATTTTTATTATACCAAAATGGATATGGAATACAATGAAAACTAATTACCAAGGTTAGGTTAAAAATTGAATTTTTTGGGGGGGAATCATAGAAGATAATGGATAACTATAACCTACCAACAGATACAATACCCATTAGAGGGATTAATATTTACATTATATCTTCTTGGATTGAGAAATAACCATTTACAAAATAATTTATTTTATAAAAACGTGGGTTTTGTTGATTATATAGAAAAAATTACAATTATTCAACTCACCACAATTGTAAATGGGAACCCCCTCTCCTCTATTATTCACACCTTCAAAAAAATATCATTCATCCAATACAATCCAAATTCACCTCCCAACTACCCTCTCAATATCCTAGAATCCTAATTTTTGGTATAAATTCATCCTATAATGGATTTTGTGTTAATTCTTTGTATGATACCCAAAGTGGAGATAATGTTTCTCAACAAGAATCTTTATATTTTATTTTCTACATCTCAATTAATTAATATTATAATATAATGATATATATACCACACTGTCTTCAATATATGGTTATTTTTTTCAAAATATTGTCATGATCTAATAAAATCTCTAATTCCATGAAATAGTTTATGAAGTCGTTGTTCGTGTGTACGTCACATCACTACCTCATAAAGAGATGACAATCATTTTAGCCTTACTACATCTATAGGTTTGTTATGATGATATATTTATATAGTATATATATTCTATTTATAAAATTTATATACATTTGGACTCATTATTTTATATATATCTCCTAAAATATTATTTCATAGAGATACAATAATGTCTCCCATCTTTTAGATGGACTGACACCTCACGAAGTGATGCGATTCGTCTGTAAAAAACACTACACATGAACGGTTCGAAGGATAATTTTAATGATTATAAGTTATAAACATGAAATAATTATGATATTTAGGATATTTATATCATTATGAAAATATAATATTTCATTTTCATTATTTTTTCATTTAGATAAATATAATAACATCATTAGTGTATGTGTCGACTATCGCCTTCACGAAGCAATGTGGCCCTCTTTTTATCCCCAAACCACATAAGTGATGTATATAAGTATATAATATTCTATATATAATATTATTATGTTTAATTGAATATTATATCTTATTTAATATAAATACATGAGTATCATAGAAAATTTAAAATGTTACTCATCTATACCTATGATCTACTGTATCTATGATAATAATGTAATTCATTTTTCATAACCATATTTAATTATTTGTTTTAATATTTAAATTCATGTTTAAATATGACAATTATTTAATTATTAATTTTATTGTGATTATTATACAATGTAATATGTGTAAAAGATGGATTTTATAAAAACACATGCATAAGAAAACAATGAAAATAACCCAAAAAATAAAGAAAAATATTGAATGATTATTAATGAATGGGTGATCAGATATAAAAAAAGAATTATAAGTGATAGTATAAATAGTAAAATGGGTCTCATTACAGATTATAATTTGTTCAAAATGACTATAACAATTTTTAATGAAGATTCAGTTAATATGAAGCATTGGGTAAGGGATTTCAAAACTCAATTTCCATTAATTATGTTAAAATTGTAATATATTGATTATTCCTTTATAATATTATATGAATAATAAATTTTATTAACATATGTTACATTTAAATTTTTTATGTTCATTTCTAGTTGAAACATATATATGATTCAATTATTAAATCCATGTTCAATGTTAGGTTAATTGTAAATTTTTATTTTATAATCTCATTCTAATCATGATTGTTTATTCTTGACATTCAATTTAAGAGTATATATTATCTTCAAAAACCGTGTTATCCTAATATGGTTACTTTAATTTTATTAACATGTTAATTATTATTTATTAAAGGTATATATACCTATTTGTAGTTTAGTTTTTTTACAATGGGTTCGAATGTTTATTTTCAAAATATACCCCTTTAGATTTTATTTAAAATTTGATAGGAATATTCTGGTTATTTTTCAAACACGGTACTTTAATAAACAATATATAAAACAAAAGGAATTTTATTTTTGACATTTATATTATTTATGGATCATCTACTTTCATGATCATCATTTCCTTTTTTTCTGAACATGAATGTTTATAATGATAATATTAATTAATTTATTCACTAATATTATCAAAACAGTATAATTTTTAAAAGCGATTTTCAATTATAAGGATTTTCAAAATTATTATCAGTTTTAAAAATGAATATTATATTTCCAACATTAATTTTTTAAACATATTTTTATGGAATTTATATTCATTAGTGACTTCAACCCATTAATGTACTTATGATCAATTTGGGATATGTTTTATTCATATCATCCTTATTCTTTATACAGATGGTTTATGATCAGTTTGATTTTGGATCTGCTATATTGATAACAATCACCATATTACATTGAATTAATTATGATTTCGTTTATTTTATTTTGGTACATATTAAAATTTCAAAAATTAGCTTTAAATTTATTTTGGTTCACTATGTTTCACCCATTTCATATAATGAATTAATTAGACATAGTATGTGTCAGTTTGGGCCCTGGAAATAATATACTATCAATCCATCAATAGATATCATGAAAAAAAATAAGTTGTTGAAACACTATGAGTTTTTTCCCAGTATTGTTAAAATATCATGTGAATGGTCTTGAAAGTATGTTTCTAGTGAACCTATATGAAATAAAAATTGTTTACCCAACTTTATGTGTTTGAAACTAGAAGATTAATACTATTTCTTTAATGGTATCAATTTTAAATTACATGTAAATGATTTTTATTGTATGATTCTGATGATTGACATTATAAATATCCTCTTTATGAATAATGTAATATAAATTAATTGTGATTATTCAATTAGTTATAAAATACATGTTTATGAGGTCATTTATATGGAATTATTAAATGATCATTAATTCCATCAATTTTATTCTCATGTTATTGGCAATGTAGAATTTTATTCATTTATATACCGATCTATATTTATTATGACCTTTTAATTAATAAACTATAAATGAATCAAAAAATATATATTTTTCAAAGAATAAAAAGCACTTTGGTCCTTTGGGATGTGATTCCATGTATTCTGTACCAACGTAATAAAGCAAAAATTGGATCTATGTTTCATTAGTATGAGATATTATAGTTTCTATCAAATTAGGGTTTTTTGAACCCATGAGAACCATATTTATTAAAATGTAGTTAGATATCATAACCCTATGATAGAATGGGATGATAAGAATATAATATCATCCTTATTTTTTGGAAATATAGATCTTATGTTTTTTTCTTATGAATATTTCCATGTATGTATATTTTAATAATAATTTATTCTTGTAAGGTTTAACCATGAGGAAATAACATTAAAATGAAGCATTGTGTGTCACCTGATTATCATAGGTCCAAAAAACATCTTAAATTTAACTTGATTGACACAACTAGGAGATATTCATTGGATAATTTATAGTTTTCTTAGAAACCATTATGATGGATTTGAAATAGATATAGTCCCAGAGATCCATATTCATTATTTTGATAATAGCTATGTTTATGCTTAGTGGAGGACGATTTCCTTGCCCGGACAGTGAGGAGCCTTTTTTCATCCATTCCCCCTTGATGGGGGAGGACACATCATAGTCTCTCAAAAATTCTCTACCCTATTCCATTCTCCACTTTTCTATCCCTGACTAATTATATTCTTTCCATATGATCCTTTCTGTCACAAATGTTGTAGATTTGTGCGAAGGTTACCCAAAACTTTTGGTCTCACCCTCAGAGTTCAAAGATTCCTACTCTTTTCCATATATTATGTTGATTGCACAATTCTAGTATCCACATCGTTCAAATGGATTCATTTTCAAATTATTTCAGAATATTGTGATTTACAAGATTGAGAAATGGTGGGCCTCATCGAAAATAGTAACATCATTGTATGCATCAAATCAAACAGTTTTTTGGAAATTTCATGGTTAATCACACCTTATATCTCCAACAAATTTATGTTCTACCATTTTCAATGGACCTAAACCATCCATAGGAAAAATTATTCACTGATGATGATTATTTTAGTGATATTTCCTAAACATTATCTTCCTTTTCAAATCCTTTAGATTCTTTAGATGTTCTGAAAACTTGTAGGCCAGTATCTTCTCTAGGATAGCTTGACTAAATAACTTTTCCATTCCATTTCTAAACAAATATTCATTAAAGTGGCTTTTTTAAGATTTCTATTTGTATTCAATTAGGTTAATGTTATAGAGGAATTTAGATACAAATAATAAATTGTATTTGTTTCTTGGATCGATTTCTGTCCCACATTAAAGTAATTGGGCCCCTCATTATTAGTGTGGAGACATGGGAGATTTAATGAAAAGGGTCATTTGAGAAGTGAAAAATTTTCAGTGCCTGTATATGATACACATGTGATTGAAAAAATACAAATTGGTGTGTTATTAGATTGATGTACCTATTCAAAGGTTCTACATGCTAGAACATAGAAAGGCGGGGAGTTGGACGGGAATTTGATTGTGGGGCACTCAGGTGAACACTTTGTTTTTTATAGGCCAGTAAATGAGATCTCTAACTGGAATAAGACTCTTAATTTATCTAACGATTCGATAGTTTTTTACATCAATATAAGATTGTTCAGCAACCTAATGTGTAAAACATGACATGTAGAGTGTCAATCTATAGAAACACCAAAGGATGAAAATGAGGCAGTTGTGGCTATTGGGAATGGACTAGTTGGTACTACTAGGTTAAATGATGCTAGAGTTTTGAATTTCGTATCCTGAAATTTAATTGAGGTATCCTATAGTGGGTTTGTGAGATCTCGTATTATTATAAACAATTATGTATAAACGAAAATCAATATTGAGGCATGGTCCAATGCTCTGAAGGCTAAATCATATAAATATTTTATGTTTTTAGGGTAAAAACCATAATAATAATGGTTGTGAAATAGGCGAAGTCTATGAAATCATATTCATTTGTAATTATATGGAATGGTATGGTGTTAAAGATTATTGAAATGGCCAGGATCCATCCATATTGGGTGGATCATTGACAAGGCCAATCCTGATAAAGGGAATTTCTAGCTATTAAGAATAGAAATCCATTAAAATGATTAGAGAGTAAAAGGAAAAACCATGAGTATGCTGAAACTATGGAAAAGAATTACATTTCTAAATAGGGATGTTCTGGGGTGAGTCTAGTAAAGAGTCATATTTTAAATTCTAATAAGTGAGTTGTGATGTGCTTTATGGTAGAGGGATTATCAGCTTGTTGACAATGAAGTTATATAGAGGAAGAATGATGTGTTGATTGGAATATTCATATTTACCCCAACTAATTTAGACAACCAAACTCCAAAAGGACGATATCCATGATTATGGATAGTGATCTCAAGGGTTTTGGAATTTCTGATCAGACTGTGGTTGTAGATCATGTGGAAGCTCCCTTTGATGGAGGTGTAACTAAACAACAATGGGAGGCAGGTGTAATTTCAAAAAAATTCTGCAATTTCTCACGCATTCAGCAGTAGAACATTTGGAAGAGTTATTCATGCTTAATGAAATTTCATAAGATGAATATTTGATTATCAAAATATCGCTATGTGTTGAAATTAATATTGAGATGTGGGCCTAAATGGAAAATAATTTTCTTATACAAATAAGAGGATTCAAAAATGGAATGATCACGAAAGTCGTGTACATTTAAATGTTGAATAAAGTGGCATATCACTTTTCAGACCATATAGAGGAAGATCTAGATATATATGTAACCACTCTCTCGTTGAAATTATTTAGGGAAATTTTTACCAATTGGATGAAGATATCCATTAATAATTACATGTTTTAGTTTAGTGTTTTTGTGGTGTCAACCTTTTGGTTTCTGAATTTTCCCCTTAAAAGAGATTTTGATAATACAAATAATGATAATTTACATATATTATTTATTCATTAATCCTTTCACTTTTATTTGGGTTGGACCTATGGTCCAAAATAATCTAATTTATTCCATTGATTAATTGGATCATAGTATAAGGAATGGGAAACACATCATTCCATTTAATCCAATGATTATGAATCACTATTTCCTTAATAAGTATAATCCAAATTATCTAGGGTAATATTCTCTATAATATTATCATTATATGACGACATAATATCAGTTGATAACAAGGAAGATAATGAATTATTTATTTATTATGGCTTTGAATGGAAAAATATAATTTGAGAAAGGAGGGGAAAATTTTGGATAAATTGATGAATGGAAAGAAGGGTTTTCAAACTTTTGCTAGTTAATAAATGAATTACCATTTTACTTTTTTAAGAGGAATGAAAGTTTTCTACAAGAGTGGAGAGAAATGAAATTGTGTATGTGACAGAAAGTGTAAGAAAAAATATTACAATGTTCAATTCATTAACTTTATAGATTTAGGTAACTACACAAATGAATGTCTTAAATATAAAAGATATATTACCCAAGAGAATCAAATTCATAATAGTCAATCATTGATTATACATTTGAATATGAAGAGTATTTTATATTATTGTGTTTAGATTTTATAATTATGTTATATGAATATTTTTCAATGATATCATATGGATAAGAATTATGAAATTTATATGGATGGTACTTTCGTAAATTTATATTAAGTTCTGAATTTGTATATTGAACAACACTAATGACAAGGAAAAATGATTCATTCTATTGATGATATTCTAGTAAATCTCATGATTGAGTGAAATATAACCATTAATATAATCATTGTGTTTATATATGGATCTTGGGATAAAAGATGATTGATAAGTATAATGTAGAATGAACAGTACTGACTACTTTGGAACTAATTAAAATTTTCTTTTGATAAAGTGGGTCGTGCTTTCAATAATGTAGGGATAACATTATTGGGATTTTTGAAATTTACCCCAAAATATATGTTTTATTTTTAGAAATATAGAATCATGAATGATTTCTATATTATTTTTTTCAGTTTTTTTTCACATTTCAAGAGATTACATTATGAATGTATTCCCCTGATTGGTATGAGATGATTAACATCTATTATTGTTGTTTTAGTGGTTAGTGATAATAAATAAAATATCTTCATCATATTTATAATGTTTTTTATCTCAATATTTGGGACGGGTAATATTGATTAACTATCATGACCAACTCCAAAGATGTCCAACTCATGAATACCCATGGCCCACCTCTAACAGGCCAGTGGCTCAAGACTGGTGCGGAGTTGGCATATCCCATAAATGGGAGGAATTATATTAATGTACCCATACAAATACACACATATCCAATCTAAAAAAACGATAAAAAGTAATATGAATAAATACAATTAATGAAAACATTTATAATCCCACAAAAGTGTATGACATTAATGTACTAAAAGTAAAAAACGACGTAAAATTCAAGAAAAAAAACTAGAAAGTGTAAAACATGCTCTATGTGAGAGGAATAATTTTGAATGTTGGCTCCCACAAGCCACCTAATTATTACAAGGCCAACCAATGCTCCATCTGCTCCATATCCTCCCAGGATGCGGCCAAATGGGTTATTATCTTCAAATGAAATGTCATGTTCTAGAAATCCACATGCATTCTTGTTTATTACAATATCATTTATGGAACCCAAAAACACTAAACACAATGACCAAATTATATTAATATAAACGAATATATAAATATTTATTTAAAAAACTACCCTATATATAGAGGAATGACATGATGACACTAGGTGGTCATAACCATCTCCCATCAAATGATTTTTCTGTAAGAAACACTAGTTTTAGGGGGAAACTCAATGAGCCGTGCAATCATCAGAGACACATCATTATGATGTAGAGATCACTGGGAACATCTTTGAAGCTCACTGGTTTATGTAGACCCTGATACACAAATAGGGGGACAGGACTGAAACCACATGAGGACACCATGAACCCAATATGGATGAATCCTCTATGTAGGGGATCATATAATAATTAGGTCTTGAACCATAATAAAATGACATGATAAATAAATGATAAACATATTACCTAGGGAGGTCACACTGATTACACAAACCCCAGAAAGGGTATAAATACGATAGGTTATCATACTATAGTCTTGTGGGGGGATACCCTAACTCTACTTGATACTCGACTTCTAGAGAGGATTTCAATCATGTGATGTGGGAGCACTATCAAACTGTACTCTCAAGGGAATGGAATAAGTGAAAACACTAAACCAATTTTTTTTCAAACTAATAAAATGAAGAGATAAAAATACTCTTGAAGGGTGTTTATGGAGTGTACTGGGTGTACAATGGTGTACCTATATCACTATGTATTCTCATGTGGTAAAGCCTCACATGACATTTAAATGTCAAGATACAAAGTGTGTAGAGAAAACATGGATCCAGACTATGTGATGTTGGATATGTCAGTTTATTATTTTGGGCCCTTCTTCAAACCTGTGTATATGTGGTCATGTTTATATACACCTGGCCATGTTTGTGTCCAAATATAATATGTGCCTTTATCAGTTTACATTTTCTTGTGTCCATGTACATTCCGAAGTAAACATAGAGTTCTCCTAGATGGGTCACATTATATGTGATAGTGTCACACAGTTGGTGATCATAAACCTCATCCCAAAACCATAAACATATTTGAGAGTTCCCCACAAGGCTTGTAAAATGTAAATACCCACAATCATTCTCGAGATATTCATGAAACATTGATTCTCTTCCGCATCATCTTCCACATTACCGGAGCCACATAATGCACCCTAAACTCTAGATTATGGGTCTTCCATGATTCTTATAGATATATATCATAGATTTGGGTATTATAAAATTCAGTATTCATCCATTCACACCATTCATAGTAGTTTAATGTGTTTCCTAGAAATAATAAATAATAGCCAATTTAGTCTCATTTTTCATTGATATGTCCATCATCACCATTTATTCATGAAATGTATGCTCCATCACATGTCATACTAGAAGTTTCTAATATTTTCACAAATTACAGTATCACGATAATCAGAAACCATGTATTGGTCAAACCATTAGCCAAAATAAACACCAATGATGGTATAACAAGGAAATATGTGAGAAAATCATAATCCATAAAACATTTATGAATGAACCTGACCCATTTTTCATTTTTTAGGGATTCTTTTTCATATATTATGAAATAATTAGTGGGATAAATAAAAAAGAAAAAAGAAAAAATTCCATCAATTTAATTCTACTGATGAAGTAAATATCATATTTTTTAGGTAATTGATTTGTGTTTTGTACAGGATTAAGAATCATCATTGAAATTAATCAATCAATCATCATAACAAGTTTCTGTATTTTTCATTCCTAAAGAACAATATTTTCTCCGTTGATGATGAGATCAACAAGCTATATTGGTGCAATGATCCACAATCTGATTTGGATTTTTCATGATTCATCATGAATTCTCTCCAATGTTCATCTAAAAACCATATATATATAATTAATTATTAATGAAATATTATTACCATATATGTAGATTATAAATTTTTTTCTACGTTCTAATAAGCACAAAAAATAATTAAATTTTTTTTACTTACACCCAACATGCATTTTTCACAAAATACCCACACAAAAAATGGTTATGTCGACCTAGGTTAAAACCTGAATTTTAAAAACAACTATGCAATCATATATGTGATATAGTCACCCATTCAGGATTCATTCAACTTTTATATGAAAAATGAATGATTGTGATATTTAATATTAATAATATATTTCAAAAAATTATTCGAGAAAAAGAATCGAATGTTTTCCTAAAACATAGCCTTGAAAGAAATACATATAATATCAAAAAATAAAACATGAAAATATGATTAATTTCATTCTCCCCACCTTATAAGCTTTCATCCATAAAATAGTAAAACCTACTCAAAATGATTATGGTACTGGGCTCATTACCAGGTCTCCCGCTCCCATGTACTCCCACTACGAATCCTATGTTGATACTAGATAGGCACAAGGGAAATAAAATTCCATTGAAGGATCCTCTCATTACAATAATTAATTTCATCTTTGTAATTGGATAAAAATGATAAATCCTTGATATCAAGCTCACCCTAATCAATAATGAGTGATGGGTCATGCACATACCTCCGTAACTATGACATGTTGTAAATGTCGTGTACCCCTTCCAAATGGAGTTGTAGATCTAATAATTAATACACTAAGAGATCTATACCTACAATTAAACATGAAATAAATCCCACTTTAATATATAAAAATTTCCAAAACAAGAAAAATAGATCATGTCCTTATGGACTCCACCAACCAAGTCCACATATCAACATTTAGATCCACCTCCAAATGATCGTTTCCTCTATTGGATCCTAAAAGAATATAATCTAAAATAAAATTAATGTACAAGTAGGGTGTGAACCAATGTCCAATTATATTTTAGACAATAATTCCTTTAAAAGAAAAAATATCATATTAACCATGAAAGTGATTTCAATATTAAATTAAACTGGTTTTTCATTTGAAAATAATATTCATCCTAACCATTTTTTTCAATTCAAATATAGAAATATATTATAAATTCATAATTTTCATTTCAAATTATCAAAATACTTCTTAAATGATTGATTTACCTATAAAATAATTTGTTTTACAAAAATGGAACTTTTCAAAAATTTCTTAAATAAAAACATTTATATAAAAATATTTTAAATAATACACAATGAATGTAAAATAGTTTACAACAATGTCATGTATAAATTATAAATTAAAACAAGGGATAAACATGGTCACATTCGCAATTAGGTATGATTGTTCCAGGATATAGGGACCCAAAACTACAAAATGAAAATATATATATATATTCCCCTTCAAGATTAAGGACAAACAGTGCTGACTATCACGTCCTAATGTACATAAGGCAATTATATGAGGTCTAAAAATGTTTTAAGTCATAATGTGCACTAAAAATGACTTACTTTCTAAATAATTATTGTAATTGATTTAGTAAAAATAATAATGGGTGGTATATTTCATGTCTATATATAAATTTAATTAAATATTATTCTCTATTTCAAATAATCCCATTTTTTCTTTAAATCCCATAATAAGTTTTTATTTAAAATCATGCCTTATCACCATAATTAGACAACATGGTTTCTATCAAAAACCATTCATTACTTTTTTCATAAATACATATTTAAAAAAAATTATGAAATTTCACAAACCAATTTAAATTTAAATTCAACGATTATATTTCAAAAAAATTCCATATATTTCCTAACAACAACGAATTTAGTGGAATTGGTTGTTTCCTCAATTTTTTACTCGCAAAAAAATTCATCAATAAAATCCATAAATTATAATAAAATAACAAATATCAAACAAGAATATTAATTTCATTAATTTAAATATCTCAATTTTCCATAAATACACTTCAATTTAATGAAATTGGGGGTTTTCAATTTCATACCAAACCCCGCATTTAGAAAAATTACCCAAATTCAATGTAATTTGGTATTTTCACCAAATTAATCAAAATACATTTAATAAAAACAATGAAATTCCATTTAATATTATCTTTTAAATTTAAACAAATAAAACTAGTGTTATTTAAAATTTGGAATCGTAATGGAACTACATACCCTAGGATCAATGTATCTCAAATCACAATGGCGTATATAGAAACAACAATGGAAAATATTGACACTATGGATCTATAAAATAATCCTATATTTATATACAAAATATTTTCTTTTAGTTCATCAAATCAATTTGGAGATTCGTGGAACCCTTTGTACAAGAAATGATTCTATAGGAGAATATGAATAGATAAATGAATCCTACTGGTTAATGATTGAGTAATTACTCAAGTATTGAACCACATCATGAAGGGATTCTAGAAACCCAAATTCATTCTTGAGAGATACGATGATGGGATAAACTGATAAATCATGCACAAGCTATACACATTTAATTAATTGGTGGAATTGTTTCTCTATATTGGGTGCATGGTTTGTTATGTCATTCACAATCCATGCAAATCCCACTGTCCAATTTTTCCAAAAGTTAGTAGAAGGCACACAATTTGGAAAACCATGATTCAATCCAAAAGATGAAATAAAAAAATTACAAAATTATAAAATATGACCCAAAGAAATCCAAAAGAAAACACATCCAAATAATGTTAAAACGGAGGTGTTTATGAATAGATGAAAATAGTTACAGGATGTTACAACCTCCCCAACATAGAATCTTTATGTCACTATAAATCCAATGTTAATGGTTCCATGTAAAATAGATGAGGTAATTATTCTCTCATTATTATTTCCCTCTATCATGTATCTATTATATCCAAATTGGGCTTCCATAGCACATGAACCAAATGTATCATAATCCCAATATGTAGCATGATTTTAGGATCAAATCTCTTAATTGGCTATTCAGCCATGAAGAAATCATGTTCAACATTGAGATCACAACAATTGAGAACATTAGATAGATAAAATACATACTTTCTCAATTATGATACATCAAACATGTTATGGATCGATGTCAACCGCGGTGGTAGTGATAAATTATAAGAAATTTTATCCACCATGTCAACTACCTCAAAAGGTCCCAAAAATTGACGCCCGAGATTCCCTTTATTCCCATTCTATTCATTACATAATCTTGGTGAATCATAAAGAATACCTGGTCACCAACTGATAATTCCAATGGTCTGTGTTGAATATTAGCATAAGACTTATATCGGCTCTATTCCATCAACAACCTCTGATGAATCAACTGAATCTTTTCATTCATATATTTTACTAATATTGGTCCATCCTGGGAAAATTAATTAATATCTGACCATCACAACATATACATACAAGGCTAAAAAAACTAGGACTCAAAGGGGGCCATTCTGATCATGGAGTAATACCTATTGTTATATGAAAACTAAACCATTTCCAAATGATCATCCCAATATCCAAAAATGTTTAGAATACAATTTTGAAGAATATCCTTATGAATAAGTGTTTCTATATCTATCATTCCATCAAAACAATGATTGTATTCCATACTCATACGGATGTGAGATCATAGTGCCTCCTGAAGGCCTATCCCAAAAATGAGAATATTATTGAATAATCTAATAAGATAATATAACAAAAGAAACTCCATGAAAATGAAAAATCGATTCCATATAGGGGTTTATTAATTCCCCTACTTTTTTTGTATCATGAATTGGTATATTGTGTTCTGATTTCCTCAAAATATTAATCAAAACACATATTTCATTCTTCATCCATTGGGAATGTAGAAAATCAACAACAATGCCTATACATATTTAATACCACATCGATGTAGGGACTATATTTTTCTAATGAAAACAATAAGGATTATATTACTCATCTATCACCTATTGTAACATAAAAAATGAGAGATAAAGTCATTAGTGTCTCTCTCAAACAAAGACAATAATCCTACAACCACATTTCATAGAACATATTTGTGGTTCCTATATCCAATGTCCACTAGAAAATATGGAAATCAACTATAAGGGATTTCCTAACTTGTGACAACACCACAATATGGATTATAAAACATTAAATTCACTATTTGGAGTATGAGAAATCATTAACTATCTCAGTACCATAAAGATAGTCACTATTGATATTGAAATCAACATCAAGATGTGGTTCTAGAAGAATCATCTTGAGAAGAAAAAATATCAACTAATGGCTTGCCAAATAAACATTGTTTCCTGATTCCTAGACTACAATATGTTTCATTTCAAAGAAAATCAACACGTTCCTCTCATCCAATGATTCTTCAATGCCTTTGTTTGATGTTTCATGCTCAATTTAACTGAACGACATTTCCTTTCACTTTGGAATATGTGATTTTGAAATTTTATGACTGTAGGAATTCCACTAAATTAATTTAGTGAATATTCAAATACTTATTAGAGTATATATAACTCAACATCTTGTGACTATAAAATACATTAAATCTTTTCTGTAATGGTAATTCAATCAATTCATTTGTGAATTAATCACATATTCATGTTCAATGTATTAGGTCATATAATTATTCTCATGTGGTCTAAGATGACATGATCCATAATCAATAATATGAACTCCTACACTATAATTCCACACAAGCCAATATCTAATGTATCACAAAATACAACATCACTCCTCATGGCCTATAGAATTGAATAAATAATTTCCTTCACCTTCTCTAGTTCAACATGTTTTCTTTTTTGAAATACCATGTCTCCCAATGAAATAGTATCCCTGATCAAAAAATCACATTTCAAAATCTTGGAATCAACATAGTGATTTCTCAATAAATATATAACCATTATTATATGATTCACATGATCCTCATATAACATAGAGAAATTAAGTATTTTATTCAAAAATACTATCAAAAATGTATCGAGTTACTCGTTAAAAATCATGTTCATAAATTGCAAGAAAAAAATCATGAGAATTGGTTATGTCAATGGGACACTATAACAAAATATCCAATTAACAACACTAAAATGGCCCTTTTTAGTGCTAGAAATGCGTTAAATACAATAACAAGGTTAAAATTCATGGACATTTATTAGTGTTGAAGAAGAAAAAATAATGGTTTCTATTATAGTGATAAAAAACTGATAAATGAAATCCTTATTAATATAGTAAAAAACTGATAATGTAAAATTTTATTAGCACCTTAATTTAGCACTATGAAAATAAATAATTATTCATTTATTATAAAAGCATTGATAATG
The DNA here is from genome assembly GCA_963277665.1 of Viscum album. Classification (NCBI taxonomy): domain Eukaryota; kingdom Viridiplantae; phylum Streptophyta; class Magnoliopsida; order Santalales; family Viscaceae; genus Viscum; species Viscum album. The sequence continues at coordinate 5,376,276 of OY728121.1, read as the reverse complement.
GGTATTTTATCAGCACTTACAGAAGCACTGATAAGGTATAACTTTATCTATAGTTATAAAATCAATAATTATGAAAATATTACAAAAAATTCTATATGTGATCATAATGTAGAACATTATCAATGTGTTTAAATAAGGTAATAAATTTTCATGTTTTCGGTGCTTTCAAAAGCACTTATAAAGGGCTATTATGTAGTGTGCTATAATACCACTCAATAGCACCACTATAGTGTGCTGTAACAACACTCCCCAATGGAAGAATCAAACCAAATATCAAAAAAAATATGTCCCAAAACAAGATTATAATGAAATGAAATTTTTAATACAAATACTGGAAGAATCTAAAATATGAAAAACTTTTCAAATATTTGTTTATACAATTTCAAAAAAATATTACATAAATTCAAAAACACCAATGTTGAAATATCTATTACCATAGACTGGATAAATATTATTTATGAGATATCCACACCTGGTTTATCAAATTAACAAACCTAAAAAAGGAAATAAATTCTTATTTTAGTAATATTATAAAGAAATAAAATAACAAAAAAGTGTTTATTTTATTAACATTGATGTCATTTTTAAATAAAATGACGCACATGAAGTCCTATCAATCACACTATGTCTATGATTAAGGAGAATATGATTCAAAAAAGACTCAAATGACTTAGTTATAATTATCCTAAAGTATCAAAAAAAATTAATGTGTTTTATCAGTTTTCAGAATGAAAGTTGTCTTCCATACTAAAATGTTATTTTAAAATGAAAACACAATCTATAGACACTTCTCGATCACATTGTGTATTTGTTAGATGTTAAATAGAATCCAAAACATCAAAAATGGCATAAGAATCATTTTCCCAAATAATAATTTAAATCTATTCATGTTTGATCATTTTTTTATTGAGTGACACTTTTCTAAATTGAAATCTCGATTTTAAATTGATAACAAAAAATTTTGGTTCTACCGGTCACATATTGTATCCGATTGAGGTGTGGATGAATTGTAAATGTCATAAATGATATATCAATCATTTTTTAATGAATCAAACCAATGAGAACATATTTTCACAATTTTTATTTGGAAAATTGTCCATTTTACTAAAATTGAAGACAAATTTGAATAAAAATAATAACTTGTAGTCATATCGGTCACACCATATGTCGGATTGATATGAATATGAATCCTACATGTGAAAAATTAGATATTGATAATTTTATAAATGTATAAAAACAATATGATGTTTTTTCCATGGTTTTTAGTATGTCATATGCCTTTTTTTTACTAAAATGTCATTTTAAAATTGAATCATGCACATTGACTCATATTGATCAAACTGTATATTACATTAAAATGTAGCTAATTTTTAAACATAAAAATTGACTTATGGATTGTATTCCTAATTTATTTAATCAATTTGAATTATTTTTTCATGTTTTGTGTATTTTAGTAGGACATTTTATTAAAATTGCTGAAAATTTAAAATATAAACATGTACTTGGAGTCTTATAGTTTACACCATCCATCAGATTGAGATGTGGCTGATTCATGAATTCCTCATATCCCATAGGGATAATATTCTAAATGTTTGAAAAAAACTAACTACCTATATTTATATTGGGTTGGACATATTCTTGTTTTACTAAAATTGATTCCAATTTAAATAAAAAGATTAACATTGAGTCCTAGTGGTCAAAACATGCATCAAATTAAGTTGTGGATAATTCCAAAACATCTCAAATGTCATGTGGATATTTTCCCTAAAATATAAATACAATATGAATGTTATTCTTATTTTTATGTTACACTATTTTAATTATTACTAAAATGTCATTTTAATATTGAAATATGAACTTTGACTCATATTGATCACATTGTGAATTAGATTGAAGTCCAGCTGATTCTTACACATCACAAATTACATATGGATCATTATCTTAATATATTTAATAAATTTGAATGTGATTTATCAGTATTTAGTTGGTCAGATGGCCCTAAATATAAAATTGATTCAATTTTAAAAAAACCCACTAATTTGATGTCATATCGATGACATTGTTCATCTGATAGAGGTGTGGCTAGTTCATTCAGATCTCAAATAACATAGGGATCATTGTACTAATTTATCAAAATTGTCAGAAGGGGTTTGTTCTGTTTTGAGTAGTTAAGTCTGTGTTTTTCCAAAATTTATGTAAATTTTTAAAAAAGACTCACATAGATTCTTACTGGTAAAAAAATTCATTTTATTTAAGTGTGGATGAATAATACATGTTCCAAATCAGTTATGGAATTTTCTTCTTAATTATTCTGTACAATAGGGATGTGTATACTGATTTTTGATTATTTCACTCATCATTTTTACAAAATTTTCATTTTAATCATGAAACACATACATTGACTCATATGTATCACAAAGTGTATTGGTTTGATGTGAGATCAGTTCCTACAAGTAACAATTGACTTATGAAAATATTACATAACCCGTAAGGAAATATGTACCCATTCTCACTATTTTGAGTGACTGACACTTTTCAATGTCAAATGTCATTTTTAAACAGATCATTGACACATTGACTCATATGTATTTTTTAATAAAATTAATTTCAATTTTAAATATAAATATGTTCATGGAGACAAAATGGTTAAATCATGTGTCTAATTGTGGTGTGACTAATAACATCATGTACCCAAGTCTCAAGACATTCGTAACATTCAATTCCACAATGATTTATATCGTCTTTATTTGTTGAACTATCAACACTACATTTGTAGATTTGAACAACTCACATCAACTCAAAAAATATACCTGTATAATAACAGGATAATTATTTGATTAATATAAAAAATAATTAAATTAAACATAATTATGAAATAATAAATAAATTCTAAGAATAATTATTTTAATGTAATATATCAACATTACCTCAGTAATTGAGTATGGGTAGCATGGTTTCACTTACTACAATAGAATTGTATGGATCTTGAAGGAAATATATAACTGTTAACACAACATGTGTGAAAAATTTTGTAGGAGAAGACGTATGTGAAAGTTTTCATGTAGAAAGGCATGAATGATGGACAGAGCACCCCGACTCAACCAAAATAATCCACATGTACAAAAAATCCGTTTTTATGTGTATAATACTGAATAAAATTAAATTAAAAATAAATAAGATACATTACATTAATTTTGTGGAAAATGAATTTACTGTTCAAACTTCTAGATTACCTCTGTAATTAGGATGAGGTTGTGCCATAGATCTTCTGGAAAAGGAAGTGGTGGGAACTTGAATGAATGTGATTAATGAAACACTACATGGGTGAAATGGTTTTGTGGGATAAGATGACTTGGGATGTTATTGTGTAGAAAGAACTGAAAGATGGATTGATCACCCCAACTGCACAAACGAATCCACATATAAAGGAATAAAATAATCATTGGAGTAAAATGAAATAATTGAATGAATAATATAAGCAATAAATTAATTTAACGGAGATTGATTTTACTATAAAACACCATTATTAGCTATATTATTGAGAAGAGGAATAATCATTTCTCTGCCTATAGAGGTAGTGGAGAGAACATGAAAGATTGCGATAAATGCAATAGTGTAGTGGAGAAATGTATTTTTGGGAGAAGATGTGTGTGGATGTTTTAGTAGAGAAAGGCATGGAATATATTAAGAGAACCCAAAATCAATCCAAATAATCAACCTGGATAAGAAAAAAATTGGTATGCATGTAATACTAAAAATAAATAGATAAAACATAAATATGAAACAATACATTAATTCTAATAAAAATGATTTTACTCGGAAAGCATAAGGATTTAATCTATGATTTAGAAAAGGTAGCATCAATTCTCTTCTCGCAAAAATATAATTTTGTATTCAAATTATTTCATCCCCACACACTACATTTGGTTATTTCCCATATCTCAATAATTTCTGTTATTGTATTGATATTTATTCTATAATTATTTGCTGGAAATGGAGGCGTCAAGTTAGAATCTATTCGGAATGGTGTAATTCTCAAAAATGAGATGCACTGACTCTTTTAGAGAACACAATTAAGTGAAATTTTCATTCTCATAAGCTCATATCCTGATTATTTATCATTTAATAATGTTGTTTGAAATAACTCCAAAATCTTTTGCGGACAATCAACTATTTTTCTTGAAATAATTTAAGAATTAGATATCCATGGAGTAAATAATTCTCAAAGTAGTGTATGAAACATAAAATATATGGGGATAAGTCTCATGAAAAATAATGTAATACTTTTTTTAAGAGAAAAAGATAACAAGGATGAAAATTTAACTTCATTATGTTACATAAATTGTGGAATTCCTCTCATTTGTGATTATTACACCATGGGAACTAGTAATTAACCCAACACCTTCATTTACACCATATCCATCCTTAAAAAACCTCCACATAACCAATATATTGATTGAGTGAATGGTGGGAATGAAATGGAGATTGTGGAGAAGGAATAATAAAAATACAAAAATGTAGCAATTCATACCACTGGGGTCTTGTGTTGAATTGTGCAATTTCAGCTGATGAGTGTATGTTATGAAAATTAATTTTTTTCATTTGATTTGGGTGCATAGTTAACGATGAATTACTTTCATTTTGATCCCTTAATTTATCCATTAGTATAAAAATAAAAAATAAATAAAATAATATGTTGAAGAATTTTTTAGTAATTTAATATTTTAAAAAAAGGATTTTTAATAGGACTTATTTTGCTTAAAAATTATATAGTTCAATAAGATTGGATAAAGAGGTTAATGATTTTTTATACAAATTCATTTACATTTATTATATTGATATGTATATACATATTAATTTATTTTTTCCCTAATATTTATATTTGTATGCTTATTGTAAAAATTAATATATATATTTAACTTTTTATTTTGTTTTTATTTCCTTTGTTCATTATTTATCAATTTTGACAAGGGATTTGAATTTCCCTTGAGGAATTCAGGCAGTGTTATTCTCTATTGGTATATTGTAATCGCGTGATTAAACTGGGGTGCGGCATGGGTGTTATTCAGTAGGGGTTGCGTGGAAGGGGGTTTCATATAGCCACAATTTCCACCATCGCTTATAACCATGATATTGATCCCTTCTACCAACCTTGATGGCATGTACCGTACCAATGATTTCTGTGATTTCGTATACCCATGATTTCTACCACTACGTTACTCTATTATCTCACCTAGGACTATGGAGCCCCTCGAGTTTCCACCTAGGGAGTGTTCCTCTGGCAGGCCTTGCTGATTTCGCAATGCCTCACATGTTGGGAGGTGAACCAGGTGTTACTTTCCTCTCCTCATGCCATTGAAAACACTGTTCGATACATAAATAAATAAAGTGAATCTACCTAAATATTATATATATATATATATATAATAATTATATGAATATAATTATATATATATATATATTATTTATCATATTTAAATTAATTTAAATATAATATATGTTTTTTGATTTGTGTATATATATATAATAACAATTTTAAATATGAAACTAATAAATACTATTAATAATAATTTATAAAATATATTTTTTAATAAAATTTATTATTCTTGTTAATTTTTAATAAAATATAATTATATAAGGTTTCAAATATTATTTATTTCAAAAAAGATATATATAGGTATGTACATTTATTATTTTGAAAGTAACATGATATAACAAAAATTTATTTGTTTTTTAAGTTTAAATATATTACTCGTAATTAAATGTATATTTGGGCCTACATTTTATATATATACCCAAAATAGTGAATGCCTAAAAATAATTTCTTATATATTTAATATGATGACATACATTATATTTTATTGAAAAAATGATATAGAAATAAAAGGATTCTATGATGGATATCTAATATACATTGAACCATCTATTAGATTCATGGGAGGTCCATAATTAAGTTGCCATAATACTGCAATACAAATCAACATGATATACATGAAACAAAGCTGAAAAACATACCTACCATTGCAATGTCTCTCCCATAAAAATTTAAACAAAAATATATATATAATATCATTAAAAAAATAAATTCTCTTATCGTAATTTCATAATATAATAATATGTTTCTACTTCAAACTATCATCAGAATGATAATTGTGTTTCTAAAAAAATTTCTTGTGATTTTAATTGTTTTATATCAAAAACAGACACAATTTATACAATGGTATAAATATTTATTTATTCGTTATTCTCTAGACAAGAGGTGATTCCCTGAAATTTCAAAAAAATGATAAAATTATACATGTAGAGCAAGCAGGGGTATTGACATTGATAGCGACGTAAATTTATTGAGGACAACAATTTCAAAAAACCTAAACCGGATATCCAAAATATAATTCAAGAAATCAAAGGATCATAAATAAAATCAAAACAGTATTCATCAATCAGAGGATAAATAGAGATCATATAATATAAAAATGAATCCCTTTAGATCCATGTCTTAAAATGAAAAATATTGAATGATAATTGGAACATACAAAAGAAACTCGCACCTCCCTTGCTAGTTTGAAGAAAATATAAGACCCCCATTTCCATATCTCGATTGTTTCTTTAGAAACCCTAAGAAAAACCAAACACCAGATACTAGATGAAGTTCAACCAACTGGAGGCAGTGGTGTTTTGTGATTCCAGCATTGATTCACTAAGTAGGAGCATAATCAATGGTTGGATTTTAATGAAATATTATGATATTGTGACGAGTTCACAACATGTTAGGTTTTTTAATTATATTGGGACACTTTTATCAGTGATCTTTATTTAGGCACTGTTAAAAGGTATATTTATCAGTTATTTTTAGCACTAATAAATGATGAACATTTTCTTGAGCCAGAAAAGGACGTTTACAGCTTCATTTTTTTCAGTTCTAAAAAATGATAAAATACTCGTGTCTTATATAGGACCTTATTACTTGAGCATTGAGAAATAAATTATAATTATCAATATAAATATATATTTATTTATTTATTAATATATATTAATATAATTTATCAATATATATAAATATAAATATAGTAAATATATTATTTATTTAAATATATTTAATATAATATTATACTTATTTAAATATATAATTAATGATTTATATTTTTATAAAAGTTTTTTTATAAAATAATATTTATATAATTATGTATATTCTTTTATAATTATGTGAATATAAATATTGTAAAAATTTTCATTATTTATGTAAATTTAATATAAATTTCATAATTATTTAAATATATAATATTATTTATCTGTAATTATATGAATAATAATAAAAAATATACATTTATTTAAGATTATAAATATAAAATTTTATAAATACAGTATGTATATTCTTAAATATATTCTTATATATATTTATTTATAATTTTTTTAAAAAATATTTTTTTACGAATATTTCTTTAACATTATTCTTGAATATTAAATTTTTAGTGCAAGCATGTTAAAAATGAGTTGAATTAAATAAATTAAAAATAAGTACACATTTTTAATATTGAAAAATGGTTATGATTATTCATCACATTTTATATAAAAATAATTTAATTAGATATATGTGAAATCAATATAACACACATTTGATCTATTTTAAGTTGAAAAACTAAACGAAACTCAATTATACGTCCAGTAATCTATGAAATTTGTCAATATTTTTAATTCATATAAAATTTTAATTATAAATCATTATTCACTAAATATAGCTCATAAAAATTTTGAAATAATAAAATAATATTTATAAATGTTAATATATATATATATATAATTAATATATAGTATTTATTAACAATATTAATAATCATCTTATTCCTAAAATGTTAAACATTTTTCAATTTACTTATTTTTAATTTTAATATATTTAATTTTTATTTTTCATATCGATATATTTAATTCATACTATTTATTAGTTTTTATTATATATATAGAATAGCCAACTTTTTTCTTTGTCCAGTGCTGCTCTGCTCAATTGGCACGACTCTCTACTCTTATGTCACAGACATTCATGCATGTCCCTTTCCTTGGAGCTCAATTGGAGTGGCTGCACTTGTTTCTTGGTGTGTGTGAGCTTCTTTGTTTTATCTACTTGTTCTGCTCCCTCTTTTGGGTCGGTGTAAACTCATTACACCTCGATTTTTTATTGCAATACATTTATTTTAATAAGTTTTTGGGGCATGAGTTGGGTTGCCAATTCATGTCTCCGTTTGTGTTAGCAGAAATAGAATAACCAACTTTTTAATTTTTATCAATAAATATATAATTAATAAAATATGTAATAAATTTTTTATTAAAATATTATTTTAATTTTATTGTTATTTAATTATTTAATTTTATTTATTTGGAACTTAATCATTGCTAAAAAAGTGATGAGAAAGGACTCATTTATGATCACAAACCATATAGAGCTAATAAAATGTAACCTTTAGTATTTCCATAATATAATGTGCTGATAAATGGTACACATTATTTATGCGGAATATAAAGAGATGACAAGCCATACCATTGATTAGTATTATAAAACCACTGATGCTGGGTTAATATTATCATAACTTTTTTCTGCAAAGATTATGATTCCATTTATCTGTGCATTATTTTTTTCATCAGTAGATACATTCACTAAAAACTATAGTTTTCTAATACTAGGAAATATAATTTACTCATTTTGATCGTACTTGTTTCGAAGGGTGGATTTTTGAATGTTTGAATCATTTATCCTCAACTCATCGTTACATGATCGAATGCCGACCTTCGAGATTCATATTCACAATTTCAACTGATCAATCATATCATTAATCTATGGAAGAAAAATATTTCATCATTTTTCTCACTTGATTGAGTTTTCGATAACCCACACACTACTGAAGTGAACCATCAACATTCAAAGTAAAATGAACTAGTGGAACCCAAGGAGACATGCTCAAGAATTTAATAACATTCTCAAGATGTTAATCCAACTTGTATTTTAACACATTAATTTGAATCCATTCTATGAAAAAAATGGGGAAAAGAAATTGGTTGTGTACTACCGAGTAAAAAAATTGATAAATAAACCTCCCAAATCATTGAAAAAAAGAGATATTAGTGGAAAACACATTAATTATCTCCATAGTGACTAGAGGGAGATCAGAACTAAAATATTCCCACGCCATATCAGATGAAAATAGAGATATCATTTTCAACTACATTGGATACGAATGTCTAATTCGACAGGACCTTTGGTATCATTCTCCTTTGGAGTCACGACACACACCAATAGGTATAGTGATGGTGACCTATCAATTATAAAAATCATTATAGGATTTGAGGGTGATGATCCAATCCATCCTAAAAATAACGTATTGATATTTCATTCCGAGAATGAGAAAGTCCAAATAAGCTCATCATTTATTTGAGAGAAAACATAGGTGGGGAAATAAGACTCTTTTTTCTATTTTTTCCAAGGGCTTTATTTATATTCACATTACAAGATAAAATATTGAAATAATTATATAAAAGATAAAAAATAAAAGTTTAAATAATGATATGTGAAACACCAATATCCAATAGAGTAGTCACTAATGACGAAGCTATAGTGAGGGAACCTCTCATAGTCATTGGAGTAGAATCCACTTCCTATAGAGAATCTTCTAGTATGTGAAAGAAACATCATTCAAGATTACTATGGATGAAAACCTTTTTTAAACCAATCATCATATTGTGCCCCAGGATTAGAAGGTGATTATGACATTGTGAAACTATAAATATTAGAATAAACATGTACTAACCTCTACTAGTGAATTGAGCCTCCGAAGGAGCCACCATTCTTGAATGATGTTTTGAAAATCCTCATTTAATGACGTGGATTACAACAATGGTAAAACATTAAATGATCTTTTCCTAGTACTGAATGGGGTTTAAAAAACCTATCCATTAAGAACCACCATGAGAGTCATCATGCTTCCACTTTCTCTTAGATTAATACCCAATAAAACTAAGAGATAAATAAAATCCTTTAAACACTGACATAACAGCCAATTCCTTTGGGACCATCAGTGCTCTATCATGTACATCAGTATTATAAGGATATTTTAGCCTGAAATATTGAGAGTGAATATCAATAAGAACACCCAAATCAATCATTTTTTCCTTCATCTTCTCAATCTATAATATATTAGGTGTGAAATATAGAAGCATCTAAAAATCATTTTCATACTTTTACATGGTCCTATCAGCTTGCTTGTGTTTGAAGAACTCTGTGGACATGTCTAATATCATAAAATCTGGATAGAATTGGTTTGTGAAATGAACCTTAAGAATTTACACTCTATTCCCCATATAATTTTTATCATTACCATCATGTTCCACTATATCCTTCATGGTATTTACAACAAGAAAGTGGAAACATCATTATAATTTATTTGTTGTTCTCCAAAACCCAAAAAAAATTTGTCTATTCTCCTCAACCAATCATCATCCTATTATGGGTCATTTTAGAAATATAACAGTTCTGGATTCAAGTTATGGAAATGTTATGAACTAATCATGAGAATGTTTATATGTGGTTCTATTGCTAGAGCCTGAATGGGAACTAGAGGTCGTGCATGTCCCCACATATTGATTGTTCTTCACAATCACCTCTTCCAAAATCAGGAACACAATAGAATATAATCTCTATGGTTAAGAAAAAATAGCCTCTTCGATCATATTCTCAAGTCATTTAGGACACATTATTCTACACAAATTCTTCAAAAAAACAAGTAATACATTAGAGTTACCATTAAATGGAACAACAAGGGGAAAACCCCAACAGATAGACAAAAAATATTTTATTTTTAATCTATCCAAATAAAAATAGGGAGAAGAAAAAAACATATCCTCAAGACATATATCCCCAACCACCCCTAGAGACATAAGGTCCATTACAATGATTGATAGACTAACACTCAGTTTCAACTACCTCCAAAGTCCCATGATGATTTCACAAACACATAATGACTTCAAGACAAGAGTAATTACATACATTTATTCCACATTTTCATTAACAAGACTGGGTACAGTAGTAATGTCACGACCCATCCTCAGGATCCATGTCGTGACTACCCCAAGCTCACCATCCATAGGCCAGGGGCTGGAGACTAGCACCAAAGACATAAATCCTGATAACTGGGAAGGAATTTCCTTTATAAAAGTAAACAAAACACCACAGAGTAGAAGAGGAAGTAAAACACTATGTACAAAGGAAAGTATTGAAATGTAAAAATGTCCAGAATACAAACCTAACTGAAAATTACAGCTACAAATGAAAGGATGTACTTCAGAAAATACAAAAGCTGGAAGAATAGAAGCAGCTCATGGGTCGTCCACCTCGGATCCTACCTGAAGGGTAGGTACAGATAGTGCAGCTCCTGGATCATCAACCACGGATCCCACATAAAGGGTAGGTACAAATAGCGCAGCTCCTGGATCGTCCACCACGGATCCTACCTGAAGGGTAGGTATAGCTAGCGCAGCTCCTTCGGCGTCCACCACTGATCTTACCTGAAGGGTAGGTAAAGATAGGCTTCATAGTAGTCTCTCCAGTAAACCTCCCCCGAGTATCGCCACGTCGTGAAGTCCACCTCCGGATACTGACTCGTCGTGAGATCCACCTCCGGGTACCGTCCAGTCCTCGAACACTCGGCCTCTGTCAGCGCTTCCCGTCGTCTGCAACCAACACAATAATGTGTGGGCATAGCCCGAGCAGGGGTGAGTATAACGATACTCACTAGGGACCCTGAGACCTTCAAGGTCTCACTAATGCCAACAAGGATATCCACAATGAAAGATTTCAACAGATAACCTCTATATAAGTATATGCCCATACATATATCTAAGTTATCAAGTAACCCATATCAATCATGAAGAAACACAATGATTATGAATTCAACGGATAACCACTACCTAGGTATATGCCCATACATATACCTAAGTTATCAAGTGACCCATCTCAATCCTGAGGTAAACACAAAGGTCATAGACTCATCTCAAACCAGGATTTTTATTATCGAAATTGTAACTGCTGAAGAGCCTTGTCTCTGTCGAGTACAATGATCCTGTCACGACTTCGAGATACTGCTCACTATCCTAAGACAGTTGATGTACTCCTCCTATTGAGTACCGCGGGACAACCACCCAAACACAGTAGTACTTCCCTTTGGGGTCTGCCACCCAAACACAGTAGTGCATCCCCCCTAATATCATGCAGAGGTACTCTCCGGACGAGTACCACGGGTCTGCACCCAAACTCAGTATTTCTTCGTCTGCCATGGGTCTGTACCCAAACAAAGTAGTTCTACATTTACTAGTCTAGTTGACTCACTCCAAGTCGAGTCGGTCAAGCAGTCGTCAGGTCTCAGCCGGCTACACGGTCTCCATACTCCGTATGCTCATCTCTGGGAGGGTCCGCTCCATGAGCTACTGGTTAATAATACAAGTATCACAAAGTCCCATGAAGAAGTATCTCAAAGGAACGCCTCGTCATAGGGGTCTCAACACAATAGACGGCACATCAATCGGGGGGCCGGTCTGTGAGTTATTAGCCTTTTCGTCCAAGTGGTCGGGTTAGTTTCGTGTGCGAACCAACCTGGCTGTATCTCAACTATACCCCGAACTCTCATAGGGTTTACTCATAGAGACAGTTTCTCAACAAGATAACCAATGCCGCTGACGGTTCGTCAAATGGACGTCCGGTCTGAATGTTATTAGCTTTTCCATTCCAAGGGCCCGACCTACACTTTGGAGGCTTCAAAATGACTTTGCAGCCCTGTTTGTCGTTGCCCGTCAATCCGTGTACAATGATCAACCAGCGGAGTCTTCGAATTGACTCTGCGACCCCAACTCCGGCCGCGGTTTCGTTCACCCTCAATGGCATGACGTGACGGTATCATGCATCCTTTCCGTATTTATCCATGATTCCACGCGGTGCCTTTGCACTGCGCCGCCTTCTTTCAAACCGCAACAACACAACAAAAAATGGGGGGAGAGTTGGCCGTGTTCGAGCAGTCTGACCTCTTTCCGTTAAGTTGATATCAAGCAGCCCAAATATACAGATGAAGAAATGAAAAGTATAACTCATGAACAAAAGCAATTAACCCCTACCTCGAAATTGACGTCGCACGTCGTCGGGTCGCGGAAGTTGAAAATCATGGTAGAACTACGTTGCGAAGAATGAAAAGAAGGTGAAGAAGGTCGTTTGTGTTCGTCGTTTCCATCATTGTAGAAGTGCACCAAAAGAAGAAGAACATTGTTTTTGGCGTCGCTCTCCACGGTCGGTGTTTCCTTCCTTGTCGCGGAAGATAAAGTAAAAAGGATTGGAGAAAAACGTAGTTCATTCTTCGCTGAGTCGGAAGGTCGATCTTCTTTTGAAGAAGTTGTTCTTCGAAAGAGGGAAGAGCTCTCTCCCAAATTCTCTCACACAACAAAACTCACAAAATAAAATAAGGCCTCACCTTAATTTATTATTTTCCCATGCATTCAAACTTTTAAAATTCAAACACTTAGTTAAATTAATTTAAGAGGTTTAATCAATAAATTTAAGATGTGTCTTGGAAAAATTAAAAGGGGAGAGGGGAGAGTTACAAAATTAATTACAAGGGGATTAAGGGGAAGAGTTAAGGGGGTAAGAGAATTAGAAGGGGTGGGGTTCGTGTGGGACCCACCTCAATTTTATTCACACTTGGTTAGTTCCCCAACTTCCACACATAGGTTAAAACCAACTAGGCTAGAAATAAAATTCGGATACAATTTTATTTTATTCATCACTTAAACGTAAAATTTTATACAACTCTTCTCGAGAAAACGCACCATCGGAATAGGTCTTCTTAAGAAATTACCAGCACATTGGTTCCATCGGTGCCCTCAGATTTCAATTCCGAGCACCGGTTCAAAAGTTAGAAAAACTCGCTCATTCATTTACTGAATGTACCCGAGATAACATCGTAAATTGATTCAGGGAACATTGGTACTTAGAATCAGGTGCCGTTAGAAACTGCATTCTTGTAAAATCCCAAAGAAATTAGGAAAAATATTTCCTTGAAATTTCCGAGTCTTTACAAGTAACCTGACAACCTAACCGACGAAGAAGAAACCTGAATGCATTTTATGATCCCCATGGGTTGGCAACTGGAACCTTTCATCTTAAAAATTCTATGTGGGAATTATTTTTGCACTAACAATGAATTAGTAAATGATACATGTAAATAATACATACAAAAGATAACCAATAGGAGAACTATACTAGAAGCCAGACCAGCTTTAAATAAATTCCATGCTGATAAGATGTTTAGAACATTTTATTTTTTAATTTAACACCAAATATAACTCACTAACCTCCAAGGAATTTCATGGTCTCTAATAAAAATGGTCATCATTTATATTAAGATTACATAATAATATAATAAAATCCAATGATCCATTTGAATTATAAAATTTTAATTTACAAATCATAACGGGTTATTAATCGAAAACATGCCTTTTCACCCAGATAAAAACCAATGTTTTCTATCAAAATCCATTTTATTCCATTTTTCAAAAAATTTATTTGAAACAAACTACTAATTTTCAAAATCATATTTATTATTAAATTCAATACATTAATATCCATAAAATTATATTAATTTCATAATATAAAAAAATTCATTGCAATTAAGGTTTTTAATTTTTTTCTCACCAAAATCAATTCCTCCATTAAATAAAACAATATAGTATTAATATTTCCCATGAAATAACAATTTTATATTAAAAAATTTAAATTAAAAAATATTCCATAAACACACCCCATTTAAATGAAATTTTTGGTTTTCAAATTTCAAGATAAAAACCAATTTTTATTTATTACCTCAACTCAATGGATTTGGAATTTTCCAAAAAAAATTAAATTCCATTTAAAAAAAACAAGCTATTAAATTTTATTTTCATAATTGTAAATAAAAAATGATATTTATGTTCAATAAAAATTGGGCTTCATAATGGAACCACCTAACTTGTGATCAATGAATCTTGCATCCCAATGTTGTTTACAAAAATTTCCAATGGAGACCAATAGAATCAAATTTATATGACTTCATTATATGATTAGATCCAAAAAAGTAGTTATGATATCGAAAAATAAATTCATAGATTCATGGAACCCTAGGGTGAAGAGGAGATATCATAGATTAATAATATCAAAAAAAGGAAACCTACTGGTTGAAGATCAAAGTATGTTGCTAGAGAAATAGATATTTTCCTGGAGGGATATGAGGAGAAAACCCCTTCTTGAGTTGTCCACGGATGGCAGAAATTGATATAATGTCATACTAGTCCATTAGGGTCAAAAAATTAGGTTCAAGAAATGTTAATCAAATTTTGGAATAAGTTAAATCCCATAAAAAATGTTTCCTAGACAGAAGGGAACATTTTTTTCAAATTGTGTAAATGATATGAACCTATTATAAAATTGTTTCACCATTTCTGTAGAGATGGAATATGGTTTGGTAAATCATTCACTAGCAATTTGATGACCACTGCCTAATTTTTTCAGATAGATGTAGTAGAAAACATGCTTTGTAAAATCGTGTAGTGGACTAGAAACATTAACAAACTATAAAATATCACCCACTGTTACCCAAAACGAATACCAACCAAAGAATTATCAAAAGTATGGGTTTAAGAGTATATAAAAACATAATCATAATATTACAATTAAACTCAAGTATTTATTTAAATAATCCTCCTTACATAAAACATTACTTGGGATGGAAGGGGTGTTGGATTTTAATTTCGTAATCTACATATAAATAACAGAATAAATTATGTTTTTGGTTTTATGCCACAAAAATGTATTAGTGTAGAATTAATATATATTCCATTTTTCATATGATGTGAACTCCAATATGTCTTCATGGTAGGGGTATGATGGTTTTTATACATGACTACTATTTTCAGCACACAATTATTATTTCAATAAATAAAATTTCTTAATCGCCCAGAATAAAACATGTATTGTGAAATTTTGTATTAAAAATAAGAATGTTCTTGAAATTATGAATCTTACCAAAGACTCATAAACTCATTCGATGTTTCATTTTTTAATTGGTTTGAATAAAATTTTAGTTGATGTTATTTTATTTCCTCTATAGAATCCAGGGATGATACTTTTTAAGAATTGGTAGAAAGCCTCTATGATCCATTCAATTGAACATTAATAAAAATTTCAGTCTGTATTAATCTAGTAAAAATGTACTCTACCAGGGTTGATGATGAGTTAATCAATATTATATTAACTATTTTAGTAAAATAATTAATGTTTATAATTATATTACAGTAATATCTTCCAACATAATTTATATATTGTTACTTGAGATTTGTAACATTGGAATGTACAAAAAAATGTTGTTACTATATAATGGATGCATTTTCATGTTGAAAACCCTTGTTTACATTAGTATTATGAGAATCAACATGTACTGAAACTTGTTATTCTTGTACTTTGGGGGCATGTTCATGTTGAGAGACATGTTTTTTACCATGATTTGGTATATTTGAAGGTTAATAAACAATATTTTACAGAAATTATTTAACATATAATATATATTACATATATTTAGTAGTGAATATATAGAAATATGAGGTAACATAAATTATATTAATAAAATGACTAGAATTTTGATGTTTCTTTTTATAATAAATGAATAAATGATTTTACCTCATTTGTTGAGTATCCATATAAAATAATTGTGGTCTTCTATAAATTCAATAACACATCTAATTTCAGGATTTCATAGAATAATTTAGAAATACCAATGAAGAGTCACCCATCATTGAATTGAAATATGAGCCTTCAGTTGTTTTATTCGATAACGAAACAATTTACCTAACTTTACATGAAGGATTTGGAAAAAATATCGTTAAAAAACATCACATCATTATAAATATTCAATCTATGAACCCATCATTATTGAAACATAATTTATCAAATCAAAAATATTATGTTTAAGTGCACTCTCATTATCATCAAACATGCCTTAAAATATCTTAACGTGAAATGTTGTATAATCCCACAACCATATTTTTCTAATTAAGAAATTGTATGAAATATTTACATATATTAGATTGCTTTCTGTGGTCCGAAATACATTTACTGATTCGTCCATAAGTGTAAATCTATTGTTTTTTATAATAATTTATTTATAATGTTTCTTTTTTGTAGAATGTGTTACCTTTAACTACAAAACCATTATTTGATAATACATGCACACGAGGACATCTATCTAGACATCAATGTTGTTCTGAAATAGAAATCAAATTTTCATATGACTATTTAAAAATATTTTCTATAAACCGTCCAATAAACTCTAGATTGTTTGTATTTGATATCTTTCATTATTTACTTGATTGATTCAAATTCCATTGATTTAATTTTTGGGATTTTACATATGGTGAATCCTCTATACTAGTAAAAAAATGTAATTATGTACCTACTCCTATATTGAAATAGTAATTGTGACAAAATTTATTGTAAAAATTCATTTCATCACTATATACCCATTCATATGATTTTTTCGTTACTAATTCATTCCACATCAGACACATATTTGTTATGAAATTCAATAATTTCTATATTAATATAACATGATGCAACTGAATCATCCATAATAATGTAATATTTAATACAACCTTAAATAATCAATGTATTCTTTTCAAGAGATACATCTATCTATAATTTAAAAGACCACATAATGAAATTTCTCTAACCACATGAAACATTAACTAATCATTTTTATCAGAAAATGAATGTAGGAAGAACATATGCAATTTAGATAATATGTCTATAACATCAATTTCCATAGTTGTAAATTTCAAAACCCCTATTAGTTTTTTTCATATAATATTAAATAATAAAAAATTATTGTTTAATATATTAATTAATTTCATAGGATTAAAGTAATATAAATCTAGAGGCATTAGAACATGAATCAAAACATGAAAAACATTAAATTTTAGGACATTGAACATTAAATTAGTCCTTGAATTGATATTCTCGATCATTTATGAATACCCTTGTAGATACATTTCAACATTAACTATGATTAAATTATAGTACCTCTCTTATATAGAGTTAGTATACGATGATTGAGGATGTAAATTTATCTTTCACCCCTCACTACAAACAAATATTCTTGTATCCCCATGTCAATCATTTAAAAACAAGGAAAAATGTTATAATTATATTTTATGTGTGAATTTTTAATTTTTTCTAATGGAAATATATAATACATAGTTTTTAAAAATTCTTGAAATCATGAAAATGTATACTGTACAAAAAAATTAATTATAGAAATTTAAAAAATGATATCATTTTCCAACTGCATTTTACATGGGTTTTCATATATTGATTACTAATGTAAATTACCATATATTATAAATTCTCAATCTAAATATCATATATTAGTGTAGAAGGTGTTATAAATTGTTTTGAACACTCATTGAACGATTTGATCCAATATTTTTATTTATGTATTCAGGTTATAACTCTATGATTTCATAGAAGAATAATACTTGTAGAATATTTTAACCTAACTAAATGTGTACCTTGTTCACTAATTTGGAAACATTAAATTACTATAATAATATTTCTTAAACATTTAACATAATTACAAAAAAATTTAATCATCCCATAGAACATATATTTCAAAATGATATATTCATTTCATCACGAATCATTAAGCATGAAAACTAACTCCCACATTAATTGGAAATTTAAACTCAATAGATCCAAATAAATTTAAATGTAAATATCCAATTGATATTTAATTTAATAAGAATATAAAAACATAATGTATTTTTGGCATCATTGTTAAACATGGTAGAAATTAATACTTATCCCACATAACATTCCAAATGATGTCAGTACTACATAGAAAACCAATTGGATTCACACTATCAGTAGATAGCATAAGAAGAAGTTTTATTGCAACATTTATAAATATATGATACTCATAATCATTATTATTTAAATAATGAGAGTATAATGTGTGTAATATTTTCCCATATTTGTATATTTTATCAACATCCCATTTAAATTTACTTACAGTATCCTTGCTTCCTTATATGTCCCTAAACCATGGCTTGATTGAAATGTACAATAAAAAATTCAATGTAATTGATTTATTATTCTTGTATCAATATGACCAATATATTGGGAATTATTTATGTAATTCATTTTTTTAAAAACAGTATAAAATAATTTATATAGGCATGTGTTCTTCCATTGATCGAACACATTGACCATTGAATTTTTTTAGGGTCATATGATTTCTGAGGATGTTCAGCATATTCTATTATCATATCATTCAATAATTAGAGTGGTTCATCAAATATGATGAAAATCCATACATTTTGAACTTTTACAATATATATCTTCACTATGGTATACAATGTTGTATATTTTATACAACCAGTATACATTGATGGATTTGCACATCACATTAACTTCTAAAACATTTTTGGGTGATCATGATGTTAATAATCAGTTGTAATTTTCATTTCCTCAATAAAATATTCACCATCATCACACCAATAATAATATATTCAACATGTTCGATATCAATGTCCAAACATCTAATCTTGTCAGATCATTCATAATAAATCATGTGTTCTTCCAACAATCTAAAATGATTATTATTTAATAATAACACTTTATATATAGATAATGTATTTTCTAATGGTTATATACATGATATTTTTAAAATTTGATGAACCCCATCCCCATAATCCTTTTTCATTTAATTATCATCCATTATTTTTTTGATCCATGTAAATCATATTTGATTCTATAATTTCAATATTTAATAAAATAAATATAAACATATCCTTTTTGTATATATAACCCTTAAAGGCTATTCTTAAGGAATTTTTTTTGATACATAAAATAATTTTCCAATGATAATAAGGACTAAATGATGTGTATCGATATTCATTCTTTGTGTCCAAAATTATAAAAATATGGGAAGGTGTGATGTATATAATATTACAAATAATTTAATTATGTTTTCTTCTTTTGAAAAATAAAATGATTTAGGATGGTTTTTTATATTTTATAGGTGGGAGTAAAGAAATTGGTAGGCGTTGATGTTCAAACATTTCTTCCCTTGGTAAATGGATGTCCATTTTTTGTATCTGTGATAAGATACTTAAGAGATAATGTTTATCTTTTACTATATTATTCAAATATAATTATTGTCTTGCCACCCAGACGTGAGAACCATAAATTTTAGGACACTATTGAAATAAATTGTGTTTAATGAATAAATTTGTGGGTCTATATCAATGGGATGAACTGATAATGTTAACTAAAAGAGTTTAAAATTAATGCCTAAAAAATACAATGGGGATGATAATTAATTCAATGGGTCCTAGACATAGAACGCATTAAAAAGATATGATCACTTATAAATTATATAGAAGGATGTGATTAATGTGGAAATAATTCTCAATGTGCTATGAAAGGTGAATTATCAAATATGAGTTGAAATTTAAAGACCTTATCCTACGAGGGAATGTAAATTTGGTGATGATAATCTATAATTTTAATTCTTAATACAATTCAAAAACATTTTAACACGTTAATGTTTTGGAGAGAAGACATTATTTCTAATGATAAATAGTTTAGTTCAATTATAATTTCATAATTTATGAAAAAAATATTTAAGAAATAAAAAATTTCTAAAAAAGGATTATAGATCCGAAATTATAGGTGATATCAACCATGGAAGGATGACCTACAACCAAACAAGAGGCTCTTTAGATATTCCCAAAGAGTAAATCTATTTAGTAACCCTAAATACGTTTATTTTATTAAAAGACCATTAAGATGATAATAATAGGATAAACTATTGTTAAAAATACTATACCAAGGGTCTAGAACCATAGGTATATTCCCTAAAAAATAGTTATAGACTATACCAATTGTTTGGGGGACTGTTGGATTGCCAATCATCATTATTGACCTATACCAATGGTTTTGGGAATCTGTTAGTATAATTTGGATATAAAAACGATTTAGAAACCATTTGTACATGTAATATGAAATACGTATACCAAAAGACTGCAATACTGTGGGAATAGGTAATGTAAAAAACCCCTTTGTTGGAATTAATCCATGAACCTCCGATTTAAATTTCAAAAACCTAATCCCTATGTAACATTGTGTTTTGGAAGAATATTATAATAAATAATTATATATATATATTAGTGTATTTTTTATTTATTAAATTTTATTTGATAAAAAATTCAGAATAAATATGAAAAACTATAACAACTATTGGGAATGCCATTAGTAAGGGCCTATATCAATCGTTTTGGAAATTATTGTTTCATGTATTTTCAATTTTTTGCCTTTATTCTTGGTTTTCGAAAAACAATTATTATAGGTTATTTAAATATTTGAAACACTGATGGCTTTATCCAAACCATTGGAATAGCCATCACATATACCAATGTTTTGGAAAAATTGGCGGTATAATATAATTTTATTAAGGATATTCCAATTGTTTATATAATACCTTTTGTATAGAAATTACCTATTCAAATTGTTTTTTCATAAACAATGGTATAGTGTTATATGAAGGTTTTCATACAAATGAAATGATATTGAATGTAATAAGTATTGAACAATTAACTCATAAGTATCATGATTGTATAACAATTCATCAACAGTCATTGCTTCCCAAATCAGAAAAGATATTACAATGACATTAATAATGATAATTTATTCTGATTCCATAATGACATTTTATCATCCTCTGTTAAGTTATTGCATCAATCCACTGAATGATGCATGGACTTTAGATACTGGTGGATCACAAAAAAATAATTGACAAAAATATTGTATTTTATGATAATGCAACCCATATGATCACATACCACAAGACCATATACAATATAACCTATTTCAAATATTACTGCATTAATATTAATTTTAAAAACATTCGAAGGTGGGGTATCCACATATAAAAGATAGAATATGAGAAGAGGCCATCAAGAGGAATATCATTTCGCTTCCAAATCTCCTTCCATGGTAAAGACCACTTGATCTAGAAGGATTCAGACTTTGAAATCTTTTCAAACCTAGGAAATATCCCCTAACCCATATAAACATTGATATGGTACAGAAGGTGTGAACTGTACCTATGGGGATAGATGCAGTCAACATCGAGAATTGAGATGCAAAACAATTCACTAACTCAACAATTCTATCTGCATTTGGGTTCAATGTATTTCATATGTTCTTGTCCCCTTTATGGTTGAACATTGTCTATATAGGAGTTTCTACGTAACTAATGATGATGGTTATAAAATTTTCCTCAATTATATTTCGTAAAATCAAAACAAATATAAATGGAGTATTCCATGGAAATCTTTCCATTAGAATGTTCTGATCAAGGGAAAGACCGCTAGGTTCCATATGCATTTCCAGTACTCATTAATTTTATATTATCTTTATTTTGTGGGTAACCTATACTAATAATTCTATACATATAATACCAATCATTTATTATTCAAATATATTGTTTCCTTTTCTATATCATTTTTTAATAGAATACTAATAATAACCCTCTAAACCCATTCTTTGAACCATAAAACCAATTAATCAAAACAAAATCTCTTATTAGCACCATTTTAAAGGGAAAAAATTGTGGCATCATCCCAATCAGAAATGTATAGGGATGTGGACATTATCCAACATTTATAAAAAATCCATGGGACCCTGAAGATCATTACTTTGGCTTCATCTCCGATCAGCCAATGTGGTCCCTTTCACAAAAGAACACCCAATCCACATAGGAATCTATATAAAATTCTAGGGAGAGGGACACTGACTAAGTCACAAAATCTCATAATGGGTAATATTTGGATTCAATTATTTGAGTGCATTGGGATCCATGAATATGAATAAGGTTTCATCAGTTCTTTTCTAAAATTTCAATGTTGATCATGAATATGTAATGATAGCCTATTCCTCCACAGGGTTTAGGGATTCAATGATCATCACAATACAAATAATTAATTGTTTCCCCATCATTCATACACCACCTTATCCTTGAAAGGTCCCAGTGAATTTGGTCAATGAACAAGTAAGTTATATTATAAAAATACACATAATTAAATAGAAATGATTGTACTATGTACTTTATATGTGCTTCTTTCCTCACCATTGAATACCTATTAAATTTCCATCCCATTTTTTTCTAAATTTTACATCATTTTAAAATGAACAAATCTTTATGTTTTAAAAAAATTATAAGTTTCCTAATATATTTATTTATTTTATCAACCATCTAAATAACAGATGTTTGGAAAGGATCTTCCTTTCTGTAATCAATCTCACCCGAGCTAATGGAAATTTCTGATTTGGAAGAATTAATAGATTATATGGATTCTTTATCATATTATTTCATATGATGGAAAATATATATTAATTCTTAATGGGTTTACCTAGACAAAAAGAAATCTACCATTATGAAATAAGAGATGGGAAATAGGTGGAATACTTCTGTAGACCATTCCCTCCGAATGATGTTGTCTTTAACATCCAAAGAAATTAAATTCTAAATAAAAACATGCCATCATGGAACAAACGAAAGGGGAATGTGGGTCCCCCTATACCAACCCACTGTTAGGGGAAATGAATTGTGAGAAATTACAATTTATATTTATTCTGAAGGAGTATAAATAACTATTTATGAAGTTAAATTAGCTGAAGATTAATATTATAATTCAATGTATATTTAAATAATTATATATAAAATAAAATTATGGTATTTTCAATTTCTAAAAATTATAATGTAACATAAATTCTTAATTGTATATGAATGTATTTTATTTTGAATTATTGTTATATTTTGTATATTAGGTTGTTATTGATTGGCCCTTATTAAACTTTCCATGTGTTTCAGCCAGACTCACTTATGGGAACATTCAACAGTACTCATGGAAGAGTATATCATTTTACAAAATGGTTTCATATGAAATTAAATTTATAAAGCGCGTATGAATCTTGGAGCAACGAATTTAATAAGTCTTAACTTCTCAATAAGAATAATTTTAATTGTGATGCATAATAAATAAAAGAACAAGCAATTGCATGATATTAACTAATGTTCCATTTCTTTAGAATGTATAGATTCATCGAATATATTTGTGGGGTAGTGGAAAATGTGGTCGCCTTCCAAGAGAGATTGTGAATGGTGTAATGAAATGAGTTCCCTAACTGTTGAATTTATATAACAATGATGGTTTTATCAGTGCTTTTTAAAAATTTCTTATAAAATGAGTATTATCCGTGTGAAATTAACAAACACTAAAAAATATTGTTTTTAACAATGTTAAAACTTTCAATGATAAAAGAAATCATTATGAGTACTAAAATTATAGTAGATAAGACATATATTTATTGGAAAAATATATAATAGTAGTGATATGTATAGGTTTTATGATATCTTTTCATTTAAGATCTGATAAAATACTGTTTCAAATGAAATAAACATTTATTAAATGAATATATTTATAAAATTATTTAATTACAAATATTTAATACAAAATTAACGTTATTATTTAATATACAATATTAAAAGCATGATTTTCAAAAATTACTGAAATTGATTAATTAATAATTAATTTAATCCTAAAATATTAAAAAATTTATTATGTTTTATTAATTATATATTTTATAGAAAATAAAATTTAAAATGAATATATGTTAAAATAATTATGAATATATAGTGAAAATATTAAAATTGAAAAAATAAGTTCAAACAAAATTTATGATTAATTACATCAACTACAAACATGTAAATAAATCAAAGAAAATATTATTAAATTCTTTTAAAGAAATTAATTATATTGATTTAAAAAAATATAAGACTATAAAAAAATAATAAATAAAATGAATGTGAATTAATTATATAAATTAAAAACATGTTATGAATATTAAACAATGAAAATAATTATGAAAAATTTGAATGATTGATTGAATTAATTGTATGCACATAGAAAAAATGTAGGGAATCATAAAAAATTCATTTAAATAAGTTAATTATATAACATTAATACATTTTCAAGGAATTATACCTTCAAAATTAAAATTAAAAAAATTTCAATAATATAAATATAAATATTTTTTTAGAATATTTAAACTTATTAAATATTTATGTACAGAAGAGTGTTTAAAAATTAATAAATTGCAAAATTATTAAATATTATTAAATATTACAAATGATTAATTATTAATAAATAAAATAATATTAAAAAGGAATAAACCACATTAATATGTTTAAAAGTATTTTAAATTGAATCTGTAAGGTTAATTACATAAAATATATATACATAAAAATCGGGGTTCGAATTCTAACATACCCCTTGGGAGATTAATGTATCATATAGGGAGTCACGCAAGTGGTGACATTGGCATGATGGGGGAAACCAGTGATGTAGGCATGATGCAAGCCTCATGATGCATATATGATGATGGAGTCATGACGTTATAGAGAGCCTTTGGGCTACATTGTTGTGACCCTTGGCCTCAGAACTATGAGCTATGTATTTGATTTTCCTCTTCCAATATAGAACGAGAACATTACTATAACGACCCAATCATTTAATAATGAAAATTATTATTGAAATAATGAAATGTATTATTATGTAAAATAGTTATATAGCATATTCAAATCCATGGTATTATGTTTTTGTATTTGAAAATACCGTTAATAAATTTTAGAGTTTCTAATATAGTCATTGAATGGTGACCACATGATTAGTATAATCATAGGGCTCTAGAAAATCCAATTTACTAAAAAAAAAAGGAATTGATGGTCCCATCCAGTTGAATTTCTCCATACATAACCCATTTTCCCGATATCATAAAGAAGGAATCATCACCAGGCTTCGCTCTTGTCCAAGCCCAGGCTGGGCTTCATCACATTAATCTTGAGCAGAACCACCTATGGGTGAAGTGGATGTTAATAGAGAATACTACACAAGGGATGTTATATGAGCCTCCCAAAGTGTATGTCCTAATCCACACATCACCCTTAGGACTTATGCAGGTGTTATAAGGAGTTACATAAAATTACCGAATAACTATGATTATGTGCATTATTTTGGTATATAATAAAAGTTATATATATAAATTTTATTATTCATACATTTTAAATAGTTTTTGAAGAACAAATATTATTTTTTTAGTTAATATACATTTAATAAATATATTTTGAAGAATTAATGGATATTTTAATAAAATTTTTATTTTAATAACATATTATTACTAAATTATTATTTTTAAATATATATGATCATATAATTTTTATGAAAACAATTTAAATTTTTATTATGGTTTGAAAGTTGTTTTGGTCAAAACCCATAAAGTTTCGAGAAATACTACTTTTTACATTAAAAGAGAAAATTCACACATTTAGATAATTATTTATAAAAAATTAATATTATTTAATGAATCAGGACATCGAAATAATCAAACATTTATTTTTTCATAATTTTTTTAGAAAGACAATTTTTTGGGAAAAATTAAAACCCATTTAAATATGTAATGTATTTTATGACATCATAATGTCCCATTAGTGATATAATAAATGGATATAAATGTTTTTTCATCCAATATATTTTTTACCTTTTAAAATTTATGATTTTATATATTTTTTCATAATTATATAATGTCTTAGTGGGCACTCCAAGGTTTATAATCCATTTTAAAATTTTCAAATGATTTCCTAGATTTTGTGACTCGCATCCACATAAGAAAGAATAATATCATTATAATATCATCCATATAACTTCTAGATTAATTTTTTCCACTCCCCTATGTCAAAATACAAGGACAAAAACCATAGGATGGGTTTTGGGGTGATTAGTTTAATGTGTTTTGTCCCAAACATAAATTATAATCAATTGTCTAAATTTTACTATATAAACCAACACAATATCCCATTCCAATTCACTAAAACCATATGAAAATAGACTAAACCCTTACCTACACACTCTATAAACCCCCCAAGGCGCCACAAATATCCCATTAATCCACTCTCAAGACTCTCTTAAGCCATTGGTATCACACTTCCAGGTATTGGATTTGTTCCTTTATCATTTTTTCCAAATTTCATTATGTTGTTACTCTATTTTATTTTCAATTCAAAATGTTGGGGTATTATTTTTCACCACCCTTATACATCCCACATTATGTTTTATTAATGAGATACCCCTTTCTCTCTTATTAATGTCTCCCATGTCCACCTGCTACCATGCCGAAAGTTCTTAATGGATCTCTTTATCTCCTCATTTACATTCAAGAAATTATTTTATATTACGAATCAATGTTCCATTACCTATTTTTATACAAGTATCTATATGACCCCATTACATTAAATTTAATTTATGTAGGATTATATACCCATTTATCTCTCATTAACCATTTTTCTTAATTCTTATGTCATGTCATTAAGCTTCCGAAATTGCACCACTATTTTCCCAACCAATTTCATGAATTCCATAACCATTTCTCTATCAAGGGTATTCACTTTCACAAACATTTAATTATTGATTTAATAGTTTCATTTAATTATTCAACATTTTTGATCATGTAATAAATGATGGTGTTGAATGATTCCATGTTGTATGATTTTTGTGTCACACATATGCGTGAAAATTAATTATTAAGTAGTGTGTGCCCTAATAGAATTCCAATGCATTGGGTAAATATTAGTATCATAATACGAAAAGTGAATTGAGGTTTTACACATTCTAATTCAAGTAAAATGAGGTTTTACCTATTCCACAAGTACATAAGTCAATAGATCATGCAAAAAACATGTTAAATATTTATGTAACTTTTCCATCTTTTGATAATAATTTTATATTATGAATTATGATCACTTTTCTCTTATTCTCCATTGATACACATATTTCCTAACATGTAGTGTATTCATTATATTTTTCCTTGTTTAAACGCTTATGGGGATTTATATATCACCCTTTTCTTAGGCACGCCCTGAGGATATCCCTTGCAATTCTAAGTACAATGGAATGTTCTTGGTAATGACAAATAAGTTTTCCATAAAGATGTATATTTCATGTTTTAATTTGTTATGTAATTTTTCTAAGTCCAAAATACACTAGACCTCTATATCTAAAATTTTTTATCATACGATGATATTATGTAATAAATTATGTTAATGTGTATAATAATGTGTAGCGTTGTTGTAATTGGTGTCAAAGTATAACTTTTTTTATTTTGAGGATAAGGATTAGAAACCCCTTGTGAGAGGATTATGGAAATGATAAGGTATAATAAAAAAATCTGTAAATTTTTGTGACTACTGATTATGTGGCTTATCATGAAAATAAATCCCTTTCTAGATATGACCTAGTATAGGTAGCTCTGGTACAAATTTATCGATTGGTAAAACCCAAAAACACAACTTTGAGCTACAGCCAAACGGGAACTGGTGCATGGAAACATTCCTTTCATGAGACATTGATACAAAAATCCCACGGGATATGTGTTGGTAAATTCATAAATTTATTATCAACCATTATTAAGGGATTAAAAAAATCCTCTATGAATATATGTTGGTATGTAGATCTTGGAAAACATAGATAAGTTGATAAAATAAGTTTAATTTATATGTTATCCATTTTTTTCATTGGATTCCCCTGTTTAGATTACCCATAACATTCCTTTTATTCATTCCAATTTCTACAAAGATAAGGACTCAGGATAACAACTAATGTAAATATCCATGTAACGACTATTATAAGGAGATTCCCAATTTGATGGGTGCAGAAATCACAAGAATTGTTATTATACTCTCTTATTTAACCCATGTTTTGTATAGAAACATGGGTTAAGAGGGACGTTTAATCCCCCAATGGAAGAACAAGCCACAATAGATATCATCATGAGAAAATTCATCCTACTTTTAATGGATCATAGGATCCATAAATCGCAGAATAATGGATAAAATCCATTGAAAAGAACGTATATATCCTTCAATGTTCAGAACAAGAGAACAAACATCTGATGCTTATTTTATGGAGGGTGAAGCTGATCAATAGTGGAAATTGATCAAAAATGCGAATCCTAAGTAGTATATTGAGGATTTCTAATGTAATGATTTCTAGAAAAAATAATCGATAAATATTTTCTACGTACCTATGAAATAAGATATAAATGGAATTACTTTCCCTTAATAAATAAGATGAGGACTCCCTCGAATAGTCTAAGTAAAACCTCAAAAGTATTTCACGATGCACCTAAATATTTATTTTTAGCCCTATATGAAAGGATAAAGACTTCTTTTGTGTGCTAAAACCTGGCCTATAGAATTCCATTAAGATTCGTGACATTGAGTTCTATGAGGAAATTTTCCGATGTTCCCTCAGGGATAAAATGAAGAATGTAGAATCTCAGGGTTATAATGAGGATAGGAATTTTAATGTGGAAATTAATTATAGTTGTTGAATGTAGAAATCCAATGGTTATTTGAATATCCAGCACCCCATATTCCAATGGTTTGGAAAGAAGAACCCTTGAAATTGACTGAAGGGGATGAGGAAATGCTTTAGGAGATGATGAGAAGGATAACTGGCCATTAAATACTAGTAAGAAAAACCCATGGTTATGAAAGAGGATATAAATTCTCTGATCAACATTCAAAATGATGTTCATTGTTTCAACTACAAAAAACCAGGGAACATTGGAAACTTGTTCCCTAATACAAGGGTTTTTAGAGGCGACCCGCAACCTTCAAGGTAAAAAGGGAGAAATTTTTCTATCACTATCACATATTTGAACCCCATAAATGATGTGGTGATATATTCTATAGCTATTCAGTCAAGAACAATGAATGTACATTTTGATTTATGTTTTGGGAATTCTTTTATATCATGAATGTTTAGTAGAACAAACACAACAACAAATTTTTTTTTTGGAAATAAAGATGTTTGTGAGAACATTGAATTGGTCAATCGTTTCATCCCATGAATATAACTCATCCCATATCATAATTTGTGGATTGAACTTGCTGAAGAACCTCATCATAATCCCATTGATAACATTCTACGCAATTCTTTCCAAGGATTGACATTTTTTATTTACAGCCAACATAATTTTCCATGAGAGGGAAATCACTCTACACATGGAATATAAACCCCTATTTTTTACAAGTGCAATAAGGATTAATCTCCTTTATTACCATCATATAAATTGTGGATATTAATTACCTATAATCATCCGTGTCTTTCACAGATGATTGAGTCTAATGATGTAACCATCCTTGAACACATGCCTATTGTGATGGAATTTGAGGAAGAGTTTCCTGAGAAATTTTTGGATATTTATCCTAGAAGATATGTTGAATTATCAATTGATCATATACATGTAGATTTTCGACAATCCAAGGCACCATATAGAATGGTTGTTGTGGAGCATTAGGAGATGAAGAAAGAAATACTAGAGAATCAACATAATGGGTTTATACACCAATTTTCTTTACCATGTGGTGTACCAGTCCTATTCATCAAGAAAAATGATGGCTCAATGCACATGTTGATTGATTATTGTGAGTTCAACATAATCCTGATAAAGAGAAAGTATCTATTTTCCCGAATTGATGACTTGTTTGATCAGATATGTGGAGAGAAATAATTTTCTATGTTGGATTTGTGGTTGGGATATTAATAAGAAAGGGTGAAGAAGGAGGATATCACCAAGACTGCATTTTGTACAAGGTACAGGCACTATGACTTTCCAGAATTATTTTTGGACACACTCCTAGTCTAGAAATCTTTATGGAAATGATGAATAGATCCTTTAGAGATTACATTGACAAATTTTTGGTAGTCTTTATAGTCGATATTCTAATATACCTCAAAACCAATGAGGAGCATGATGAGTGTCTTAAAACTATACTTGAGACCATTCAAAAGGAGAAAATATAAGCAATGTACCTTAAGTGCTCATTCTATTTAGAGGAAGTCTCATTATTGTGTCATATCATCACACATAATGGGATATCTATGGATCCCTCCATGAAATATTCAATTGAGGGATGGATTAGGCCAATATTTATGACATATTTACACAACATCAGGGGGTTAGATGGATATTTTCACTTATTTTTGAGAAACATATCATGATTGTTCCACCATCTTAACAAGATAACTCAGAAAGGAGTAATGATTTCCTAGAGTGATGAATGCGATTTTAGATTCAATTAGTTGAATAAGAGGCTAATCAATGCATCAATTCTCACAATAAATGCACATTTAAAACATTTACTGTTATTCAGTAATGCTTCGAAGAAGGTCCGGGGATATATGTTGATGAAAAATGGAAAATTAATTGCCTATTCTTGATGGAAATTTAAGATTAATGAGAAAAAACTATCCAACACATTATCAAGAGTTGAATAGAGTAATCGACACTTTAAAAATTTGGAAACATTACCTCTTTGGGGAGAATTTTACGATATAATCTTTCCAAAAAAGCCTCATGTATATATTCACACATAATGAGTTGAACATGCATCTACTAAAATGGTAAGATATGGCCAATGAATATGATTTCCCAATGCATTACCACCCATGGAATGCTAACAATGTGGGACATTCACTAATTATAATGGACCAAGTGATTCTATCATTGATGGGAATTGGAAAGGATCCAATCATAATAGATTTAACGATGATGGACATGGGAATAATAAATAAGGGATCATCATTAATCCTTTCAAAATTTATTGTTCACCCATCTCTTTATGAAAGGTTAAAGGATGCTCAAATAGAAGACGTGATAATTAAGAATAAATATGAAAAAAATGAAATTCATAGACTTCATGTTAAGGATGAATGAAATGAGAGATTTAAGAAAAGGCTATGAGTTCCATCAAATCCAAATCTATATAAAGATAATTTGGATGATTCACATAGTTCAAATTTTTCCATTTCCCAAGAAACACTTTCTATTATCGAGATATCCAGGAGAATTATTTGTTGGATAACATGAAGAAGGAGATCGCTAAGAATACATCAAATTTCATGGTATGTCAGCATGTGAAGGCTAAGTGGTAGAAGTATAAGGGGATGTAGCAAACATTACCCATACTATCATTGAAATAGGAGAATATCACTATGGAATTTTTCACTAGAATTCTAAAGAAACCCAAAGGAAACAATTATACGTGGGTTATTGTGTATCACCTTATAAAGACATCACAATTCCTTTTAGTTTGAGATGGTTTCTCATTGGATCATCTGGTATGGATATTTATCATATAAGTGGTAAAGAATCCTATCGTACCACTATCTATTTAATCTGATTGAGATACATGATTAACCACTTTGTTTTTTAAGTGTCTTTCACATGCTCTTACTACTAAGATGTTCTTCATTAGGACATGGAATCCTTAAACTGAGGGCCAATCTAAGAGGAATATCCAAACACTAGAGGACATGTTCAGATCATTCTCAATGGAATTAAATGAAAGATGGGATCAACAACTTCTTCTGGTTGAGTTCTCTTACAAGAAAATTTTCCACTCAGTCATCCAAATGTATCCTTATGAAGCCTTTTATGGGAATCGGTTTAGAACCCTGACATGCTGGGATGAATACGTGGATAAAAAGCTCCTAGGTACAAAAATGGTAAATGAAATTTTGGAGAAGGTTAAGATCATCCAATCGCATATTAAAGAATATCAGAGTCGAAAACAGAGAATTGTTAATAATCATCGATGATACATAGAGATTGATGTCAGATACAAGGTATTCCGAAAGCATATCACTATAGAATAGAGTTATTATACTGGTGAATAAGGGAAATCTTAGTCCATGGTTCATCAGCCCTTTTGAGATACTTGATGGAATTAGAGCAGTGGCCTATCGACTATCACTACAAACGAACCTATCTTAAGGAAATTATTTACTACATGTTTCTATCTTGAGGAAGTACATACCTGACCCATCACATGTACTCAAATTTTTTGTGGTACCATTGGTTGATAACCTTTCCTATGAAGGGAAACTAGTAAATATCTTAGAAAATAGGGAAAATGTTCTCTGAAATAAGACAATGCCCATTTTTCATGGAATTGTTGAAAACCCACACATTTGAAGAAGTATCATAGTAATCATACGATTTGATTATTTAGAGTTACCCACATTAGTTTTAGTAAAAGGAAAGATATTTTTTGGGGATAAATTTTTTAAAGTTGGAAAACTATATTGACCCCAACTTTTATTAATGAAAATTCATCTATATCTAGTTAAAGTTATTATTATGTAAAATGGATTGGTAACATATGGAATTCATTGCTTTTATGTTTTTGCACCTAAAAATCCTGATAAAAACTGTTACAATTGCTTATATTTTCATTGAACAGTGACTAGTTTATTAGTATAAATATAGGACTTCAATAAATCCAATTTACACAGTCAAAGGAAGCGATGACCTCATTTGGTAGAATTGAACAATACGAAGCCCATTTGTTGGAGTTTGTAAAGGAGGTAAATTCACTAGGATTCTCCCTTGGACAAGCCCTAGGTGAGCTTCAACATATTTACCTTAAATCAAACCGCCTACGCGATATGTGGATGTTAATAGAGATTATCACCCGAGCGATGTTATCTAAGCCTCCGCAAGCTTTTTTCACCATTTAACACCATACGCTTAGGTGTTATGAGAGTGTTTTAACGGGTTATGTAAAAATAACCTATCTATATGCTTATGTGAATTATTTTTTTATATAATGATGAAAAAACGTCCAAATTATATTTATTACATAGTAAATTGTTTTTAATGCACAAATCATATTTTTTTGTTATAATTCAATTAGGAAATCTATTTTGAAGAATTTATGGATTTTTTAATTAAATACCATATTAATAAAATATTATTACAAATTTAATTATTATTAAATATAAATGATCATATAATTTTATGAATGCAATTGTAATTTATATTATGGTTTGAAAGGTGTTTTTTTCAAAACCATGGATTTTTTTATAAATTTCTATTTTTATTTTAAACCAAAAATTCACATATTTGAAAAATTACATAGGTAAAATAAATATTATTTTTTTGAATCATAATTTTAAAATTATCCAATGGTGTGTTTTTCATAATTTTCTTAGATTGTTGATTTCTTTGGTAAAAATTAAATATTATTAAAAAATATTATTTGTATTATGAAATCATAATGACCAAGTAGTGATATTATAAAATCAAATAAATGTTAATTTCAGCCAATATATAATTTATCGTTATGAAAATGTGATTTTATAATTGTTTTTAAATTTTACAATGCTATAGTGGACCCTCCAAGACTTATAATCTATTATAACAGTTTAAAAGTATTTCATGGAGAGTGTTACTCACCTCCACATAAGAAAGCCTAATATTGTAATATGTTCAGCCATTGGTTATATAAAATAATTTTTTACCCTCCCCTTTGGAAGAAATTATGGGAAAAAACCATAGGATGGCATGTGGTTTTGATAAGTTTATTGCGTAGTTTCAAAATCCTAAAAAATAAAAAATTCCCTATCATTTCTTATATAAACCCATTAAATATCACATTACTCATCACTCAGCCCATTTGGAGTAGGAACAACCTATACCATAATCTCTATATAATCCTCCCAATATTCCCCAAGCTCCCAATTATCATCTCTCAATCTTATCCTAATCCATTGCGATCACACTTCCAAGTAATTGATTTTTTCCTTTCTCATTTTTTCCTGATGTTATTAATGTTGTCTTGTCTTTTTATTATCATTTAAAAATGGTGGTGTATGATTTAACACATCCCTTGTACTTACCTCCTTGTGTTTTAATGATGAGAGGCCCTTTTCCCTCTCATTAATTCCTCCAATGTACACATGTTACCACGGAGAAATTCCAAAAGGTATTTCTCTCTCCTCATTAATATTCAAGAAATTATTTTATATTTTTAATCTAAATTCTATTAAATATGTTGGGATATTTAAATATATAAAACCATTACTATAAATTTCATTTATATATTTTGAGTTACCATTTTCACTCTCATCAACCATTTTTATGAATTCTTTTGTCATGCCGCTATGCTGCCGAAGTTTCACAACTATTTCCCAAGACAAAGTCATTGTGTATTGAATACCATGAACATTTCTCTATCGTGGGAATTCCCATTTACGCACATTGACTTATTAATTATATAGTTTCATTTATGTATTACACATTCATTTATTGTGGAATAAATGATAATGTTGAATGATTCCATGTTTGTATGATCCATGTGGTACACTTATTAATGAAATGAATTGATTAAGAAGGGTGTTCCCAGATAGTGTTTCAATGTATTGGGGAAAATATTAGTATAATTATATGTCATGTGATATGAGGGTTTACACATTCTAGTTCAAATTCCGATGAGTGTTTACTCCTTCCCTATGAGGAATGAGCCTTGGCAGATGATAAAATAATGTTCAATCTCAATGCCAAATTTCCAAGTTACAATAATCATTCTATACCATGCCATTAGGTTTAGATTATCTTATTCTCAATTGATATTCCTATTCCATAACATGTAATATATATTTCATCTTATTCCTTGTTTTTTCCCTTATTCTCCTTTATAACTAACTCTTTTCTTATGCATTTCCTCTAGTAATCCCATGCATTTCTCTGTATGAAGGAATATGTGTGGTCATGTAAAAGAATATTTCTATAATGATTTATATTTCATGATTTATGTTTTTATGTAATGTTCATATGCCGCATTGAATATATACCTCTCAATCTTCTATGTTGTATCAATTGAATTTTTAATTTATTAAATTATATATATGAGTGTAATAAAAAGAAGGGTTGTTATATATACTTTCATTAAAAACATAAAAAACCCTATTCAGAAAAAATAATAAAAATAATATATATATATATATATATTAGGTACAATAGGGTAAAAATATACCCATACACACAATGAAACCTCTCCAAATTGACAATGGATTGGCCAAATCCCCCCCCCCCACCATACGTGAAAACCCACCAATATTCAATACCCCCATAGACCTCATTTTTTAAATGATATTTACCCTTAGAACCATAAAACATATTACCATACCATTGTGCCACCAATTCCCTGAGATTATCATGCATATTTGTGGGATAAATCACAATATATTGGGCCTCTCCTATAGAACAATTATGGAAAGTCCCCATCCATTCAATGTGCTTCTATTAGCTCTCAGAACGTCATGGTAGATTTCTATAAACGACCATCAGAACAACACCATCACTTCATATTAGGTTTTTGTCGATCCCAATCACTTTTCAACAATGTATAACAAAATATCATCTCTCTAAGCCTCATATACATGTTGTACATTCATCGAAATCATTTTCTCAAATCCTGCAATGCCAGTACTACTTTCGGGTGAACCCATCAATGGAGTTGCAGAGCTGCCATCATCTCCCTTGGTTCCACTACCATGTTATTCACACCGCATCAGTGATCAATTGTTTTTTCACTCATACATACACAATCCAACAATCTCACATGATATCTTCATCCCCTAAAACATTCCGCTTGAGACCCGTAGCGATCCATGCACCGACGCCACCATCCAACTCTCACCGTCTTTTTTTGGTATGCACATTCAACACTTTAAGGCATGACCATCAATGTCCCCATATAGCATTATCTTTCATCCTCAATTCCCATCATCATTTTTTAACATTTTTTACATAAACAACTAAATGGTGTTGGGGATATAGTACGTTGGGGTTAAATTTTAGGGGAAATAGCATGGGTTGGAGATGTCTTATATGAATCAATTGTACAGATTACAAACATATTTAAAATATTGATATAAAAAAGTAACAATCAATAAATATGAAAAATAGAATATAAAGAAATATTTAAAATATTGAATCTTTTTAAATAAATATGTAAAAATTTTAAAAATTGTTTAAATAACAAAAATATTAAAATTAATAGAATATAAAATATGTAAAAACAATATCCAGAAAATAATATTAAAAATGAATAAATTAAATGAAATATATGTATAAAAATATTAAAAATATTATTCATAACAATAATTACATGAAATGAAAACATGTAAACTTGACTAAAATTTTGTAAATAAGTATTATTATTATTATTATATAAATATTCAATATATTAATTGAATATCGCTACTAGTAATGAGACCAATAGACCATTGTTTCCAGTCGCTATTTGTCTTTAGAGACTATATTCAGACTGCCAATGGCAGTCGCATTAGGCCCATCGTTGTAGGGAAAAAACTACTACCAATGGCGGTCTATTTAGGTGACCTAACTCTCGGCAGAATATCAATCACTATTGGGTTGAGTTATAGTGACTTCCAATGGAGGTCACTATAGTGAAACTAAAAATAGACGTAAAGTGACTTCCAATTACAGTTGGAAACATGTGATTTTAAAGATAAATTACAATTATGATTCTCAAATAGAAAAAAATAGTAGAAACATAGCCAAAAGTAGAATAAAATCAATTTGAAATAGTAAAAACACAAGGATTAACTAAAACAACAAATGATGGACACACTTCTTCATATCCAGTGATCCAAGTGGCTCTCATCCATTCCAGTCTACTACTTCAATAAACCTACAGTACGATATAGAAAAAACTAAAAAAATTAAAATTAAAATTGGATATATTTAATAAGTTGGCATGTATATTTAATAATCAAATTGGGTCATTAGGCTGATTGGGAATTTGGGAATTTGGCCCTTTGCCTAGACTCATTTTAGCAAATTGTCTATTATCCCAATACACTAATATGCTAGTAGTCCATTTGGTAAATAGGCACATTGGCTAATATTTCATTAGACCAATAGCATAATATTTCACTAAGTAAATTGGACATTAAGTAATTAGGACAGTATTCCATTTTCTCTATTATGGATTAGTTTATTGGGCAGTTCATCCATTGGGTAGTTGGTCTGTTGTTAGGAAATTAGATCGTTGTTAGGCTGTTGGGTCATTGTTTGGTCATTGGGATGTTTTTTGTCTGTAGGGACATTTTTAGGATGTTGGGGCGATGTTACATCATTGAGCCTTTGTTATCCCATTGGACCATTCTTCGGATGTAGGGTTGTTGTTCTGCCATTGGGATGTTGTTCTGTCGTTAGGCCATCGAGACATTGTTGGGCACTTTTTCCATTAGTTCTTTAAGGCGTTAGCCTGTTAGGGAGTTCCATAGATAGGGCGTTAGGGCATCAGTGTATTAGGGAATTTGGGAATTAGGTTGTTTGGCCGTTAGGGAATTCGGCCATTAGGGCATTTGGTCGTTAGAGTATTAGGTCATTTGGGTGCTTGGCCACTTGGGAATTTATGAATATATCCAATTTTCAATGTCCCCATTTAGAAAATTTTGTTCAATATTCGAATTAGTCATTAGGTTATTTGGTCATCATGCTAATTGGGAAATATTCTATTAGGCCAATAGTACATTAGGTAATTAGGACATTTGTTAATTTGGTTATTTCTCTCATTGACCAGTTGTATATTCAGTCATTAGGCCTATAGTATATTGGGGCATTATGGTTTTATGCCATTAGGATGTAAGGCCATTAGGACATTTGGCAATTTGGGAATTTGTAAAAATGTCGAAGTCTCCATTTAGTGAATTGGCCATTAGCCCATTTTTGACATTAGAAAAATTTGGACATTAAAACATTTGAATTGGTAATCTACTCTAGTATAGACCTACTATGTTGATCATACATGATGAGGTGGTTTCAATAGAGTATTGTACAACCATTAGTCTACGTCCTCTCGACATTGTAATATATAGAATAATGTTCAATACTAAATAGCCCCCCACCCACCCCCACCGCCAAAACACCCCAATGATAGCCACCCAACACTAGATATCCTCAGACCCCCATATAGCCCCCAATGAACAACCCCCCCCCCAAACAAATCTCCCCCAGATAGCCCCCCATCCCCCCCCACACACACACACTCAACTCGGACTTCCCCACCCTTGAACAACTATTTGCAAGCTTCATGCTGATACATTATTCCATAATAATTGGGAATATTTGTCTCAAATTTTTTTTCTTATTTATCACATAATGTATTAGAAGTGTTTTGGTAACTATTGAATAAATGAATGATGTTATACATTTGTTTATTACACAATTTGTAGATTGGATATAAATTAATACCAAATCGCTAAGCTAGTTTTCTATTGGAATCCTAGAATGAATGATTCTCCATGAAATATTAAAACATGATGGATTAATCCATGATTGTTTAGTGGTTGGTCATTGAAATTAGAGTCACCTTACCTAGATGTTTTAGATTCATCATTATATGTTAACCATCCACTCGACGAAGGTTCCTGTAATAAGTGTCATTACCATGGCTAAAAGGGTGATTTTGGATGATATATCATTAACATCATCTAGAATATTGTCTAAGGACCCTCCATTTTATCCTTGAATGATATCATTGTGTCGGCTATGAGATAAAGTGAATTAATAACCTTAAATAGTGTCATGCATGTCCAATTATCAAATAATAAATTGAGTAAATAGTTTATGTTGAACAACCAGTGGGAGTTCATTGTAATCATAGAAAAAGAATATTTGATAGCATTCCAAAAATTAGATTCAATGTAATTTATATTTCTATATTTGAGTGTGTTTATAAATTTTTTTTCTTACAAAATAATGGACTTCATACTTCCCAATAATTATACTCTACATAGAAAGTCAAAATTTATTGAATTTGGAGATTTTTTTTATGAAAATTCCTCCATGTTCAACTATTTCACATCCCCCCCAACCCGAATAGACCCCCCAGACGACCCCAACTCTTACCCCCCCCCCAAGTACAACCCACCCCCCAAGCATTCCCCGGATATCCACACCCAATCCACATGCACAACACCCCCCTCCACCCAGTATCCCCCAACAATAGATTCATTTTTATTTAAACATGGACAATGTATCATTTTTATTTTCATCAATTTATAACCCACACCAAATTTAGTAAACATGACTTTTAGTTGGCCAATATAACAACATTGGTCACTCTACGATTAGGTCATTTTTTCATTTGGGGAAATGGCCATTAGTCCTTTTTTCATTAGGCCAACATGATTACTTTGAATTAGGCCAATAAGAAATTAAGAAATAGGTAACATAACAGAACAAAAATATAAGTATGTGAAAAAATGATTGTACTTAGAGGGTTCCTTATTATGAAGTGTTTTGGGGGGATGGGTTGTCCGATATGGGGCTATCCAAGGGGGGAGTGGGGGGGGGGTTGTCCAATGGGTGGTTTGGAGAGGGAGGGGCTGGGGTGGCCTGAGGCTATCTAGGGGTGTTTTTGGGGGTGTTATATCTGGGAGGGGGGGACTGTCCAAAGGGGGTTTGGAGTGGGAGGGGATGGGGTGGTGTGGGGATGTTGGGGGGATTTCTGGGGGGAGTTTTTGGGGGTGGGATGTCCGAGAGTGGGGGTGTCCATGGGTGTTGGTATTGGGGAGTGGGGGTAGGGGTGAGTGTAGGAAGATGTACAAAGGGGGTTTGGGAGTGGGAGGGGATGGGGGAGGGTGGGGCTATCCATGGGCTACCTGTGGGTAGTTTTGCGGGGTGGGTTGTCGGAGAGGGGGGGATTTCCAAGGGGGGTTGGGAGTGGGGTTGTGGGGGCCTATCCAGATGGAGGGGCTGTGTAAGTGAAGCTGGGGGTGGGGGGTTGTCTGGGAGGGGGATTTACTGGGGGAGGGACTATCCAGGTTAAGGGGTTCTGTAGGAGGGTGTGGGATGGAGGGGATGTCCAAAGGGGGGTTTGGTGTGTGTATGTGGAGGGGTATTTTAGGTGGTGGTGTGGTTGTATGGGGGTGTGTGGTGGGGTCATCCAGGGGCTGGGGGTGGCAGTTTGTTTGTGGGGGAGTGGGGTGGGGATTTTCATGGGCTGTTGGGGGGGTGTCGGCAGTGGAATGTTCAATAGCTTATGGGTGGATTTCCATGGGGAGATGTACAATGGATAAGGGCTATCCATGAGGTGTTTTGGGTGGTGGGATATCATGTAGGGGGTATCCAAGGGGGTTGGGGGTCCATGTGAAGGGGATATGTAGGTAGAGTTAGGTTATCCGGAGTGAGTGGGATGGGGTTGTCTAGGGGGTGGGGTGTGGTGTTGTCCGGGGGGAGTTTTGTGGGGTGGCTGTCTTAGGGGGGTGTTTTTGGTAGTGGGATCTCTGGGTGGGGGTAGTCCAGGTGGAGGGGTTGTGTAGGTGTGGGTGGTGGTGTCTGAGGGAATGGGGTGGGGTTGTCTAGTGGACTCTTATGATTACGAAACTACCAGAGACAAAACCCTCTATAATTGGCCATCAACATCACTAAACTAGGTCTCATAAAAATCATCAGCCATTAGATCATACTTGAAACAAAATAAACAACATCTATTGGATCAATTAAATTAATTCATCTAGTGACCCTACAAATTAAAAAACCCACGAAAATGCATGAATTCATACTGCATCCACTTCTAGAAGCTCTTATTGTTGGACACCAACCACATGTTCTTGTTATGTGGTCAGTATATCTCTATATAAACCCAAATGTGAGTGAAATATGGTAAATTCAAGATCAATGTTGAGTCATTATCCCATATAAAATTATGAATCTGATAAACAATTACAAAATAGATTTAAATGATATAGAAAGGGATAGGGGGACCTTAAAATCGAATCCACAAGATCAAAAAACATTCCAATACTATAAAGAACCATCTTTTTCTATTATCCAGAACTAGTGTGAAATCACATAATTTAAAAAATTCATTTACTCAATGTGATCAACATTTTCAATTAATTCTTGAAACCAATTTATTAAACCATAGAAATAAATCTCATCCCACAAATCTCATAGAGGGAACCAGAACCAGAATCCTAGTTCACACATGCTCGTAAAGGAATCCATCAAAAAGGAACGAACATAATGGTAAAAATTGTGTTCCAATTATTTATTCTTATTTCATATAATCACATCAAAAAATTAAAATGAATTTAGTAAAGGGATTCTCAAGAAAAAGTTCAATTAAAACACACCAGCAACATCATATCAATTCAAAGGATCATCCTAGGGAAGATTATCCAAATGTGGAACTATAATGAAAAAAACACAGGATCATTTGATATCAAACCATATAAAAAGTGTTATATTATGATAAATTGAAAATAAGATACAAATGGATCACTTAAACATTGTGGGGGTCAGGAGAGGGGGTGTCCAGGGGATTTTTGGGGGGATGGTTGTCCAGGATGGGGAGGGGGAACTTTCCAAGGGGGGTTCAGATTGAGGGTTGTACGAGGCTAGGGAGGAGGTACTGGTGTGTTATCCATGTGGAGGGGTTGATTCTGAATAATAGTAAATAAAAATTATTATGTACCAAATTAGTTGTTAGTTGTTTTTAACTATTTTAAAAATTTCCTTAAAATGAAGAGCGATAAATCAATTATACCTTTCAATAAACATGAAAATATTTCATTTATCCTTCTATGGTCACTCTTACCCAATAAATATCTTCTTCACATTTAATTACAGTATGCTGATCAACTTTTTTAGAAACAAATGGAATATTATTGGGTTCATATTGTTCAAATTCAAACACTCTTAATTAGGACATTTTAACAACAACATGACTACTATAATTTGAAGGCAATGTAACGAAGTATACTTGTTACGCTTAAGGTGTAAAATTGAAAGGTTCACTATCAACTCATTAATTTTTATTCCAATTATTTATGTTTCTCATTTGTAATTGTCATATTTAATGAAAAATCTAAA
The DNA here is from genome assembly GCA_963277665.1 of Viscum album. Taxonomy (NCBI): domain Eukaryota; kingdom Viridiplantae; phylum Streptophyta; class Magnoliopsida; order Santalales; family Viscaceae; genus Viscum; species Viscum album. The sequence continues at coordinate 5,333,348 of OY728121.1, read as the reverse complement.
TCCATTTTCAAATATATCTTTAAAATTACAAGTTGTTTTAGATGGACCCTCATCTATTTTGTTAAATTCATTTGTATGCATCAGGTCACCCAACTCCCTCAGGTTATGAACCTACATAATTTCCAGAATTCAATAATTATTTCTACTCAATGAAATTAGTATAATACTTGTCTCATAATGAAAATAAATTTATACATACAAAATCATTCAACCAATAATTAAATGATGCATAATGAGATTGTTGAATTAGATACTCAGTCCAATAAGATATCACTTATTTAATCTCATTATTGTGTTTCCTAAAAAGGATAATCTGTTATTTAAATGATCGACATTTATAAAACATTTAAATGTTAAACAATAAATGTGATAAGACACTTACTACATTATTAGTGAAACTTATGTACTATTGAACATGATATATCGATTCCCTTATATTTACTCTATGATGTTGATATCAAATACAATTTTTTCTGCAACTAGACCCCCATGAATCTGATGTAGCATATTTATTTTTGTTTGAAAATCCATAAAATATTCTTCATAAAAAGTAGTATACTCATCTATCAAATAACCATTGGATATTGAAGCCTTCAGACAAGATCTGTTGCATACAAATAATTTCAATGTAATCAAGAACCATACAATAGAATACATCCATGTGAATTTCACTGGACTAGATGTCATTACTCCATCAGATAGATTCACTTTCAAGTGAACCATAACATCAAAAAATGTGGGGAGAATAGGTTCTAAATGTGAAAAAAGCGTATGTACAATTTGGTCCTTCAAACTTTTTAAATCACTCATTTGTGGATATAAAAAATAAATCTGTCTAAAAAATTACTCAACTAAATCAACAGTTGAACAACATTGAGGGATAAACAATAAAATATAGTGATTGGAAACAACTTTTGAAGTAGTATATGATTTTAATGACATTTAAACTATTGCAATGTCTTGTACATCATATTCACACACTTTCAAATATTGTAAGAGTAACCATAAGGAACCTTTAGCATCATCAAAATGGAATGAAATGTCTCTTTCTCCTTTGTAGGAATCTTATACTATGAAAAAGGAATATATTCATAGTTTCCCTTAGTAAACAATAAATTCAACTATTTCTGTAAACCCATTTCTTCTAAATCAAGATGTGTATTAACATGGTCCTTTGATTTTCCACTAACACCTGAAATGGTCCACAATAAATTATAACAATCATTTTTCTAAATGTGCATGACATCCATATTATGCCTTATCATGAATGTTTTTCAATAAAAGAGATTTAAATAATAAATTTCTTATTCAAATTGTGACTATGATGTCTCCATACACCAATAAAATTGGTAATCGCTGAGCCACCAAATCCTAAAATTCATATATCATGCGGATGATTTCTTCCTCAATATGCGATAAAATTTCTATTCCTATCATGATATTTTGTGCTGGGATGAACTCTCTAAAACCCTAAAATGTCACTAAGACCTTTATAAACACGTGCTGAGGTGGGAGAAAACATATGTGAACCATGTATGCCCATTTTATGGAATGTTTAAGACATAAAAAGTTTTATCTTTTATTGCAACATGGGAAAGAAAATTCCACTTTCATTCCCCATCATGATAAATTTTTAAAAACCAAGAAATTCATTGATTGTCCACAATAAAGAGCCTTGTTATTTAAAAATTTTATTCATTTAACAGTCATATGTGATTACACCATCACCCATATAATTCATTGAACTCATCAATCAATGGATGAAGGTAAACATAAATCTTATCCCCTGGATTTCTAGGACCATCAATAAGAGTGGAATGTAATATAAATTGTTGCTTCATACAAATCCACAATGGAATATTATACGGATCAACACCACGAGCCATGTGATATGAGTTACAAAAACCATAGACATGAATGGATGGAAACCATCTAATTCCAACCCAAATGGACGTTATAAACATCTTAATAAAAGAATTGGCGTCTCTTATCGAAATTCATCCATTCATAAGAGTCTTCTTAGTGGGTTTACTTATCACATTGCTGATTTCATTTTGAATGCCATATCATTAAATTAGAATAATTAGATGACATAAAAAATATTTTCAACCTCAACTTTAGTGGATGGTAACTCGTTTTCGTTACGGCATTCAGTTTTCCATATTTTGCAGTATGAATTTCATTAGTCTATTTATCATGTTCTCTTTACACCTGAAAGCTCCACGGACTGTAAAAATATCCAAATGGGATGTTTCTTTTCTAAAAAACATACAATTGATTGCACATGAATCTTTTTTCTCATGTGTAAAACCTATGTTCTCTGTACACATATGAGCATGGTAATACAAATCAAGAATCATAGCATCCACTGGAAGAACATTTTTTAATAACATCAATGGAATGTCGAATGATGTGTCAAAAAATTTATTCAATGTTATAAAATTCGACAACTCTATAATAAATGAAAATTTATTGTCGGCAGTACATCAAAGATAATATTCTATGTTTTCATCATCATGTACTTCACAAAACCACCTTGATTCACAATCTGCACCAGAGTATATATTTATCTCATCAGTCTCAACATTCTAGATGTAAATGCATTCAGAAGCCAACTCACGTAAAATTTCATTATGTATTTCATTCAAGGGATCATTCATCCTCAAATAAACATCCATCTTAAATCCATATGTATTTTGAAAAAAATATATTCATCCCCATGAATTGTCCAACTCTTATAATTTTTCAAAAATCCGTTCAAGAATAGGTTATCCATCATGGTATCTCATGTGAATTGATATCTTTTATCACATTTTATACATGGACAACTAATATAGTAATTTTTAAATCATCATGCGAACCCAATAATCTGTATAATTCCCTTTTAAATATTCTCTATATTCGATTTGGAAGATCAATCAAATAGTTATCCATAATAATATCTGTATAACAAACATTTACACAATACTTCATATTACTTGATTATTTCATAACAAATATATGTAAAAAAGGACTTTCCAATTGCATGTAGACCATTGATAATATATACAATTTATATCCCTAAATAATATATAATAGAATTGATAATGGAATAGAAGTGAAATACCATGTCATCACCACCATGTTGGTATAGTTAATATAATAATTATATTATATTCACAATAATATATTTAAAATGAAATTGGACTACAATTAACCATTGAGTAATCATTTATAATGACATGGATATTAAAATCAGCATGAATTTTTGGGACAAGAAAAAATTCATCAAATACCTATCATAAATTATAATCCTTAGAGACTACGTTAAAACCTACAAACAAATCAACAAATATAAAATTTGATTAATGTCACCAAAATGAATTAGTGATAAAAAATATTCTCAAACTCAGAGAAATTGTATCATTGTACCAGTAATTTCTCATAGCCTCTTGGATTAACACAGCCTTTGGGCCATGAGAGGCAGTAAATATTAACCATCAAATATAAAAATCCATCTCTAATTTATCAAAAAATAACTAATCTATATCAAGAATAAAAATATATATAATTCTACCAAATAATATCAATCTATCACCACCTATGTTATCAATGGATAATATGTGGGACAGTGAATGAGATGTGCCATGCTAGATCACAAGGTCTAATATAGTGATCCTGATGGCCTCAAGCCGGTATCCATTTATTCATGATGTTTGTTACTAGTAGTAAGTGTCTAAATGTCATCAGTAAAAAACAATACCCTTTAGAATCAATAAATAAAATGATAAACCTACCATTATAGATTCAATAAACAAGGAAAATTGATAATACATGGTAGGTATGTCATGCCAAATAGTAAAAACACAAATACACCCAAAGTGTGAGCACAATAAATGTGTGGAAAATAATAAGAATGTAAAAAAATATTTATACATAACTCTAAATTTCATACCAATTAAACCTATAGACACCATTATCAGTATCCTAGCCCCTATCATTAGTGCCTTTCCCTTGTATCCCAATCTATGAAGTCTTCACATGCATCAAGATTCCCATGAATGGTTGGAATATCAAAGTATTCAAAATGAAACAATTTTTTCATTAACCATGTGAAATTTTTTACGATTTTATGTTGTGATAATAAATAAATGGGCTTCAAATAAAACACACCAACATGTTCAGAGTGTCCATGCACTTATAAAACTTTGTCTCTATGATGGAACTGTAGTTATAACAAAATTCGTGATCTTAGTCTACCACAATTCCACGTCATGTATTCCAAAACATAAATAAGTTAAGATTACCATGTCAAACCATAGAAGTCCAACAAGTCACATATATCTATTAGTTAATCATTATATCAAACACATTTGTACACTCCCTTGGGAATTTGTATACCTAAACTACGTCTCAATTCATGTCCTTGAATACCATCATGCTCCATTGTCACCTTGAGGTTTAGATCACATAATTCTACCATAACCCTATGTGAGGATAAAAAACTAAAATATAACCAATCATATATCTCAATCCAATATTCATGGAATATACATAATATTATCACTCTCCCCCTTAAGGGATTCTAATCCACGATGTGTAAAATTGTTACATTTGCACAATGCTTAAAAAACAAAATATAGAAAATACAATGTATATCACATTGAAAAATGTAATATCAAAAAACGGATCATCATATAATATAAATAATAACATATAATTTTGAAACATCAGGTGAACAATCAAAATCATGGGTCTCTTTGGCTATGTAAACACACACATGTGGTCAAACGTCAATCATTTTCTCATGGGATACACACACACATGGAGATATGTGATAAACTCTAGAATGGTATAAATCTAATAAAAACACAACTTAATATCAATAAAATGAACATATACATGGACTATGAATTTTATGTAACTTCCAACCTCGAATAATGTGTTAAGTCTTCTTGTCCACACACTATCATAACACATTAATTCATAATTATTCATGAACACAGACATGTATACACTTGGAATTACATTTACACACTTTTTATTCAAAGAAAATATTCATATAATAATAATGCATGAAAAATATTTGATATAAATTGCCGAAAAATAAACCATAAAATTGAAATTAGGGAATACCTAATAGTGAAAAAAATTCGGAAATGAGGGGAGCTAGAGGTGGGGGTGTGAAGGAAAGGAGGGGCAGCAAAGGGGAGCCAGAGTTGGAGGCTATACACAGAGGGAGGGGATGAGTGACGATGGCATTGGGAAGCTATAAGAGGAGGAAGTGAGGTGGTGGCGGTGCGTCGAGGGAGGGATAATGTGTTGTAGTGAGGGAGGAGATGGGTGACGACATCGGTTGGGACCGAAGGCGGATTTAGGGTAGCATCACCGGTGTGGTGTCACAGGTGCAGCAACGAAGTGGAGGCGGTGCGTGGCAGCACGAGGCGGAGGTGGTGTGTTAATGGAGGGTACGAGAGGAAGTGGGGTTATAGGGATTAGGATTGTGGGGAGGGGGAGGTGTGACGCCAATGTATTTGTTTTGAGAAGCATTGTGACTGCCATTGGGTGTCACTATAGGGTACCTATAGTGAATGCAAATTGCGGTCTGCTGTTTAAGGGGCCTCCAAAACCCAATTTTCAAGTACTGTACAGAAAATAAAATAGGTTGTTAACCTTTATAATTTTTAACAATTGTTATAATTTCTTTATCTATTTGAATATTTACATATTTAATCAAGTTTAAATAAATCTCAAAATTGAATATATTACAAAAATATTAAAAAAAATATTATATAAATGAATAAATTATTTAAAATGATCAAAATAGTGACATATTAAAAAAATATTAAATAAATAATCATAAATACATGTGAAAATATGCATTCACAATATATACATACACATATAGAAAACACATACACATACACAAACACATAGGCATATGCATTTTCCTTTTGACTTTTGGATCTCTATATGGTTGTGTGCCCTGTTTTGTTAGATGTTCAACATTTGTGTCTGTAATGGGTTCTTCCTTCTTCCCTTCAAAAGGAGTTTCTTTCTTTCTATAAATAAATGGGTTCTTTCCCCCTTTACCATTTAAAAAAACATTGGCATAGGCATACAATCATACACATACATACAGTTATATATGAATGCATGCTCGTATATAAATATTTATACATACACATATATACATACATAGGAAACATAATCCAATACATACACACATACTCAAAATCATAAACATACAAATGTTTATGCATATATACACACACACATGAATTTGCATATACATAAACATATATATAATTACATCCATGTGTATGTGTATAAATACACATATACATATATACATATATCTATACACACACATAAAAGATTGACATACACATTTACACATATTAATGCTTATACACATGTACAAAAAACTAATGTTGTACATTCCCATATACATACATGCACACATACATAAAAATAAAAATAAATACTAACACAAACTCATAAAAATACAAATACAATTACACACACATTTGCATTACATAAAAAACATATACACTTGAACATACACACATACATACATATGTTCACAAAAATATACATACTATAGAAATTTATAAATACGTACACATCCACAATCACAGACTGTCACACACACACATATGAATTTATATGCACGCATACATGAACATGTACACAAATTAATAACATAGAAATACAATTACATACATACTGATTCACGTAGATAGAATCAATCATACAAACAATAATCATACATAAACACACGCACAAACACAAAACAACACAGGAAAATAGATGCATACATATATAACACATATATAAACACTAACATATAGACACACATATACAAATTCATATACTTATACTATTGGTTTAATTAATTTCAATATAAATATAAACTTCCCAATAAGGATCACATATTGAAATAAATATATGCATTTATATATCATATAATTGTTTTGATAAAATTTTGAGGAATTATATTTATATTAATTATATAATCATTTTTAAAATAATGTATATCAATATACTATAATTCATTTTCCATGACTAATATAAATTTTATTATATTTAAATATAAAATAATGAATATATGTTTAATTTTTTTTATTTTTATATAAAAAATTTATATATTATATTTACATATATATACATGTTGATATATAAATTGAATATAAAAATTAGGGAATTGGTAATGGATGAAATTTAAAATTTAATGCAATGGTAAAATTAAATGATAATTATCAATTAGTATTAAATTATTTATTCAATGAGTTATAAGTTGATAGATAAATATACCATATGAAAATAAATTATGTTTTATCACTCTATGGAATAAAATGCATTAATTTCAATATTCAGTTGTTCATATTTTATATTTCAACATCTGAAATCGGTTTTCTAGCACCACATGTTGGGAGAGTGGGATCCTTTTCCATATGTCCCCTTTTTCTGATAAAATTAGTAGTCATTTAACTTTTAGTCTAATCCTTTTATAATATAGATGTTGGTTTTATTCATCCTCAATTGTGGTGAATGACATGTAGGGGCTGGGTGCTTCATTTTCAAAAACCTCCATCATATTGGGTTGCTTCTATTATGGGGGAATTACAAAATTGGTGGGAGCGACCGTCAAATCCTTCATCAAACATCTGGCTTGGTAGACGTTGTTGATGGGTCCCCCATGCATATCATATAAGAAAGTCCACTAAAAGTGGTAGGTGTTGTCGATTGGTCATCGCAACTCATCTCCTGAGAAAGTCCTATGATTGAGGGTGGTGATTGTGGTAGGATTTTTCAATGGGGTGTCATGGAATATCGTGTGTGAAAGGGTGGTGACAGAGGTAGGTGTTTTTGATGGGGAATCCTGGAAAAAAAAATTAATGGAAATTTATTTCCATATTCATATTCCCCATTTCTGAGCTTGTAAGAATTGTTGACTGGGAACTGTGACAGGTCATCGTGGTGACTATCCTATTAGAAATTGTTTATGGGGTCATGTGGCTGGTAGAAATGTTTATGGTGGTGGTAGGAAATGTTCTTGGGGTGTCGTCGTATGTCATTTTAGAACATGCGATGATAGTCATGTCCCTAATCCCCCTAGTTATAAGGATAGGTGTTTTAGATTAGGATCCATGGAAGGTTGCCAAGAATGGGTGGTGATAGTCATATCCATCTTCCCCCAATTTCACCTATTAGGTATTTTAAATGGGGATTCGGGGAAGATTTTCTGAGAGAGGCTGAGGTAACTCATGTAGAAAGTGGGAATCTGGCTGCGTCTAGGGCTGCGTCTATGGAATTGTGACATAACATATGCAGTATAATAGAGGGGTTGTTGGAAATCTTCATATATAAAATTATTCTGGGACACAAAATTCTTAGTCATGATTTCCCAATGCATCATTCTTTCGTCAAATAAATCGATGGTTATTTGTATCGATATAAACTGATATAAAGAATATAATTGAGTTAACCTCCTCCATTTTTTTTGTATATATATACCTAATGATTCCACATACGACTAATTTCAATAATTTTGTTGTTTTACTATTTTTTTCCTACACATTATTTTCATTAATTACATTTTTCATTTAATGGTTCAATGTGTTCTAATCCCTTTATTGAACATACATATTTTTTTAAATACATTGTAAATTCATCTATTTTTTCACTTATAACAATAAAATATCCATAAGAAAATCATCCCATTGTGTGGTATGAAAAACATCCCATGACTTCTATATTTTTTTATAAATATAATACATCACAAATTACATAAAATTTACTATGTTAATTATGATTCTTTAAATATAAACATAATATATCATATATCACTTATGTTTCATAAAATTATGATAACATTTATTTATAATGAAATGATAAATTATTTTACATAAAAAATATTTATTAAATGAAATATAATATTTATTAAATATATAAATATATAATGTTTTATGTTCTTCATTTTAATACAAATTAAATTTGTATTATTTTAATAATAATTTTAAATCCTTTAAATAATTGCATACAGTGTGTTATAAATTATTTATATACATTATATTAAATTCAATTTTAAGAATAAAATATATATAATTAGTTTATAATATAATATATCTCAATATTATATTATAATTTATTCTAATTTATAATCAATATAATTAAAGAATAATATATTTATATCATTTTTTTAAATATAGTGGTTCTATATATTTAAATATGTGATGAAATTTTATCTATACATATTTTCAACATAGTTACATTATAAAATATTTATGTCAAAATATGATATTTGTTATATATATATATATTATAATAAAATTAATATATTATATATCAATAACATATTATTTTCTTAAAATCATTTTTTAGTGTTCTTACAAATACGATTTTATAGGTTTATTGGGAACCCTAACATAGGTCCCACCCATATAAATATTCATATCGAAAAGTGTTTCTATGATTATAAACCGAAACCTAATATTTGGATGGTGGGAGGCTTTGATGTTTCATATGAAGTTGAATGGAATTGTGAGATATGTGATAGTATTTTTTATTACCCTTGAAATGTTAATGGGGTGATTCCTAATATGAAATCAGTACTCAAATATGGATGTTGTATAAAATCTTGAAAAAGATACACTATTATACTATTGGATTGGTTTGGGGATTTGTCGGGAGGAACGTCTTGGGATCAAAACATATTTTATTCATTTGATTATATTTTTTTGTACTGAGGGGTTTTATAATGGTTTCGTATGTAGAAAAGAATCTAGTCGTTGAATAACAATACTGTTTTTTTTCATATTTTATTTGTCACTCACAAATTGTAAAAGATGTAAATGAAATGAAAAAAAATCCATCAATTATTCACATATAAAAGTCCATAACCCATATAATATATTCTGTATGTAAAATATATTATTAAATTAAATTATATATTATGAAAAGATACATCATCTCATGAACCTTCCTCATCATATTAATTAATAATGCATCAATATTTAAAAAACAATGTGTCAATCCTCTCTAAAAAAGGTATCTTCGTGATTTATGAAATTAATTAACGAGCATGAGTAATGATGGACATTTATAAAAATAATAAAGCCTATGGACCATTACATACACTGAAAAATAACAATATCCATTGGCACATAAGAATGAAAAACTCTTATGATAAGGTATATTCTTATGATCTCTCTTCATGAATCCATCAATGTACACTTCTCAGAAGTTTAGTGGGTTGTGAAATTTTGATGACTATGAAAATATAACATGTATACTTATATGTTTCCCATAAATCATCAAAATAGATGTTAAAATAGAATTGTGACAATGGTGTGGTCAATATCACATTATTTTCCATTTTAAGAGTGCATACAAATACGATCATCACCACATTGTCTCTATTAATGTCTTCACAGGTAAATGATTATAAAATTTCCCTCAATTAAAAATTTAAATTTTCTCTATTTATTATTAAATGATACATGGTTGGAATTACATAACATTAATCGATGCGTGAAAATGACGGATATTGAGGAAAAATATTCTCACACTTTTAACTACCCAACATGTTTAGATTTTTACAAATAAAAATATCTTTATATTTAGAGTCTAATTTTGTTAGTGATAATACTACATAATTTTTTAAGAATAATTTTTCATTTCTAGAAAGTCAAAAATAGATTGTATTATTTTCCATAATTCTGCAAAAGAACAAGGTTGATTCCTGATAATTATAATATCCTACATAAATTTCCCAATAAAGTGATATATATGCCTAATATTTTGAAACATGTTACTAAAATATTAGAATCCATATTTGACACAATGGAATTTTATGGTGTTTTTAATTATATAGAAGATTAATTTTCATATAGATAGTTGTATTAAAAGTAAATTAAATGTTCCAACCATGTTTGTAGTTTGTCTACAAATGTTTATCTAGGGATTTGAGTCATCCAAATAGTGAATTATTGTTAAAATATCCAAGAATATCATTATAGGAATGATCCCTTGTTAATATATGTGAATATAAATTTGATAATATTTTTTCAACATTAATGATGATACGTTGTATGATGGAGATATCTATTTATTTCTAGATTAATACCGATAATTTATCTCACAGATGATGGACTGGTAAAATGAATTCTTATATGTATTAATGATATTTTTTTATCCCCAACAACACAGGAAGACATATCGTTTTGACTGTAAAAGATGGTTATCATTAACTACTTCACCTTAATGGTGAGTGTTTCTTTTTATAATGTCTTTGGTTATTCCAATGAAATTATTCGTAACCTACATAATAATGAACTAAAAAATTCTATAATTTATTCTCTATTTATTATCACGCATAGACTAAGGTATTCATAAATTAACATGATATTTTAGGTTTTTTAAAAATGTTCCTTTAGTGGATGTTCACAAAAATCAATATATTAAAAATATTATTGTTATTCATACTGGAATGATCATAAAATATGAATAGTTTTTTAATTTTATCCCCGAGATAAGTGGGGATTCAAGGAAAATAGAGCAGATTAACAACTCCCTAATAATTTTGGATGAATTATTACTTTGTGAGGAGATATGTTACATTTCCTAAAAATGTATGTTGTGGATTCAGATATTTCCATTATTCATCTCCTAGATGCATAAATCCTCACATTTTTTCTTTAATTATGAAAATAAATGTTTAATTCCATCATGGATTGATTAATAAGAATATATATAACATGATTTAGGACATTTTTCTATCTTGTGTAAGGGAAGGGAATTGGTTTAAGGGTTCATTGTACAAAATATGTATGAAAAGACTCAATATCCAAAATTTATATATTCATTAAAATGGGTGGAATTTTTTAATGATTAATATATAAATAATGAAATTAAATTTATTGATGTGGGAATCTATGATATTATATCCCATATCTAAATAAGGTGCTACTTGATATTCAAGTGAGCTATGAATTTCAATAATCATTTCTTTAGGTTTGAGAATTTATAATGAAAATGGAACACTATTATTCCATAAAAATGAGAAATGTGTTTTAAAAAAATTGAAAATTATGTTTTATGATAACATCCATGGTTTACATATAACCTAATTAATTGGACTATTTTGATCAGGGATGGAGCATAGGAATGAAAATGTTTGATTTTATTTTCATTGATAGTAATTTCTATATAATTGAATTGTATTCATATGGAGATGAAAACATGTTTCTTGGAAAGATTATGGAATTTATTCAAAACTATCATCTAGTAATTGATTGTATGAAATCATCACACAACAAAAAACGTTTTCCATTTAAAAAATTTATTTTTATATTTAATTGTATTAATAATTATGGTTTCTCTAACTAGATTTTCATTTTTATTCAAAAACATAAATTTTTTGAGATGAAATTTGGATACTTATTCATAGGTGAATGTTTTTTATTTATATTTAATATTGATAACTTCAGTAGATGTTTGATATATATTCATTCATAGAAGATAGATTATATTTGATCATTAAAGTATCATTATAAAAATTTGATGAAATTTTATGTGATCATAGATTTTGAGTTATCATTTACTAGAGGGATGTCCTATGATTTTTGTTTGTGGACATTCGAGTCAAACTGGTCACCCTATTCATATAATTGATGATAAATTGATTCAAAAAAACATCAATAATTATTGAAGGATCATGTTCATAATAAATCATGATAATATGAGTGTGAGTGATAGGTTTTAAGTGAGTGAAAAATGTTTTTAACGAAAATTTAATTTATAATCTGAAATCAACACATTATATTTCAAAAACATAACCACTATGCAGCGATTTTTATTGGAAAATTATTTTGATAAAAATGTACTTTTTTTTTATTTTTATTCTATTATATAGTCAATGTTATTTGATAAATTAACTCATTAAAAATATTACAAACATTAAAAACTATTTTGAAAACCATTGGTATAGACCTATACCAACGGTTTTCCAATACATTGATAGGTGTATTAAGAATTTTGGTACCTTTATAAAAGATTTTGGAAAAACAATTAGTATAGGTTCCATAAAAGTAAGATATACTGACATTTTTATCCAAACTATAGACATATCCATCACATATACCAACAGTTTATAAAAAAACCACTTGTATAATGTCACTGTATTTAGTAAATGCCAATATTTACGGTAAAAAATTGGTATATATCTAAACAACACCAACAAATTTTTTTCAAAACCAATGGAATAGGGTCATATTATGTTTTGGGTACCAATTGTTTTTGTCAAATTCCTGGTATAGGGTCATCTAATGGTACGTATACCAACGGTTTCTCGAAACTGTTGGTATTGTTCAAATTTCTAAAAGAGTTGAAAATGGATAGATCCTTCATAAACAAAAATTCAATAGACTGGATACATCAATATGATATATTAAAACTACTGATAATGAATATACAGTACGATTCCATGATTACATTTTCCCATTATATCTAAATAGGGAACATCAATATAGTGAATAATTCACAAGCATCAGCGACTGGTGTATTCCTAATAGAATGGATGGAAGTCTTTCAACATGCGATAATGCAACCCAGATGATCACATAACATAGGAACCAATCCAATAGAACATATTCCGAATATATTAGCATCCACATCAATATTAAACTCATTGGATAGTTGGGGGGATCAACATACATATGTTATAAGCCATGAATGGGTTTTTAAGGTGAATCTCATTACGCATCCAAATCTTTTTGTATGCATGTCAGAAGATCATGGACACTTGATGGTTGAACATTTATTTTATATGATTTTTTTCATCACAAAGTTGGATGGGTATAAAATTATCCTCATTATTATGACATACCATTATGAGAAACATTAAATGGAAAATTCACATGAAATCATTTAACAATAATGTTCAGACCTTTGGTGGGACTACTACGGGCCATATACATTTATAGAAATCATCATTGACTATTATCAATATTTTGTAGGGCAATGTATATCAAAAATTACCCAAATATAATCCCATGCATTCATTATTCGAACGTAGTTTTCCTATTCTTTATATTATATGAAATGAATGCTAATTATAACTCTCCAACCCCTATTTTTGAACCATACGTCATGTTTATCAAAAAAACATTTTTTACTAGCATCATTAAAACAATATAAAATAGTATCATCCACCCATTTAAAAAATTCAAGGGATGTGGAAATCATCCTGGATTTATAAACAAGCCAATGGAACCTCCAGATCATTAATTTGGCTCCCTCTCTAGTCCTCCAAATTAGTCTATTTTGATGAAGAACACCTGATCCCAAGAGGTTTCTATAAAAAAAATAGAGGGTGTGGGCTAATGGTTACCTCACAAAAATATTGTATGGGAGTAATAATTGGATTCAATGATTTGAGTTCATAGAGATTCAGGTTTATGAATCAGGTTCCATAATTTATTTTCTAAATGATTAATCTTGATCAAGCACATGTATTGATATCCCATAACACCATATAATTTAGGGATGCATAGATTATCACAATTCAACAAATTTACAATTTTTAATAATTTTTTCACACCAACAAAAAAATTTCAATGTGATACTAAATTTGGTCAATAAAATATTCAGGAATATTAAATAAATACATATTATCAATCAGAATCGTTTGAGTTGCATCCTTTATATGCGATTCCTTATCTACTTTAGTGACCCTCTTAAAATTCAATCCTAGAATTTTTTGGTCTACCTGTTCATGATGGTTGAGAAAACCAATCTACTTGTATGTCCAACAATCCCTGGGATCCAAATATATTTATTATGTTTATCAGTGAATTGGATAACTAAAAATCAGAAAATATTTTCATTTCTACAACCGGTCTAACCCAAGCTGATGGAATTACATGATTTGGAATAATTAACCAATTGTATGGATGCTTTCTCATTTATTTGGATAAGCTGGAAAATATATATGAATTAATTAATAAAGACCCTGAGAAAAATAAATCTCCCATTAGAGAAGATGATATGGGAAATTGGTGGAATTCAACAATAAACCTCCCCCCATGAAATACGTTGACATTAGATTCCAATGAAATTATATTAGAAAAAACACTAGGCATCATGACCGAAATGTAAGGGGACAATGGTCCCACCTACGTGAACCACATGTCATGGATGATGCATTGAGAGGCGGTTTCATTGATATTGGTCTTTTAGGACACTAAATAAACTTTTCATGAAATCACATCCGTCAAATAATAATATTATAATGATATATATATTTAAATAATTACGAATGTAATCATAATTTATAATTTTCCATTTAAAAAAACAATAAGGATTTAAAATCAATTAATTGTAGTTTAATTAATTATTATATTTAATTAATGATATAGTATTGTATATTAGGTTGTCATTTATTAGTCCTTATTTTACTATGAAAGTTATTCATCCATGCATGATTAGGAGAACTTTAAAAAATACTCGTGGAAGAGTAAATCATTTTACAATTTGTTTGCATAAGAAATTACCTTCATAATCCACATATGAATCATGGAAAAAGGAATTTCAAATACCTGAACTACACACAAAGTTCAATTTATTTGTGATTCATAATAAATTTCCAAGTAAATTTATTTTCAGGATAGTAACTCACAAAACATTGTTTTTGAGAGGTTTTATTCATCCATGATGTTCTAGGGGAGTGCTGAAAGAAATTTTCATCCGTTAGAGATTATGAATGGGGAAAAAAAATTGTTCCAGTAGAATTGAATTTGTATTACCATGAAGGGTTTATCAATTTATTCAAAAAAATTGATGATAAATATTTGTATTATTATTGTGAAATTAATAACTGCTAAAAATGATAGGTTTTATTAGTGCTAAATTTTCCACTGATTAAACAAATCCTTATCCGTGGAAAAATTATAGCTGATGAAATAAATATTTATCAAAACAAATATTATTGTGATGATATAAATATATTGGTTTTATTATATATTTTTCATTATAGAGATGATACATAATATTTAAAATAAAATAAATAAATATTATATAATATAAATAAAAAAATGAATAAAATCATAAAAAATTGAAAGAGTTAACCTTTTAAATCAATAATAAATCATAAATGGATGATTATAAAAAATGAGTTAAATTGCTTAATTATAAATAAATAGACTCCAAAAATATTTAAAAAATTGGTTATGTTTTATTAATTATATATATTAATTTTAAAAAATTGAATATATACTAAAATGAGGATGAAAATATAGGAATACTTTAAAAACATAGAAAATACATACAAAACAAAATTCAATGAATGATTCCATTAATTATGAACACGTAAATTAATTTGATGAAAATATTAAAAAATTCATTTAAATATATTAATTTTATAGAATTATATGCATTTCAATAGTATTAAAACCTAATAAATAAAATGGAAAGTGTATTAATCATATAAATTTAAAACATATAATTAATTTTAAATAACATGAAATAATTACATTAAATTTTATTCATTTATTTAATTAATTGTATACACTATCTAATATGCAGGGAATCATAAAAAACGCATTTAAATAAATTAACTATATGAATTTCAAAATAATTAAATTCATTCCACCATAATAAATGAAATTGAATAAATTTTAATCATCTAAATAAAAAAACATTTTTATTAAAATAAAACATAGTGAATTATGATGTATAAATATATATTAAAAAATTAATAATATCAAAAATAAATAAATAAATATTAAAAATATAAAAAATTAATAAAAATATGAAATGAAAACATTTTAAAATTTATTAAAAATTTTTGAATAAGTAAAAAAACATTAAAAACTGAATCTGTAAGATTAATTAATTTAATTACATACAAATAATATCGAGAAATCGAATTCTGGCATGCCCCTTGTGGGCTTTACATCTCATACAATGACTCAGGCAGGCGTTAATGTGGGCATGATGCGGGAGGATGGTGATGCATGTGGGAAATGATTTTGGTGATATAGACTGAGTGATTCAGGCATGATGCGACACTTATCCTTCATGAAATTTCTTTGGGCACCTAGCCATGTGCCTATATGCTATGTAATAGATCTTTCTCTATCCAGATATAAAGAGTCCATTTCTTTCACAAAAAAAGAAGAAAAAACACACATAAAATGAATAAAAATGATTCAATAGAATATATATATATATATATATGGAAATCATGTATTCAAATACACAATAACGCACGCAAACACTTCACCCCCCGGCCAATGTGTAGGCCATACCCGCCACCTACCCCCCCCTCCCCACCAAAGGGATAACCCACCATTATTCAATATACCCATCAACCTCCTTTTTTTAGATATTACCCCTAAGACCCTTAAAAATTATGTGAAAACCACCACTTTTCATAGTCCAATACATTATCATGCACCTCTATAGGAAATATAACAACTAATTGTCCCTCCCCAACAAACCTATCATGTACAGGACCCGACCAGACCTCTACAATGCCGACACCATCGCTGCGTGAGGCCGCCATAAGCGATGGGGAGCCCCTATAGTTGCTTTTTGTCCACCGTCAAGAAATACTAACAATAACACCACTTCAAAGTTTTCTCCCCTCATACGTCAACAATCACGACATCCCACACATGTCACGACCCGTCCTCGGGGCCCGTATCGTGACTACCCCAAGCCCTCCATCCATAGGCCAGGGCCTGGCGACTAGCACCAAGGCGTAAATCCCGGTAAAATGGGAAGACATTTCCATTGTAAAGTAACAAGCACTACAGAGTAAGAAAGCGCAAAATTAAACACTAAGTAAAAACAGAGTACAACTGAATGTGCGGAAAAATAAATTGGCCAGTATACAAACCCAAACTGAAAATAAGTACAACTCGAAAGGGAAAACAGCAACTGAAAAGTAAAATCTGCTACGCCGAGCTGTCCACTGGAAATCCCACCTGAAGGGTGGGTACAGATAGCTCCTCTGCACCTCGAGTCCCGCCGTCCGCTCCGAGTACGTCCCGCCCAGTGGTCCTCCTCCAGGTACCGTCCTGCTCTGCGAGCCTCAACCACGATCAACGATGTCCGTCGTCTGCAACCAACACAACGTAGTGCGGGCATAGCATGTGCAGGTGTGAGTATAAGCTACTCAGTAGGGACCCCGAGACCCCCAAAGGTCTCCCAAAATCCAAAAAGGATAGATATAAACCCGAAGTAATAACTGACACTGCTTAGGTATATGACCATACATATACCTAAGTCATCAATTCCAATACGCTCCAACCTCCGAGCCCATGTACAACTCAGTCCACACAGGAAAGTATACGTATTCCACATAGGAAAGAAAAACGAAATCCACACAGGATTGCACAACACAATCCACACAGGAAAACAACAGGATTCAGCTCAAACAGGTATACTTCTTCGAGGACGATTGAGATGATCAATGATCCATCTATTTCATCGGACCCACAAAGGATTGATAGGTACTAACCCCCGCAAAGACCCACACAGGATCGGACCCACACAGGATCTGTTGGCGCTGGTTCACATAGGACCGCTGAGCGCTGACCCACACAGGATCGGTCCCACATAGGATCGGTAGCACTGATCCACATAGTATCGCTGAGTGCTGTAGTCGTCGTCGTCGAATCCACTAAGGATCTCTGCACAGTCGCCGTCGCAGTCACATTAGCAGTCGCAGCCAGCTCTAGGGTTCCCGCACACAGCAAGCTCATTCAGGAGGGTCCGCTCAATGAGCCGAGAGGCTGATACATCAACCGTCACAAAGTCCAGAGTTGATGTATCCAAAAGTTCCGTATCATCAATAGGAACTCAACGCAACAGACGGCGCGTCAATCGGACGCCCGGTCTGAGAGTTATTGGCTTTTTCGTCCCAGGGGCCCGGTTGGTTTTTAAGGCAAAACCAACCCGACCGTACTCCACCTGCGTCCAAACCTCGGGCGGAGTATGCCAAAAGATCTGTCTCACTAAGAGGAACTCAACAAAGCCGAAGGCACGTCAATCGGACCTCCATAGCTCAAGATATGAGCATTTCCGCTCCGAGGGCCCGGTTAGTTTTGTGTACGAACCAACCCGGTCGAACTAAAAGTATTCCGAAACCTTGAGTGCGATATACTGAAACGAACGTATTGATCCAAGGATCGCATCTCTGCTGAAGCAGCGTCGTTTGGAGGTCCGTAGCCCGAGTTATGGGCATTTGAATCCAAACCGCTCGGTAACGGGAGTTTCGGGCCCGGGCCGTCCCGGCCCGAGACCCCCCGGCTGGCCCGAACCGGGTCGACCCGGCCCGGACAGGGTCGACCAGGCCCGGTGCGGCTCGGCCCGGCCTGGCGCGGCGCGGCGCGGCGCGGCCCGGCCCGGCCCGGCGCGGCTCGGCCTGGCCTGGCCATCTCGGCCGAAGGCCGAGCTATTGGAAAAACGGGGGGCGCTTGCCCCCCCTTGTGAAGTCGCGGCCCCCCTCATGATGGGGGGCCGTTTTTCTGGCCAGGGGAATTAAATTCCCCCGGTTCTTCTCCCTTCTGGCCGGCCTGACCTGGCCGGCCGGTTCTTCCTCAATGGGACCGGAAAAGGCCGGTCCCCTTTCGGCTTCCGACACCGGCGGCCCGGCTGGCCGCCGGTCATCTTGTTCCGCCGCGGCCCGGAACCGGCCGCAGCCTTCGTCATCCGGCGCGGTGCGACGGCACCGCGCCCCTCCGCTGCGGCCCCACTCCGACCGTGGTGTCTTCGACTTCTTTTGACGTGGCGGGACAACGTCACGTTCTTGAACTTCATTCCACGGCGCGGCGCGACGGCGGCGCGCAATAATTTCAGTGCGATTCCCGCGTGGTGCGACAGCACCACACCATCCCGTTCCATCTTCAAGGAAACAAATATAAACATAGGAGGGGGGGTCCGGCCGTGTTTGTGCGGTCCGGCCCCCCTCTCGTTAAACGATAACATTTATTCGTTTATCCTTGAAGTTCGAAATTCTAGAATCAAGAATGGAAAATAATTAAATAAAACAACAACAATCCCCTACTTGATAAAAGATGTCGCACGTCGGGTGTCACGGAAACGGCGTCGTTCCGTCAACGTTGGTGGAAGAAGCGCTCGGTGAAGTCGAGTCGAGTCGAGTCGACACTCTCAGAATACTTTGTGGGTGGTGGTGCTTCCCTTCCTTGCTCTGGTTGAAGAAGGTAGAAGGTGTTGCTTCATATTCTTCGGAGACGTGGAACGTTCTTCTTCGAGAGGTTGAAGGTCTCCCAAAAGTTCATCTTCTCTCCTTAGTTCTCCCCACAATGTTTATGCCATCCCAAATAGAAGAATATAATCTCTCATTTTAATGTTGGCAAAATGATTTCAAAAGAAATCAAACTCTCAAAATAATTAATTAAGTTGGTTTAATTAATTAAATGCAAAGTGTTGGCAAGAATTTCAAAAGATTTAAATTCAATTAAACCACACATAACCCACCCCATTAATTAAACAAGTTGTCAACATTAAAGTGGGAGTTGTGGGGGGGGGGGGTTTAGAGGATATGAAGGGGTGGGGTTCGTGTGGGCCCCACCACCCTCATAACCTTCCAAGGGAGGTTGGGTGGTTACCCAACATCCATCAAGAGTTTACACATAGAGTAAAATAATTTAAATTTTAGTGTCATTTTATAATAATCTTCCACAATTTTTATTATCAACACTCGTGTAATAACAACTCCGGAACAGGAGTTCCTAAGCAATTACCGGCGCTACGAGTTCATCGGTTCCCTCAGAATTCGATTCCAGGAACTGGTTCAAAAGTTAGAAAAACCCGCTTGTTCGTTCACTGAACATACCCGAGCCAAACTTCGGAAATTGATTCCGGGAACACCGGGCCTTGGAATCAGGTGCCGTCAGAAATCGCGCTCTTGTAAAATTCCAAAAAAAATTAAGAAAAAATTTATCTTGAATTTTACAGGTCTATACATTACTCCCACCTCAGGGATTTACGTCCCCGTAAAGATACATCAAAACTAGGGAAACAAATGAGGGTGCTGAGCACGCATCTGAGCCTCCCGCTCCCAAGTGCTCTTTTGGAGATTCTCGTGCTGCCATCTGATGCGCACTAGAGGAATCGACCATCCACGTAGGACCCGCTCCTGTCGATCCTCAATCTCCATCGGGACCTCTGTACAAGTCGCCCCATCATCAACGTCAATCTCCCCATGGTCAATGATGTGCGTCGGGTCGTGCACATATCTCCTCAGCTGAGATACGTGGAAGACGTCATGCACCCAGTGCAACTGAGGTGGTAGAGCTAGGCGATAAGCCACCTCGCCTATCTTGCTGAGGACCGGGAGGGGTCTGATGAAGCGCGGAGATAACTTGCCGCCTCAGCCAAATCCTTGTATACCACGTCAAGGTGAGACCCGCAAGAAGACGTGGTCGCCATCCTCAAACTCCAGTGGCCTCTGCCTCCTGTCAGCATATGACTTCTGCCGGCTCTGAGCTGTCCTCATCCTCTCATGGATGACCTGGACCTTCTCTATCGTGGCCTGGACCATCTCTAGTCCCACAAGTGCTGACTCCCCAGGGTCTGTCCAGCACAAAGGAGATCTACAAGGTCGACCATACAACGCCTCGTACAGTTCCATCCCGATGGTGGAGTGGTAGTTGTTGTTGTACGCGAACTCCTCCAAGGGTAGGTGGTCCTCCCAGCTAGGACCAAAGTCGAGGAAACATGCGTGGAGCATGTCCTCGAGAGTCTGAATGGTCCTCTCCGTCTGACCATCTGTCTGAGGGTGAAAGGCTGTACTCAGACATATCTGTGTCTCGAACACCTCCTGTAACCCCTTCCAAAGCCGGGAATTAATGCAAGCATCTCGGTCGGAGACGATAGATGATGGCACACCGTGAAGCCGCACAATCTCCTGAACATAAAGACGTCCCAAGCTCTCCACTGAACCCTGCTCTCTGATGGGTAAGAAGTGAGCCGACTTGGTGAGTCGGTCAAAAATCACCCAGATGGAGTCGTGACCTCTGGAATTGCGTGGAAGTATAGTCACGAAGTCCATATATATCTCGTCCCACTTCCACTCTAGGACCTCCAAGGGATATACCAAGCCTGCTGGTACCTGATGCTCTACCTTCACCTGTTGGAAGGTGAGGCATCGGGAAACGAACTCTGCTACAACCTTCTTCATGCCCGGCCCCCAGTGCTGTCTTCTGAGATCCTGGTACATCTTCGCCACTCTGGGATGTACCGTCAAAGGAGAAGTGTGAAACTCTCTCAGAACATCCTCCCATAAATCGACTGGTACCATGGTACATCCTCTGAAAAGGACTTCGTGCTCTGCTCCAAGGGAAAGCCATCAGGTGCCTATCCCGAGGATATCTGTGCATGTCGTGTCTCATAGTCAGCATCCCCACGCTATGCCTCTCTGACCCACTGTAGAAGTGGAGGAGAGACGGTGAGAGACTGAAAGAATGCTGTTCCGCCTCTATCCACAAAGGATATCTGCAAAGAGGCTAGCTTCTCAGTCGCCTCCTCAAGAAGTTGAATGCCCATCCTCCTGTTGAGGGCACCAGCTACTACATTCCCCTTCCCAGGAGTATAGACTATCTCAAAGTCATAGTCCTGGAGGAACTTGAGCCATCACCGCTATCTCATGTTCAAGTCCTTCTGTGAGAAGATATACCTGAGACTCTGATAATTAGAAAAGACTGTAAAGCGCTCTCCCATCAGGTAGTGTCTCCATGTCTTCAGAGCGAAGACCACTACTGCTAACTCCAGGTCATGGGTAGCGTAGTTCTTCTCATGCGACCTCAACTGTCGGGATCCATAGGCGATCACTGCACGCTCATCCATCAGGACACATCCGAGTCCGGTCCCTGATGCATCGCAGTAGACTACGTACCCTACTCCCCCCTCAGGAAACCTCAAGATAGGTGCGCTGGTCAATCTATATCTCAGCTCCTGGAAGCTCTGCTGACATCTGTCTGACCATACGAAGGGTTTCCCCTTCTTCATCAAAGCTGAGAGTGGTCCCGCAACTCTAGAGAAGTCTGGCAAGAATCTCCGGTAGTATCCAGCTAGTCCCAAGAAACTCCGCACCTCTGTCACGCTCCTGGGTGGATCCCATGCTAACACAGCCTCGATCTTCGCAGGATCCACGACAACTCCCGCCTCAGAGATAACGTGTCCCAAGAAGTGGACCTCACGTATCCAGAACTAGAACTTTGAGAGCTTACCATATAGCAGGAGCTCTCGGAGTGTGTCTAGTACAACCTATAAGTGGTAGGCGTGCTCCTCCTCAGTCGTCGAGTAGATCAAAATGTCGTCGATGAAGACCACGACAAATCGATCGAGGTATTGCTGAAAGATCCTATTCATGAGGGCCATGAACACTTTTGGGGCATTGGTTACGCCGAAAGGCATAACCAAGAACTCATAGTGGCCATACCGACATCTGAAGGCCGTCTTCTGCACGTCCTCGTCTCTGACTCTGAGCTGATGATAGCCTGACCTGAGGTCTAACTTCGAGAACCACCGTTCTCCCTTGAGCTGATCAAAGAGGTCATCAATCCTCGGTAGTGGATACTTGTTCCTCACTATCATCTGGTTCAATCGATGATAGTCAACACAATGTCGCAAGCCCTCGTCCGCCTTCATGGCGATCAAAATTGGGGAAGCCCAAGGTGAAACACTGGGTCGGATGAACCCCTAGCCCGACAAGTCCTCCAACTGTACCCGCAGCTCTCGAAGCTCGGCGGGGGCCATCCGATAAGCTGGAGTAGTTATCATGGATGTCCCGGGGTACAGGTCAATATAAAAGTCTACCTCTCTGCGAGGAGGTAACCCTGGAACATCGTCGGGAAAAATGTCCACAAACTGATCCACCACTACATGAAAACCAGGACTCCACACGTCAACTGCTCCTAGGATGAGGCTAGACAACTGGTGAGTGATGGGATGTCCTCTCCTCCGCAGAAGTCCATCCTGTGCTGCAAAGGCTCCCTTCTCGCCGGTGAAGGTGAACCTACTCCCATCGGTGCGTACATATCACACCTTGCGCCTAAAACATT
This sequence comes from Viscum album, assembly GCA_963277665.1. Classification (NCBI taxonomy): domain Eukaryota; kingdom Viridiplantae; phylum Streptophyta; class Magnoliopsida; order Santalales; family Viscaceae; genus Viscum; species Viscum album. Next base: position 5,309,271 of record OY728121.1, on the reverse strand, counting down.
CAATTTGTGCATGGACCGTAGATAACCAATCCATGCCCAAGATGACGTCGTAAGGCCTCGACGCTGCTACAAGAAGATCCCAGCCGAAGCTCTCAACTCCTAGAGTAAGCTCACACTACCGGCACCAGTGTGTAATTGTCGAGTCTGCTCCCATAGGAGTCTCTAGCCTTATGGATCGATCCAACGGCTCTGTCGGATTCTCCGAGCTCCTAAAAAGGGAAGCGGCTATGAAAGAGTGACTCGCTCGTGTGTGTATAAGTATTGAAGCATGGGTGGAGTAGACACAGATAGTACCTCAAATCATCTCGGGCGCGCCGTGGTCGTAGGCCTCCGCTGCTTGGAGTTGTGTCTGTCTCTGCCCGCCAGCTCCCTGTGGTCGGGGAGGACCTCATGGTGGTGGTGGTGGAAGAACCTCAAAGCGTCTCCAACCACATGCTTCTCGGCCAGCACCTCTTCCTCGTACGCCTCCTCCCGGCGGACCGCCATAGTTGATGCTCTGCCTCTGCCTCGGTGGTCCCTCAACCGTCTGCTGCTCCTCAGCACGGCTGGTCGGGTAGTCAAGAGCCATGTGGCCATGCCCGCCCCACGAGTAGCACTGTCTGCCTCTCGAAAGACTGGATCCGCGCTGTGTGCCCCGCACTGCTGAGCCAGTGTCCTGAGGTCGTCTTCCTGAGGGTCTGGTCTGCCTGGACCCCTGATTCATCCGTTAACTGACAGCTGCAGAAGACTCTTCCACGTACCACCCTATGGTGGGTCGCTGCGCTGGTGTAGACTCAGCAAGAAAGCTCTCGATCAAAAGGGCCCTCTCCAGTACTCCTGTCTGAGTCGGAATGCTGAGGGAGATCAGCGATGCCCTGATCTCGTGTATCCACCCCTGCTCGAAGGTTTGAGCCCAGAAGAATGGGTCCCGTACCATGTCGGTCGAGTAGCGCAATAGATCTCTAAATCTCACCGAGTACTGAGCAACTGTCATGCTGCCCTGCCGCAGCTGACGAAGCTCCTGAATGCGTACCACACGGAGGGTGGCTGGGACGAACTACGAGCGGAAGAGGCTCTCAAAGTCTGTCCAAAGTATAGATGCCTCATTATGCACCTGGAGCATCAAACTCAACCATCGGCCCGATACTGCGTGCAGTAGGCTCGCAACGAGGATCACTATGAAGTCTGCTGTTGTCCTCACTAGCCTGAAAACTCGCACCACTGCCTCCAGCCAGTCCTCTACTGCCTGGGAGTCTGTCTCCCCACGGAACCTAGGTGGTCGTTGGCGCTGAAACTCATGCAGTGCGCTGAGGCGACGTGCATCGTCAGCGGCTAGTACTGGAAGCATCGGTGGCTCGGAGGGTAGAGCTACCGCCGGTGCCACTGCTGACAAAGGGCCCTACACCGAGGCCTCGTCGCTCGGTGGGATGTCGTCACGCTCAAATCTCGGAACCCTAGCTGGCTGCCGTCGTTGGGCCATCCTAAAAAGGAAACAGGTGTGCCACGGTCAAAACTGTATACCTGGTGAGCTGATACAAAATAATCACAATGAAAACTTGAAACACACACGCAATCAATGTTTTCATGCATTAAGTCGGAAATCAGAAGTCAGGGTCCTGGTGTACCGATACGTCGGCCGCCGCACCAACACAGGACTCCCTGGACTGATAACCATACTCAATATGCTATACACTATTTCTTCACGTAGAAAAGATCAGAGTTCACGGTAGAACTGAACTCCTTTGACACCAATTTTCCACGACCCGTCCTCGGGGCTCGTGCCTTGACTACCCATGCCCGCCTTCCATAGGCCAGGGGCTGGCGACTAGCACCAAGGCGTAAATCCTAGTAAAAAGGGAAGGAATTTCCTTTGTAAAGTAACAAGCACTACAAAGTAAGCAAACAGAAAAGTAAACACTATGTAAAAACAGAGTACATCTGAATCTGCGGAAAAGTAAATGGGCCAGTATACAAACCCAAACTGAAAGTAAAGTACAACTCAAAATGGAAAACAACAACTGAAAAGTAAAAGCTGCTACGCCGAGCTGTCCACTGTAAATCCCACCTAAAGGGTGGGTACAGATAGCTCCTCTACACCTCGGGTCCCGCCGTCTGCTCCGAGTATGTCCCGCCCAGTGGTCCTCCTCCAGGTATCGCCCTGCTCTGCGAGCCTCAACCACGATCAACGCTGTCTGTCATCTGCAACCAACACAACGTAGTGCGGGCATAGCCCGTACAGGGGTGAGTATAAGCTACTCATTAGGGACCCCGAGACCCCCGAAGGTCTCCCAAAATCCACAAAGGATAGATATAAAGACGAAGTAACAACCGAAACTGCTTAGGTATATGCCCATACATATACCTATGTCATCAATTCCAATACGCTCCAACCTCCGAGCCTATGTACAACTAAGTCCACACAGGAAAGTATACGTATTCCACACAGGAAAGAAAAACGAAATCCACACAGGATAGCACAACACAATCTACACAGGAAAACAACAGGATTCAGCTCACACAGAAATACTTCTTCGAGGATGATATAGATGATCATTGATCCATCTAAGTCGCCGGACCCACAAAGGATCGAGAGGTACTAACCCCCGCGAAGACCCACACAGGATCGGACCCACACAGGATCTGTAGGCGCTGGTTCACATAGGACCGCTGAGCGCTGACCCACAGAGGATCGGTAGCACTGATCCACACAGGATCGATGAGTGCTGTATTCGTCGTCGTCGAATCCACTATGGATCTCTGCACAGTCGTCATCGCAGTCATAGTAGCAGTGGCAGCCAGCTCTAGGGTTCCCGCACACAGCAAACTCGTTCGGGAGGGTCCACTCCACGAGCCGAGAGACTAATACATCAACTTTCACAAAGTCCAGAGTTGATGTATGCAAAATTTCCGTATCATCAACATGACCTCAACGCAACAGACCGCGCGTCAATCGGACGCCCGGTCTGAGAGTTATTGGCTTTTTCGTCCCAGGGGCCCGGTTGGTTTTTAAGGAAAAACCAACCCGACCGTACTCCACCTACATCCAAACATCGGGCGGAGTATGCCAAAATATCTGTCTCACTAAGAGGAACTCAACAAAGCCGAAGGCACGTCAATTGGACGTCCGTAGCTCAAGATATGAGTGTTTCCGCTCCGAGGGCCCGGTTGGTTTCGTGTACAAACCAACCCGGCCGAACTCAAAGTATTCTGAATCCTTGAGTGCGATATACCGAAACGACCGTATCGATCCACGGATCGCATCGCCGCTGACGGCGCATCGTTTGGAGGTCTGTAGCCCGAGTTATGGGCATTTGAATCCAAACCGCTCGGTAACGGGGGTTTCGGGCCCGGGCCGTCCCGGCTCGAGACCCCCCGGCTGGCCCGAACCGGGTCGACCCGCCCCGGACAGGGTCGACCCGGCGCGGCCCGGCCCGGCCTGGCCTAGCGGACCGGCCCGGAGGCGGTCCGGCGCAGCGCGCTGGGCGCGCTTCCAGCTCGGCCAAAGGCCGAGCAATGGAAAAAACAGGGGGCACTTGCCCCCCCTTGTGAAGCTGCGGCCCCCCCTCATGATGGGGGGTCGTTTTGTTGGCCGGGGGAATTAAATTCCCCCGGTTCTTCTCCCTTCTGTCCGGCCCGACCGGTTCTTCCTCAACGGGACCGACAAAGGCTGATCCCCTTCCGACTTCCGACACCGGCGGCCCGGCTGGCTGCCGGTCATCTTGTTCCACCGTGGCCCGGAACCAGCCGCGGCCTTCGTCGTTCAGCTCGGTGCGACGACACCACGCCCCTCCTCCACAGCCCCGCTTCGGTCGCGGTGTCTTCGACTTCTTTTGATGCGATGTGACGGCGTCGTGTTCTTGAATTTCATTCCATGGCGCGACACGACGGTGCCGCGCAATAATTGTCGTGCGATTCCCGCGTGGTGCGACGACATCACGCCATCCCGTTCCATCTGCAAGGAAACAAATAAAAACATAGGAGGGGGTTTCAGCCGTGTTTGTACGGTCCGGACCCCCTCTCATTAAACGATAACATTTATTCGTTTATCCTTGAAGTTCAACATTCTAGAATCAAGAATGGAAAATAATTAAATAAAACAACAACAATCCCCTACTTGATAAAAGATGTCGCACGTCGGGCGTCGCGGAAACGAGGTCGTTCCGTCAACGTTGGTGGAAGAAGCGATCTGTGAAGTTGAGTCGAGTCGAGTCAACACTCTCTGAATACTTTGTGGGCGGCGGTGCTTCCCTTCCTTGCTCCGGTTGATGAAGATAGAAGGTGTTGCTTCACGTTCATCGGAGATGTGGAACGTTCTTCTTCGAGATGTTGAAGGTCTTCCAAAAGTTCTTCTCCTCTCCTTATTTATCCCCAAAAAGTTTATGCCAACCCAAAGAAAAGAATAGAATCCCTCATTTTAAATTGTAGTGTCATTATATAATAATCTTCCACAATTTTTATTATCAACACTCGTGTAAACGCAACTCCGGAACAGGAGTTCCTAAGCAATTACTGGCGCTGCGAGTTTATCGGTGCCCTCAGAATTCGATTCTGGGCACCAGTTCAAAAGTTAGAAAAACCCGCTCGTTCGTTCACTGAACGTACCCGAGCCAAACTTCGGAAATTGATTCCGGGCACACCGGGACTCGGAATCTGGTGCCGTAAGAAACCGCCCTCTTGTAAAATTCCAATGAAAATTAAGAAAAAATTTCCCTTGAATTATACGGGTCTTTACAACACATTTACCACCTCCCATAAAACCTACCAATCAAGACCCATATAGATCCCTGTGCCGACACTGACTTCCAACACATTCCTTCTCTCGATGACATGCAATATCGAGACAACAAAGAACTGCGTTCAAAGACATAATCTATCATTATCAGTCATCGTGAATCACATCCACATCATTTCCATTTGTTTAAATAATAACCTAAAAATTATAGCCATGGCGTACATTTTGGGTTCAATTTTAGGGTTACTTGGTGTTGGATTGAGATGTTCATATAGAAATATATTATATATTATTAAAAAATATTAAAAACATTAAAAAATAAAAAATACAAATGAATAAATTTTAATAATATAAATTAAAAACTTATTGAAAATATTTATGATATTAAATAAATATGCATTTATTTTTAAAATATAATTAAATCCAAACAATATATTAAATTACAAAATATCGAAAATGAAAAAAATATATATAACGAAATAATATTAAAAATGAAAAAATTAAATGAAATACATAAAAAAATAAAAAATTATTATTCATTACATTAATTTATTGAATTTCCAATAGAAAAAATTGAATAAAATTATTTAAATAAATATTATTATTACTGAAAATTATTCAAATATGGAGTGTATTAATTGTATATAGAAAATATAATATTACATTAAAATTTTCCATTTTTATTATTGGTTAAATTGATACTATTTAAAAAAATATACACATATTTAATCATATATAAATAAATATCAAAATTGAATATATTAAAAAAATGATTAATGATTATATATTGAAAATGAATAAATTATTTAAAATATTTAAAATGTAGAGATATTAAAAACAACCAAATGACATTAAAACAATCAACAGACAGACATGTTCACACTTTTATACGCATAGAAATACATGTATTCATATAGACACAATATACATGTAGGAATATTGGAAAACACATACAGAAACATATACTCAGAGTCATAGGGATATAAATATACACATACGTTTATGTACACATACACCTACATACAACTACATAACCATGCATGAACATTCATATACATATTTATACATATGCATATATATATAAACATACATCATAAAAAATACAAATACACATACAAATACTAATACACATACACTTGTACATACACATACAATGTGTATTTATTCACATACACATGAATTTTCACCTCTATATACACATCCATAAAATTACATGCATGTTCATTCACATCCATACACATATATACATATGAATATATACACACATATTACATTAACATTAAAATATTCACAAATGTATGAACATAAATGTGTTTAAAATATAATGTTATTTATACTCGTATACATACCTTCACACATACATAAACATACACATATAAACATACACATAATCATACATATACAAAAAAACATACAAAAAAATTAGAATGCACATAAAAAAGCACATACATAGGCACATAAGAAAATACATACATATGTGCATATAGCTATACATACAATACAAATTTTTATATACATACACATTCACATACACTTACTCATACACATAATTATATGTATATTTCTGAATATATACATACACATTCTTGTACATGTACACAGATGTATTACATACACATACAATAAGGTACATTCCTATGCACATATACATACCAACGCTTACAAACCATAAACTTAGATAAAAACATGAACACCACACAACACAACAAGTGCATACACAAACACCACGTACGTAAAAAAACTCATAATGAATCACATATACAAATTCATATACAAATAATTGTAAATGTTATATAAAACATTTATATACATAATATATATACATATATGTACTTGTTGAAATATTAATATTATTTAAAAATATATAATAATTTATATATGTATATTTATTAACATATTCAATGTGTTATTTAGAAACCATAAAAGATGTTCTAATAATTGTAGGAATTTTAAAAGTGTTCGAATTAATTAGGAGAAAGGGAACCCTTTAATTTGTGATTTTTTAGATGAATCATTGAATACTTCTCCTTATGCAGTAGAGTAACATGAATATAAAAAACATGGAATTGCTAATGGGTGAAATTTTAATTTTAATGTATTGATAAAATTAAATAAGAATTATTAATAATTATTAAATTCATTATACAATGAATTATAACATGATAGTTAAATATACCATATGAAAATATAATAAATTTGTTAAATGTATGTGGGAAACAAATACATTAGTTTCTACAAATATGAAATCTGATGTCCGACATTGTGTGTTGGGAGGGAGGGAGTCATCATACTATGCCCCATTTCTCCATGTACCTAGTAGTCGTTTCACAACTGGGCTCATACTTTCACAATCCAGACAATGGTGGGATCCATCCTCAATAGTGGTGAATGAATGTTAGGGTTCAAAAGCATCATTTCAGAAAACCATCATCCTAAAAGACTCTTCTTGTGTGTGGAATTACACACATTGGGGTGGCAAAACATCATATCCATCTTCCCCAACTAGGCATGGTGGGCGTTGTCAATGTGGCATCGAGGCAAAACATCAAATAAAGATTTATGGAATTGTTAGGAGTTGAAGATGGAGCACCAATGAAGATCGTCTGAGAGAGGGTGGTGACGGAGGGCGGTGACCATTGTAGGTTGTTTGTGGGGAGTCGTGAATGGTCATCATGGGTATTTCCCCTTTATGGTTTTTTGATGGTAGGTCGATGAAGGTAGAATGGGTGGTGCAGGTGGTAGGTTTTATTGATTGGGTGTCATGGAATGTTGTTTGAGAATGAGAGGTGATGGTCATATCCATCCCACCCTATAGACTGATAGGAATTGATGATGAAGCCCTATGGATGGTTTTCCGATAAATGGTGGTTATGGTCATGTATGTTATCCCCCCGTCTAGCCTATTAGGTGTTTTTGATGGGGTGTTGTGACCGGTCATTTGAGAGGGTTCGGGGCAACCTGTGGGGACATGGGGCAACAAGTCACCCAAGCTCCTTTGTTTGTTGAAAGGTGACACAACACTTTGTGACACAGAACGGGGGTTTGGAAACCTCATATAGAACCTTCTTCCGGGACCTGAACATTTTTTTCACACTCGACCAATGCATCATTCTTTCTCCCAAAAAAAATATGGTTCGTCGTAGACACATAAACTCTATGAAAGGACAGTTTTTTCTATACCTTGGACCATGTGTATGCATATATATACAACTAAAGACTCCACATACCAGTTTTGACGAATTTCAATTTTGTTTTTAATTTCTCTATAATTTCTCCTCCCTATTATTTTCATTAATTTCAATTTCATATTATTGTTCAATATGTTTTTACCTAATTAAATTACATGAGTCGTCTTTGTTACAACCCCGAAATTATATACATAGTTTTATTATAAAAATATTATAATTAAGAGTTTTTTGTATATATCAAAAAAATTAATAATATATTTATGAATATTTTCTCTAAATATAACAAATGAATTTACGTTTATTATTTAATTTCAATATATGATATTGATAACTTTTATAATTAATTGTACCGATTATTTATAGTTTTCAATTGAATTTTCAAAAGAAATATAATATTTTAGTGTGTTTGACATTTTATTTTAAAATAAATATATATATTTTTTGTAATATAGATTATGTTATTATAACACTAAATAACTGTAAATATTTCTTTAAAATTATTAAGATTATAATGATAATTAATTTATAAATATATGAGATATTTTATGTTTTTTTATGAACAAGATAAATTATAAATATATATAATTATTATAATTATAAAAAAAGCACATTATACTTTTATTTTAAATAAAAATTAAATTTGAATTATTTATATCCAAAAAATAATTATAAATATATTTTTAGAAACCTTAAAATAATATATATATAAACATTTTTATATAAGGATGAAAAAAATTTCAAACCATTATATTTCTAAATACAAGCATGTTTAAAAAAATAATGTTGATATATTTTGATAAAACAAAATGGAAAAAATATATATATAAAATTATAGTGATATAATAAAAACACAATAATGTATTCGCCAAAGGATAATATTAAAATAAAAAAAACAATGAGAAGTGATTGACTAATAAAAAGTGAGGAAGGACGTAGATAAAAAAAATATTTTATTGATTACAACATAAATTAATTATAATGTTAATCCTAATGATATTAAAAAATTTAGGTAGTATTCAACCATCCATTGTGACATTCTGCCAGCAAAATGCCCAACGTCAAACCTAAACACCGCTACCATTTTCCCTAGGTTTTCAAAGAACATGAACAATTTTAATAATTTTGTTTCAATTTTTTTTATTCATAAAATTTATTTTCCCTTAGTTTCATTGATAATTGAAGCTTTTTATATAAAAATATATAAATACTTTTTATTTAAACCATCATTTTCTTAACTCATAAAATATTACCCACATCTACTTAGGATCCCCCAGTTTTTTCTTCCCAATTTCTTATAGCCACAAATCCCGCAATTGACCCAAAATTAGTTAAGGGATCATATAATTCAGTCAAATTAATTGATTTAATACAGATATCATAAAAAACAATAATTGAAATTAAGTGTTTTATTTAATTATATTTTTAGTTATTCTCAACAGTAATAATTAATTATACCTATTATTTAGTGTTTTCAAATTAATAATATAATTTCCATTATGGTTCTAAATTGTTTAAATGAATATATAAAAATAAATATATTTATTTAATTATATATGTAATATATAATTTTAATTATTTTATCAATTAAAGGAAATAATTTTTTTTAGAAATTTTTCATTATTATTAAGATTATATATTTTTATAATATATGTTATATATTATGTTTTTTATAAAATTTATAGATTATAAATATATATAATTATTATAAGATGAAAAAATAGACATCGTATTTTTGTTTTAAAAAATATGTAATTTGAATTATTTATATTAAAAAAATGAAATATATATATATATATATATATATATATATATATGTTTAAAAACTCTAAAATTTTCTATACCAAATTTTGAATTTATATTAGATTTAAAAAAAATGTTCAAACAATTATATGTATAAAAACATGCAAGTAAAAAAATTATTAATGATATGTTTTAATAAAAATAAATGATAAAAAAATTTGACGTTAAAAAAATATAATAATCAAATCATTGATTGTCCAAAAGAAAACGACATTTAAAAAATAGAGACGTAATAAAAATGGAGTAATGATTTAGTTAAAAAGAAGAGATATTTTAATGATTACTACCTAAATTAGTAATAATGTAAAACATTATGATATTAAAAAAATTAGAATTGGTATTCATTTGGAAATCGTGGCAATCTACCAACTAAATTCCCAAAGTCAATCATGAATTCCTCCATCCATTCCCATGGGTTGTCAAAGTACGTGACTTTTTTTTATAATTTTTTATGAATTATTTCTTTAACATTGATCAATTTTTTACCACAAGAGTTTCTGATTATTGCAACATGACACATGAAAACATTTAAACATTATTTATTTAAACCCTCACTTCTCTCATCAAAACATCCGACCATCATGTCCCCACGCTTTCCCATTTTGTTTTGTTCAATTTCCAGCAGCCTCAAATCTCTAAGTTGCCCTAAAACATAAAAGTGCTCAATTCATTTCAACAAAATAATTTTTTTAAAAATGTTTATATATATATATATATATTTGTGTGTATATATATATATACACACACACATATAAATATCTATATTCAGTGTATAAGAAAATGGTTTATTTTGTTTTAATTATTTATTCTGCAACTAGACTGGTAAAAGTTCCTTGTTTGAAATAAATATATTTTGGTTTTTTAGATATAATTTTATCAAAAAAATACACAGGATATATAATAACTTAACCCAGGTTGGTTTAGGTCATTTTGGATTTTTAATAACATTATAAATACCTTTATTTTTTGTAAATAGAATAATAAAAATCCACAAGAAAATCTTGTCAATGTGTTGTACATAAAACATCACTTTACTTGATGATTTTTCATTAAAATAAAATAGATTTCAAATTTGTTAAAATATAGAAAAGAAATTATGTTTTTTTAATATAAAATATTTACATTATAAATCACTTATGATTCTCAATTTAGTGATAATATTTATTTATATTGATATGATAATTTTTTTTGTAAATAAGTATTTTTTTAATCAACTATACTATTTATTAAAAATATAAATATTTATTGAATTATTTTCTTCATTATAATACAAATCTATGTTGTATTATATAAATAAACATATTAAATGATATTAATATAATAAAAAAATATGCAATATTTTTTATTTATTCACTATAATAAATTAATTTTTACCAAATTCAGTATAGTTAATTAGTTTATAATATAATATATTTTATTATTATCAATTATTTATTCTCAACAATAATTGATATAATTAGGAAATAATATATTAATATTATTTAATTATATTAATTTAATAATATAGTAGATCAAATGAATTAAATATATGATCTATTTATATTTATAAATACTATTGATAGATCTAATTTATAATATATTGATTATAAAAGATGATGTTCATGTTTTTATACATTAATATTATATGATGAAATTAATTATATATATATATATTTCATAATTATTTTTTCATTAATTTATTTTTTATTGTTTTCCAAAATACCATTTTTATAGGTCATGTGGGAACCCACAAAAAGGAACCAACAATAAATAAAATATAAATTCTAACACAAAACTAAATTTCTATTTGAAATGTCTTTTTGTGATTTTAAACTGATATGTCGTATTGGTTTGTTGGGAGGGTGTTGTTCAACCAAAGACATTGATTGGATTTATGAGATATGTGATGTAATTATTTATTACCCCAAAAAGGCTTGGGAGTGTTGGATGATTCAAAATTAGTGCTCAGATATGGATGATGTATAGAATCATGGCCAAGACACAATATTTTATTCATTTTTGTTTTTTTTTGGGGAGTTTCTTGTAGGAATCTCTTGTGCTCATAGCATATCATAGTCATTGGATGATATCATTTTATTCTAATGGGTTTTATGAAGGTTTTAGATGTTTCAAATGCTTCAGGTGGGTGAATAACCATAATGGATTTGTAAGGATCAATGCGCCATTTGTAAAATTATACAAGATTTAAATATCATGACAAAAAAATTCCCATCTAATGTTGACATAGAAAGCTACATAACCCATAATGGATACTCAACTGGTAAAAACTTTTAATAATTTATATTGTATCTTATGAAATGTTACCTCATCATAAGAACCATCCTCAAAATATTAATTAAGAACACATCACTCTTGATGAACCCAATGCATCTATCTTCTCTGTAAATAGTATCACCATGGTTTATGAAATACATTAAAGTGTATGATTCATGATGGACATTAAAAAAAATCATAAAGGCTAAGGACAATTACACACACCGACTAATAACAATATACAATGACACATAAGTATGATCAATTCTTAGAGGAAGGTATATTCACAAAATATCACATTTATATCCATCATTTTACAACTCTCAGTAGATTAGAGGGTTGAAAATTTTGGAAGATAACGAAAATATGACATGTATACTTATATGTTTTCCATCATTCATAAAAAAAGTGTCATAATATAATTGTGCTTGATGAGTGGTAAATATCAATTTATTTTTCATTTTAAGAGTTCCACCAATTAGGATCATCACCACATGGTCTATATTTATATCTTATCACAAATATTATTACAAATTTTTCAATCATCAATAATGAAAATTTTATTTAGCTAACATAAATGGAAACAAGTCTTTTTTATAACATATGGTGAAAATATATTCATGGATGGTATTATATAATATTAACCGATGAATTCAAATCATTGATGTCGAGACACAAAATTCCCACATATTTAACATCCCAACTTGTTAGGATTTTATGAAATCCAAATATATTCTTATCTATAGATGAATAATGTCAGCGATAATACTAAATCATTATTTTATTCTAAACATCTCATTCCATTAATGCAAAAGATGAATCAAATGATTTTCAATAATATTGCAAATATATATTGGTTGATTGAGGATAATTATAATATCCTACTTCAATTTCCAAAAAAATGTGATATATATGGATAATATTTTGAAACATGTTACTAAAATATTAGAATCTTCTTTTGACAGAAAGGAATTTTATGGTTGTTTTATATATATAGAAGCGTAATTTTCATGTAGGGGGTTGAACTAAAAGTGCATTAAAAGTTCACAAAATTTGTTTGGTATGTCTAAAAATGTTTTTTTGGAGAAAAAATTATTTCTTCTAGTGAATTGGAGTTCAAATATCTATGAATAAAATTTTAGGAAATATTACCATGTTATTATGTTTGAATATAAATTTGATAATTTTATTTTACAACATCAATGAATATATGTTGGATGAAGGTGATACCTATTTATTTTTATCTTAATACCCATAATTTATCTCATGAATGATTAGATATAAGAAATAATTCCTACATGTATCAATACAATATCTTTACACCCAAAAACATAGGAGGAAATATCTTTTTAATCATAATAGTTGGTTATCTTTAATTGGCTAACAGTAATGATGACGATTTTTTATTATAATGCCTTCATGTTTTCTAATTATATTATTCAAAACCTAATTAATAATTATATATAATATTTTTTTATTTACACTCTATTTTTATCATTCATAAAAGAATTAATTTGAATCTTAACATGATATTTATTATTTGTGTAGAAAATTTATATATTGTATATTCACAAAAATCAAAATATTAAAAGGATTGTCCTTCTTCTTACTGGAAAGGTTATAAAATGTGATAAATTATTTAAAATTTTATCCATGGGATAAGTGGGGATTCATGTAACAATGATCATATTATCAAATACCTAATAATATAGGATGATGGAACCCTTTGGGGTGGATATATGTTTGATTTCATTAAAAATTATTTTTGGGATTTATACATTACCATTATTCATCTCCTAGATGATGAAATTCTCACATTTTGTTATAAATTACGAAGATAATTGAATTGGATCTTCTAGGATGTATTTATAAGTATGTAAATATCATGATTCAAGAAAATTTTTAATTATGTGTAATGGTGGGAAATTATTTGAAGGATTATTTTAAAAAAAATCTCTCTGACAAGTCTCTATATAAAAAATTTGTATGTTACTCGTAATGGGGGAAATCATTGATAGATGGATATGTTCATGATGAAATTAAATATATTGATGTGGGAATCTGTGATATTATTAACATTTGATAATAGAGTGAAACTTGATATTCGTGTGAGGTATGAATTTAGATAAGCATGTATTTATGTTTGAGAAACTGTTATGAAAATGGATTCCATATATTCGATAATAAAGATAAAATGGCTTTTCAAAAAATTAAAAAAATTGTTGGATTAGAACATCCAAGGGTTACATATTCCTTAATGCTTTGGTGCTAGTTTGACCAGGGATGGACCACTCCCAAGAAAATCAGTGATATGATTTTCATTGATAATAATTAATATATAATAAAAATATATTCATATGATGAAGAAATCTAGTTTCTTGACATGGTAGTGAGATTTATTCAAAACTATCATCTAGGTATTAAAAATTATAAATATTCACCTTATAAAATCCTTTTTACATCAAACAAAAATCATTATACATGTAAATGCATTAATAATTATGGGTAATCTATCTATATTTTCATAGAGATTTAAACTATTCAAATTCATGAACATGAAATATGGCTACATATCCTGAGGTGATTATTTTTTATTTGATCTTGAATATTGCATCCTTCAGTATGTGTTTGATGGATTTGAATTGGTAGATGAGAGACTATATTGTAACTTTATAGTATCATTAAAAAATAAATTGGTGAATGTGGGTGTGATCATATCTTTTGAGTTATCAATTACTTGAGGGATGCCCTATATTTTGTGTTTGCAGACCATTGAGTCAAACTTGTAACAATATGCATCATATTAACTTCAAATAGATTCATACAAAAGCAGTAATGGCTAAAATATAATTGTGAAAAATAATATAAAAAATATGAGTTTTTTATAGGTTTTCAGTGAGTGAAACTTGTTTTTAACTAAAACTTGACTTATAATCTTAAATCATTCATATTATATTTTAAAAATATAACTACTAATATAAATTGTATTATGGAAATATAATATGATAAATATTAATAAGTATATTTATATTTATTATTTTTTTACTAATGGTTATTTGATAAAATAATTCATTAAAAATATGAAAACCATTACCAACTATTTTGAAAACCATTGGTATAAACCTATACCAAGGGTTTTCCAAACCGTTGATATATTTATTTTTCAATTTTGGTACCTTTAGTAATGGTTTTGAAAAAACCATTTGTATTGGTTCCATAAATGTAATATATTCCATCTTTTTTAAACAAACCATTCTCATCAACATAGCATATACGAACTATTTTGGAAAAACAGTTTCTATAAGTTCATTTTATTGAAGACATCCCAACTTTTTTTATAAAACCATCGGTATATCTTTGGTGTATACAGAAATAGTTTTCAAAACGAATGATATAGGGTATTATGATGGCTTTCATACTAGTTTATCTGGTCAAATCCTAGATAAATTTTCATCATAAGGTACCTATACAAACAATTTCTCAAAAAACATTGGAATATGTCATATTTCTGGAAGTGTTGAAAATGTATTTAACCTTCATAACAAATACTCTAATGGACTGGAATCCACAAAATGATGCATTAATAAAATTAATCATGAAAATACATCCTGGTTCCATGATGACATTTTTCCATCACCACTCATGGGAAAATATCAATCCTGTGAATAATGAATAAGATTCTGCCACTGGTGTATAGAAAAAATAATTGAATGAAATCATTCACATTGTGATAATGAAACCTTGATGATCACATACCACAATTCCCAATCCAATAGAACTTCCTCTCATGATTATTTCAACCACATTAATCTTAATCACATAGGATTTGGGGGGGATCCACATACTAATGTGAAAATACAAGAAGGGGTTATAAATATTATTCTAATTATGCTTAGAAATATACATCTATAATGTAGCCATAATGATCAAAATGGAGGCATGTTTGGAAATGCAGGTAAAAACTATGTATTATCATTTCCCCCATATAATCCGCAATATGTTATAAAGGGACAAAAATGTATCTTTTGGGATGAAATAAGTTGACTTTGAGAATAGTGACACAAAACCATTCACTATCACTAAAATCCTATCTAAATTTATGTTATATTCATGTTAGATTATATTGGACCAATGATGGTAGATCCTAGCATGTATAGATGTTTATGCTTCACTAATGACGAATGGTATCAATTTATCCTCTTCAATATGTCATACAATAATAAGATACATTAAATATAGTACTCTAATACAATATTTCAATATGAAGGTTCAGGAATTGGGCGGCACTGCTAGGGACCATTGGCATTTGCCAAAATAATCAATGTCAATTATATGTATTATGCGGACCAACATACACATATAATTCATCCAATAGAATCACAAATATCCATTAATCAAAATTTTTTTTCTTGGACTATGTCTTCTATTCAATGAATAACCATAATAACACTCTAATTCTTTTTTTGAACCATAGTTCTGAAAAATCAATATCGGATCTGTTATTAGCCTCATCAAAACAAGAGATAATAGTGGCATCCTTTCAATCTAAAACTTCAAGGGATATGGACATCAACCTTGTTTTATAAAAACGGAATGAGATCCCCTGATCATTAATTTTGATCTGCCTGTATTCCTTAAAATTAACTCCTTTTGGAGAAGAACACCTCATCCCCATAGGTGTCACAAAAAAAATTGTTGGGGCTAAAGGGTACCTCGCAAAATCTAGTATGGGGTTATATATGGATTCAATTATATGAGGACATAGGGAACCAGGTTAACAAATTAGGTTCCATCCTTTATTGTATAAAACGCCAATCTTCATGAAGTGCATGTATTGATAGCCAATACCACCAAAGGATTTAGGGATGCATAGATGATCACAATCCAACAAATTTCCTTTTATCATATTACTTATACCACCAGAACATGTCAATGTGATAGAGAATTAAGTCAATCAAAAATTCAGGTTTCTTAAATAAATACATATTATCAATTGGAATCAATTGAGATAAATCCAATATACGAGATTCTATCTCTACTCTAGAGACCCTTTTAAAATTAAATCCCTGAAATTTATTGTCAATCCTAACCCAGAATCTCAAGAAAACAAATCTATTTTATTTGACCTAAAATCGTAATGATCCAAATATATTTATTATGTTTATCAGCCACTTGAATGAATGAGTATTGGCAATGAAATTCCTTTCTAATTGCAATCTCACATGAGCTAATGGTAATAAATAATTAAGAATAATTAACTAATTGTATGGATGATTTCTCATATATTTGTATAAGCTAGAAAATATATATGATTTATTAAAGAGTGGCCCTTGAGAAAACTAATTCTACCATCAGAAATGATTATATGGGAAAATGGTGTAATTATTTTGTAATACTTCCCCCATGAAATATGTTTTCATTATCTTCCTATGAAAATAAATTCCATATAAAAACATGCCATCCTGGCACACAGGAAAGGAAAACATGGGTACCCCTATCTAAACCACCTAGTATGGTTGAAGTATTAAGAGAGAGAGTATCATTGATATAGATCTTGTTGGATACACAAGAATGTTTCTTGATGTTTTATCATAAGAATAATAATATTATAATTCTAATTATATTTAAATAATTTGTTAAGGAATCTTAATTTGTAATTTTAAATTTTGAAAAAATATAATGAATTAAAAATTCATAATTGTATTTTAATGTTTGTTAATATTAATTATTTATATAGTTTCACAGAGTAGGTTGTTATTGATTTATACTTATTATACTACATATGTGATTCAACCAAACATTCTTACGATAACATTGAACAATACTTGCTGATGATTAAATCATTTCAAAAAATTGTTGAATAAGAAACTACCATTATAATCCATTTATGATTCATCGAGGAAGTTATTTCATAATCCATTCCTTGTACCTAAGAAAATTTTTATTGCGATTCATAATAAAAAACAAGTACAAGAAGGTGCAAGAGATTATCACACATACTGTAGGTTTTGAGAGGATTGATTAGTCCAAAATGTTCTAGGGGAAGTGACAAAAGAAGATTACATCCATGAGTAAAAGAAACAGGTTCCATTAGTGATGAATTTGTATGACCAATAAGGTTTTATAAGTGCATTCCAAAAAAGAGTCGACAAATATGAATTTTATCAGCCTGAAATTAATTACCGCAATAAAAGACAGGTTTTATTGATGACAAATTTTGCGCTTAGAAAACATATATTTATCAATGATAAAATTAAAGTATATAAAATCTATATTTTTTTAGAAACAATATTATAGAGCTGATATATATATATGTTTTATAATATCATTATCATTTTAGAGCTGATAAAAAATATTTAAAATACTATAAAAAAATATAAAATTTAAATATATTAAAAACGAATAAATTTCTAAAAAAATTAAAATAATTAACAATATTAATGAATATATAATAATAAATTCATGATTATAAAAAATGAGTGAAATATAATAAATTAAAAACCAATAGATTCCTAAAATAATAATTTTTTTAATGTTTTATTAATTATATATATTAATTTTACAATAAAAAAAATGAATATATATTATAATGAATATGAAAACAGGGTGAAAATTTTAAAACACAGTAAATACAAAAAAAATCATTTGTACGAATAATTACATGAAATGATACACGTACAAAAAAATTAATGAAAATAGTAAAAAAATAATTTAAATAAATTAATTATGTATATTCATATCATTTCAAAAATATTACAACATAACAAATAAAATTGAATAAGTTAAAATCATTAAAAAGTGAATTTTTATGATTAATTTCATCAATTGCATATGCATAATAACATGGGTTTAAATTCTTTCATACCCCTTGGGGATTTACATCCCATGTTGTGACATACGAAGGAAGTTACATTGGAAGGATGCTAGTAGGGGGTCATGCAAACATGACGCAGGCTTCGTGATGTAGACTGGATGGTGCAGGCCCGACGCTACATTAAGCCTTCAGAAATTTTCATGGGCCACCTAAATATGGTCCTACATGCTATGTATTGGATTTTCCTCTTCCTAGATAGAAATCCTACATTTCTTTCATAAAATATAATAAAAAGATACACATAATAAGTGAATAAAAATTAATAAATAATATATATATATATACAAATACACAAAAACAAACACACACACCTCATGCATGGTTAGTTGGAACTAATACCCTTGCAACATATGTGCAGAAAACCAAGGCCAATATGCCCCATCATTATTGTCCACCTATATAGGATATATTACATCTAATTGGGCCTCCCCTACAAATCAATGACTAACAGGCCTCAACCACAACATACAGTACCATTATAAAACTGAACATCATGGAAAATTTCAATTGATGACCACTGGACCACCACCCTCACATTCAATCGTGTGTTTGCTGATTCAAATCCCTGGTCAACAAATCCTTCAACCACACCATCTCACTAAGCATCACACACATGTCAACCTCGCATCCAATTATATTTCATAACTCCTACAACACCAACATCCCTTCCGCGTGAGGCTATCAGTAGGGATTGAAAACCACCACAGTCGCTAATGGGTCCACCATCATGTTACTCCCTAAACAATAATAATAATGTGATTTCTCTCTTCCTACAACAATCCTACCATGCCACACATTCATCGCCTCCCATGAAACCTGCTGCTCAAGACCTGTAGTGATCCCTACACGACATCAACATCCACATGTGGACATCTCTCATTGGATAACACTATCGAGACTACAAAGCATGACCCTCAAAGACCTTATCTTTCATTACAACTCATAATGAATCACATCCCCATCATTTTCATTTGTTTAATTAAACACCTAAATCGTGTTAGGCAAGGCATACGTTGGGGATCAATTTTAGTGAAAATTGGTGTGTGTTGGAGACTATCTTATAGGATTCAATTATAGTTTTTTCAAACATATTAAAAATATTTAAAAATATTAAATAAATACTATTATATATTATTCAAATAAATTACAAAAAAAATGAAAATATTTTAACATATTAAATAAATATGTATTAAATTTATAAAATGATTAAATTTGAAAATTATTGAAAATTATTTAATGTCGAAAATGAAAAAATAATAATTAAATAATATAAAAAATGAATTAATTAAATGAAATAAATTATAAAATTTTAACAAAGTTTATTCATAACATTAATTACAAATTTTGAAATCATATAAAATTGAATAAAATTAAATATATAAATATTATTGTTAATGATAATTATTGAAATATGAACTGTATTAAATGTATATTGAAAATATAATATGTATTCGACCCTTATAAATTTTTAATAATTGTTAAATTTTTAATATATAATTTAGTATTTAAATATTTAAACATTTATAAATGAATATAAAAATATAATATATTACAAAATGTTAAATGATTATATAATTTAAATTCATAAATTATTGAAAATACTAAAATTTGAGAGATTTTAAAAACAATAAATTTATATTAAATAAAGAAATAGACAAACATATACACACATACATACACATAGACATACATGTACACATACATACACAATATACGCACACACATATTGGAAACCACAAACACAAACACATACACATATGAATAGGATTAGAAACTAACAAATATGTTGATGTACACATACACATACATACAGTTACATACCCATGCGTGCACATTCATATATATATATATATACATATGCATATATACATACACAAACAACCTAAAGAAATACAAATACGCAGACACATATTAATACACATACACATGTACATACACATACAAATGTATATGCATACACCGGCATATTACTTTCAATATACATACTCATCCATAAAATTCCACACATGAGAATGCACATACATACACATCTATACATATGACTAAATAAACACACAAAACATTAACATACACATATACACAAACAAAGGCTCAAACACATGTACATAATCCTAAACTCTTATATGCATAGATACATACATTCACACAAACATAAACATAAACCTATACACTTAAACATATTCATATATATAAAGAGACAAATAAAAAATAATTAGCATGCATGTATGAAAATAAAAACACATGCACATAAACACATACAAATATATGTGTACATACATACATATATACAATAAAAAATTTAAAATGAAAACACAAACACTTACACGTACGCATACATGGATATATATATATATATGTATATTTATGCATATATACATACACATTAACATGCATGTACACATTTGTATGACATAGACACCTAAGAATCTATTCAAAATAAACATAAAATGCATAAATGTATTCAAACACACATGCATATAAACTTCACAACACAATAGATGCATACACAAACAAAAAATACATAAACACATACATATTGACACACAGATACAAATGCATATATATATATATATATTTAAATGGTATATAAATTATTTTTATATAATTTATTTTCTTATATGTAATTATCGAAATATAAATATATTTTAAAAATATAAATGAATGTATATATATATATTTATTAACTTATTCAATTTTCCATTTAGGAACACTAAAAAAATACTCATAATTGAAAGACTTTTAACAATGTTGACAAAATAAAAAATAAATTAAACCATTTTATTAGTTCATTTTAAGTCAAGGCATTGAATATTGCACAATAAGAAATAGTGTAACATGAATATAAAAAATATGGAATTTTTAATCAGTGAAATTAAAATTCAAATGATAATTATAAATTATTATTAAATTTATAATATAATAAATTATACATTTATTGGTAAATATTCCATATGGCTGTATATTAATTTTTTAATTCCTATGGAAATAAATAACTTAATTTCAGCAGTCAGTTGTTCATGATAGATAACAATCCATTTGAAAATCCTTCACAATGTGGAAAACCTGTATCCATATAATAGAATCTTATAAATAGATAATGAAGGAAGATGATGAAACCTTTAGTGAAGATCCTTCAAATCATGTTAATAATTAATTTCATAAAAAAATAATACCTGGATATTTGTTATTGTCTTCGTTAATGATGTTGATCATTCAGAATGACCCTTCCGGATTATCTCATTGTGCTTCCAAGGATCCAAACATGAATCCCTCTAGTGGTGATCCTCATGTGCTCTGGTATCCTTTTTTCGATAACAGTTGTTATATTGGTGATGTCGCGTCATAGTGAGTGTCTTGTTTCAGTCATTTTTCATCTCTTGTTCTCCGGCCTTGAAGAACATCTCTCATTATTGAGAGGGTTTAGAAGATGATTCCATATATAAATTGTTAAGATCAACAATTTTCAGTTCACCAAGTGTGTAGGGTGTTCCTTATGAGAACATTAAACATAATTCTGAATTAATATTCTTGGATCATCCGTAAATATATTTAATTTCATAATATAAATTAAATACATTCATGATCTTAGAAAAAACCCATTCTCATAAAAATAATACCGTGACATTATGTATGGTGTGGCAACTTTTACAAAATGGATTTATGAATAAAATTACGGGTCACAGAAAAATAATAGAGTCATTATTATAGTAACTTGTTTTGACTAGTTAAATAATTATTTTCAATCTTTCAAATAATTGTTCTACTACCTAATTGGCATTGGTCCTCTATAACTCCACTTCCATTTATTGAACACTTGAATAAATTAAAATTAATTTATTCTATTAAATGCATATTTTCATTAAAATATATTAAATGAATATTTATTAAATGATTAATCAAATAAATAATTATTTCTTGTTTATTTATTTGATCATCAAAACATGAAAAAAATTACTCCACAATCTTGAGAAAATAGTTTATTTTATTAATTAAATTCATATTTAATTTAATCGAGAACACTAAAAACACTAAGTGTGAGACTCTATGATTCATTCTCATTGGCATTTGGTGGGCTTGCCTAATGTCCAAGTGTACTATCTAGCAACAGGTCAAGGAACCCATGAGAATGAATGTAATGTCTCAACAGGGACATCCACATAGGAACACTACTTGTGTAATATAATCACATTGTCTCAATATTTCATCAGGTCGGCTTCATGATAGTGTCATCAACCTTTTCTGCTCGATATGTGAGTCTTTGAATACTTGAAATGAACTCATAATTACACCAAGGCCATGATACTCACACAACTGTTTAATTTCAATCAAAGGTCTGGGATATAAATTACCATAAATGGAAGGTACAAATCCTTCCTCTACTTAACAATTAATAAAAATCCACACGTGATGCACCTAAAAATCCCTACTTCCTCCCAATTGTTTGTGTGATGGTTTTCAATAGTTAATCAAAGTGTGTGAGTCGTGACTCATATTAATGATAATATTAACTTCTATGGAACATTAAACATGTGCTCGGATAGAAATATATGATGACACAAAAACATGTGCAATTCCTACTGGAGGGTCTCTTATCATAAAATCAATTCTTGTAGATTACCAAGTGCAAACATCATGAGAGGAAGTCTCATCTGCTTATGACTACTCGTACCTAACAGACTCCATGTTATGTGTCCCTGAATAGTATCTCATCCAATCATAGAACAATATTTAAGAATATTATTATGGAATATCAATGTTCTCATCATAGCGGGGAACTACCATAACATAATCATTGCAAAAAATACTGTAGGACATTATTACATCATACTAAAGCAGAACAATGAACAATGAACAATATGTAATATTATGATTAATATTAATATTTATTAAATTTCAATGTAATCAATGTAAAACCAGTTTGTATAAGGACATGTTGCAGTTGGTGGCCTAGAACTAACTACATTGTACTTTATTCATTAATAAAATCCTTATAACATCTTGATTGTTCTTTTGCGTGACAATAGATGTGATAATGTCCTAAGGAAAAGTTTTGCATTAAAGGGTCATAGCAGATCCCGACTGTGATGAGATCCTAGAAGTTCCATAACATTGTTCTTGAATATATGTTCTATGTATGGATGATATTATTTGTGGGGAACAAATAATAGAGGTCATTAGGGGTGAGGAATCATAAAACTTTGAGGCACCTTCTCATGTTGTGCACCCTTGGTAATATCAAGGAGGATATTATGAGAATGAGGCCCTCCAGTAGGAAATCAACATTTCATAATGTCATTGGATGTTCCTATTTGTGGAGGTGTGTATTGGTCCTTAGACATTAAGATTATTATTAATGGGTTTTACAACTCGTGCACTTAGATGTATTGACGAAAACTGTGACGACACACTATTCACAGTGAGGTAGGATACGTTGGGTATGTCACGAGTAATACTGCATTAATAGATAATGCGATAATGGATTTTTCCCTTTTGTTCCATAATAGAAGTAGATATCTCAGGCCCTTTGAATGAATTGACATAGCTTAAATAAATCCAAGGTCATGGTATGGTATAGGCAAGTTCATTTCCGGGATGTCAAAGAATGAATAATCGAGCACATGGGTTGATGGTACTATCATGAAACATGATTGATTTTAGATATTGAGGCAAATGGATTATATTACATGATAAGCATTCGTATGAAGTGACACATCATTGTGGTGTTAACTTATTTCGCTATGGGTGCCTTGGCATGTTGCTAGACGCTAACCATGGACTTTTGGTAGGATCCGCCTAATGTGAATAAGAAAGAAGCCTACAGGGCCACACACTATGTGTGTCTATGTATCTTAATGAAATATTAATTTAACAAGTTAAATAAATATAATTCCCGACATTGGTATAATAGTTCCTTAAGGATTCCTGATCACATTTATTTTAACACTAGTTATTCGAGAGAATATATTATACGCGAAATAATATGTTTAATAGCGATTAATGTAGTTACATTTATATTAAAAATAAATAACCATTACTCAAGGTCTAATAAATGTGGTGGAGGAAATAATGGAAAATAAAATTACACTCCGTGTATATTAAATATGCACGATGATGGAATACGAGTATACGCCGTGTATTAATGATTACACACCCTGTAGTTTTTCCAGTTGGGATTTTGATGATATAATATTGTTTTATTAAATGATATTTATTATTTTCAGGACCATTCCTCGGGGCCCTTGTAGTGACTACCCCAAGACCACCTTCCAGAGGCCAGGGGCTGGAGACTAGAACCAAAGGCGTATGTCCCAAAAAAAGGGATGGAATTGCCTTTATAAAGTTAACACACACAATAGAGTACGCAAGTAAAGTAAGCACTAAGTAAAAATGAGTACAAATGTAAGAGTTGAAAATTAAATGGGAAAGTATACAATCCGAACTAAAAGTACTGTACAACTAAAAATATAAGTAGAGTCGTTGTATAGTAAAACATAAGCATTGAGTCATCCTCCGGAATTCCCACCTGAATGGTGGGTATAGTTAGTATCCTTAGATCCTCATGTCTGGTCGTCCTCTCTGTGTACATCCTGCAGAGTGGTCCACCCCATGGTACCGTCCAGCTTCAAAAGCGTCCACCTTGATCAGTGTTGTCTAACGTCTGCATCCAACACAATGTAGTTCGGGCATTTATTGTGTCGAGGGGAGTATACAATACTTAGTAGGGACCCTGAGACCCCCGAAGGTATCTTAAAATCTACGAAGGATAATCCACAAAGGAAAGGTACAATCACAAATTATCAACCGAATTTACTTAGGTATATGCCCATACATATACATAAGTTATCAATTATAGTTCTTGTCCAGCTCTCGAGCCCATGAACAAACAGTCCACACAGGAAAACACAACCCATTCCACACAAGAAAACACAACCCAGTCCACACATGAAAACAAGTCAATAACATCATTGATAATGATTGAAGTCAAGAATCAGCTCACACTGGTATGCATCCTTCGTATAACGATTGAGTTGATCAGATGTAGCCACTGATCCATCTAAGATGTCAGACCCACAGAGGATGCAAGTCCAGCTAAGCTCTCAGACCCACATAGGATACTAGACCATCTACTCTACTAGACCCACACAGGATACAAGTACAGAGGTCAATACTGCTAGACCCACATAGGATACAAGAACAGTAGTCATCGCTGTCAAACACACGGAGGATACCAGTACAGTAGTCATCACTGTCGAAGCCACAGAGGATTCTAGTACAGAAGTCGATGCAGTCATATCCAGCACTAGGGTTCTCGTACACAACATGCTCGATTCCGGGAGGGTATGCTCCTCGACAAGCGAGTCGATACATAAACATTCACTACGTATAAAGTTGATGTATCCCGGAGTTCTGTCTCATCATAGGAAACCAAACGCGATAGACGGTGTGTCAATCTGACGCCCGATCTAAGAGTTATTGGCTTTTCCGTTCAAGGGGCCTGGTTGGTTTTTATGTTAAAACATACCCAAATGTACTCCAAATATGTCCAAACTACATGTGGAGTAATCCCAACGAACTTTCTCATCAAAAGGAATTCAATGCTGTTGAAGACACGTCAATCGGACGTCTGGTCCTTATGTTATAAGCGTTTCCGCTCCAAGGGCCCGATTGGTTTTTGGTACAAACCAACCTGATCATACCCAAACATCACTGAAACCTCGAGTGTAA
This sequence comes from Viscum album, assembly GCA_963277665.1. Lineage (NCBI taxonomy): Eukaryota > Viridiplantae > Streptophyta > Magnoliopsida > Santalales > Viscaceae > Viscum > Viscum album. The sequence goes on along the minus strand of OY728121.1, from coordinate 5,282,720 downwards.
TATAACTAAATGACCATCTCGATCCAAGTACTCCTACACAACTAACGGTGTGTCGATCAGAGGTCCATAGCTCATGTTATGATCAAAGGACCGAAAACAGTACGAAGTGGGGGTCTGGGCCCTGTCCGACATGGCCCAACCACCCTGGGTCGGCCCGAACCATGCTGACCCGACCTGGGTCTATGTCCATCGTGGGAGAGCGTGGCCCGACCCGGTTGGGAGAGGCCCGATCTGCATGACCCGGCCCGGCCCATTCGGGGGTGCTAGCTTGACCAGGTGGTCGGGCGGGAGGCGCGACACCACTGCCCCACGGGCATAGCACCAGGCTGGCACCACAGTCTTCCCCGGATTCCAGGTGGTCGCGAGATACTTCTCTCGCCGCCACGGACAATGCCACCTCGGGATGTAGCTGCCGACGCCATCGTGCAGGTGCCCCGTGCCTCCTGGGTCTTTCGTGGGCCACCAGAGTCATTCCGGTGGTCTGTTCTTGATTCTGACTGTGCCTGTGGTCGTCTCAGGACTTTTACATCACTGTGAAGGCCTCTAATCAGGATTTTGGTCCCACTTCATCGTCACCAAATATTACCTGCATCAAGCACAAACTATTGGTGTTTCCGGACATGTTTGTTAGTCCATACGCACCGCGTTAGTGGTTCAATCATTACTCAATAATTTAATGCCATGTACAAGAGTATAAAACATAAATATGAAAAAATATATACAATTCCCTGACCTCAAAAATGATGACTAACGTCGGCATCGTAGTGGATTCCGTCGTAGGAAAGGGTTCGTAGGCGTCATCAGAGTGCACCGAGGAGGAAGAGGCATATCCACTCTTGTCACGGGAAGATAAAGGGTGGTGCGTCATCATTCTACATGGAACCGCCATTCTTCGTCGAAGGAGACGTCGCTGTCGTAGGCGACGTAGGCTCTTCACGTCGAGGTGTGTCTGAGGAATATATTCTTCACATTCTTCATCGGGGGTGTTCTTCATTGAAGAATGATTCACCTCACTTTAATAATTCAAAGACTTTTTCCATAGAAATCTGCCATCAAAAAGAAAAAGAGCTTCCAAATTAATAGAATTGTTGAGCAACTCATATTAATTCCATGTGGTGTCAATTAATTTAACTCTGACATTAAATTAATTGGTTGGCACATAAAATGAATGAGGGAGGTAGGATGGCTCTATCATAATCAAGGTAATTAAGAAAAGGGGGGTTATTATTGTGGAAAAGTCAAAGGAAACCGTAGGGAAATAAATTGGGAGTTGATGGTTGGGCACGTGTGGGCTCCACCTCACAAAATAAAATTTTGTGCACCACCAAATTTTATTTAATTTTAGGAATAAATCCCAAAAAATTACCTCCTCCCCGTAAAAATTGCAATCGTAGTAAAGGTCCCCATAAGCAATTACCGATGTTGAGAGTTCATCGGTACAGTCAGATTTCAATTCTGTGCACTGGATCAAAGTTAGAAAAAATCACTCGTTCCTTCACAGAACGTAGTTGAGCTAAACATCAGAAAATGATTACGAACTCACCAGGACTTGGAATCAGCCACCGTCAGAATCCACAGACTGGTAAAATTCCAAAGTATAAATGAAAAAAAAATCCTTGAATTTTCTGGTCTATACATTACTCCCATCTTAGTGATTTTCATCCTAGTAAAGAAACAACATAAATTAGAGAAACAAATGGGGGTACTGAGCACGCATATGAGCCTCCCGCTCCCCTGTGATCTCCTAGAGACTCTCATTCTTCATGAGAATGCGCACCAGAGAAAACGACCGTCCATGTAGGAACCACTCATGACGATCCGCGATCTCCACTAGGACATCCACAAAATATTCCATGTCATCGATGTCCAGCTCCCCATGATCAGTGATATGTGTCGGGTCATGCACGTATCTCCTTAGCTGAGATACGTGGGAGATGTCGTGCACCTGGTACAACTGAGGTGGATGGGACAGGAAGTACTCCACCTCGTCTACCCCGCCGATGACCTATAATGGTTAGATGAAACACATAGATAATTTGCCACCCCAGCCAAATCTCTGCAATCCACATCGAGGTGAGACCCATAAGAAAACGTGGTCACCATCCTTGGACTATAGTGGTCTCCGCCTTCTATCAGCATTGGTTTTTTGTCTTCTCTGTGCAGTCCTCATCCACTCCTGGATGATCTACCCCTTCCCCGTCGTAGACTGAACCATCTCTGGTCCTACGAGTGCTGACTCCCCAGGGCCAGTCTAGCACAGAGGTGATCTGCAAGGTCTGTTGTACAGTTCCTCATATGGTGTCATCCCTATGGTGGAGTGGTAGCTATTGTTGTACTAAAACTCAACCAAGGGTTGGGGATCCTCTCAGCGGTTACCAAAGTCATGGAAACATGCATGGAGCATGTCCTCTAGTGAATGAATGATCCTCTCCATCTGGCCATCCGTCCATGGGTGAAAGGCAGTTCTCAGCCACAACTACATCCCAAAATCCTTCTGTAACCCCTTCCAAATATAGGATGTAATGCGAGTGTCTCGATCGGAGACGAATGATGATGACACACCCTGAATCCATATGATCTCATGAATGTAGAGGTGTTCCAAGCTTTCTATAATGCCCTTATCTCTGATCGGTAGGAAGTGTGATGACATGGTGAGTTGGTCTACGACCACCCAGATGGAGTCATGTCCTTTATATGTACGTGGGATCCCCATCACGAACACCATGGATATCTCGTCCCACTTCCACTAAAGAACCTCTATGGGCTGTACCAATCCTGTTGCTACCTGGGGCTCTGCCTTCACTTGCTAGCATGTGAGGTATCATGAAACGAACTCTGCTACAACCCACTTCATACTTTTCCACCATTATTGTCGACTGAGGTCCTATTATATCTTCACTACTCCTGGATGTACCGCTAGTGGGGAAGTGTGAAAATCCCTCAACACTCCCTCCTGCAGTGCAACTGGTACCATGGTACGTCCCATGAAGAGAATGACATGCTCTCCCCCTTCAGAAAATCTATTAGGCACCTGTCCCATGGAAACCCGAGCATGTTGCGTCTCACAGTCAACGTCCCCTTGTTGTGCCTCTCTAACCAGCTAAAGAAGTGGAGGAGTGACTGTGACGGACTGTAGAAAGGCTTCCCATCTCTATTCATGAATGATATATACAAAGTGGCTAACTTCTATGTCGCGTCTCCAAGTAGCTGAATGCCTGACCTCTTGCTGAGAGCATTATCAACAATGTTCCCCTTCCTGGGAGTATAGACTATCTCAATGTAGTAGTCTTGGAGGTACTCGAGCCATCGCCTCTGTCTCAGGTTCATGTCCTTATGGGATAAGATATACCTGGGACTATGGTTGTTAGAGTAGACTGTAAAGAGATCTCCCATCTGATAGTGTTGCCACATCATCAAGGCAAATACCACTACTGCTAACTCCCGGTCATTGGTAGTGTAGTTATGCTCATGCTGCCTCATATTCCATGAACCTTAAGTGATCACTCCTCACTCATGCCTCAGGACACACTCGATTCCGGTCCCTAATGTGTCACATTATACTAAGAACCCTACGCCCTCCTTCGGTAGCCTCAAGATGGGCACTCTGGTCAATCTTCATCTCAGCTCATGAATGCTCTGCTGACATCTTTCTGACCACACGATTGGTTTCCCCCTCTTCATCAAATCTATAAGCGGTGGTGCAACTCTGGAGTAGTCTGGAAAAAATCGCTGATAGTACCCACCCAAACCTAAGAAACTACGCACCTCTGTCACACTCCTGGGTGTCTCCTAAGAAAGTACGGCCACGATCATCACAGGATCCACTGCAAATCCCACCTCTGAGATGATGTGCCCCAAGAATTAAACCTACCGAATCCAGAAATATATCATAGGCAGCTTAACATATAGCTAGTTCTCTCAAAGTTTATCCAGTACAACCCACATGTGGTAGGCGTTCTCCTCTTCGGTAGTTGAGGAAATCAGTATGTCGTTAATGAAGACTACAACAAATCGATCGAGGTAAGGCTGGAATATCCTATTCAAGAGACTCATGAACACTTCTGGAGCGTTGGTTATGTCGAAGGGCACAACCAAGAACTCTTAGTGGCCATACCGACACCTGATGGTTGTCTTCTGTACATCCTCGTCTTGAACATTGAGCTGGTGATATCCTGACCCGGGGTATATCATCGAGAACCATTGTGCTCCCCTGAGCTGATCGAAGAGATCTTCAAACATTTTAATGGGTCACATGTACCTCAGGGTCACCTGGTCAGGAGACGGTAGTCAACACACATTCCCAAGCTCCCATACACCTTCATGGAAAATAGAATTGGATAAGCCGAGGGTGAAACACTAGGTCTAATGAATCTGTTTCCTTATAAGTCCTCTAGCCGTACCTGGAGCTCACGAAGCTCGGCGGGAGGCATCTGATATGCTGGAGTAGATATCGGTGATGTCCTGTGGTACAGGTCAATGTAGAAATCTACCTCCATGTGAGGAGGTAGTCTTGGAACGTCATCAGGGAAAACATCGACATACTGATCCACCACAACAGGAATACTCGGACTATTCACGTCAACTTCTCCGAGGATAATACTAGCCAACTAGTGTGTGATCATCTGCCCTCTCCTCTACGTAAGTCCCTTCTAAGATGTGAAGTTTCCCTTCTTGCTGGTGAAGGTGATCCTGGTCCCATCTGTGCAGAAACACCGCACTTTGAGCCTATTACAGTCTATCTGAGAATGGACTATAGATAACTAGTCCATCGCCAAGATGACATCGGAAGGCCTTGACACCACTACAAGAGGATCCCAGCCGAAGATATTTCCTCCTCGAGTAAGCTCACACTACCAGAACCAGTGCGCAATCATTGAGTCTGTTCTCGTAGGGGTCTATAGACGTAAGGATCGAGTCAATGGCTCTATCGGAATCTATGAGCTCTGAACAAGGGTAGAGATAAAAAAAGAATGACTCACACATTTTATATAAGAAAAACAGATAGGGTGGAGTAGACACAGATAGTACCTCAAATCATATTAGGTGTGTTGTGGTCGTAAGCCTCCGCTGCCTGGAGCTGAGCCCGCCTCTGGCTGCCAGCTCCCTGTGGTCGGGGTGGACCTCCTGGGGGTGGTGGTGGTAAAGCCTCAAAAAGTCTTCCACCAACCGCTGCTTGGCTAGCTCCTTGGTTTCGTCTGCCTACTCATTACAGACCGCCACGGTCGGACCTATGACTCTACATGGGAGGTCCCTCCACTTTCTACTGCTTGTATGCATGGCGGGATGGGCATTCACGATCCATGTGGTCGTGCCCGACGCATACATAGAACTGTCTTCTCCTAGTAAGGTCGGCACTACGCCGTGTGCCCCGCACAACCGAACTTGTATCATGAGGTCACCCACAAGGAAGCCTGGTCCTCTTGGACCTCGACGACATCTGTCGATTGCCGGCTACAGAAGTCTCCGTTGTGTGTCGTCCTGCGGTGTGTCTCGATGCAGGTGGTTGCTTGGCGAGAATGCTCTCCACTAGAAGTGCTCTCTCCAGCTCCCCTACCTGCATTGGGATGCTTAGGGGAATCATCGAAGCTCTGATCTCATGCCCCAGTCCCTGCTCAAAGGTCTGGGCCCAGAATAATGGATCCCATAACATGTCTGTGGAGTAGTTTGAGAGGTCGGTAAATCTCACTGAGTACTGGACTACTGACATGCTGCCCTGTCGCATCTGTAGTAACTCCTGGATGTGCACCGCACAGAGGGTGGATGGAACAAAATCTGAGTGGAAGAGACTCTCAAATTCCATCTAAAGTAGAGATTCCTCATCGTTCACCTGGAGAATTAGGCTCCACCATCTAACTACTGCTGCCTGCTGAAGACTCGCAGAAATGGTCAACATAATTTCTGCTTCGGTCCCTACCAATATGAAGACTCTGACGACAGCCTCTAGCAAATCCTCGGCTGCCTGAGGATCCGTCTCTCCGTGAAACCATGGCGGCCTCTGTCGCTGAAACTCATGCAACACACTCAGGAGGCGTAAATTATCCACTACTGGGGATATTGGTATCGGTGGCCCAGTGGGTAGTGGTACTGTTGTTGCTTCTGCTATAATGGGGCTCTACACCAAGGCCTCGTCGCTCGGTGGGCTACAATCCTGCACGTAACTAGGATCCCAGGATGCTGCCTTCATGGGGCTATCCTAAAAACAAACAGGTCTGCCATGGTCAAACAGTATTCCTGGTGAGATGACACAAAGTAAACCCAGAGGACACATTTGAAAGGAAACACACACACAATCAGTGCTTTTGTGTACTGTGTCAGAATTCAGAGGTCCGACTCCTGGTGTATGTATAAGTCGGCCACTGCACCAACACTAGACTCCCTGGACTGAAAACCACACCCAATACTCTTAACACTATTTCCTCACAGAATGGAAAGAATAGAGTCTTGAGTTATACAGTAGAACCGACACCTCTAATACCAATTTTCCACGACCTGTCCTTGGGGCCCGTGTCGTAACTACCCCAAGCCCGCCTTCCATAGTCCAGGGGCTGACGACTATCACCAAAGGCGTATTTCCCAAAAAAGAGAAGGGATTGCATTTATAATGTAAACACACACAACAGAGTATGTAAGTGAAGTAAGAACTAAGTAAAACTGAGTACAAAAGTAAGAGATGAAAAGTATATGGGCCATTATACAAACCCAATAGAAAATATAGTACAACAGAAAATAAAGTACAGCCGTAGTAAAATAAAACAACAGCACCGAGTCGTCCTCCAGCATTCCCACCTGAAGGGTGGGTACTGATAGTCTCCCCATCTCCTCAGGCCCGGCTGCTCGCTCCGTGTACGTCCTACCATGTTGTCCACCTCTGGGTACCGTCCAGCTCCAGAAGCTTCCACCACGATCTATGTTGTCCACCGTCTGCATCCAACACAACGTAGTGCGCTCATAGCCTGTGCAGGGGTGAGTATATGATACTCAGTAGGGACCCTGAGACCCCCGAAGGCCTCTCTGAATCCACGAAGGATAAACCATAATGGAAAGGTACAATCACAAAGTATCCACCGACTCTACTTAGGTATATTTCGATATATATACCTAAGTCATCAGTTACAGTTCGTCTCCAACTCTCGAGCGCAAGGACAACTAGTCCACACAGTAAGATAGAACCCAATCCACACAAGAAAACACAACCCATTCCACATAGGAAAACAAGTCAATCACATCGTTGATAAATATTGAAGTCAAGACTCAGCTCAAACAGGTATATATCCTTCGTATAGCGATAGAGATGATCAAATGTAGCCACTGATTAATATATGATGTCGGACCCACACATGATACAAGTCTAGCTAAGCTGTCGTACCCACACTGGATACAAGACCAGCTACACTACCATACCCACATAGGATACAAGTACAGTTGTCAATACTTCTAGACCCACATAAGATACAATAACAATAGTCATCATCGTCGAACCCACAGAGGATTTAAGTAAAGAAGTCGATGCAGTCACAACCTACGCTAGGGTTCCCACAAACAGAATGCTCGATTCTAGGAGGGTTCGCTACTTGAAAAAGAGGGTCGATACATCAACTGTCACGATGTTGAGATTTGAAGTATCTCAGATTTCAATCTAATCAAAATAAACCCAACGCGATAGACGGTGCGTCAATCCGACTCACGGTTTGAGAGTTATTGGCTTTTCTATCCCAGGGGCCCACTTGGTTATTAAGCTAAAACCAACCCAAACGTACTCCAAATGTGTCCATAAATCATGTGGATTTATCCCAATGAACCATCTCATCAAGAGGAATTCAACGCATTTGACGGCACATCAATCGGATGTCCGGTGCTTAAGTTATAAGGGTTTCTACTCGAAGGGCCCAGTTTGTTCCGGGTTCGAACCAACCCTTCCATACCCCAAATTTGCCGAAACCATGAATATAATAGAGATTAATGACTTTCTCGATCTAGGGATTCCTATGAAACTGAAGGCGAGTCGATTGGAGGTCCAAAACTCAAGTTGTAAGCCAAAGACTGAAAATGGTACGAAGTGGGGGTCTGGGCCGGTACGACCCGGCCCAACCCCCCCTGGGTCGGCTCGGGTCTAGGTCCAGCCCGGTAGGGCGTGGCTCAGCCCAGTGGTGTGCATCCCGACATGACTCAGCCGACGCAGCCCGATCCACGTGACCTGACCCGGCCCGGCTGGGGCTGCTGGCTCTTCCAGCTGGCTGAGCAGGTGGTGTGGCACCCTGCCCCGCGGACACGGTACCAGGCTGGTGCCACGGTCATCCCCAGATCCCACATGGTCGCGGGAACCTTCTTTAACCACCGGCGGCGTGCTGGGGTACAGGCGACCGACGCCGATGGGGTGTTCCGTGGGCCACCTGAGTCATTACGGTGGTCCGTTCTTTTTCTGACTGCGCCTACGGTCGTCTTAGGACCCGTACATCACTACAAAGGCCTCTAATCACCATTGCGGTCCCTCTTCGTCATCGCCAAATATTACGCGCATCAAGAAAATAATAGAGGTGTCTCTGGACTTGTTTGTTAGTCCATACGCACCACATTAGTGGTTCAAACATTACTCAATAATTAAATGACATGTTCGAGAGTATAAAACATAAATATGAAAAAAATATACAATTCCCCTACCTTAACAAATGATGACTAACATCAGCGTCGCGATGAATGGAGTCGTGGGGAAAGGGTTCGTAGGCAACGTCAGAGTGTGACAAGGAGGAAGCGACGTCTCTTCTATTTTCGTGGGAAGAGAATGGGTGGTGCACCGTCGTTCTATGCGGAAGCAGTGTTCTTCGTCGTAGGAGACATCGATGTCGTAGGCGACGTAGGTTCTTGATGTCTAGGTGCGTCTGAGGAAGAAGTTCTTCGCGATTTTCACCTGGGCTGTTCTTAATTGAAGAACTATTCACCACCCTTTAATCCTCCAGAGACTTTTTGCAAAGAGATCTGCCAACAAAAAGAAAAAGAGGCTCCCTAATATTAGAATTTTTGAGCAACTCATATTAATTCCAAGAGGTGTCAATTAATTTAATGCTGACATTAAATAAATTGGTTGAAATGTTAAATGAATGACGAAGGCTGGAAGGATCCATCTTAATCAAGGTAATTAAGAAAAAGGGTGTTATTAATAGGGAAAATTAAAATGAAAGAGCAAGGAAATAAATGGAGATTTGATGGTCGGGATCATGTGGGCTCCACCTCACAAAATAAAATTTTTTGGACCACCAAATTTTATTTAATTTTTGGATTAAATCCCAAAAAATTACCTCAAACCCGCATAGATGGCAACCACGGTAAGGGTCCCATTAAGAAATTATCGGCGCTGTAAGTTCATTGGTGCCCTCATATTTCACTTCCGAGCACCATCTCAAAAGATAGAAAAACCTGCTTGTTCGTTCAATGAGCGTACTCTAGCTAAATTTTGGAAAATGATTCTGGGCACACCGGGCCTCAGAATCAAGTTCCTCTAGAATCCATAGACTCATTAAATTCCCAAGTATTTGTGAAAAAAATTCCTTGAAATTTTGAAGTCATTGCAATTATAATCAGCGTGTGCGCATGTCATGGAATTAATAATTTGACATGGCGGTTTTCAATAAGAGTTAACGAACAAAATAATACACATAATGCGTTCATTTATTGTCATAACTCTATAACCTCAAACCCAATTATAAATATCCTCACAACCCCAACACTTTTCCAAAGGAGAATCATTGTGCACAACAATTCTGAAAATTCTTTCAAGCCCGAATGAAGTGCTTCCTCCAAAAATGCTCTCTAGACTGGGAGATCAATGCTATCGATGGAGGACATCGCAAGTTAAGGTTCTTCCATAATAGCACCCGGAGATCCCTACGGCGATGTCCAGAGATATTTGGAACATGTGTGGATCACTGCTAGAAGAATCCTACACTTGGATTCTACAACGCAATGATGCATCATCGAATCGTGACCGGACACATCAACAAATAATGAATTCCACCAAGGTAATTATTTTTAATTAATTAAATTAATTATAACCAACATATTATTATCCTATCACTATGGTTCCGAGATTCCCCCTATTTTTGGTTCTTCCTTTTTCTTTGATGATTTGATGTTTTATATCATGATGGATCTTGGTTTGAATGTTGTTTAACTCTAAAATTAATGTTTGAAAACCCACCAACACACTTCCGTTGTGCCTAGAACCAACATGTGGTATCCGAGTGGTCATATCGTTGATTATAATTATTTATTTTTTCATTTATGTTTTACACATTTAATAATTTAGTTGTTTTCAATTAAAGTTTAATCGTTCAGGAAATATGAATCTCGAGATCTGTTCCTCCTCCATCGTTACTCATTCACCTCAAAGAAAAAAGGTTTTATTTTAATTTTGATTAAAATAAAATTGAGGAACTCATCTGGAGGAGAAAAAAGTTTATGGCCGTACAACAACAGAATACACGGTGTGTATTTAGAAGTACATGCCATGTAGTCTAGATTCATGGATCAGACTGATCTGCCAAATCAGGCCATGTATTGGATCCTATCTAATTCATTAATGACACCGTGTGTTGAATAGGAATATATGGAACACGGTTTTTGAATTACATGTTGTGTGGTCCATTGAACACGTCGTGTAGTCCCTTTGGGTAAGGGTTGGACCGTGTACCCTGTACACTGATTTCCCGGCTGTAAACCGTGTAAAGCGGAAACTACACGTTGTGTGTCCCACTGAACACATCGTGTACTCAGATAATTTCCAATGTACATTAACACGCCATGTCCACAGGCGTGTACTTCAGATGGATAGTGAGAAAAAGTACACACCGTGTATTCGTAACTACACGCTGTATACTTGTCCAGATTACGTAATGAACTATAATTCACCGGGTTGCATCCAAGGTACAATTTACGTACAAGGGAAATTTTAAATGAATTTATTGATTTAAAATTATGATGGATGAGAATATCAAGGAAATTCAGAAAAAGGGTTTATGATATAATGATTGATTAATTAAATATAATTCATTAGTTTGAGCATGATTTATCTTAAACATGAATGATTAAAGAGATGAAAGCTAGTTTTATTTATGCTTAATTATCGTTGCATGTATGGATGATCATGAACTAGACTGAGACATTTGATTGTGAATGTATTCTTTTAATTTTTTTATTTAAATTAAATTTGTTCGCCTGCGAGCCATCTCCACATTAATATGTAGGGCATGCGTGACCAAGGATTATTTTATTTAAAAAAACATTTTTACACCTCACCCACGTGTGAGAGAAATGCATAGGTAATTGATGGAGCTCCCAAGCTAGTTGAGGTGGATCAAGTCAGGAGCCAATGTGAAACCAATCCAAATAGATACAAAGGTGGACAGGTGGAAAGCTATAAACATGAACCCATAATGTTTAAGGTGTTTCTCCCCTATGTCTTGGGTTAGTTTATCAGCCCATAGACAAACTTACCAATAGAACTAGCTCAAGATCATACAATTTATTTGTGTCAGTTGCATGGTTTATTTATTGTGGGTGTATTGTCACGATCACACAATTAATGAAATAAACAATCATGGAATATAGAACTAAAATAAAACCGGCTTATGCGTAAATATTATCATAAACATTGTTAATCACTTATGTATATCCAACATAATATTAAAAATAATGTAATCAAAGATAATAAATTGGATATTTACATATATGTATAAAATCCATCAAAGAAATATTAAGTCAGTCTAGCCTTCCATATTCATGTTTAGAATCGAACCATAGTTCAAAGAGCATGACCGACCCTAGTTTGGGTGCTTTAAATTATCGGGGAAATCTAATTCAACATTTTGGGTTGAATTAACATGGTACGCGTCAAGGGATGACTGAAACAGGTGGACATGGTGTGGCCAATAGGCAAAAGCTGTGGAATTCCAAAATAAAATAATTTCAAGATTGGGGAGTCCACTCACCGGATCAAGGAGTTGCGAGTTAAATGCAGCTGTCATTTTGAATGCCTACCTAAAAACTCATCTTGTTTCTCGATGACCCCTAGTTGGGGTAATGGAAAGTGCAATATGGATCATTTCCACTAGAATATTTATGAAACAGTATATTCCAAAGTCAATGGTGAGGGCTATTGGATTTTCATAAAATAGTGGGAGACAAATAAGTATTAGTTTATTTATTTGTCTCATTTTTTAAATAAAGTACTAAACATTTATTCATCTTAATTTGTAGAAAGACAAGAAAATGACTTCAATCATATCATTGTGAACCATACTCGAGAAGGAAAACCATATCACCGGCTCCAATTTCCATTAGTGGCAGAGGCATTTACCCATCATCCTTCGCCATGAAAGGAAATTGTATGTGATAGAGGATCCTATACCAGTTACGCCTGGGAATGAGTCCAGTGATAGGTAAATATCTCTCTACGTGAAACACATGGATGATGCCATAGATTTCCAGTGTTTCATGCTACCAGCCATGTCTAATGAGCTCTTAAAGAAATATGAAAACATGGACGCATATATCCTGATGTCTCACGTAAAGGATATCTACCAAGAGAAGGCGAGACATAAGAGATATGTGATCTTCAATGATTTGTTTACAACTAAGATTGGAGAGTTTGTGCCAGCTGTTCCTCATGTACTCGTGATTATTGGATACATTGAACGCATGGGCATCTTAGAGATTAAATCCCCAGATGAGTTGCATATTTATCTCATCCTATAATCAATGCCCAAGACCTTCTCTAGATTCATTGTCAATTGTAACATGAGAGGAAATGGGAGTAGTATATCTGATATTCTAACCTTGATTTGACAGGTTGGAAAAGACATGGGGCGTGACAAACCCGATGTCCTTATGGAGAACAAGAAAATGGAGGATAATGAAAAAAGGTGACTTATAAACGATCTGAAGCCCCCAAGCACCGTCCCTCCAAGACGGGGAAGATCCAGAGGAATGGAAAGGAATGGGATGCGGTGTTTTTTTCATGTTCCACTGCAAGGAAACTAAAAGAGGAATTTCACCCAAAAGCATGGTGATTCTAAAGGTCAATTCGTTATTGAGTGTAATTTTACATTTCTACACATTGGGTATTAGATACAGCTTTTGGGGATCACATATGAATTCAAATTCAGGAAACAAGTAGATTTAATAATATTTCATGGGGAGAGGTGGATCTTCGAGCTGCCAATGGCGCTTGGCTGGCTGCGTTGGCTATTGGTGATTACCACATCTCAATGCCGACTAGAATGATTTTGGTTTTACATAATAGTTATTATGTTCCTAGTGTTACCAAGAACATAATTTCTGTATCTTGTTTGTATATGGATGGATTTATTTTCATGTTTGGAAATAAGGGTTGTCTCTATTATAAGAACAACGTATGTTATTGTATGGAACATTTAAACAATGGTTTTATGTATTAAATTACGAAAACCAATTGTTGGAAAATGATAATGAAACAAACTAACATGACTCATACATCACCCAGTTGTGGCATAACTGTCTCCGTCATGTAAACGATAAGCGCATGACCAAGCTCCACCAAGATGTCTATTTAGACTCCACTGATCTAATACCACTTGATAGATGTCACACTTGTTTTCAAGGAAAAATGAACAAGCCGCCTTTTGGTGGACATGATGAAAGGGACACATAGCTTCTAGGTTTGGTACACATAGATGTGTGTGGACCATTTCCAGTAGAAGCTAGAGGTGGGTACTCTTATTTCATTACTTTTACTGATGATTTGAGTAGATATGTATTTGTCTACTTAATGAGGTATAACTCAGACTCTGTAGAGAAATTTTAGGAATTCAAGAATGAAGTAGGGAATTAGCTTGGTAAGAAGATAAAGAAGCTTCGATCGGATCAAGGTGGAGAATATTTGAACCAAGATTTCATCAGTCTTATATGGGAGTCTGTGATTCTATCTCACCTCAATACTCCTTATACACCACAATGGAATGGTGTTAGTGAAATAAGGAACCACACCTTGTTGGACATGGTGAGGTCAACGATGAGTCTTGCAGATCTTCCATTATCCTTTTGGGGATTTTCATTAAAAACTTCAGATTACACATTAAACCGAGTACCAACTAAGGCGGAAAATAGAATTCCCTCTGAGTTATGGAATAGAAAGAAATCCATTTTGTCGCATACACATGTATGGGGATGAGAGGCGTTTTTAAGGCCTTATTAGGCAACAAACAAGCACCTCGGGGCACGAAGTGCTTCTTTATAGGATATCCTATGGAAATGAAAGGATATTACCAATATAACCCTCAATATAAGAAAGTGATTGTCACTAGGCAAGACATATTTATTAAGAGGGTGAACATCCTCCAAAAGTATTGTGGGAGAAATAATGACATCGATTATGTTAATTCTCAAGATACAGAAGAGTTGGTACAGGAACAAGTTCCACAAGTCCCCATGGAAGAGGTTCTAGAAACACAAGTTCTGGATAGGTGCTCAAGAGAGGTAAGGGAACCAGAGATATTTGGTTTCCAAGTCACCAATGATGGTGAATCATTATTGTTGAAAACTGATGAACTTATCTCCTACAAGGAAGCAGTAGAAAGCTCAAAATATGCATGATGGCTAGAAGCTATGAATTTTGTGATGGATTCTAAGTATTAGAACCATGTTTGGGTTCGGGTCAATGAGCCAGTTAATGTAAAACCTGTTGGATGAAAATGGGTATTCAAGATAAAAATGGACATGAAAGGTCATGTTAGCACCTATAATGCAAGGCTAGTGGCTAAAGGATTCAAACAGCATCAATGAATTGACTATGATGAAACCTTCTTCCAAGTTTCCATTTTTAAATCCGTAAGAATCAAACATGCCATAGAAGCTTACAATGACTACTGGATTTGGAAAATGGATGTCAAGAAAGCATTCCTTAACAGAAACCTTCAGGAAGAGGCCTACATGACACAACCAGATGGGTTTGTGACACCAGGTGAATCCAAATAGGTTATCAAGTTGTAGAAATCCATTTATGGATTGAAGCTAGCATCCAGGTCATAATACATTCGATTTGATGAAGCCATAATGGAATATGGATTCATTAATAATGAATCGGAGCCATGTGTTTATTAGAGGATTAATGAGAATGGGATCATTATCCTAGTTGTATATGTTGACGACATATTACTTATTGGAAATGATGTACCAGTATTATATTCAGTTATGTACTAGTTGAACATGTGTTTCACCATGAAGGACATAGGAGAAGCCGTCTACACTCTAGGGATCAATATCATTAGGGATAGATCCATGAGGATTTTTAGACTACGTCAGGGTACATACATTGAACAGATACTAAAGATATTTAGTATGGAATAATCCAATAGGGGATTAGTTCCAATGTCACATGGCCCAAATATTTTTAAGAAAATGTGACCTTAGACATAACAAGAGAATGATAGAATGAGTAAGATCCCTTATGCTTTAGATATAGGATCTATCATATATGCCATGTATTGTACCAAGCATTATGATGCCTATGCACTCATCATGGTAGGAAGATATCAAGAAGATTCAGGAGAACAACATTAGACTACTTTTAAGACTATAATTAAGTATATGAGAATAACTAAGGATATGTTTATGGTGTATGGAAGATACTAGGAGCTTGTCATCAGAGGGTATGATGATGGTGGTTTTCATACAGATCAGAATGATCTGAAGTCGCAATATGGATATGTTTTCTATCTCAATGGAGAAGCTGTGAGTTTGATTTTTTAAAAGAATCCAGTTGTCACTGATTCTACAACAGAGTTTGAATATATAGTGGCTTCTAATGCATCAATGGAAGCCATCTGGATTTAGAAAATTGTTCAGGGGCATGATGTGGTGCCAAGCAGTAAGGATCCCATTACATTGTATTGTGATAATACTGCAACAGTGGATCTTGAAATAGAACCAAGGTCAAACCAACAAACAATTACATACTCTGGAAGAATCCCCTTTTAAGGGATTTATATCAAAGGGGTTAAGTTTCAGTGATCAGAGTCTCAACGGAAGAGAACGTGGCAGACCCCATGACAAAAGGCCTATCTCAGCAGAAACATGAATATAATGTGATAGCTAGCGGGTTAAAGGTTGTTAGTAGTTGGCTATAGTCCATGTGGGAGTCTGTTGGAGTTTGTGTCCTAAAACCAACTACTTTTTACTTTATTCATTAATTAAATCCTTATCACATATTGATTATTCATCTGTGTGACAATGGATGTGATAATGTCCTAAGGACAGCTGTTGCATTAAAGGGTGATAGAGGATCCCTATGATGATGAGAACCCAGAAGTGCCATAACACTGTTTTTGAATAGATGTTCTATGGTGGGATGCTATTATTTGAGGGGCACAAATAATAAAGGTCAATAGGGGTGAGGACTCATAAAACATTGAGGCACCTTCTCATGGTGCGCGCCTTTGGTAATATCCAGGAGAATATTATGAGAACGAGGCCCGCCAGTAAGAAATCCACATTTCAAAGTGTCATTGGATATTCCAATATGTGGATGTGTGTATTGGTCCATAGACATAATGATTATTATTAATGGGTATTACAACTCTTACACATTGATGTATTGACGAAAACTGTGGTGACACACTGTTCGCAGCGAGGTCAGATACGTTGGGTGCGTCATGAGTAATATTGCATTAATAGATAATGCAAGAATGGATTTATCCCTTCTATTCCTTAACATAAGTAGATATATCATTCCCTTTGATGGAATTTATATATCTCAAATAAATCCATGGCCATGGTAAGGAATGTGCGAGTTTAATTCCGGGAAGTCAAAGAAAGAATAATCGAGCATGTGGGTTGATGGCACTAGCATGCAATACACTTGATTAGAGATATTGAGACAATAGGATTATATTATATGGTAAGCGTTCATATGAGGTGACACATCATCGCATCGTTAAATTCTTTCTCTATGGGTCCCTTGGTGTGTTTCTAGATGCTAACTTTGGACTTTAGGCATGCTTCACCTAATGCCACTAACAAAGAGGACTAGAGGGGCACACACTAAGTGTGTCCATGTATCTCAGTTAAATATTAATTTAACAAGTTAAAAAAAGATTATTCCTGAATATGGTTTAATAATTATTTAAGGATGCCTGCTCATATTTATTTCGACACTAGTTATTCGAGAGAATATACTGTGGAAAAAATAATATGTTTATTAGCGAAAAATGCAGTAACATTTATTTAATAAATAAAAAGCCATTACCAAAGGTCTAATAAATGTTGGGGAGGAAATAAATGAAAATAAAAGTACATTCCATGTATATTAAATATACATGTCGTGTAGTATAATGGGAAATGAGTATATGTCATGTATTAATGATTACATTTCGTTTAGTTTTTTCGATTGGGGTTTCAAGGATATATTATTGTTTTATTAAATGATAATTATTATAATCAGCATGGTCACATGTCATGGAATTAATAATTCGACATGGGGGATTTCAATAAGAGTTAATGAAATAAATAAAACACGTAACACATTTATTTATTGTCATGACTCTATAACCACAAACCCGATTTTAAATATCCTCACAACCCCAACACTTTTCCACAAGAGAATTGTTGTGAAAAAAAATTCTAATGAATTCTTTCAAGCCCGACAGAACTCCTTCCTCCAAGAAATCTCTCATGAACAAGAGATTGAGGTGATTGAAGGCAGACATCGTATGCTAAGGTTCTTCCACACTAGCACCAGGAGATTCCTTCAGTGATGTTTGGTGATATGTGGCACACGTGTGGATCACCGCTAGAGGAATCCTACACTTTAATTCTACTACTCAACGATAGATCACTGGATCAGGACTGGACACATTAACAAAGAAATAATTTCACCAAGGTAATTCTTTAGAATTAATTAAATTAATTATAACCAACATATGGTGATCCAATCTCTATGGTTTCGAGATTCCCCCTTTTTTTCATTCTTCGTTCTATTATGAAGATTATGCATTTTATATCCTGAAGGATCTCTGTTTGAGCATTTTTTAACAATAAAATTATAGTTGGGAAAAACCACCAATGCATTTCCACTGCGCCTGGATCCTACAGGACACCAACACTTACAAACTCTCAATTGGAATTGAGACATCTGCTTACAAATTTCTGTTTTCTAGGCCTCACATGTTGATCATGTTTCCGGTGTGTCAAGACATTAGTCTAGGGGTATTCCATGATATCTTCTACGGAAATAATTCTCTCTACAACATCACATCTATGAGAATAATCCCTCAAAAGACGATACTTCAGAATTATGTACCTTTTTCACGGATGTGACCTTGTGTGTTTTGTGAGAGCCACCACAAAAGTATTATCACAGAACAGTGTGAGGGGTTATTTACTCCTACATATCACATCCAGCTCCAAGATGAATCATTTCATCAAAACTGTATTTTTAGATACCTCACAAGATGCGATATACCCAAACACTAATGTAGAATATGTGACTACACACTTCTTTGATCACTTCTAGCTAACTGCAACTACATTCAAGTTGATAGTGTATCACGTTTGCAACTTCATGTCTTCTTGTTAGTTCTGGAAACTAGTCTATGCATATCCTTTATAGAATAGTTCCTTATATTACTCCACAAACCAAGAACACATAATTATTACACCTCAGATACTTTTGGATAGTCATGACTTCCATCTAATTGTGGTCACCTGGGTTAGCTTGATATATGCCTACCACAGTCAATGCATAGGCAACATCCTTCCTAGTATACAGGAAGGCATTCATAACTGTCCCAAAAGCGGATGTGTATGGAGTACTTTCCATTATCATTCATTCATCAAGTTTATGAGGACACATTTTCTTGAAAATATGAAAGGCATGTAATTCTGGAAACAATTTCTTGCTATATTGTTCCATACTGAACCACTTTTGTATCTTATCAACGTAGGCACATTGACATATGCCCAAAAATATATTGGATTTATAATAATGGATCTTTATACAGATAATATATGCTACCTTACCCAATTAAATCATGGAGAAGAATTTATTAAACCATTCATTAAAAGACTATAAGACATGTATCTCGTTTCCAATAAGTAATATGTCATCAACATATACTATTATGAAATTGAAAGCACTCCCACTAAACCATTTTTAGAAACAAGCCTCGCATTCTTTCTTGATAAAGACAAATTTTGTTATGGCTTCAACAAAATGAATGTTCCTTGACCCTGATGCTTTCTTTGATCCATAAATGGTTTTTTGAAACATTTATACCTTATTGGGATCCTTTGGAGTAAAAAACCCTTCAGGTTGTGTCAAGTAAAAATCTTCCTAAAGGATCCCATTATGGAAGGATATTTTGACATCCTTTTTCCAAATCTCATAGTCATGTTAAACGGATATGGCCAATAGAGTGGTGATGGATTTCAACATTGCAACCTATGAAGTAGTTTTGTCGTAGTCAATGTCTGGATGCTGTTTGAACCCTTTTAAAAACACTAATTACATATAGATTATGAATTTTCCTTCCATGTGCATTTTCATCATGAATAACCCCTTGTAAATAATATGCATTACATTAACTTGAGGATCTACCAAAATCCAAACATTGTTTCGGTACATGGAATCCATTTAAAAATTCATGGCTTATTGCCACATGGAAACATCTCTGTCACTTATAGTGTCCTTTTAGTATAGAGGATCCTTATTATGAACTCATAATGAGTCACCATCATATGTATCTAGAAAAACATACCATTCCAGTTATCTATTTCTCTTGTACTCTAACACAGCTCCTATGTATCTCGAATAGTTCTTTCTTCCATGGGGATTTGTGGAATCTGTTCATGTAGAAACTCTTGTATACCTAGATCCTCATCATCCTACAATTCTATCTCACTCCCATTACCTATTTTCGATATATTTTCCTTATCATGATATCTGACATGTCTTTCCACTATAAATTTTTTTTCTGAGGGGTTGTATATGTAATATCCATTTGTTTCCTAAGGGTATCCTTTATTGTTTTACTTTGTGCCTTGAGGTGTATGATTGTTACCTCAAGAGGCCTTAACAAACGCATCACTTCCCAACACATCTAAATTTGATAATATGGATTTGTTTCCACTCCATAACACGTATGTAATACCATTTATTAATTTAGTTGGTACATGGATTAGTATGTGTGACACTCTTTGAAATGCATATCCCCATAAAGATAATGTATAATTGGCATGACTCATCATTGATCTCAAAATGTACAACATTGTGTGGTTACTCCTTTAACTCAAACCATTAAATTGGGGTGTGAATGGAGGTTTGAGTTGCGATAGGATCCCAATATCCCATAAGAAATTACTGAAATATTGATTAAGATACTCTCCACCTTGTTATGAGGGGAGTTTCATAATCTTCATACCATGATGGATGTCTACTTGATTCTTGTATTCATTGAACATATCCAAAAAATATGAACTATACCCCATTAAGTTGATATAACCATATCTACTAAAATAATCTGTAAATGTTAGGAATTATTACTACACCATTCTTACATAAACTGGAAATGGTCCACACACATTGGTACGAAACAGTTCAAGAAGCTTTTTATCCCTTTCACCTTTCCCACTAAATGGGGCATCAGTCATTTTTTCCTTATAGACTAGCATGAAAGATACCAAGTGGTTTTAGTTAGAAAAAATATAAACATCCATATTGATATAACATTTTCACACATTTTTCATTAACATGACCTTGTCGTTGATTCTAGGGTTAGGTTTGGTAAGATTCATGTGAACTATCTTTCATATCGATTTCCATTACATGGTTTTTGTATTCCAACACGAAAACAGAGTTGTATAAGTATGTCCTACCAAACCAAATTTAGTTTTGGTAAAAGAATAAACATTCATTTCCAAACATGAAAACAAATCCATATGTATCTAATCTATATATAGAAATAATGTTGTTAGTAATAGAATGTACATAATAACAACATATTAAAACCAAGATCATCCCAGAAGGAAACTTAATGTTGTAGTCCCCAACAACATCAATAGCAAGTCCGGATCCACTGGCTGCTCACAGATCTATCTCCCCTCATTCAATCATACTTAATCTAATTGGTTTGTGTATTTGGATAAATATGTGATCACAAAAAGTGTTATATAATAACGAATTTGTAGAAATAGATATATTGAATTCGAAAAAAAATGCATAAGAGGCTTCCCCTTACTTCTTAGGGTAGGCACACTTCTTCTTCCAGTGGCCCTTATTGCCACATGCAAAACAAACAGCCTCATATTCCCTAGCCTACCATTTGATATTCCTTTTCATTGAATGTCATGAAGAAGCTTTGTGCTTAATTCTCTTTTCCATCCAATTAAAATTATTCACCATAAGGACATAAGGTTTTTCTCACTTCATATCATTGTCAACATGGAGAATGAGGATAAAAAGATCAGATAAAAGCTTCTCATTGTTGTTAACATTGATATTGACATAAAATAATAGAGAAGATAAG
Organism: Viscum album; assembly: GCA_963277665.1. Lineage (NCBI taxonomy): Eukaryota > Viridiplantae > Streptophyta > Magnoliopsida > Santalales > Viscaceae > Viscum > Viscum album. The sequence goes on along the minus strand of OY728121.1, from coordinate 5,261,172 downwards.
AGAGATTGATCTGAGAATGAGATCAGTACCATGTTCATTTGGGAGTATAAACCCTATAACCTCAAGGCACTAAATGTATCCAATGAGCTTGACTACATGAGGCCCCTCTAGGGAACCATCTCCAATAATACTCTGAATGAATTCTTTAGAGATATCAAACATTTTTTGTCTTTCTTTATCCAAATAAAGACCACATAGGTTCTCAGGCATTCTAGAAGAATCCCTATTTTCCATAGAATTCATGATCTCACCAAACACTGATGATAACATAAAACATTGAACATCGACCACATTATTCATATGTTTCTCATAGACCATGAAATCCTCATCACTCTCCTATTTGGATTGCATATTAGGTAATGCTGACTCTGACACATAAGTCTTTTATTCTAGACATAGGATAACTTGAACGAATTTAAACCATTCCGGGAAGTTACTTCCTATACGGGTGTTTACGTAATCAAGAATTGATTGTAGAGAACGTATGGTTTACGAGCATGTCATTTTTAATCAAGCATTAAATAATCATATCATTAGTACATTATTGATTACATTTTATGAGATATAATAAACATTTATTATGTCTCCCACTATTTTATCATGTCCCAATTTCCATCACCATTGAACTCATAATGTCCATTTTCCATGACATTCTAGTGGCTAGGATCCATATTCCCCATCGAAACTCCCCATCAAGGGTTTGTAAAGCTATTACAATGTTTATAGGTAGGAAGGTCTTTTCCAACTATAGACATGATGCTCCTTGGTCTATTGAGTGGACTCCCCAATAATGAAATCATAACTTTGGATTTCCTCAACTCTTGCCTCAAATATTACACCAAGTCTAGAAAATGAAACTCTTCTTAATGTGATATGTTTAATTCAACCTGAAACCTTTGATAAGGTATTCCTATATAAAATTATCAGTCCAAACAATGGTTTCTCAAACACATTGTTTTATTAAGTTTTTCCATTAATCAAATAACAAATTCATGATCTAACTTTATATTTTATTTGAGGTATTTTTATCCCTTTTGTGTAAATTTATTATGATCATTATAACATTCTTGATAATATTATGTGGAACATAATTATGTTAATAATAATTTCTTGATAATATTTTCTCATAAGTCTGGTTTATGTTAGTTCTATCTTGCATGCTTCTTTAATTAATTATTTAAGTGATCGTGACAACACATCCAAAATGATAAACCATGAAAGTGACATGAATAATATAAAGAGAGTGATCATGATATTTTGTAATTTTAAATTTATCTACCGGTAGATAAATTAGCCTTGATCTAGGGGAGAATAATCTTAAACCTTTTGGGTTCGTGTTTAAAGCTTTCCCCTATCCACCACTGTATCTCTTTGGATTGGTTTCATCTTGGATCGAGCATGAACTTTCTCCACTATCTTGGGAGTTCCACCCATTACATATGCCATTTTTAACTCACATGTAGGTGATGGGTAAAAAGAGATTTTACCAAAAATAATCATTGGGCATGTAGGTCCTACATATTAATGATGAGAAGGCTCGCATGAAAAAAAATATTATTTAAATAAATTGATTAATTGAAACCTTCCACATACAACAGTATAGGTCTAGATCATGATCATCCATACATGTAACAAAATTTACGCATAAATAAAACAATCATTCAATTCTTTAATCGTTCTTGTTTATAATAAATCACACTAGAATAAATTAATTATTATCTTCAATTAATAAATCCAATTATCTTAAACAATTTTCAAAATTTCCTTGAGATTCAAATCTATAATAATTTTAAGCAAATGAATTATTTTAACATTATCTCTGTATTTAACATGTAACTTGGAGGAAACTGGTGAATTCATATTAATTACTACCAAATGATTAGAAATTAATATTACGAAGATGTTAAATTAAACATAAACATAAAAAACATATCACATGTTGTGCCTCATATTTACACCAGCATGATTGTACAAATGTCATGGGTTTGTATAATATAACAATAAATTTTACTAAATCTGTGTAATTTGGATGAGTACATGACGTGTTGATCCAAATGCACAACGTGTACTATTTTTCACCGTCCATCTGATGTACACGCGTGGTTAAATGGAGTGTGAGTGTACGTCATAAATCATCAGAGTGCATGACATGTTCAGTAGGCCACACCCCATGTAGTTCATTGTAACATGGTCTCCAGCCAAGCAAGTCGTCTACCGAGTACGCAGTGCAACCCTAACCCAAAGGGACTACATGTTGTGTCTTGTGGTCCACACCGAATATAATCCAGAAACCACGTGCCAGTTGTTCCTGGTCAACACACGAAATCCCTAGAAATTAGACAAACTCCAATGACATTGTTTGGTTAGGCATACCATACCCGGCACATTGAACATTGGATATATGGCATGTACTACTGAATACACATCATCTATTATTATATTGTACATTCAGTCACCATTTACCATTTGTATTAGATCCTCTATAATATTTTAATCATAATTAAATGAAAATATCATTTATGAAAAGTGAATGAGAAATGAATGTGGATGAACATATATTGAGATTCATATGTGCAGAATGATTAACATGAAATGAAACAACTAAATTATTAAATGTCTAAATCATCAACAAAATATTTAAATAATTATAAAATATGATGTATCCCCTCCGACACAACTTGAAGGTTTTAGGAACGGTGGAAGCACGGTTGGGATGGCACCCAACATTGATTTTTTACTGTGATCAATGATTATTTGTTGATTAATATGACGATGAATGTCAGTCTACATGGAATAGAATAAATGAGTTGGATAAAGATGGAAGAGGACTGAAATCATTAGAGAAGTTATTTCACATCATGTTTATAATTAATTTAATTTTTTTAGAAAGAAAATAATAAAGGGATCTTGGGTTTTTTTCTTTGATGTAGATGTTGATCATTTGGAATGACCCTTCCAGATTATCTCATTTCGCTTGAGACGATCCAAGATAGAATTCATATAGTGGTGACCCACACATGCTCTGATGTCCTCTGATCGACAACACTCATTCTTCGTGTGCTTCTACGGTGATGCTAGTGTCTTGTGTTAGTCGTTCTTGATCACATATTCTTCAGCTTTGACGAATGTATCTCATTTTTGAGAGGGGTGGGAATTGGATTCGAGGTAGATATGGTTTATCTCAACAATTCTCAATTCAACCACTTTGTGGTGCGTTCTCTATGTCATAATAAATGTACATGTCTATTTATATGAATGGAACATCATTTAAAATATTTAATAGCCTAACAAAAATGAAATACATTCATGAACGTAGAGAAAAACATGCACATAATAATAATACAACATCATTATTTATGTTCCTCCATCTTGCACAAAACGAACATATAAATTAAATTATGAATCTCAAAATAATAGCAGTGTAATTATTATTTTAACTAGTTCCAACTACATAAATAATTATTTACAGTGTTGTAAATAATTATTTTACTACCTGACCAGCTTTATTCCACTCGAACTCCACATCCATTTTTTGAACACCCGAATAAATTAATAAATAATCTATTCTCTTAAAAAAATTACTTAAAAACTAGTAAATAAATATTTATTAAATGTTCCATAAAATAAATTAATATATATGATATATTTTATGTGATCATCTTAACAAGAATAAAATTATTCCACAATATTTAGAATATTATTTAAATTATTAATTATATTCAAATAGAATTTAATCCAGGCCTCCAGAAAAACTTATTATGTGACCCTCAAGGATTATTTCTTTTTTGCATTAGGCGGGAATTCATAAATTCCATTTGTATAGTTTAAAAAAATGGTACATGTAGTTAATAATGATAGCACAATAAATTATATAACACATTATGAACATTGGGAGCGGTCAAACCATCATAGTACGATATTCATAAAATCTAAAATATGTGCTAGCATTTGCGATTCAGTCGATGGGAATAATAATTATTGTAACATTATAAAATCAATAGCTGACCAATTCATCTCTTCAGATGAATATTTATAAAGCACAATAATCCTGAATTTCTCATATATGAGACTCACCACCATGAATTGTGTGCACGAGCACATCATGTAGGTGATGGATATTGTGGCTCAACATATGAATCTTGAGGTTGAAATATCTATGTTGTTTCCAGTGTATTATATTCTCAAAAATATACCACACCAATATGGTCCATTTAAAATTTCTTATAACAGACATAATGATAATTGATCAATTAATGAAATAATTACTATGATTGTTAAAGAGGAGGAATGGAATATGGTGGAAATGGGAGAAACCAATATACTGACAATTCTCCAGAAACATAAGGGTCGTAAATTTCAAGCCCATAAAAAGGGGAAAGAAAAATTTCGTTCTCAACCTAATATAATGAAGGAAGTGATTTTTTTCATCAAATGAATAGAACGTGTAAAGAATGTTTGTCCTAAATTTCATAAATGCATTGATACCAAAGGTATGTAAATCATATTAGATTTTTGTGAATCAAATATGGTAGATAAAATTTATAACACGTGGTGGATTGATTCTAGTTCAAAAATCCATATTTTGAATACCTGGTAGGGTATGTAATACCTAAGGATACTGGAGGATAGTGAGCTTTGCGTATATTTAGGAATCAAGATGGATCATATTTAATTGGACTAAGGATTCATTGATATATATTGACAAGAATTCTAGGCCTGTCTCAAGAAACCAACATTAATAATTTCATAGAGAGATTTTGTATATAATACCGTTCACCATGTAAAAAACTCAATTTTAAGGGTGAGAAATTAAGCATGAACGAAGCCCTTAAAAATGATTTTGAACTAGAAATAATGAAATCTGTACCGGAGTCTTATGCTAATGGTAGTTTGATTTATGCTCATGTCTCAATAAGGAATGAAATTGAATTTTTAGTGGGAATGTTGTGGCGATATTAGAGTGATCCGAGTATAGACCGATGGATGGACATGAAGAAGGTATTGAGATACCTCAAAATCACTAAAGACAACATGCAAATATATAAACACACTCTGAATTTTTTTCCTTGGATACATAGATACATACATTGCTGGATATGTGGATGCACACAAATCAACTTAAGGACATGTCTTTATGGTGTCTAGAGGAGCTTTGTCATGGTGAAGTGTCAAACATATGATGATATGAAATTCTACTATGTATGACTAGTTCGTGTCATGTTTTGAGTCCACTTAACATGGTGTAAGGGTAAAGCGTTTCATTTCGTTGCTTAATTTCTGGGAATATTCCCATGAAAAAACTGAATAAGAATGTTCAAACCATGGGTGGGACCGTCATGTGTCAATGGAATTTCCCCAAATCGTCATTTTCTATTTTCTCTATTTTGTGTGCCAATATGTACCTATAATTCACAACAAAGCCTCCCAATCGTTCATTAATTGGACATAGTTTGTCATAGCCTATATCTTCTGTGCATAGAATATTCAAAATAACCCTATAATATATTTCATTGAACAATGCATCATATTTAACTAAACACAATCCATTAATAAAAAAATTAAAATAGGAGAAAGAAGTTTCATCATTACAATCAGAAACCACCAGGGATGTGTCCATCATCCCATATTTATAAACAAGACATGGGACCATCTAGATATTGGCATTGGCTACATCTCTGATCTTTTAAAAGCATCACATTCAAATAAGAACACCCGATACCCATATTCATATCTGTAAAAAGATAGGTTGGGGATAAGGGCTACATCGTAGAATCCATTATGTGTGTAATATTTGGATTCAATGATCTATGTGCATAGTTACCATGAGTTTGGAATCAGTTTCCTTCCATTAATTTCAAAAATAGAGACACTGAACATGCACATGTATTGATATCCCTACCACCAAAAGTCTTAGCGATTCACAGATATTCTCAAGCCAACTAAAGAGGTTTTTTACCCATCGTTCATTCCACTCCAAAACATGAAATGGTGAGAGTGAATTTCGTAAATCACAAAGACATTTATCCAAAATAAATATATATTATTAATTATAATCAGAGGAGATACATCCTATATATGGTATTTCCTTCCCTTCATGAGAGTAATTTTAAAATTCCATACCTAATTTTTTTTTCAAACATTTCCATGATGATCAAGAGAACCACTCTATTATTTTGGAAAATATTTATATGGATCCAAATAAATTAAATAGGTCCATCAATCACTTGAATACCCGATGTATGGAAAATATCTTCCATTCTATTATCAATATCACCCAAGAAGATGAAAATTTATGGTTTGGAATAATTATTCGATTGTTTGGATTCATTCTCTTATTTTTTGATAATCCCAAAAATTGAAATGCATTATTAATGAGTGGTCCATAAGATAAAGAATTCTACCATAATAAACATGCATAGGATGATCAATGAATATTGTAATATCATTCTTGAGTTTCCCAAAAATAGATATATAAGCATAATATTTAGAATCATGATACAAAAATATAAAAATCCTCACTTGAAATAAATGAATTTTATTGAATTTATAATTATATAGACGACTAATTTTCATTTATATAGTTTAATTATTAGTGCATTAAATTTTCAAAGCATTTATGAAGTTTTTCTAAAAATGTTTCTTTGAAGCTTCTAGTATTTATTATAGTGAATTATCTTAACAAATTTAAGAATATCATCATGGGAAACATACCCTTGATGATATTTACAAATATCAATTTGATAATTTTATTTTTCACCACAAATTAAGCTATGTTGTGTGAGGTTTTTTAAGGATGTGGAGGAAGCCTCATTTTTATTATTAAATAATAGAAAAGACCTATTTAAATGGGTAGAGGGAGACCCATTACAAAAACCGATGACCTAGTGGGTATTAATCCTATTACATAGGCCGTAGGACTAAATTTTTGGCCCAAGGCCCATTCTGTGAGTGCGATATCAATTTATATTTTTCTTAATACTGATCATTAATCTAGAAAATGATTGATTGGAAGAGGGAATTCATGTATGTATCAAAATGTGAAGAATTTTTTTTAATTTTACCCATGGGTTTAGTGTGGATATATGGAATATAGATCATATATCAACTACTTGATAATTTTGTAGGAATGAATAATTTTGGGGAGATATGTTAGATTTCGTTACAAATTATTTTGGGGATTAAGATATTCCCCATATTTGTCCCAAATATTTTATAATTGAAACAATTTTTTCCTAAATTATGAAAATAAATCAATTGGTATTTTGAGAATAGATATATAACAAATGAAATATTATAATTAAAGACTTGTTTCTATCATCTATAAAGGAGGGGAATTATTTGAAGGTTTCTTTGAAAAAAATACCTATATAATATCCTATATATCAAGAAATTGAATTTTTCTCATAATGGGGGGAATTTCTGAATGATTGATCTTTTCAGGTTGAAATTAATTCTATTGATGTGGAATTATATGATAATATAATACAATGATAAAAAACTTACTACATTATATTTGAGTGAGGTGTGAATTTATATAAGCATGTATTTATGTTTTAGAACATCATATGAAAATGGAAGCCTCAAATTCCTTAACAATGATAAATTTATTTCCAAAACATAAAAAAAATAATGTTGGGTTAGAACCTAAAAATGTTACAAATCCCCTAATTCATTTGTGTTGTTTAATCACAGATGGTTAACCAAAAAAAAATAGTGATGTGAGTTTCATAATGTTAGTTACTGCTTAATATAAATTTATTCATATGGTGATGAAAACATCTTTCTTAGTATGGAAGTAGGATATATTCAAAACCAGCATCTTGTTATTTATTATTTCAAATTTTCACCTTACAAATATATTTTTTCATCTTAAACATTTTTTTTATTTTTGAGTGAGTTTAACATTAATGTATTTCTAAATAGGTTTACAAACTAATCCAGAATAAGAAATTTATGGTAATTAAATTTGGATACTGTTCCTCAAGAGACTTTTTTTTCATTGATGAAGAATACAGCCGCCATCTTCATTTGTTTGATGGATTTACATAGTTATATGAGAGGTTATATTTTCACATCATAGTTTCATTAAAAAATTAGTTATTGAAAATTGTTTTGATTATAGAATCTGAGTTCTGAATTATTGGATGATGGAATAAGGTTTCATGTACATAGACATTCGAGTCAAATTTGTCTCAATGTGCTTTATATTGATGTGAAATTGATACATACAACATAAATAATGACTTAAGGCTCACAATATGAGTTATATTGAATGTGTTTTATCAATTTTGAGTGGTTCACATGATTTTTTTTATAAAATATCATTTTAAACTAATGAAACACATTTAGGATTCTATATATTGAAAAAAACTACTGAACAGAATAAGATAAAATGTAGAATATATATGTCTATGAAGAGAACAAATAGTTCTTGAGTGAAACATACTTATTGTAGAAATTGGTGATAATTGTATTGAATGATCATTTTTAAGTAATATGTCACCAAATGGAGAAATAAACAACAATTTTAGATGATGATATTTACTCATTAGATTTTGTAAAATTAACCACATAAGTATCAGGTAAAAATGATATGGAATAAAACTACCAAAATGATGTTATATTATGAGTAAATTATATAAGATGTTTCTTAATTTAACCTTTGTAGGATGTATGTATACATTATGACACAATGATGGTAGTCTATTCCTTTGTAGAAAAAAATCTATTTCCACCATTAAATAAATTTTATATTGAAAATTATTGAATAACTAAAAAATATAAATAACTTTGGATTATTAAGTATTTAAAATGAAATTGTAATAATCATACAAAATACTTCATTGGGGAAGTATGTTTATTAATGTAATTCAATATCATTAATAAAATTTCATTTGTAATACAGAAAATCATATCCATTAGTTTTTTACATTCTAAAATTATGATTCTATATATTTTAATTATAAAAGAAAATTTCACCTATTATTAAAGATGGTGTTATACATTCTTCCAATTTCCCATTGAATAACATCATTCAATATCAGTATTTAGGTTTTTAGGGTAGAAAACTATGATATCATTGAAACATAGCCTTTAATTAATGTTTAATCCTAAACGACATTAGACCTTGTTCCTAAATCGGACAACCGGTGTTCCTATAATACAATATATTTTCAAATTTAAATAATAAAAAATTGTAATGACCCCAAAATGTCATGGAATTATTTTTTTTAAATACATGTGATTTTTACGAGTAAGTGAAAATTTACGGCGATTGATTCTGAGGCCCGGTGTGCCGTAAATCAATTTCCGATGTTTTTTTCGGGGTACGTTTAGTAAACGTGCATGAAAGATTTTATAAATTTTGAACCGATGTTCAGAACTGATATCTGAGGGCACCGTTGAACTCACAACACCGATATTCACTTATGAAGACTTTCATCACGATGGTAGTTTGTCGAAAATGAAGGATAGTTTTAAGAGTTTTTAAGAATAAAATTGAAATTAAAATAAATGTGTTTCTCATTTTTATTTGGTGGTTAAAAATCCAAGAAGACGTTAGAGGTGGGGGCCACCCCACAATAACCTCCCATGAGAGGTTATGGTGGTGGGGCCCGTCATAGGTCTAAAAACCCCTTATCAATAAATGAGTTGGGGACCACATGGGCATTAAACCTGTTGAACTCTCCATAAGTGGGGGGCGGACCCTTGAACTTCCCTAATAAATGTTCCAATTCACTCAAATTAATTAATGGAACATTAATTAATTATTTTTAAATTATTTGAATATTTTTGCCAACAATTAAATAATGGGTTAGCTTAACCAATTAATTTTTCTTGTCATATTATTTTGGTGGAGAATTTGAGAGAGGGGTTGGAAGAGCGTGGAGGAACGTCTCTTCTGGCAATGAAGAACACCTCTTCCACCAACGAAGAACTATAATACCACCAACTAAGAATGATCTTTTACCGGGGAAAGAAAGGGAATTGTCGTCCTTGAAGAACACTGATGAAGACGTCCTTCACTTCCTCATCTCCTTTTGGACGTCAACAGAACAAAGTTCGCCTTTCCTAAACATCGTCAATGAACACTAATATGAAGTAGGAAATTTGAGATTGTTTTTGTTTCCATTCTACACAGTTCAATTTTGGGTGATGATTTTGCCTATTGATATCACTATAACGTGGTAGGCTCGGTCCGCACCAACATGGCCCAACCCTCCACCTACGTCTATACTTGTATGATGATGACGACAGTGGTGCAACGGTGCTGCTATATAAGTGGACCGCGGCGGAGCAACATCGGCCAGCAATGGGCCAACAACGATGAAACCAGCAGTGCAAGGCTTCCGGTTCGCCGAAAGGGTGCAACACCGTCATGCCAGGTGGACCGGAAGGGGCCCAAAACCAGGATGATTCGTGGTGAAAGGTGGTGGTGTCGTCATGCCGTATAGAGGAGGAGTGTCACGGCCAGGGTGGGCCGCAATGGAGGGGCGCAACATTGTCTCGCTGCGCAAAGCAGCAGAACCGTGACCAGGGCAGGCCACTACGGAGGGGCAGAGATGGCCGATGGTGTGGAGAGGCTACTCGCTCGGCCTACCGGTTGAAGCGGGTCCCCATTGGACCCCGCGTGAGCTGGAAAAGTGCATCCTAGAGCTGGTTTGGTCCCCACCTAAACTGTTCAGCCGTTCAGGTATCCAGGGGGCACGTGCCTACCACCTGGATGCGGCTAGGGCGGGTCCCAAAGGGCGCCACTAGCCGCTGGCCTACCAGGCCTCACCGGCTTACGGACCGCCAGGTTGGACCCAGCGCGGGCCGTAGGGCCGCCATCTGGCCGGGACGCCCCCTTGCACGGGGCCGCCCTCGGGACGGGCCGCCCCCTCGGGTTGGGCCAACCTTTGGACCAGGTTAGACAAGCGGTCTGGGTCCGACCCACGGACCGGGTTGGACCAGAGTCTGAACCCGTTTGACCCGAATAAAACTTTTTGCCCATAACAAGGGAAACCTGTGTCTGATCGACAAACCGTTTGTGACGACAGAATTCATAGAGTGAGATGATACTTTTGGCACACCCCGCATGAGTTTTGGACACAATTGGGGTTCGATCGGGTTGGTTTGAACCTAATATCCAATTGGTCTCGTGGGATGGAAATTCCAATAACTCACAGACCGGGCGTCCGATCACACACCATCTATTGGTTTGAGACCCCTATGACGAGACAAACCTTTTAGATACATCTACATGGGACTTCGTGACAGTTGGAGAATCTACCAGTAGCTCGTGAAGAAGATCCTACCTATGGAGAGCGGATAGACTACGACGACCTAGTAGATGGCTGAATTAAGACGACCGCTTGACCAATTCGACTCGGAGTGACTCGACTGGCCTAGTGGGGAGTGCCTCTGGGTGACGCAACAGAACCAAGATAGGGAGGGCCTTTGCGAGAGTGCGACAGAGCCACAATACTCGACAGGATGAGTACCCCAACATGCTATGAGTGGGAGCGCCTCTTTGTGAGCACGATAGACCTGTGGTGGGGAGAGCCTATGTGTGATGCAGCAGACCCATGGTACTCAACAGGAGGAGAGTCTCAGCAGTCTAAGGATAGTGGGAACCGCCTCTTTGTGATGCGACTGGCCCACTATACACGATAGAGGATGAGTAAACCATCATATGAGGTTCCGGTAGTGTGACCGAGGTTGTTAATTGACACTACACCCTAGATAAAATCCTTGTTTGATCTCATTGAATGAATTTTTTGTTTTCCTCATGATGGATACGAGTTACTAGATAACTTAGTTATATGTGTGGTCATATTCCTATGTAATGGTTATCTTATGATTTCATACTTTGTGGTCTATCATTGTTGGATTTAGCGAAACCATGAGGGTCTCAGGGTCCCTACTGACTATCGTTATACACACCCCTTCACGGGCTATGGATTCACCTCGTTGTGTTTGTCGCAGATGAAAGACAATGCTGACTGAGGACATGTGTATCAGGACTGGATGGTACCCGGAGGAGGACCACTCGGCGTGATGGTACACTGAGCGGACAGACATACGTGGAGTGATGAGGAGGACATCTGTACATACCCTTCATTTTGGAACCCCAAAGGAAAGACTAGTAGCTTCATCACATTTTTAGTTGTACTTTCATTTCTGTTGTACTTTTAATTTCCTATTGGTATTGTATTTCCATCCCCCCTTAAGTGTCAACACTCTTTTGTATATAGCTTTGTTTAGTGTGTTACTTCCATCGCGTACTCTATTGTGTTTGTTTCAGATTATAAAGGAAATGAATTACTAGTTTAGGAATTTATTCCTTTTGTGCTAGTTGGTAGCCCCTGTCCTATGGAAGGGGGTTTGGGGTAGTCACGATACGGGAACTGGGGGACGTGTCATGGAAAATTAGTATCATAATAGTTGGTTCTACAGCAAAACATAGGACTCTAATATTTCATTTACCTGAAGAAATAGTGTTAAGGGTAATGAGTGTGGTTTTCATTTCAGGGAGTCCAGTGTTGGTTCGGGTGGTCGGCGTATCCATACACCAGGACCCTGACTTCGGATTTCTGACATAGTGCATGAAAATAGTAATTTCTGGTGGGTTTTCAAAAAAAATTTCTTTATGTAGGCTCAACCAGGTCCGCTCACCTGGTATAAATCTTCTGACTGTGTCGTATATATTTTATTTCAGGATTCCTCCATGTAGATCTCTGAGAGTCATAAGCAAGGATAGTCCAACGAGAGACAAGGCCTCTGTGAAGGGCCATTTACCATTGGAGGCACCATCGGCACCACATTCCAATGGGCAACCGATGCTACCATCCCCATAAGCGAACGATGCCCATCGTTAGAGTGCATTTCATATTTTCCAGTGCCAAAGACCACCCAGTTTCCAAGGATAGACAGACCCACATGTGGCTGAGGACTGGCTAGAGGCAGGGGTGAGAGTCTTTAGGCTAGTCGGGACACCAACAGACTACATGGTGATCCTGGACCCGAGTCTCCATCACTCAATAGTAGGATGATGATAGAGCATTATGCTCTAGGTCCACAACGAGGTGAAACTTCTCTGGGAAAACATCAAGAGCCTATTCTGGGAAGTGTATGTTCCAGCGAACCTACAAGCGGTACAGATACATGAGCTACTACATCAACAACAGGGTATAATGATAGTGGAGCAACACTTAGTGAGGTTCAATGAACTCTCACTCTACTCTACAGATATGGTGTTGGGCCTATTCTTTAGGGCCATGACTTTCGAGTAGTGGATTAGGCGAGAGATCAGAGAATCACTGATCTCCCTCATCATTCCGATGAAGGTGGGGCTGTTAGAGAGATCCATCCTAGTGGAGAGTTTTCTTTCTATGCTGTCACCAGAATCGAGACCCACTACTAGTCGACATGTAGCAGAATATTATAAAGCTGGCAGTAGACAGATGACACAGAGTTCTAAAAGGACTAGACCCATGGGTGGCTGACCGTAGGACTCAGGATCTGTTGTGCGGGGAACACGGGGCAGTGACTTACCAGCCAGGTGAAGGTAGTGTTACTCATGTGGAAGACATAGTCTCATGTCTCGTGACTGTCTGATCCACCATTCAGATGATCAACAAACAGATGACGGACCTCTCAGGCAGAGGCATAGGTTCGATCGAGGCGGTCCGCAGGGTGCAGGAGGACATGGAAGAGGAGATAGTCGAGTAGCTGGAGGTAGACAATGTTATAAGGTGTTACCACCGCCACAACCAAGAAGACCACCCTGACCACAGGGAGCATGTGGATTGGTGAGAGCTCAGCTTCAGGGAGATAAGACATACGACCGTGGTGCTCTAGAGACGATTCAAGGTACATTCTGTGTCAACTCCACCTTAGCTACAGTTCTTATAGACATAGGTTCCAGTCATTCATTCACATCCACTGTCATCGTTCAGATCTCAGAGTTTCTGACAAAGCCGTTGGCCTGATCCTTACGGATAGAGACTCCTACGGTAGAAGACTTGATGATTACGCACTAGTGCCGGATTGTGAGATTATTCTAGGAGGTGACAGTTTTGGCTGGGATTTCCTCATACCAGCATCGAGGCCTTTCAACATAATCTAGGGAATGGACTGGTTATCAACAGTTCATGGTCAGATTAGCTGTATTTGGAGAAAAGTACAGTGTGTCTTCATATATGGTACCAGTTTTTCCTTCATCAGTGAGAAGGGAACCTTTACAGCACCAAACAGATCATACTCGGAGGTGGGTGTAGCCAATCATTCATCTGTTGGCTTTCCTTACACCCAGAGCAGTTGATGTGGAGAGTGTGACTTATCTTGTAGTGGTGGACCTGTACACAGATGTTTTCCCTGAAAAAGCTCCAGGACTACATCCTCAAAGAGAGGTGGACTTCTACATTGACTTAAACCCCGGGGCGACAACAATGTCTAATACAGCATATCGGATGGCTCCCACTGAGCTTTGTGAGCTGCAGGAACCGCTGGAGGAATTGTAGGGGAAGGGAATTGTCCAGCCTAGTGTTACTCCCTAGGCAGCCTTGATTATATTCACCATTAAGGTGGATGGTATCTTCAGGGATTATGTTGACTACCATAACCTGAACCAGGTGACCATGAAGAATGAGTATCCACTATAGAGGATTGACGACCTCTTTTATCAGCTCAAGGGATCACGTTGGTTCTCTTTGATAGACCTCAGATCAGGATATCACCATCTCTGAGTTCGAGACGTGGATGTGAAGAAGTCGACCTTCAGGTGTCAGTATGACCAGTAAGAGTTCTTGGTTATTCCCTTCGGTGTAACCAAATCTCCAGTAGTGTTCATGAGTCTGATGAATAGGTTCTTCCAACATTACCTTGATCGCCTTTCCATGGTCTTCATCGACGATATTCTGATCTACTAGACTACTAATGACGTGCATGCCTACCATTTGCAGGTAGTACGAGACACACTCTGAGATCACAAAATTTATGGTAAGCTCTCAACGTTCCAGTTTTGGATTCAAGAGTTTCACTTTGTGGGAAATTTCATCTCGGGGGGCTGGAGTTTCTGTAGATCTAGTGATTATTGGGGAAGTACTTTTTTTGGAGCCACCCAGGAGTGTGACAGAAGTACGGAGATTCCTGGTCTTGGCTGGATACTACCATAGATTCATTCCAGACTTCTCCAGAGTTGTAGAACCACTATTATCCTTGACAATGAAGGGGAAACCCTTCGTGTGGATGGAGAGATGGCAGCAGAGCTTTCAAGACATGAGGAAGAGGCTGACTAGTGCCCCCATATTGAGGCTTCCAGAGGAAATAGTAAGGTACATAGTCTACTGTGACACATCAGGGACCAAACTCAGGTGTTTCCTGATGCATGAGAAAGTTGTGATCACGTATAGTTCTCGGCAGCTAAGACATCACAAGTAGAACTATGATACCCAAGACCCGGAGTTAGTAGTAGTGGATTTTGAATTGAAGATGTGAAGGCACTATCTGATTGTTGAGTGTTTCACAGTCTACTCTGATCACAATAGTCATAGGTATATCTTCTACTAGAAGGACCTGAACCTGAGATAGCGGTGCTGGCTTGTGTTCCTCCATGACTATGACATCGAAATAGTCTATACTCATGGGAAGGGGAACGTTGTTTCAAATTCACTCAATAGGAGATCATGTATACAACTTCTAAGAGAGGCTATACGGAAGATGGCTAATTTACAGATTTCTTTTGTGGACCGAGATGGTGAAGGTTTCCTTTAGACTCTCATAGTCAATCATTCACTTCTTCAGAGAGTAAGGGAGGCAAAACATGGATATGCTCACTATGAGACACAACATGCTCAAATATCCACATGGTAGGCACCTGATGGATTTTTAGAAGGCGGGGAGCTCATAATCGTCTTCGAAGGGCGTACTTAGGAACCTGTGGCACTTTAGGAGGATGTGTTGTGGGAGTTCTAAACATCCCCTCTTGCAGTACATCTAGTAGTGGCGAAGATGTACCAAAACCACCGACAACCGCACAACTAACCAGGTATGATGAATTTGGTAGGAGAGTTTGTCTCACAATGCCTCAATTTTTAGCAAGTGAATGCAGAGAAACAGGAACCAGCGGGCTTGGTACAATCCTTAGAGGTCCCAAAGTGGAAGTGGGATGAGATAACCATGGACATCATGACAGGTCTTCCACGTATATCCAGGAGTCTCTATTTGATATGGGTGATCGTTGACCAACACACCATGTCATCCCACTTTCTACAGATCAGAATGTAGGGCTAAGTAGAGATATTTGGACATGTCTATGTGAAAACGATTGTCTATTTATATGGATTACCTTCTTCTATTATCTCCTACAATGACGCACGGTTTACTTCCCGGCTATTGATGGTGTTGTAGGAGGCTTTCCGGACAGAGCTTTTCTTGAGCACCGCTTTCCATCCTCAGACAAATGGAATGACTGAACTTACCATTCAAACCCACGTGTATATGCTCTGAGCCTTTGTCTTCATCTTTGGTCGCACATGGGAGGATCACTTGCCATTGGAAGAGTTTTCCTACAACAACAGCTATCACTCCACCATCGGTATGAAACCATTTTAGGACTTGTATGGTCGACCTTGCAGATCGCCACTATGCTGGACAGACCCTGGGAAGTCAGCACTAGATGGACTAGAGATGGTACGCGCTACCACAGATACGGTACAGATCATCCAGGAGTGGTTAAAGACTGCACAGAGAAGATAGAAGTCGTATGTTGATAGGAGACGTAGACCTCTGGAGTTCGAGGATGCCGACCATGTCTTTCTATGCATCTCATCTTGACGAGGTCTACAGGGATTTGCCCTTGGCATAATGTTATCTCCTAGATTAACCAGACCTTTCTAGGTCCTCAGTATAGTAGGAGAGGTGGGTTACCGCTTATCTCATCCACCTCAGTTGCACCAGATGCATGATGTAGTCCATGTAGCTCACGTGAAGAGATACATGAACGTCACATCACACCTCATCATCCATGGAGAGCTATATGTCGACGTTTGGGTGACATTCACAGAGGTTCAAGCGGAGATTGAGGATCAACAAGAGTGGGTTCTGCGTGGACGGTTGATACATCGAGTATGTGTTCTCTAGTAGTACGGGAACCTCCAGGAGAGAACATAGGAGCGGGAGGCTCAGATGCATGCTCAATACACCCATTTATTCCCTTTGTTCGAGTTTTAGCTTACAGGGATGTAAATCCCTGAGTTGGGGAGAATTTATAGACCCAGAAATTACATGGAATTATTTTATATACATGGGATTTTTACGAGACCGCAAAAATTTACAGCGCTTGATTCTGAGGCTCGGTCTACCCAGAATAAATTTCTGAATATTTTTTTCGGTATGTTAAATAACCATTCGATTGGGATTTTATAACTTTGGAACAGGTGCTCGGAACTGAAATTTGAGGGCAACATTGAACTCACAGCACCAGTATTCACTTAAGAAGACTTTCACCTAAATAATAGTTGGTCAGGAATGAAAAATAGTTTTTATAGTTTATAAGATTAAAATATAAATAACAATAAGTGTTTATCTTTTTTTTATTTGGTGGTTAATCCTCTAAGAGGATGATAGAGTTGGGGGACACCACACTATAACCACCCATGAGATGTTATGGTGTTGGGTCCCACTAGAGGAATAAACACCTCTTAATTATTCTTGATGTGGGGACCACATGGGATTTAAAACCCTTGAACTACCCATAAGAGGGGGGGGGGGCGAGACCCTTGAATATCCCTCATAAATGTTCCAATTCATTCCAATTAATTAATGGAACATTAATTAAT
Source organism: Viscum album (assembly GCA_963277665.1). Lineage (NCBI taxonomy): Eukaryota > Viridiplantae > Streptophyta > Magnoliopsida > Santalales > Viscaceae > Viscum > Viscum album. The sequence continues at coordinate 5,243,350 of OY728121.1, read as the reverse complement.
TATTTTTAAATCTTTAGGATATTTTGGAAAACAATTAAATAATCGGATAGCTTAACCCATTGTTTATTATTGGCATTTTATATTGGTGGAGATTTTGAGAGAGGGGTTGGAAGAACATGGAGGAACGCCCCTTCTTCCAACGAAGTATGCCTCTTCTGCCAATGAAGAATGATCATCAACCCGGGAAAGAATGTGTAGCGTCGCCCTTTAAGAACACTAAAGATGATTTCTTCAACTTCTTCGTCTTCATTCCAATGTCAATGGAACGACGTTCGCCTTTCCAGAACATCATCAAAGAACAAAAATATGAAGTAGGGAATATTGGATTGTTTTTGTTTTATTTCTTTGTCGTTCAATCTTAGGTGATGATTTTTCCAATTGATATGACAAGAACATGCAAGGCTCAGGCCACACTATCATGGCCCGACCCTCCCACTTTGTTTCACCTCATTTGATGACGATAATGGTAGTGCAACAGCGCTTCCGGAGAAGTGCCATGTGTAGGAGCAATGGTGGCTGATGACGGTCCGACCATGATGAAATGTGTGGCGCAAGGCCGCTGGGCTGCCGAAAGAAAGTGTCACTGTCATGCTATACGGTCAAGAGGGGGCCGTGGCCAGTCTGGTCATGGCGGAGGGCCACAGTGCCATCGCACCGCAGAGAGGATTAGGGCCATGGACAGGGCGGGCCGCGGCAGAGGGGTGCAACACAATCGTGCCGCGCGGAGCAGCAGAACCACGGCCAGGGACGGCCGCGACAGAGGGGTAGAGGCGGCAGGCGTTGGACAGTCCACCGGCGGTGCAGAGAAGTTGGCTGCTCAGCCAGCCGAGAGAAGCGGGACCCCGCATGGTCCTGTGTGAGATGGACCAGTGTCACATGGCACCAGTTTAGTCCCCACCTTAATGGTTCATTCATTCGGGTATCCAGGGGGAGTGTGCCTCCCCCCACTAGACGCGGCTAGGGCGGGCACCATAGGGTGCTGCCAGCCACTGGTCGGCCAGGAAACACGTGCTGCTTGGCCACCCCCTTGGGCCAAGTCGTCACTTTGTACCAGGTCAGACCTGCTACCTGGTTCGAACCTGCGGACCAGGTCAGACCCGCAGACCGGGTCAGACCTGTGTCCAAACCCTTTTGACCCAAATACTCCTTTTCACCCATAACATGGGCTATGAGTGTCTGATTGACGAATGGTCTGCGGAGACAGAGTTCATAGAGTGATTATGTTCTTTACGTATACCACACTGATGTTATGTGCATAGTTGGGTTTACGATCTGGTTGGTTTGAACATAAAATCCAACATGTCCCCGGGGACGAAAATGTCAATAACTCACAGACTCGGTGTCTGATTGACGCACAGACTGGGCGTCCTATTGATTCATAGTCTATCTCATTGAGACCCCTATGATGAGGTTTACATTTTAGATACTTATACATTGGGCTTTGTGATAGTTGGAGTATTGACCAATAGCACGTACAACCGATCCTCCCAAAGGTGAGTAGACAGAGTACGAAGACCTAGTATCTGGATGAGACCTGACGAGTGCTCGACTAATTCAACTCGGAGTGACTCTACTGGCCCAGTGGAGAGTGCCTCTATGTGACGCGACATACCCACAGTGGATATCCGCTTAGTGTGAGCGTGGAAGACACACGATACTAAACATTAGGAGTACATCAATAGGTTACAAGGGAGAGTGGATCTATGTGAGTGCGGCATACCCATGGTGGGGTGCGCCTCTATGTGACGCATTAGACCCATGATACTCTGTAGAAGTAGTACCTCAAAAATCCGTGGATAGTGGGATGAACCTCTCTGTGATGAGACAATCCCACTTTGCTCAATAGAGGAGGAGTACACCATCAGCCAAGGTTCCGGTAGTGTGACTGGGGTTGTGACTTGATACTAACCCTTAGAATAAAATCCTGGTTTTATATGATTCAATGACATTTTTATTTTCCTCATTATTGATATGGGTTACTAGATAACTTAGTTATACGTATGGGAATATTCCTAAGTAATGGTTATCCATTGATTTCATACATTGTCGTTTATCCTTGTTGAATTTATATAACTGTGAGCGTCTTGGGGTCCCTACTAGTATCATTATACTCACCCTTGCACGGGCTATGGCCACATCTCATTGTGTTGGTTGCAGATGACAGAAAACACTGACAGAGAAAGAGAGTAGCAGGACTGGATGATATCTGGTGGAGGACCACTCATCGTGATGGTACACAAAGAGGACGGACAGTCGTGGAGTGCTGAGGAGGACATCTATAACTACCCTTCAGTTTGGAACCCTAGAGGACGACCAATAGCTACATTACTTTTTCAGTTGTACTTGAATTTCTATTGTAATTGTACTTTCCTGTAGGGATTGTATTTTCGGCCCCCAATACTTTTCAGCACCCTTTTTTATAAAGATTTGTTTAGATTTTTACTTCCAGCACATACTCTATTGTGTTTGTTTCATTTTGTAAAGGAAATTCCTTCCCAGTTTAGGGATTTACTCCTTTTTTTATAGTCTCCATCCCCTGGCATATGGAAGGCGGGCTTCGGGTAGTCACAATACGGGCCCAGCGGGATGAGTCCTGAAAAAAAAAACAATATTTATCATCCCATATAATGTATTTTTAAAAAATAAATATGCATTTATGTATTAATAAAACAACATAACATCTAATTCCATCATAAAAATAAAATTTTCATTCAATGGATCCAAATAAATATCAATATCAATGCACAATTTTAATCCACATATAAGAATATAAAATATATTTTACATCATATTTATGATTAATCATGGTTGAATGTTAATATTTTTCAACATACATGTCCATATAAGATGAGTACTTCATGGAAAACCATAATGATTCACCCCTTCAATAAATAGAATAAGATGAGAGTTCCTCTAATCATTTCCAAATTTTGGATACTCGTGATCAATTTTATTTCATTGAGCCAATTCTACTGGGTGAATGTTTTCCCATATTTACATATCTTATGTACACACCACATCATTTTTTTTGTAATATCCTCACTTATATTTAGGTTAATAAACATTTTATTGATTTAAAATACCATAATACATTAAAAGTAAATGATTCATCAATTGTCTGTCAGGATGGACCATATATTGATTATTTTTTAAGAAATTCATCAATTTTTTAAAAATAGTATAGAATCATTTAGATGTATATGAATTATATCATGTATCATACCCATTGAATATATGAATTAATTAGTGAAATATTATTGTTGGGTAAGGTAATTATATTCCATTATCATATCATTCAGTAGAGAAAGTAGTTCAATGAAGCTGGTTTCAATCATTACATTTACATATTTTAAAATATATTACTTTAGTGTGGTTTAAAATTATGTATATTTCATACAACTAGTTTACATTGTTGTCTTTTCAGAACACATTATCTTCTAAAACAATTTTATGTGATCATGAATTTATTATTCAATTGTAATTTTCATTCCCTAGATATGATATTTTCTATCATCACTCCTATATGGATATCATAAATACGGTAATTATCATTATTCCAACTTCAAATCATATCATATTATCCATAAAACACACTTGTATTACTATCTCTTTCTATATTCAATTTTTACCTATGTTTACTTCCATATTTTTAAATTTTATCTATTACATGATATATCAGGTTTTCTTCAAACTCCTCTATAATAATTATTCTTTAATAATAATTGATTATTCAAAAAAAAATATTTGAGAAGGGATATATGTATAATATTTTGAATATTTCATTAAACCCAACATCATAATATTTATTCATATGATTATAATCCATCAATATTTTATTTATATTAATCCCATTTGATTTAATAATTTTAATACATATCAAACATAAATAAATGAATTGAAATAATAATCATATAACCCAGAAAAGTTATTCTTAAGATATTAATTATCCTATATAAAACTATTTTTCATGATATTAAGGGATAAATGATGTGTATTGATATTGTTTTGTACTGTTTTAAATCATAAAAAATAGAAATGTGTTATATCTATAATGTTACAAATAATACCATTAAATTTTAAATTATTGAAAAAAAGATATGATGGATTGTTTGTATATATTATCTAGGTTGGATAAATGAAATAAGGTGGAAAATAGGATCCTACATTTCTTCACATGGAACAGGGAATACATAGTGGTCTGTCAATGATATGGTACATAGAAGATGTAGTATATCTTTTATCTGATGATTAAAATGATGATAGGGACCAACCACCTAGCCTTGAGAACATTACATTTAATGAGACTCTTGAAATTAATTGGGTACTTTTAATAAAATAATGGGTTTTTCTCAATGGGATGAACAAATCATGATAAAAGAAAAAAAGTCATAAGGATGAAATAAACAATCCAAAATGATGAGAATTAAATCCATGGGGCCAATAGATAGAACATATAAAATAGAAAGCCACAATAAATAATTTTTTATGATGATGGGATGAAAGGGAATGTAATACTCAATGTAAACATTAAGTGAAGAAACTACTACATGTGAAAATTTAGAAACCCCATCCTAAGAGGGAACAAAATTTACGTGATGATAATCCAATAATTCTAATTCATAATCAAAATAAATATCATTTAGACACATTCATTTTATATTAGAACGTATTCTTTCATAAGTAATACCCATTAAATGTTGAATTAGTGTTGTTAAATATTGTTGATGAGGAAGATAATTATATATAGTGATAATATCATTCAATAGAGAATAATGTTCAATAATGATTGTTTCAATCCAAACCTTGCTATCTTTTACAAAATATTTATTCGGTATGGTTTAAATTGATGAATATTTAATTAAACCATTATTAATTTGTGTCATTTTACCACTCTATATCTTATAAAATAGTTATGGTTCTTCGTGATTTTAATCTTCAATTTTAATCTTCTTTTCCTCAATATGATATTCCCCATCATCACACCTATAGCCATATCTTAAATCCAGTCATTATCATTTCTCACACTTCTAATGATATCTAATTATATATAAAATACTATGTTATACATGTCACTAGCTTTATTTAGTCTAAACATATTTATTTACTAAAATTTATAAAATTGATCTATTTCATGATAGATTAAGTTTTATTCAAACACCTCATGACAAATATGACATGAATAATAATTATTTAAACAGAAACAATGTACTTGAGAAGGGTTTTATGGATGATATTGTGAACATTTGATGATCCCCATCCCCATACTAATTTTAAATACGATTAGAATCTATCCATTTCTTATTCATATTAATCTTAATTGATTCAAAAATATTAATATTTAATTAAATATATATATACATACACATTAGGATATTATAACCCTGATTGGATACAATGGTGCAGAAATTGATTGTTTATTATATTATGAAAACACTGAATTGGGCCAATAATCAAGCCTTGAGAAACTTACATTTAATGAGAAACTTGAAATATATTGAGTATAACGAATAAAATTTTGGGTTTGTCTCAATTGGATGAACCAATAATGTTAACATAAAATAGATAAAATGATGACATCAAAAATACAATAGACATGACAATGAATTTAGTTTCAGAAAGATAAAGAAAACTTTTAAATGAAAGATCCACATAATTTTTGGAGACGAGGATGAGATTATTGTTGAAGGAATCTTCAATGGGGTTAGTAGGGGGAGAATCTTCTACGAGTGAAAATATACAAACCCCATACTATGAGGGAAAATAATTTAGGTGATTATAATACAATAATTAGAATTATTACTACAACACAACATCATTTGGAATTATTAATTTTCTAAAGACAGTGAATTATTTTATATGATGAACTGCTATGTTAATATTTTCATTTCATATTTGTAAACAATTATTTAAAATAATAGATTAATTTTTATAATTGATCGTAGATACTAAATTATAGGTGATAACAATGAGGGTGGGAAGTCCTCCTAAAAATATAGAGGCTCCTAAAGGGATCATATGAGGTTATCACATGGTCCACAGTCTTACCATCTCATTTTATAATGGATAATGAACATGAAAATAATAGGATGAAATATTTTACAATATTCCAATAACAATGGTTTGTAACACTTGTTATATCCCCAAAACTAATTGTATATGAAATACCAATGTTTTGGGGGACTATTGGATTTTCTGTCATTAGTATAGAAATATATAATTGGGATTTTCATAAAAGTCGAATAGTTAGTCTATACGATAATTTTACAAAACGTAGGTATATGCAACATGAAATAACAATACCCACAGTTTGAAAACCCATTGATATAGGTAATTCAAAAAACCCTGGAAGGTTTTTATTCCTGAACCACTGATTAATATTTCAAAAACCTAACCGTAAAAAACATTCTTTTGGTAAAATAATAGGGAAAATATGAATATTTATATTTCTATATATTTTTTAATTAATTCAATGTTATCTCATTAAAAATTCAATAAAAATATAAAAACATGTATAAACTGTTTGGAAGACCATTGGTATAGACCTTTAAAAATGGGTATACAAATCATTGATATAATTATTTTGAATTTTTAGACCTTTATCAATGGTTTTTGAAAACCCATTAATATAGATACATTAAAGGTAACCTATACATATTGTTTTATCCAAATCATTGGAATAAATTCATTTTATTAAATATATGTCATTTGTCTGTTTGAAATCATTTATTTATCAATGAATTATACTAACTGTATATTCATAACCATTAGCGTGGGGTCATACGATTGTTTTCATTACAATTGTTTTGAAAAAGATGTTGGTATATAGTCAATTTATGGTACCTATACAAACGTTTTCACCAAAACCATTGGTATAGATTTGTTGGTATTGGTCCATTTTCTAGTAGTGATTAAAATGGATTGAACCTTCCCAACTAGAATGACGATGTATTAGAGATCCATCTATGATGAATAAATATCCTTAATAATTAAAATATGATATGATTGCTTCCTGAAATTTATCAATCAACTGTCAAGGGTGAAATTCAATCCATTTAATAATGTATGGCCGCTGGTGGAACCCAAAAAACGGACATGAATCATTAAATTTGTGATAATGAAAACAAAATAATCATGTACTACAAGACCCATTCAAATAGAACATATTTTGATGATAATTTCATCCACATTTATCATAATAGAATTTAATCGTGTGAGATATCCTTGATGAAGTGGGAATATGGGAAAAGGTTATCATGAAAATTCTCATTACGCTTCAAAATATCCTTCCAAGATACCACCATATTCATCCAAAAGGATTCAGGTTTTGAAATATTGGTAATTACTAGGTCATATCATATCACACATATAATTCATGATATTATTAAGAGACAATATAAATTATTTGTGGGGATGGAAGAGGTCCAATATTAGAAAAGAGACAAAACTATTCTGTATCTCAAAAATCCTTTGAACATATGTGTTTTATTCATGTTAGATGCTTCTTGGAAATATGATCGTATAAAATTGAATGTATAAATGTTACTTCATCACATTTTTTGAAAGGAATACTTTGAATAACCATCTAATGACTTTCATTGAACTATACATCCCATTTGAAAGAACACCTTCTGTTATTAGCATCAGTAAAATGGTAGACAACTGTGGATTCCTCCCAATGAGAAAATACCAAGTATGTTTCCATCATAATGAATTTATAAAAAGCCAAGGGACCCTCCAAATCATGAAATTGGCTCTGTCTCCAGTCAACCAAATAAGTCTCTTTCGAAGAATAATCCATGATCCCAAGAGGATTCAATAATAAATATAGGGTGTGGGATAATGGCTAAATCGCAAAATCCATTATATGGATAATATTTGGATTCAATGATATTAGTACATAATGTTCCTGAGATATAAACCGCGATTTTCCATTGAATTTATAAATGACTAATGCAGATCATGTAACTGTATTCATAGCCTATAAGAACACAAGAATTAGGAATGTATACTATATCCCAAGAAATGAAATGATATTTTTTCCATTGTATATGGCCCCCCATAACATAGTATGTTGAGAGTGAATTTTTTCAATCAAAGAGTTAGCTATCACAAATAAATACATATTTTCATGTGGAAAAAATTAAGGTAAATCATTTATAATTACTTCCTTCCTTAATTTAAGGACCCTCTTAATAATCCATCCCTGAATTTATTTTTCTTACAATTCCATGAAGATAAAGACACCCAATCCTTTATTTTGACTAAAAATCACATAGATAGAAATATATATATTATGTTTATAAACCACCTGAATAACTAAGGATCAACAATGATAAAAGTATGTACAAGTAGTCTCACTCGAACTGATGGAAATTCATGATTTGGAATAATTAACTGATTTAATGTATATGTTCTCTTATTATTAGATAAGATGGAAAATATATATGTATTCATATAGAGAGTCCCTGGATCAAAAAATTATAAAAATTTAAAATAAGTGGAATTATTCTGTAAACCACCACCCATGAAAATATCTTTTCTTTAGCTCAAAAAAAATTTAAATTAGAAAAAACAATAACCATTAAGACACAACAGAAAGATAAATATCGCCCCCCCTATCTGAACCACCTGGTATGGTTGAAGAATTGAGAGAGACTACCATTGACATTGATCCAAAATGATACTGAATAACATTTTTTGATGTATCATCAGCTAAATAGTAATATTATAATTCCCTGTTGAAAAAATAAACTATGTATTGAATCCCAATTGGGAATTTTCCATTTCGACAAATTATAAAGAAATATAAATTCATAATGGTATTTAAATGTATTTTATTTTGAATTGTTAATATATCTTGGAAAATTATGTTTTTATTTATTGGACCTTATTATACTTCTCAAGTGATTCAGCCAGGCTCACTATGAGAATAATGAAAAATACTTGCTGAAGAGTAAATAATTTTACCAAATGGTTGTGTAAATAATTACGTTTATAAGCTACATATGAATCATTGAGTATAGAATTTCTAAACCATAAACCTCTCACCAGAACAAATATTTTCTACAATGCCATATAAATGTACCATACGATGCATCAAATTAACTCATGTAGCTTAGGTTTTGAGATGTTTGATTCATCCATGAAGTTCGAGGGTGGGGGTGGAAGAGATTGATTTCCACAAGAGAGCTTGAATGGGGAAAAGAAACAAGTTCCCTTAGAGTATAATTTTTCTGAAAAATATGGTTTTATAATATAATTCCAAAAATTTGTGTAAAATATGAGTTTTGTCAATGTGAAATTATTAAATTCTAAAAAATGATAAGTCTTATCAGTGATAAATTGTTGGCAGACAAAACCTATCTTTATCTGCACTAAAATTACAGTAGATAAAACCTACATTTATCATCACTAATATTATATAACAGATATATATATAGGTTTTACAAGCACTTTTCACCTTAGTTATAATAAAACTAATTTATAATAAAATAAATAATACACTAAATGAATATATTTTAAGAATGAATTAATTATTAAAAAATTTATAATATTTAACATTCTTAATTAATATACAACCATAAATGCATAATTTTCATAATGGAGTGAAATTGAATTATTAAAAATTAATAGGCCAAAAAGTATTTTAAAAAGGAAAATTATTATTAATTATATAAATTATCGAAATAAATTAAAAATTAATATATGTTAATACTCTGATGAATACATGGTAAAAATATTAAAAAATAGGGAATATGTACTAAAAAGGAATTATTAATAACAATTACATGAATTGTGAACACGTACATAAGGATGATGAAATTATTAAAAAATTCATTTTAATAAATTATTTATATAGATTTCAATAATTTAAAAATAATAAAACAAAATAAATAAAATATAAATAGCATTAATCATATAAATTTAAAACATATTAAGAATATTTAAACATAGTAAAAAATTATGTTTATTTTGATTGATTAATTGAATTAATTGAAAAAAATACAAAATGTAGAGAATCATAATATTTAAATTTAAAATAATTAATTATATAAATTTTAATCATTTTAAAGGCATAATAACTTAATAATTGAAATTTAATAAATATTAATCATATAAATTAAATAATATTTCCTAATAAAAAAACATAGTAAATAATGATGTATAAATAAGTATTCAGAAGTGAAAAATTTATAATAAAATAAAAAAATTGTTAAATATTAAAAATTAAAAATTAATATTAAATGAAATTAAATTATAGATTAAAAAATTGAATATGTAAATATTCATTAAAAAGTTAATGTGTAAGGATAATTACATCAATTACCTGGACATAAACACTAGGGTTCGAATCACGGTATCTCCCATGGGGGATTTCACTCGCATGTGGTGACTAAAGTAGGCGGTGATGTGGGCGTGATGATAGCAGGCGGTGATGCATAAATGTAAGAGGCTTGGTTACACAAACCGGTAGAAGCAAGCTTGATGCTACCCCAAGCATTTTGGGCCACATTAATAGGCCACTTGGCTTTCATCCAATGTTATATGTAATGGATATTCCTCTCTCTAGATAAAAAAGAAGACATTCGAATCCTAAATAATGAATATACTACTACACATAAAAATGAATAAAAATGAATAAATAGATATTATATATATATATATATATATATATATTAGGTACTTGAGGGAATAAATACACAAAAAATACACACACCTCAAGAACTGAATAATGGGAAGGATGTATCCCCCAAAGGGATAACCCACCTATTTTAAATAGGCCCATAAACCTCCTTTTTATTGATATTTCCCCTAAGAACCATACAACTTATTCCCATACCACCATGGCCCATAAGAGGAAACATTATCGTGCTCCAATATAGGGTTTTCACAACAGATTGGGCCTCCCCTACAAAACAATGATTGAAACGCATAGAGCACGCCTTTCCCATCAGGTACCTCACTAAACATCATGGAAGATTGTCATTCATGACCATTAGACAACCACCATCTTCGTCAATCAGTTGTTTAACAATCCCAATCACCATTCAAAAATATAATACCACCCCATCATATCTATGAGATTCACAGACACATCTTCGTTGCATCAATATATCTCGGTCAAGACCTACAATGTCGACACTACCGCCTTGCGAATTCTTTATCAAGGATGGAGCACAACCATCTTTGCTATTGGTTCCACCATCAAGCTATATTCACATCATCAATGTTGATGATTTTTATCCCCTTTTACATCCAAAATCCTACCATCCCAAACATTTACAACTAACCATGAAACGTACTGCTAGAGACCTATAGTGATCTTGGCCCCAATACCACCATCCAACATTTCCCATCGCTCAACGGAACACTGTATTTTTACTATAATGAATGATGGTAAATGACCCCATCAGTCATTACTAGTATTCGTGAAGCACATCCACATCATTTGTGAATGTTCAAATAAACACCAAAATTGTGTTCAAGATAGTGTATATTGGAGTTCAATTTCTAGAAAAAATGGTGTGGGTTGGAGATGGTCTTATTAGAATCCATTATTTAGATTTCAAATATATTAAAAAACATAAAACATAATAAATAAAAATCAATAAATATTAATCATATAAATTACTAACATATTGGATATATTTAAGCTTATTAAATAAATAATTATAAATTTATTAAAATGACTTGATTCCAAAATATTGAAAATTATAAAATTTTGAATAATAATAATGAATAAATATTAAAAATGAATTAATTATAAGAAATAAATTACCAAAAAAATAAACAATTTAATTCATAACATTTATTTCATGAATTGAAAAAATATAATATTTAATAAAATTAAATAAATAAATATTATTAAGAGTGAAAATTATTGAAGTATTCACTATATTGATTGTATATAGAAAATATAAAATATTATTATCCATTATATGTTTTTAATAATTGTTATCATTTTATTTTTTACATAAATATATAAATATTTATACATGAATAAAAAATTATCGAAACTAAATTTACATCAAAAATATTATATAATAAAAAAATAATTAATTATTAAAATACTAAAAATGGAAAGATATTAAAAGAAAACAAATATTATTAAATCAATAAATTGACATACATGTACAGTTATATATATATATATATATAAATATACCTACATGTATAGATACATACATAAAAAGGACATAAAAATATTGAAAAACACATACACATAAATGTAGACATAGAAATGGGAATATAAACATACACATAAATGTATGTACGCATACACATACATACAGTTACATAAGCATACAAGAACATACATTCATATCCATACATACTCATGTATAAATACTCATACAAAATAAAAAAATATATATACACATACACAAACTAATACAAAATCAAAAGTACATACACATACAAATGTATTTGAATACAAATACACATGCATTTTCATATTCATACAGAACAATAAAATTACATACATGTGCATGTGCATACATCCGCATCTATACATATGAATATATACACACGCATATATCATTAACATACACATATACACATACACCTTCACATACCCAATTACAAAAACATAAAAATAAGCATAATCATATACATACATGCAAATATAGTTAAACATAGACATTTATACATACACAAACTAATACCTACACACATACACATACAACACATTCAAAAATTATCTAATGAAAACATACAAATTAATATACACAAATACATATATATATATAGATACATATACATACAATACAAATTTATAAATACAAACATGTGCACTTAAACATACTCATACAAATACACATACACATACTTATAATGTAAACATAAAATTACAATCATGCCAATGAACATATACATACTCACACATACAAACCATTTATGTACATAAACCCATACACCAACAAAACACAACACTAAAAAATGCATATACAAACAAAAAATACATAAACACAGACATACAGACACATTGATAGAAGTTCATATGAATATATTATTAAATGCTATATAATATATATATATATATATATATATATTATTTTGTTAAATGTTCATGATGAAATATAAATATTATTTAAAAATATATATGAATATATATATATATGTATATATATATATTTTATGTTATTAAATGTTTCATTTAGAAATCATAAACAATAAATTTTTATAATTGTTATGAAAAATAATAGGGAAAGGCAACACTTTTATTAGTGCTTTTTTAGAAGTACTATTTAATATTTCACTATATGTAGTAGCGTAACATAAATATAAAAAATAGGGAATTTATAATGGGTGAAAATTTAAATTTAATGGGGTTATTAAATTAAATGAGAATTAAAAATTAGTATTAAATTCATTATACAGTGAATTTTGTCTTTATAGTAAAATATAACATATGATAATAAATTAATTTTGTTTCTCACAATGGGGGGAAATATATTAATTTTTATAGCTGGTGGTTCTTGTTATATAAATTAGAATATGAAATCAGTTGTCCAGTATAGCATGTTGGGAGGGTGGGAGTAGTCATAGTGTGCCCCTTTTATTCATACATTACAAGTAGTTTCACTATTGGACACAACCTTTTATACTCACAGAGTTGGTGGGATTCACTCTCAGTAGTGGTTAATGATAGGTTGGTGACAAAATCATTATTTCCAAACACCTATTTCCTAATTGGTTTCTTCTACTGTGAGGAATTATATACATGGGGGTGGATACCTTCATATCCAAATTCCACTATTTGTCCTGGAAGGTATTAGTGATGGGGAATTGTGGTAGATCATATTTGAAAGGGTGGTGACAATGGTTGGCATTATCAATGGGGCATCGAGGAAGGTCTTATGAGAAAGGGATGTGAAGCAGGGTAGTGAACATAGAAGGCATTGTCAGTGGTTCAGGGTGGAAGATCATTTGGGAAAGGGTGGTGATAGTGGTTTTCATTATCGATGGGTTCTGTGGCATGTTTACTGGGAATGGGTGATGACAGACATATACATCTTCCCCATGTTTGGCATATTGGCCATTTTTTATGGGGAATTCTGAAAATTTGAGGAGGTGACTATCATCATAGGGGCTATTGATGGGTATAATGGGAACAGACTGTGGTAGTCATTGTCGAAGGGGTGATATGGTAGGTTTTTTGAGAAATGGATGTGATGATCATTTCCATCTTTTGTATGTCTATACTTGTAGGAGTTTTTTATGGGGAACCATGGAATATTGTTCTTAAAAGGGGGTGATTGTCATATCTATCATCCACCCATCTGAGCTAGTATTAATTGTGAATGGGGCGTCGTCACAGTTCTTATAAAAGAGTATGGGGAAACTCGCTGGGATAGAGTGAAACAGGTTTTCCCTTGTCTTGCGTTAGTGGAATGGAGACAGATCACTCTTTAGTATATAATGGGTTTCAGAAAACCTAATAAATAACCATATTTAGGGAACCTAACTACTTCTTAATGCTTGATCAGTGAATATATCTTTCTTCAACAAATAATCTAGTCCACCGTAGAGAAAAAATCTCATAGAATGGATGGATTATGGTAAACATTGGCCCATGTGTGTGTATATATTTACCTTATGAGTCCACATACCAATGTTTAATAATTTCAATGTTTTCATTACGTTCATTATTATTTCTCTTACACATTATTTTCATTAATTTATTTTTAAATTCATGGTTCAATGTGTTTTGACCACATTAACTCACATTGGTAATTTTTTAATTACATTATAACTATGCCAATTTAGATATTCAAATAACAATAAAAGACCCATTAGATAATCATGTCAATGTGTGGTACACAAAACAACCCTTTTATGTAATAATGTTCCACGCAAAATAACTCACTAACTATCTAATTAATGTATGTTCTTTAGTATAAAACAACGATGGCATGTTTAATTTATGTCTATATATAAATTTAATTAAATACCATTCTAAATTTCAAATATTACTATTCATTATTTAAAACCTATATTCAGTTTTTAGTAAAAATCATACCTTATCACAATAATTATAAAACATGTTTTCTATAAAAAACCATTTTATTCCATTTTTCTCAAATAAGTATTTAAAACAAATTATAAAATTTCTGGAAAAAAATTCAAATTTATAATCGAAGATTAAATCTTCATGAAATTGCATCTATTTCATCAAAACTACAAATTTAATGTAATTTGGGGTTTTCATAATTTATTAGACCAAAAAAATTTCTTCAATAAATTCCATCAATACAATTGTAATAATATCTCTCAAAGACAAAAATTAATTTAATCAATTTAAATCTCTCTATGTTCTTTAAACACACTAAAATTCATTGAAATTGAGGGGTTTCAATTTCATACCAAACCTCCATTTATAATTATAATCCAAATTAAAAGAAATTGGGTATATCCAAAAAATTAATCAAAATCCTTTTAATAAAAATGATGTAATTTCATTTAAAACAATCCTTTACATTTTGACAATGAAATTTAGGATGAAATAAAATTTGATATCGTAATAACACTACATTCATTAAGATCAACATATCTCAAATCAAAATGGCATACATAGAAATAACAATGGAGAATGATGACCACAAGGATCTATAAAATAATCCAATATTTAGATCCAAATTTTTATATATTAGTTCCTCAAATCCATATGGAGATTCATGGAACCCTTGGTATATGAAGTGACTGTGTGGGAGAATAGGAATATAAAATTGAAACCTTCTAGTTGATGATTGATGTCATTCCTCAAGATTTGAATCTCATCCTGGAGGGATTCAAGAAACCCAAAATTATTATTGGGAGATCAAATGCTGGGAGAAACAGATAAATCATGCACTAGATATACGACTATTATAAATTGGTGGAATAGATTCTCTAGATTGGGTGAACTCTTTGGTAAATCATGAAGAAGCCAAGCGAATCCCATTGTCAAATTCTTCCAAAATGTTGTAAAAGGCACACAGTTTCAAAAAATATGAGGAAATCATGGAGTTTCACATAAACGTCGAAAAATCATTAAATATCACCCAATGGAAACCCAATGAATACCCATACCAATAATGTTTAAATGGGGGTGCTTATAAATACCTGAAAATAGTAAGAGGATGTTACACCCTCCCAAACAATGAAACATTTAGTCCCTATAAAACATGTGATGAAGCTTCCATTTCAAAAAGATGAGGCCATATTTCTCTCTTCAGTATGTCCCTCAAGAACGTATCAAGAATATCCAAACTTTTCTTCCATAACACATGAACCCAATGTATCATCTTCCCAAAATGTAATTGATGTTAGACTCAACTATCTTAACTAGATATTCAGTGAGTATAAATCATGTACAACTTCAAGATTATTCTAGATCAAATCATTAGATAGATCAGATAGATAATTTCTCAAATTATATACATGAAACATTTTATGGATCGATGTTAGCTTCCATTGTAGTGATAAATGGTAAGAAACATCCTCCACCATCTCAACAACCTCAAATGTTCCCACAAAATGAAGATAGAGCTTTCCATTATACCAGGCCGTAGATGACCCAATCAGGACAAAACCTTAATGAACTCATGGTCAACAATAGATAATTTCAAATTTCAATGATGAATATCAGCATAAGACTTATATCGGCTTTGTTCCATCAACATAATATGATAAATTGATTGAATAAATTATTTTATCTCATCGACCATGCTCTGACCATCCAATGAAATTTTATAAATATCTGACCAAGAGACCATAGACATAAATGTCTTAACATACTATAACTCAAATGGTTCCACTTTGATCGTGGGAACATAACTTTTGTTATATGAAAACACAACTGTCTCCAAATGATCATCCCAAGATCCTCCAATGTAGAGAAAACAAGTATGAATAATATCCTCAATAATATGTATTTCTCATTTAATCTTTCCATCAACTCAATTGATGGAATACCATACTCAAATGGATGTGAGATTATAGGGCCTCCTGAATGCCTTTCAAAAAAACTGAATGTAACTATATATTCTAATTAGGGACTATAACAAAAGGAACTCCATTAAAATGAAAAATCAATTCCATATAATGGTTTCTAAACACTCTACATTTTTTGTTTCATTAATTGGAATAATGATATCTGATTTCATCAGCCTATCAATCACAACACATATTTCGTTCTTCTTCAATTGGGAATGAGGAATCCTAACCACACAATCTATACAGATTTAATCCCACACCTATGTAGCTACTTTAAGTTGTAGTTGAAAACAAGAAGGATTCTATTACTCACCCTTCACCTATTGAATCATATAAAAACGTGATATAATCTCAGTGATGTCTATATCAAACTATGAAAAAAATACCACCTCATTTCGTAGAACATCATGTTGGTTACTTGTTCCACATCCCACTAGAAAATATGGAAATCAACCATTATGTATTTATTTACTAGTGATGGTACCACAACATATTTTGGAAAGCATACCATGAACAATTTAGAGAATAAGAAATCATTAACTATCTCATTAACATAAATAGAGTCTCTATTGATAGAGAACTAAACATGAATTTGATGTTATGAATGAATCAACGTGATAAGATAAAATATCAACTAAATACTGGAAAAAGAAACGTTTATTCTTGATTCTTGGACTCTAATATGTAACTATGCAATGATAATCTCCATGTTCCAAACTACCAAGGATTCTTTTAATGTCTTGGATGGAAATTCCTAGCTCAATGAATCTGCAATGACATTTCCATTCCCTAGGGAATATGTGATTTCGAATTCTAATGGTTGTAGGTATTCCCCAAAATTTCTTTAAGGAAGACTCAAATACTTTTGAGAGTATATTTAACTCATGATCTTGTGACTATAAAATACAGTAAACCTTTTACATGAAGGTAATTTAAAAAATAATATGTGAATTTGTCATAGATTCATGATCAAAGATTTATGTCATATAATTCTTCCCTTCTGGCCTATGTTGACAAGATCTATATGCAACGAGAGGATCTCTAACATAATAATGTATCCCAATATAGTACCCGATGCATCAACAAATATGGAAAATCTTAGAAAAACATCTATTATAGAAAACATTGGTGAAGTAGTCAAATGAAATTTCATCTCTATGAAACAAAACTGACATTTATCATCCAATGAACACATTACTCCCTTCTACATTAGTGTAGTAATCAGATAATCCAACATCGATAATTCCTTCATGTACTATTGATAATATCCATCTAATCCTAAGAAGATATGAATATTGAAGATATTTTTATGGTTTCTCCCATGTAATAATATCATTCACCTTCTCAGGACCAACTTCTATTGCTTTTTCTCATACCATTTCTCCCTATAAAATAACATCCCAGATCGAGAAACAATATTTCAAAATCATGGAATAATGTTAGCGATTTCTCAATAAACATAGTGCTATTCTTAGATGATGTGCATGATCCTCCTATGACATAGAGTATTAAAGGATTTCATCCAAAAATACTACCATAATGGTATCATGTTAATCATTAAAAACCATGGTCATCAAATCCATGAAAACATCAAGAGAATTGGTTAGGTAAATGTTCCACTACAACAAAATAGTCCATTTACAGTATATATAATTGCCTTTTTCATTGATATAAATGTGTTTAATACAATAGAAATGTTAAAATCCATGGTCGTTTATCAATGAAGAAAATCACATATAAATTTTTCCATTATAATGATAAAAAATAACTAATAAATAGGACAATTATCATCGATTCAAAATGCACCGATAAAGGAAATATTTATCAACACATTAATTTTGCACAGCTAAAATTATCAATTATCCATTTTGAAAAAACTGTTGATAAAGGGTATTTTCCCATCACTTAGAGAAACATTGATAATGTATACCTTTATATATATTTATAAAAGTAGGGATAAAGAACATTTTACCAAAATATCTATATGTGCTAATAATATAGACCATTATCAGTGCATTTAAATGAGGTGATAAATGATGATGTTATATGCTTTTTCAAAAGTTCTAATAAAGGGCTATTCTGTATTGTGTTATAATACGAGAAAACAACACCACTACAGTGTGTTGTAACAGGATACCACAAAATCAAAATCAATACACATATAAAAAAGACATGTCCCAATATAAGAATATAATGAAATACAATTTTTAATAAAATAATAGAAATGATAACAAAATATTATAAACATTTCAAACTTTTGTTTATACAAATACATAAATAAAAACTATTACATACTATCCAATACATCAATGTTCTATTATTATTTAATACAGACTAGACTAATTTGTTTTATGAGTTGGCCACACCTATTTGATCAAATGAAAACACCTAAAAAAGAAAAAAATTATTATGTTAGAATTAATATAATGAAATAAAATAAAAAATTGTTTATGTTATTAACATTGATGTCATTTTTAAATAAAATGAGACCCATGAGGTCATATTTGACACACTGTGCAAATTATTAAGGTGAAGAGGATTTAAACAATTCTCAAATGGATTGTGTATCATTTTCCTAAAGTATAAAATCAATTTGAATGTTTTATCTCAGTTTAGAGTACGTCAGTTGACTATCTTACTCAAATGTCAATTAAAACTGAAAACACACACTATTGACTCATTATGATTACATTTTTTTGGATTAAGGTGAAATTGATTCCTACACGTAAAAAATGAAATATAAATCGTTTTCGCAAATAGTTATTAAAATATATCCTAGTTTGATCGGTTTTCATATAGTGACACTTTTTGTATTGAAATCACGATTGTAAAGTCATAATGGACAATTTGTGTCATAACAATGGCATCATGTATTTTTTTGTGGTGTGGATGATTCTTAAAAATCAAAAATGACTTATCTATCATTTTGGAATTTTATATAAATAATAATAATGTATTTTCTCAGTTTAACATAGCACAATTGTCCATTTCACTAAAATTAATGACTATTTTAAATAAAAATACGATCATTGAGTCATACCTGTCACACCGTATGTCGGATTGAGATGAAAAATCATACAACATGTTAAAAATGACATATTGATAATTCTAAAAATGTATCAAAACAATATTATGGGTATTCCTTGGTTTTTAGTACTTCACATGTCTTTTTTATTAAAATGTAATTTTAAAATTGAAACATGATATTTTACTCATAATGACCATATTTTATATTAGATTGAGGTGTAGAAGATTTTTGCACATAAAAACTAACTTATGGATTGTTTTCCTATTTTATTTGAACAATTTGAATGAATTTTACATGTTTTGGGTAATTCAGTTGGTCTTTATACTAAAATTGATGTCAATCTAAAATTTAAACATGCACTTTGAGTCATATTGGTCACACCATGCATCACATTGAGGTGCGACTAATTCATGAATGACTCAAATAACATAGAAATCATTTTGTTAAATTATCAAAACAATCTGACAGTCTCAATTTAGTTTTCAGTCTGTCTGAATTTGGTTTTAAAAATATTGATGAAAATTTAAATAATACGATTCCCTTCGAGTCATATTTGTCACCCCATGTATCAAATAGATGTGCGAATGATTACAACATATCTCAAATGACATGTGGGTCATTGTCCTAAAATATCAAAACAATAAGAATGTTTTTTTCTTGTTTTTATGTTTTCATTTTTCTATATTACTAAAATGTAATTTTAAAATTTAAGTATGCACTATGACTCACACTGATAACATTGTGTATCTAATTTAGGTGTAGATTATTCATACATATAACAAAATAAATGTGGATCTTTATCCTAATATTTTTAATCCATTTCAATGCGTCTTATTGGTTTTGATTTGGTCAGTTTTCCTTTATACTAAAATTGATGTCAATTTTAAATAAATACCCACATTTTTAGTCACATCGATCCCACTATTCTTCAGATTGAGTTGTTGATGATTCATTCACGACTCAGATAACATATATATCATTTTATTAATATATCAAAATAGTCAGAATGTGTTTGTTCGGTTTTGAGTAGGTTAGCTTTTTTATAAAAAATAATGTCAATTTTAAATAAGGACTCGCATAGATTAAAACTGATAAAACCATGCATCTGATTAAGTTGTCGATGATTCCTACACATTCCAAATCAGTTATGCAATTTTTTTTAATGATTCAATACAACTGGAATATGTATTCTGGTTTTGGATTATTTCACTCATAATTTTTACAATAATGTCATTTTATTCATGAAACAAACCCATTGACTCATATGAATCACATCATGTTTTGGTTGGATGTGAGACAGGTTCCTACATGTATCAAATTACATAGAAATAGATTCCCAAAATTATAAAGAAATATGATAACATTTTCATTATTTTCAATGACTGGCACTATTCAATGTCAAATGTTTATTATAAAATGATAACAGACCCATTGAATCGGTTCTATTTTTTACATAAATTAATTTCAATTTTTAATATAAATAATTACATGCAGTCACAAAAGTTACATCATATGACTGATTGTGGTGAGACTAATTACTACATTTCCCTAAGTCTCAAAAAAATCCTAACATTCTATGTCACCATGATTTACATTTACTTTCTTTGTTGTACTATCAAAAATGCATCTATGTCTTCGAACAAACCACATAATCTAAAAAAACCTCCTATATAATAATACAATTATAATGATATTAATACTAAAATTAAATAAATTAAAGAGAAATACGAAACAATACATTAACTCTAATGATAATGATTTTATTGTGAAAATATCAATTAAACCCATATAATTTAGTAGAGGTAGTAGGGTTTCAATTCCTAGAATGGATTTTAAAGGAACATGAAATAATGACATAAATGATAACATAATAGGTGTGAATATTTTTTAGGGAGAATAAGTATGTTTATGTTTTCATGTTGAATGGTATGAATGTTTGATAGAGCATGTCAACTCAACCAAAAAAATACACTTGTACAATAAAACCATTATTATGTAAATATTGATGAAAAAAATTAATTAATCATAAATATGAAAAAAATACATTAATTCTATGGAAAATAAATTTACTGTTCAAACATCTAGATTACCTCAGTAATTGGGATGATGTGGTGCCATGGTTTATCATGCAATTGAAGTGTTAGGAACATGATTGAAAGAAATTAATGAAACACTACTTGGGTAAACATGATTTGTGGGAGAAGAAGACTTGGGATGTTTTAGTTTAGAAAGGACTTAATGACGGCCCAATCACCCCAACACAAAAAAAACCACAAGTATATTAAAAATTCAGTATGTGATTAATATTAAAAATAAATAAATAAAACATAAATATATACAATAAATTAATTATATGGACAATGATTTTACTCTTAAAACAACAATATTACCTCTATAATTGAGATGAGGCAACATCTTTTCTATTCCTACATAGGTGGTGGAGGCCACATGATATAATGTGATAAATATAATATAGTAGTGGATAAATGTATTTTAGGGAGAATATGTGTGTGGATATTTTATATGAGAAAGGAAAGAAAGATGGAAAGAGAACCCTAAATAAAACAAACTAATCCACCTGTATAAGGAAAAAACTGTTATTCAAGTAATACTAAAAATAAATAAATTAAACATGAATATGAAACAATATATTAATTCTATGTGTAATGATTTTACTATGTGAACATCATGATTAAAACTGTGATTGATCAGAGGTAACATAATTTTTCATCTTTAAAAGCCATGATACATGGTGGAAATAACTTATCTAATTCACATAATACGAATATGATATTTTTTATTCATGATGGTAAATATCACCTGGTCTACAAATATTATGAATATGGATTTAAAAATATGAAGAGTATGTTTAATGTGTGTCGTTCATTCTGAGGCAGAATGCAATGTAATGCAACCAACATTAAATATTGTATCAAAACATGACAGTTTTGTAATTTTAGTTCTTTTACCTTCAAATGAGTCTTTGAAAGGGAATTTGTTATATTTTGTTAATGCCATTGTGGATATTTTACACTATTAATGATAATTATAAATTAAAATTTTGATTAAGTCACTTGTTTTTTCACTAAAATTTCAATTTAAATTGGAAAGAAACACGTTAGGCTATATTGATCACATCATGTATCAAATTTATAGGATACCAATTACTAATCATCACATAAAATGAATTGTTTTCCTAAATTATCAATAAAATACAAGAAAATGTTCATTGTTTTCAATGTGTGAATTTTTTTTAACTTAAATGAAAATTTTAAACTGATAATGGAAACATTGAGTAATAGTGGAAAATCAATGCCATGAATTAATGTGTGGATGAATACTACAGCTGTCAAAATTCATATGGATCGCTTCCTAATGTGTGAATGAAATACAGGCCTCCATAAACCACTTTTTCATATAATGTAAAACAATATTTTTTCTATAAAATAAATCATATTTAGAAATTGTTTTATTAAAAAAGTATAAAAATAATCCTCAAGCTATTATTTTATAATATTATATTTCGATAATCATGCATAAATTAGTGGATAAAAATGAATGTAATTAATCATTAAATATTACTTTACATAAAAAAATTGTAATTTACTCACTTTAAATTAAAATTCATTGTATAAACCTATATCACTTGGGCTGTTCAATACTATTGTGGTGTATTCTAATTCTTTCTTCTCCACACTCTACATTTCTTTCTTTCCCATAACTAAATAATTTCTAAGGTTTTATGGAGATTTACTCTCTAATTATTTGGTGGAAATAGATGAATCCAATTATTTACTATTGTGAATGGTGTAATTTATACAAATGGGAGACATTTCTTCTTTTAGAGAACATGATGATGTGCAATTGGCATCCACATTTTCTCATCTCCTGAACAATTATCATTTAATTTTGTTTTTTTTGACACAAATCCACCATCTTTTGTGGACAATCAACTTTGTTTCTTGATGCACTCTAATAATTATTCATCCATGGGTTGAAAAATGTTTAGGGTACTGTAATAAGGATAATATATATGGGGATTAGTCTCAAGGAATAATAATGTAATAATAACTTTTTATAAGATTAAGATAATGAGGATTAAAAGTTTAAATCATTATGTTATATAAATTATTAAATTCCTATCATTTGTGATAATTACTCCATTGGAATTTTTAGTTAACTCTACACCTCCATTTACACCAAATCATTCTTATGAAAATCACCACATAACTATGGAATCAATAGAGTGAAGGGTGAGAATGAAATCGATAGGGTGAAGATAGATGAATCAAAATTCACAAATGTAGGGATGTGTATCATGTGGGTCTTGGGTTGTACTATGAAATTTCGTGTGATTAGAGTCTTACTAAAATTATTCTTTTTCATTTTATTTGGTGGTAGAGGTAATGATTAATTACATTCATTTTAATCCTTCAATTTATCAATTAGGATCCGAATAAAAAATTAATAAAATAATTGGTTGCAGAATTTTTTAATAATATTAATTTTTGAGAAAACATGGTTTTTTATTCAGGATTCTTTTTATATAAAAATTAACATGGTTCAATATGATTGGATAAATAGGTTAATGGTTGTGTGTACATCATTCACACTTAAATCGATTGGGAATTATTTTGATATGGATTCACACCATCCATCATCAAAAACTATAATGAATATGTAATTTCTAATCAATACCAGTGTTGTCAAAGGGGAACACTGCAATAAGGCGGAATGGCCGCTTTGGGATGTGGCGTGTGGCGCAACGTGAGGTGCAACTAAAGTACATTCACAAATATATATATATATATATATATATATATATATAATAGAAATATATATTTACATATTAATTCTCTTTTTTCCATTATAATTTTATTGGTATACTTATTTTCATAATTATTATATATATATATAACTTATTATTCTGTTTTTTTATTATTCAATATTGAAAAGGGATTTACAATTCCAATGAGGAAAGCACCCAGTGTTCTTATGTAGTGGGAGATTCCTATGGTGGATGTAAATAGGTGTTCTACATTGGATTTCATCTGTGGGGGTGGCGTTGAAGGTGGGTTCATATAGCCATGATTTCCATGATCTCTTATACCCATGATATCCATCACATATACCAATTGTGATCACCAATACCCTACAAATGATTTCTGTATTTTCCTATACGCATGATTTGTACCACCACGATGCACCATTATCACACCTAGTCCTACGAAGCATCTCGAGTTTCCATGTGAGGAGTGCACTTTTGGCAGGCCTTGCTGATGTCGCATTGCCTCACCTGTGGCGAGGCGAACAAGGTGTGGCTTGCCTCGCCTCAAGACTTTGAAAACACTATTCGATACATAGATAAATAAAGTGATTCTATATAAACATTACATATACATATAGGTCTTATACATATATATTATTTTCAATTTATTTGAATGTAATTTTATATTTATATATATGATATTAAACATATTTAAATTTATTTAAATAGAAAATTTGTTTTTTATGTATGTATATATACATAAAACTATTTTTTATAATTAAAATAATAAATAATATTTATAATAATTTGTAAATTATATTATTTATAAACAATAAGTAATTTAGTTGATTTTTAATAATATATTATTATTTAAATTTTGAAAAGATTATCTATTTCAAAAGAATCTACATATAGTTACATGTTATTATTACATTGAATGTATCATTATTTAAAAAAATTATTGGTTTTTAGGTATAATTATATTAGACATAATGTAATTTATATATGGAAGTCAATTTTATATATATACCCAAAATGATAAATCCCTAAAAATAATTTCTTTTATATAGAATTTGATAACATCCATTCTATTTTCTAGAACTAATGATGTAGAAAGATATGAAATCTTGGAAGGTCATCTATTACAAATTGACTCTTCCATGAGATTCTAGGGAGGTCCATAAGGAAGCTGGGATAATGAAATAATGAAATCAACATGATATATCATAAACAAAGGATAAAAACACACCTTTCATTGAAATGTCTATCCAATGCACATTTAAAAAATATAAATTTAATGTAGAATTTAAATAAATAAATTACCTTATATGAATCACCTAAAATAATATTCTATTTCTACTTCCCACCATAATCAAACTAAAAAATGTGTTGATAAATCAATTTTCTTGTTCTTTTAATTATTTTATATCCAAAACCTACATAGTTTATACAGTGGAATAGATATTTAATTAATCTATTATATGTATAATAGAGGTTATTCAATTATATTTATAAAGAATGATAAAATTAAGGATGCAGAGAAAGCTGTAGTTTAAACATTGATACCGAAGTAAATTGATTGAGGAAATCAATTTCAAAAAACCTAAAATGGTTATCCAAAAATGTAGTCAGAAAAACAACATATCATAATGAAAATCAAAATAGTTTACAACCACTAGAAAATAAATAAAGATCATATAATGGAAAATAAAAATTCATTTGATCTATATCTCAAAATGAAAAATATAGAATGAAAATTGGAACCTACAAAGGAAAACACATGCATGCCTTTCTATGTTGAATTAAATCCAAGACCCGTATATCTAGATCTCGATTATTTCTTCAGAAAACATAACAACCAACAAACACCAGATGCCAGATGATATTCTATCAACTAATTGCAATGGGATTATGTTATTCGATCATTGATTCAATAAGGGGGATCATAATCAATAGTTGGATTCTATGAAAATGTCATGATATTGTGATGAGTTCGCAACATGATAGGTTTTTTAATTAGATCAGGACTCTTTTATCAGTTCTTACTATTCATGCGTGGTTAAAAAACATATTAATCAGGTAATGAAGTGGGTATAGAAAAACCCATCCTTCGATAACCACCATCAATGTAATAATGCTTCCTCTTCCCCATAGATTAATGTATAGTACCACAAGGAGATAATAAACTCTTGAAAAAACTAATTTACCATATAGGTCCATCTCACCCATTACAGCTCAATCATGTATATCAACATAATAATGAATCATTATCATGAAATCATTAGATTAAATATCATGTTGAACTCACAAATCAACACTTTCTTACTTCAACTTTTAAATCAAAAACATATTATGTGTGAAATAAACAAGCTTAGAAAACTCATTTTCATACTCTTTCATGGTCCTATCAACCATATAGAGTTTGAATAACTTCATGGACATTTATAACAGCATCGACTCTGGGTATAATTGGTATGTGAAATTTACCTTTATGAATTTCCACTCTATTCCCCCAAGCATCCTTATCATGACCATCATGTTCCACTATCTCTTTCTTGGACTTTGCAGAACAATGGTGGCACACATCACATTATCATCTTCGTGTGTATCAAAGAAAACAAATCGCCTATTATCATCAAATAATAATCTTATTCTAAAGGGTCATTTGAGCCCTAAAATAGTTCATGATTCCAATGAGAGAACTAATGGTAACTGGTCGTGAGAATGTACATATGATGTTTTATAGCTAGAGCCTGAATGGGAACTGGAGGTGGTGCATGTCTCAATGAATTTATTCTTTTCAAAATAACCTCTTCTAGAATCAGGACCACAAAAATATTTACTCACTATGGATTAGTATAAAAATCCTCCTGGATATAATTCTCATGTCTTCTCATAGTCATGATTCTACACAAATTATTTAAAAAATAAGAAAGACAATAGATTAACCCTCAAACAGAACAATAAGGGGAGTAACCCTACAGATACACTAAAAAGATTTAATTTTAATTTATCCTAATCACAATATGGAAAAGAACAGAATTAATACTCATGAAATCATTCCCCAACCACCCCATGAGACATGTGGTCCATTAATGTGAGAGATGGATAGACAATAAATTACAACTACCTTTTATGTTTGAAGAAGATTTAAAAAAGGAAAATTTACTTTATTAAAAAAGTCATTACATTGTTTGAGACCACATTGTCATGAAAAAACAAGGGTACACTGGTAACTCAAAAACCTAACCGATGATGAAGAAGCCTAAAGGGATTTTATGATCCCCATGGGTTAGAAACTAGAACCATGCATAATACAAAATGGATGTGGGTATTATTTTTTTCACTAAAAATGCATAAGTACACTAGAAAAATAAATAATTCATAAAAATTTATCACAACTAGGAGTCATATACAAGATGTTAAATATTCCTTTTAATAAATTCCATGATGATATGCTGTTTTGATAATTTTTAGACTTGACGTACCTCCAAAAATAACTCAGTAACTAACTATGAATTTCATGTTCTCTAATAATAAATAATGATCAATATATTTTAATACAACATAAAAATAAAATAAAATACAATTATCCATTTGAAATATTCAAAAAATTTATTTAAAATCCGTAATTGGTTTTTTTATTGAAAACATTTCTTATCACAATGAATAAACAGTTAGGTTTTTATCAAAACCATTTTATGCCATTTTCCAAAAAATGATTTCAATCCCATTAATAATTTTAACAGTCAAATTTATTACTAAATTTAATAATGTAATTTTCTAGAAATTAAATTAATTTTATAACGAACCCCATTTAAATGGAATTGGGGTTTCTAATTTTTTTCCCACCATAAACATTTCCTCAATTAAATACAAAAATTTAATACAAATAATTTCCGTGAAATAAAAATTTTAAATAAAAAAATTTATTTCTCAAAATATTTTATTAACACAACCAATTTCAATGAAATTTTGTGTTTTCATATCACATGACAAAATAATTTTTTTTTTCAAAACCAAAATTCCATGGATTTGGTTTTTTCCAAATAAAAAACCATCAAATTCAATTAAAAATAATCAATAAATTTGATTCCAATTTAATGATTGTAATAATAACATGAAATTTACGTTTAATAAAAAACCATCATCATAACAGGACCACCTTCCTCAGGATCAATGAATCTTGAATCCCATGGTTGTTCACAAAAAACACCAACGGGGAACAAAAAAACAAGGATATTTGAATAAATCATATATTTAGATATGAAAAATCCATTATTATATCAACATATCAATTCAATGATTCATGGAACACTAGGGATAAGAAGTGATAAAGTAGAATAATAATAACAAAAAAGGAAACTGACTGGTTGATGATCAAAGCACATTCCTCAAGATGTAGATATTTTCCATGAGGGATCTGAGGGTAAAAGACCTTCATTGGAGGTCCAAGGATGGGAGAAACTGATATTAGGAAATACTCGTCTATTGGGGTCCAAAAAATGGGGTTCAAGAAATTTTAATTAAATTTTTGAATAAGATAAATCCCATCAACATGGTTTCCTATACAGAGGTGCACAATATAGTCAAATTGTGTGAATTTTGTGAACATATTATAAATGGGTTTCATGGTATCTCTAGAGATGTAATATGGTTTGGTAAATCATGCACACGCCATTCGAAGACCACTGCCCAATTTTTTCTTATTGATGTCGCATGATAGATGGTTTGGAAAATCGTGTAGTAGACAAGAAACATCAAAAAAACAATAAAATATCATCCAACTTAATGCAAAACAAAACCCAACCATATAATTTTCAAAATGATGGGTTTAGGAATACTGATAAACATTAACACACGATTACAATTAATGTTAGATATTTATTTACATAATCCTACTTCCATCGAACCTGACATGTGATGGAAGGGTTGATGGATTTTAATTCCTTAATATACATATATTTAACAGAAAATATTATGTTGTTTCTTTCATTCCACATAAATGAAATAGTGTAAATTTATAATATATTACTTTTTCATATGATGATTACTCCATTCTATCTTCATTTTATGTGTATAATGGGTTTTCAACAAGATGATTGTTTTCAGCACTCATTTATTATTTCTAAAAATAAAATTTATTAATCTACATAAATAACAAATGTATTGTAAAATTATTTTTAAAAATTAGAATCTTTTTGACATTATGAATCCTCATGAAGTTTGAATGAATATTATAATAATTTTTTTTTGTAAAATAATGAATGTATATAATAATGTTACAGTAATCTCATCCAAAATGATTCACTTAAGTGTAGCCATAAAATTTTTCCATGTATCTATATCAGTCCAAATGTGAATTCTAGTGGTGATCACAATGAAACAAAAAAATATATAATTTTTTGGTTTGTATTATTTTCAAATGCATTATGTCAAATATTGATTTTTTACCAAGATTGGGTGTATTGTAATGTTCATAATAAATTTTCTACATATTTTGTAGAACATTTAATTTATATTACAAAAA
Organism: Viscum album; assembly: GCA_963277665.1. Classification (NCBI taxonomy): domain Eukaryota; kingdom Viridiplantae; phylum Streptophyta; class Magnoliopsida; order Santalales; family Viscaceae; genus Viscum; species Viscum album. Next base: position 5,213,047 of record OY728121.1, on the reverse strand, counting down.
TTTAGATGTGAATATATATTAAAAAGATGTAACATAGTTTATATTAATAAAATGACAAGAATTTTTAACTCCCTTTATCTAATTACTGTTATATGGATTTGACCCCTTTTTTGAGGATCCAAATCACATAACTTTGGTCTTTTATAACATACAATACCTAATATAATTTTTTTTTCATAAAATTAATGTGAAATACCAATGATGATTCATCAATCATTGAATTTAAATATGATATTTCAGTGGTTTTGGTCGAGAAAAGAAAAATTTACAATGTTATATATATTGGAATTGAAAAAAAATTACGTTAAAAGAATTTATTTCCTTGACAGTATTTGATATATGTACCCATCATTATTCAAAAACTACTTTAATAAATCAGAAATCATTAAGATTAATTGCACTATTTATCAACCAATGTGGAATAAAATCTCTTCAAATGAAATGTTGTATAATCCATCAACCATTTTTTGATGATGGAAAAGTATGAAATATTTACATATATGGGATTACTTTAGTTGGTTCTTAATACATTTATCGCTTCATCTATAAGTGTAACAACTCTATTTTTAAAAGTAATTTATATATGATGTTTCTATTCATAATATGTGTTAACAGTAATTTACCATTATTTCATAATACATGCACACATGGACATCCAGATTGACATCAAAGACATTCTAAAAATTAATTCCAATTTTCACATGACACTTTAATAATCTGTTCTCCATACCATCCAATAAACTGTCGATTATGAGTATTTGATATCTTTAATTTAATCCTGGATGGATTCAAATACCTTTGAATTACATTGATGGATATTACCTATGAAAAATCATATAATCTATTATAGTAATTTTATGGTGAACCTGCTCATACATTGTAGTAGTAATTGTGACAAAAATCATTGTGAAAATTCATTTCCACACACGATTCGAATTGATATTATATTTTTCTTGAGTAAATCAATCCACATTAGACTCGTAGTTGTTATAAAATTCCACAATTTCAATAGTAATATATCATGATGCAATACAACCATCTAGAGAACATCAATATTTAATATATCCTTACAATATCTTTATATTCCATTCATTAGGATACACCAATCTATTTTGTACAAGACCATATATTCAAATTTCTCTAGCCACGTGAACCATAAACAAAATGGTTATATCAAATAATGAATGTGGGATGAACATCTCTAATTCATATAATTTGACTATGAATTCATTTTCCATAGTTGTAATTTTCTAAATATATATTATTTTTTTGAATATAATATTGAATAAGATACATGTATTGGTTATTATATTATTTTATTTCATAGTTATAATTCAATTTAAATCTATATGCATTAGAACATGAATCAAAACCTGAAAATCATTACATTTTTTGGCCCATTATCATTAAATTAGTCTTTGGCATGATATTAATGATAGTTAAGGAATACCCATATAGATCCTATACATCATTCATTAAGATGAATAAATAATACCTCTCTTATATGGAATTATTATACAAATCAAGATGAATTAAATATATCGTTCACCCCTCACATGCACCAATTTTTTTTATTCCAATGTCAATCATTTCCAACCATGTCAAAATTTCTTCCTTAAATTTTATGAATGAATTTAGTATATTTTGTAATGGAACTATATAATACATCTTTTTCCATATTCAGGTAATCAAGAAAATGTATATTGTACAAAAAATTAAATTATGGTAATTTAAAAAATGATATACCTTTCCAACATGATTTTACATGGTTTTTTATATAAGGTTTTCCAAAAGAAATTCCCATATATTAAACATTCTCAAATGAAATTTCCCCTATTATTGGAAAAGTTATTATAACTTGTTCTTGAGATCCCATAAAATGATGTTATCCAATATTTGTGTTTATGTCATCAGGGTAGAAATATATAATGTCCTATAAACATATTCATTACTGAATATTTTATCCAAAATATGTGTGTACATTGTTTACAAATGTTACAACCTTTAATTCTTAAAAAACTATATATTAAAAGTTTACCATAAGTAGGAATTTTTTTAATCATCCCATACAACATATATTTCAAAATGATATATTCATTTCAGCATGAATACAAAAACATGAAAACTAAATCCTACAATAATTTCAAATTTTATGTCAATGGATCCTAATAAATATAAATATCAACACCCAATTGATATTTCATTTAATAATAATATAAAACATATTGTTTTTTTCATCATTTTTAAAAAGGGATGAAGTTAATAACTTTCTCACATCACAATCTAGATAATATGAGTACTATTTTGATAACCAAAATGATTCACATTGTCAGTAGATAGCATAATATTTAGGTTAATTGAATCATTTAAAAATTTAGGATACTCATTATTATAATTATTTCACTAAAGAGAGTCCATTGGGTGTAAAATTGTTCCATATTGTTATATTTTATCTAACCATAATGAAAATTTTCATACTGTATACTCACTTCTGTATTGGGGCCAAAAAAATGGATTTATTGGAAAGTACAATAAAAAATATGATGTAATTGATTTTTTAATCTCTTATCCAGAAGAACCATACATTGCTAATTTTTTATGTGATTTATAGATTTTTCAAAATAGTAAACAATCATTTAGATAGTAATGTGTTCTTATGTTGATCATACACGTTGAACATAGAATTAGATTAGTGTTATATGTATGGTGAGGATGTTTATCCCATTCCAAAAAAATATCACTAAATAATGAAATTAGTTCAGTATAGATGGCGTCAATCCATACTATTGGAAATTTTATACTATATAGCTTCAATATGTTATACAATGATGTATATTCAGTAAAATAAGTATACATTGATGTCTTTTCACGACAATTTTACTTCTAAAACAATTTTGGGTGATCGTGATGTTAATCATCAATATTAATTTTGTTTTCATCAATATAATATTTATTATCGTCATACATAGAGTCATATATTCAATATGATCATTATCAATGTTCACACATCTAATTATATCAGATTATCCATAAAACACCACGTTATCTGTATCACTAGATATATTCATATTCTAGCAATGATTAATATCACATTTATAAAATTGATGTCTTCTTTGATAGATCAAATGTAATTCCAAAAAACAATGAATAATTAGTATTTAATAATAACAGTTTAAAAATAGATATCATATTTGATCAGGGTTATATAATTGATATTTTTCAAATTTGATGAACACAAACTTCATACTCCATTTTTATTTTATTATCATTCATCAATTTTTAATTCATGTAAACCCTTTTTGATTCATACATATTAATATTTTATAAAATAAAAAGAAACATGTATTGTTTGAACTTATTACCCTTAATGGTTATTCTTAAGGAATCATTGGTGCTACAAAAAACTATTTTTCAATAATAATAAGGGATAAATGACGTGTATTGATATTCATTTTTATTTTCAAAAATTATTAAAAAATTGAATGCGTGATGTCTATAATATTACAAATAATCTAAATAAATTTTCATCTATTTATGAATAATAGGATCGAGGAAGGATTCTTTAGATTCTCTAGGTGGGAGTAATGAAATGGGGAAGAGTTGATGTTCCTAGATTTCGTCACATGGTAAATGGAGGTCTATATGCTGTTTTAGTGATAGGATACATAGGGGATTATGTTTATCTTTTATCATATGATTATAACATAATTATAGGTTAACGAACTAGTAGTGAGAACCTTAAATTTAATTAGACTCTTGAAATCAATTGGATTTAATGAATAAAAATTTGTGACTATATCAATGCGATGAATTGATAATGTTAACTCAAAAGGTCAATATGATGACATAAATAATTCAATGGGGAATGAGAATTTATTCAATGGGTCTAAGAGAAAGAATACATTAAAAATAGAGGATCACATACAAATTTAAGCAAAGGATGGGATGCAAGTGGAATGAATCCTCAAAGGGGTAAGAAAGGTGAAGTAACTACTATGAGTAGAAATTTATTAACCCTATCAAATGAGGGAAAGTAATATAGGTGATGATAGTCCCATTATTGTAATTATTACTAAAATTCAACAATATTTGTACATATTAATTTTTTTGAGGAGAGGACATTATTTCTAATGATTAACGTGAATATTCAAATTTCATTTCTAATTTTATGAAAAAAATTTGATAAAAAAATTAAAAATGAACACATATCCGAAATTATAGGTGATATCAACCAAGGAGAGATGTACTCCAACCAAACTAGAGGCTCTTCAAAAGATCCACCCTAATACGATGTCTTTTAATAAATGATCATTATAAATTTTAGTAAGAGGATAAAATATTTTACAAATCCTATACGAATGTTCTTGAACCGTTGGTATATTCTCCAAAACCATTATTATAGTCTATATGTTACAACTGGGTCTTGGTGACTGCACAATCACCCCACCTTTAACATGGTCGTTGGGACCTGGCCTGCCAGGTACCACCAGTTGACCCGCTAATACGGGGTCCCCACCCTAGGGCCCGCCCACATGACTAAATGGTTCATTTGACTAAAGAATGTCCCCATAGGCCAACACATGTCCTTTCAAGTGTTCTTTGTCCTCACTCACACAATCCTTGGGAAACATTCCAGAAGTTCACCAATCCTGATCACTACTTTCGTCCATGCATGGTTAACTGTAGAGTTCTAATTAGGTAGACTTTCGAAAAAAAAGGTTCACCTTGTTGACATGAGTCATAACTTTTAATCATTTACAACTTCATCATTCTAGGGTGTTATAATCAACCCCCCTTTAAAACACAACATCTTCATTGTGGGACATAAATGTCAGCCCAACTAGTGCACCGAACATAAGGTTGGGTACCACCTATCATACAAAATGTGACAATAGGGTTATCGTGACTGCACGAACACCCTGTTGTTTACATGGCTATCATGTCCTGGACATTAAGGCACCACTAATTGCCCTGCAAACATGGGGTCCCCACCCTAGGGCCCACCCACATGATTGAACGCGACATTTTACTAAGGACTCTCCATACATGCCAACACATTTCCTTTATAGTGTTCTTTGTCCTTAGTCACATGCACCCTAGGGAACATCCCTAAAGGTGACTCATCCTGATCACTACTCCATGAAAATAATTCCTATCTAGTTTCTTCTAATAAGGTAGAATCTTGAAAAGTAATGTTAACCTTTTTGAAAAGAGTCATATCTTTTATTCATTTAACCCTTTATCATTATTCGGTTTTACACTATTTGAATTGTTTGGGGGACTATTGGGTTGTTTTTCATCATAATAGACCTATACCAATGGTTTTTGCGATATGTTAGTAGAGGTGGGATATAAAAACAATATATAAACCATTGGAATATGTAATATTAAATACCAATACCAATAGATTGCAAAACGGTTACTATATATAATTCAAAAAACCATTGGTTGGTTTTGATCCATGAACATCCGATTTAAATTTCACAAACTGAATCACTATGCTACACTATTTTTTGATTAATATTATGATAAATATGTTTATATATATATTTAGGTTAATTTTTATGTATTAATTTTTATTTCATAATAGAATTCATTAAAAATATGAAATTCTAAAACAACACTTTGGAAAAACAATGGTATGGTCCTCTACCATTGGTTTTTGAAATCGTTGTTATATTTATTTACAATTTTCCACCATTATTAAGCGTTTTAGGAAAAAGAATTACTATATTTTCATTTAATGTATGTTATACTGTTGTTTTTATCTGAACCATTGGTATAGCCATCAAATATACCATTTTTTTTTGGAAAAACTGTCGGTATAGTGTCATTTTATTAAGGATATGCCAACAGTTTGTATATTAATGTTGATATAGAAATGACCTAAAAAATAGTTTTTCAATAACATTGGTATATAGTTATATGATGGTTTTCATAAAAATGAAATTATATTTTATGTAATAATTCTTGAACAATTATCTCATAAGTACCCGATTGTATAACCATTAATCTATAGATGTTGCTTCCCAAATTGGAAAAAAAATCCAACCAATAGCATCATATGTTGGGATAATGGAACTAGAATTAATATTGAACCCAAAAATTATATATCGTGTAACATTGTCCAAATAATTAGTTTAGGGTCATTTCATGGTACTTATACTAACCGATTCTCTAAAACCATAGGTATAGTTCCAATTTCTAGTAGTGTTGAAAATGGATTGAACCATTAGAACTAGTATGATTAAGGAATATAGACCACTCTTTGATGAATTAAAAAACATAATAATTTTAATAAAATCTGATTCCATGATTGCATTTTTCAATCCTCTGTCAAGGTAGAACTTCAATCCATTGAATAATCAATGGTCTTCAACCACTGGTGGATCCGTAAAATAATGGACAAATATATTATAATTTATGATAATGAAACCCATATAATCACAAACCCAAAGTCCGAATACAATGAAACCTAATTATATGTTTGATGCATAAATATTAATATAAAAAACATTTGATGATGGGGATCCACTTATAGATGAGAGATGATGAGAATTGGTCATCAATTAGAATCTCATCACGCTTCCAAATCTCTATCCATGATATAGAAATCGTCACACCGACCGATTCAAACATTGAATTTTTTTTTAAAACTATAAAATATCATCTCACCCATATAAATAATGATATGGTACAGAGGGTTTGCGCTATATCTATGGGGATGGAAGCATCCAACATCGAGAATAGAGACACAAAACATTCACTATCTCCCTATTCATTTCTGCATTTGGTTTCAATGAATTTCATATGTTCCTGTCCCCATCATGGTAGAACATTTCATGTATAGGAGTTTCCACATAACTAATGTTTAAGGGTATCAAATTATACTCTATTAAATTTCATACCATTAGGAACTAATTTAAATTGAGTATTCCCATGAAATCATTACATTAGAATGTTCTAAAAATTGGTGGGAACACTAGTTACCACATGCATTAATATTAATCATTATTTTTCTATTATCTGTATTCTGTGGGCTAACCAATACTAATAATTAACCACATAGGAACCCAAAAATTAATAATTCAAAAACTGTTTTTCCTTTTCCATATCATTTGTTAAAGGAATACTCAGAATAAACCTATAATACCTGTCATTGAACTATAACTCATGATAATCAGACAACGATCTCTTAATAAAATTATTCAAAAAGTAATAAATAGTGGCATCCTCCAAATTAGAAACGTCTATGAATTTTTAAAACATCCCACATTTATAAAAATTCAATGGGAACCTCCAAATATTTCCTTTGGATCCATCTCTGATCTTCAATGTATTCCATTTCATAGAAGATCACCCAATACACATATGATTCTCTATAAAAATATCGGGTGTGGGATAAGGACTATGTCACAATATCCCATAATAGTGAATATTTGGATTCAATTATTTGATTGTATTGGGATCAATTGATGTGAATTAGTTGTCATGATTTAATTTTGAAAATATCAATTTTGATCATTCACATTTATTTGTAGTCTATAAACACACAAGGTTTAGGGATTCAATGAAAATATGAATCCAAATAATGAATATTGTTCCCATTATTCATATCCCACCATAAAGTATCAAGGTGAGAGTGAATTTTTTCAATAACAAAGTATGTTATATTATATCAATACATACTATTTTTTGGAACTGATTGAGCTGCAAAAAATATATGTTCATCATTGCCTATTATTGAATCCCTATTTAATTTATGTGACTAATTTTTTTATATTGTCCATGATGGTCTAAAGAACCACTCTTTTATATTGAAAAAAAATTAGAGGTATAAAAATATATTTAGTATTTTTATCATGAATCTGAATACCCGTTGTTTGGAAATGATCATCCTTTCTGTAATCAGTCTCTCACCAGCTAATGGGAATTTCTAACTGGGAATAATTAACCAATTATCTGGATGCTTTATCATATATTTTCATAAGCTCAAAATTGATATTATTTCATAAATTGTTTACCTTGAATAAACTAAATCTACCTTTGGAAAATAAGTGATGGGAAATAGGTGGAATTTATCTATAAATAATCCCCCAAGAAAATTTTGACCTTAACATCCATAGAAATTATATTAGAAATAAAAACCTTCCATAAATACACTATGGATAGGGGAATGTGGGAACCCCTATCCCAAACAACTAGTAGGGGAAAATAATTGAGAGAAATTACCCATTTTATTTATACTGAAAGCGACTGAAGAATTATATTTTATGTTAAATCACCAGAAAAATATTATTAAAATTATATGTTGATTTAAATAATTATATATAAAATCACAATTTGAATTATCAATTTCTACAAATTATAATAAAATAGAAATTCCTAATTGTATTTGAATTTATTTTATTTTGAATTGTTGATACAGTTTGTATATTAGGTTATCATTTAGTGGTCCTTATTAAACTGTACAAGTGGTTCAGACAGACTCACATATGTGATCATTCAACAATACTCACAGAAGAGTAACTTTTTACAAAATGATTGTATAAGAAATTAACATTATAAAGCATATATGAATCTTGAAGAAAGGAATTTAATAAGTTGGAACATCTCAAAAAAAACATTTTTTCCTGATGCATAATAAAAAAATGTAAACTCATTGGAATGAGAATTACTAATGTACCATAGTTTTAGAAAGGAATGATTTGTCGAAGAAGTTTGTTTGGGAGTTGAAAAAGAGTTCTAATTCTACGAGAGATCACCAATGGGGAAATTAAATGAGTTCTATTAATATTGAATTTATATGACCAAGATGGTTTTATGAGAAATTTGAAAAAAAAATTAATATTAATATGAGTATTATCATCATGAAATTAATAACCACTAAAAAATATAGGATTCATCAATGGTAATTTCATCACTGATAAAACCTAACATTATCAGTGCTATAATTATTTCAGATAAAACCTATATTTATTGGTTCAAATATTATAGCACTGATATGTGTATGTTTTATGAGAACATTTCATTTTAGTGAAGATAATAAACTATTTAAAATGAAATAATCAATAATTAAATTAATATATATTATAATTGTTTTAATTAACAGTATTATTTAATATAAAATATGAAATGCATGATTTTTAGAATTGAGTGAAATTGAATAATTAATAATGAATTGAATCCATAAATATTAAATAATTGGTTATGTTTTTTTAATTATATAAATTATATAAATGAATATATAAACTGAATATTTAATTAAATGAAGATGAATACATAGTGAAAATATGAAAACAAAATAAATAAGTACAAAATATAATTTTATGATTAACTACATGAAATGAAGAAAAATACAAAAAATTGAGGAAAATATAATTAAAATATTTTATGAAAATTAATTATATAGATTTTTACAAATTTATAAATATTTAACATAATAAATACAATTGAATTATAATTTATAATAAGACGTAATAACAAGTTATGAATATTAAACAAAAAATATAATTATGTAAAATTTAGATGATTAATTGAATTAGTTGTAAACACATAAAAAAAATGTAGAGAATATTAAAAAATCATTTAAATAAGTTAATTATAAAAATTTAAAAAAATTTAATGGAATTTTCATTTAATTATAGAAATTAAACAAATTTCAATCATATAAAAAAAATACATTTTTTAATTTTAAAACATTGTAAATATTTACCATAAAATGAATGTTTAAAAATGAATAAATTACAAATATATAAAAAATTATTTAATATTACAAATGAATTGTTAAAATTTATTAAAATCATACTAATAATAACTCAACAACTTGAATATGTTAACAAATATTTAAAATTGAATTTATATGATTTATTACATCAATTATATACACATAAAAAATAGGGGTTTCAATCCTGAAATACCACGTGGGAGATTTAAGTCGCATGTAGTGACTCGGGAAGGTGGTGAAATTTGCATGATGTGGGAAGCTATTGATGTAGACATGATGCAATCCTAGTTACACAAAAATGATGATGTTGGCATGACAAAGCAAGGGGCCTTCGGGCCACATTATTGGGACCCTTGTCCAGGGACCAACAAACTATGTAATTGATCTTCTTCTAACTATACAGGTTCAAGACATTACGGTAATGACCCAAACTATTATTTATGAAAAATATTCTTGATCTAATTAAATTTATTATTATGTAAAATGTTTAAATAACATATCCACTTCAATGGTTTTATGTTTTTGGATTGTAAAATACCATTAATAATTGTTCTCGTAGATAATATAATTGTTGAATAGTGACTGCATGATTAGTATAAATACAAAGCTTTAAAAAAAATCCAATTTACTCAGAAAAAGGATGTTATGGCCTCATATTGGAGAATATCCCACAATGAAGCCCAATTGTTATAGATCATAAATCAGGAACTGTCACTGGGTTCGCTCTGGACCCAGCCCATGCCGAGATTCAACACGTTAAGCTTGAACAGAACCGCCAATGGGAGAAGTAGAAGTTAATAGTGATTACCACCCGAACGATGTTATCGGAGCCTCCAAAATAGTCCATAATCATCGCACATCGAACCATTAGGAATTATGTCGGTGTCATAAAGGGTCACATAACCAAACCATAGCACAATGATTATTTGTATTATTTTGGATTAGAATAAATAAAATACTTCATTTAATTATTGATACATTGTAAATTATTTTTAATGCTCGAATAAATTTTTTTAGTTAATATTCAATTATGAAATCCATTTTTATGTTTTAATGGATATTTTAATTATATATTATTTTAGTAAAATATTTTTAATACATTAATTTGTATTAAATATAGATGATCATATAATTTTTAAGAATACAATTGTAATTTTAATTATTGTTTGAAGGGTGTTTTTGTCAAGAACCCATAAAATATTGATAAATGACAGTTTTTACATTATAATTTAAAATTCTCAAATTTAGAAATTTATTTGGAAAAAAATAAGTTTATTTTGTCAATTTGTGCATCGAAATTATCCATTGATTAATTTTTCATAATTATCTGAGACAAAAGAATTTTTGGGTAGAAATTAAATAACAATTAAATATATAATGTATTTAATGACATCACAATGACCGAATAGTGATATAACAAAATTAAATAAAACTGATTTTCGGAAAATATATGTTTTACCTTTAAAAAATTTGATTTAATATATTTTTTTATTATTTTTACAATTCCTTAATAGACTCTCCAAGACTTATAAACTATTTTAACATTTTAAAATTATTTTCTTTTGAGTGTGACTCACCACCCCATAATAATGCCTAATATTTTTATAACATAATTCAAATGGAATTCTAAAATAAATATTTCAACTACCATTTTTCAAAGACCATGGGATAAACCCATGGTATAGTATGTGGTTATGTTAAGTTTAATGTGTAGTGTACAATACGTAAATAATAACAAATTCCATCTCCATCGCTATATAAGCCCACTCAATCTCCAATTACTATTCACTAAAACCATATAGAGATCGTCCAAAACCTGATATAATCACCCTAAAATCCTCCCATGTATCCCTAAGATCCCAAAAATCCACTCTCAAGACTCTCCCAAGCCTTTGGGGTCAAACTTCCATGTAATAGATTTCTTCCATTATCAATTTTCCCAAATTTATTTATGTTGTTATTCACATTAATTTTCAATTAATAATTTTGGGGTATGATTTTTCACCTCCCATACACTTACCTCCTTATTTTTTAATTATTAGATACCCCTTATCGCTCAATAATACCTCCCATTTACACCTGTTACTATGCCGAAATTTCATAATGCATTTCCGTCACTCCTCATTTAATTTGATGGAAATTTTTTATAATATGAATCTGTGATCCATTACATATATTGGGACATGAATCAATATGACCCCCTTACATTCCATTTCATGTTTATATGATGAGAAATCCATTTCCCTGACATCAGACATATTTATGAATTCTTATGTCATGACGTTATGCTGCTGAAATTGAACCATCATTTTATAATCCATATTCATTGTGTTGTGAATATCATTACCATTTCTATATCAAAGGTATTCACTATTACACACATTTACATATTTATTTTATAGTTACATGAATTTATTCCACATTCCATTATAGAGAAATAAATGATGATGTTTAATGATTCCATGTTGTTTGATCCATGTGGCACACTTATGCATGAAATGAAATTAGTACGAAGGTTGTGCCCTAATAGCACTCCAATGAATTTTTTAAATATTTATATCATAATACATCATGTTTATTGGGGGTTTACACTGAAAATTCATGTACAATGAGGGTTTACTCATGCTTCAGGTGCAATGAGTCTTAGATACTGCTAAAAACATGTTTAATATTTATGTCACATTTAAATGATATGATAATCATTTTTTATCATAAAATTATGTTCTGTTTATATTATTCTCCCTTGATATGCATATTACCTAACATTAATTTTATTCTTCATGATATTCCTTCTTTACTCTCATACATTACTTTATAGCTTGCCCTTTTATTTTTCATGTCCTCAGTTTATCCCTATAAAATCTATATACGAAAGAATGTGAGTGATCATGTAAAATTAGTTATCAATAATTAGTTATATATCAAAATTTAAGTGGTTTTGTAATATTTCTAAGTCCCAAAGAAACTATAATTATCTATCTTCTATGTTGTATCATATGATTATTTTATTAAATAAATTATGTTTTTGTGTGTAACAAAGAGTATTGTTGTTATAGATGGTATAAAGTATAATTTTAGTTATTTTTTGGATAAAATTATAAAACCCTAGTGAATGCCATAGGGATAAGACTATGTATAATAAAAACAAACTGAAATTTTGGTGAGTATTTATTCATTGGTTTATCTTTAAAATATATCCTTGTCTATATATGAGTTGGTAAAGGCAGCTCTGGCAGTGATTTATCAAGAGGATAAACCCGAAAACACCACATTGAGCTACCCTTAAAAGGAAACTTGTACACAAAAATGGTCCTTTCTCACTCTTTGTTACAAAACTCCTTGGAGAAATGCATTAGTATATTCATAGTCATTGTAATGCCCAATATTAATGTAATTAGAAAAATTCCCCTATGAATATATGTTAGGAAGTAGATCATGGATAACATAGATATGTTATTGAAATAAATGTACTTTATATGTTATCCATTTTTTCATTTGATTATCCTTTATGTGTTACCCCTAACTATCATTTTATTCAAGCCAATGGACACTAATAGGAGAACTCGGCTAACAACTAATGCAAAGATCCATGTGATGACCATTCTAATGAGATTCTCAATCCGATGGGTGCAGGAATCAAAAACCTTGTCTGAATAATATATTAGTTATCTAATTAATTCAATATAAACAAGTTTCAAGAGGAACATTCAACCCCCCCCCCCAAAAAAATTAAATAATATGCTTCAATTGTGAGCTTCACGAGACAATGGTTTCCTACTATTAATGTTTCATCAGATCCCTTAATCGCCGAACAATTGTTCAACTCCATTGAGAAGATCATATCCATCCTTCAAAGTATTGAATAAGACGACGTACTTCTGGATTCTTATTATATGGAGGGTGATGCAAATAAATGTGGACATTGACCAAAAATATGAATGTTGAGGTGGAGATTATGGAGATGGAATGGATTGATTTCTAGAAAAAAAATTAATATATATTTTCCTTGTACCTTTGACCTAATATGGAAAGGCACATCCTTTCCCACAAGAAAATAGAGGAAGAATCACTTGTAGTGTACGATGAAAACATTACAATTCATGCATGATACACCTCAATATTTGTTGTTACCCTTTAATCCATTGTTCACCACTTCTTTGGGGGGACAATTCCTAGACAACATAAATCCCCAATGATTTGTGACATCAAGAGCTTTGTAGAGATTGTCTGATGTTCGCACAAGGTTGAAATGGATATTGGTGAATCTCATGGGTAACATATGGATTAGAATCATAAGGTAGGATTTAATTCTATCAGTCTAATGGATAAAATAAAAAAATACTAAGAAAATATAGCTCCCAAATTCCAATCGTTCAGAAATATGAACCCTTGAAATTGTGTAAAGGGGGAAAGGGAACATATTAGGCCTTGAAGAGATGTGAACCTGGACCTTAAAAACAGGTATAAAAAACATCCTCTATAATAGAGGATAAGAACAATACATTCGATCCTCAAAATGAAGTTCATTTCTTCAAGTACATAGAACCAGGGCACTTTAGAAACTAGTTCCCTAAGCCAATGGTTTTTGGAGGAAACCGACATCCTCCAAGGCAGTACATGTAGGCTTTTTCTATCGGAACCCCTAATGTGAACCCCAAAAACTATGTGGTGATTTGAACTCTTTTTATTCATTCAACATTAGTGAACGTACTTTTTTATTCTAGTAATGTGAATTATTTTATATACTAAAAAATTAGTATAAAAATAACAACACCAAAACAAATCATTGAATTAAAGATGTCAGTGAGATCAAAAAATGGGGAAATCAATGCATCCCATGAATCAAACTCATACCCTATAATAATATGTGGATTGAACTTCCCAGTGAACCTCGTTATACTCCATATTATATAATTTTATGAACATCATGGAATCTATTTACTTTCAATATATAGATCCAACATAGATTTTTATAAGAGGTAAATCACTCTCCATATAGAATATCGACACATGAATTTGTACAAGTGTAAGAATGATGAATCATCGTAATCAGTATATTCTCAACTGTGGATATTACAATGATATGATCATGCATATCATGCTCAAATGGTTGAGTCTATGGAAGAACCCATCCATAAATATCAGAATATTTTTGGGTATTCACTGGAATATTTCTTGAAGGATTTCCATGTATTTCTCTTAGAGGGGATGTTGATTTATCAATTGATATTATACCTGGGGAATTTCAAATATCCAAGACTCTATATAGAGTGCCTATTTTGGAGCATTAGGAGATAAAGAATCAACAATAAGAGAATATACACAAAGGGTTTAAACTCTCATGTGCTTTACCATGGGTTGTACCTATTCTCTTCATCTAGATAAATGTAGGGTCAGTTCGCATGAGCATTGATTATTGTGAGATCAACAAAATCACAATATAGAACAAGTATCCTCTGTCCATAATTGATTACTTGTTCGATTAGCTATATGGAGAATATAACATCACCAATGTGGATTTGAAGTTATGATATTACCAAGTAAGGGTGAAGAAGGAGGATATCCCTAAAACTGATGTTCATTCAATGTATGGGCGCTATTAATTCATAGTAATGCCTTTTGGACACACTAATTCTCCAGTATTCATCATGGAGATGATGAATATAGCCTTTAGAGATCACCTTGAAAAATATTTGTTAGTCCTTATAGACGATATTCTAATATACTAAAAAAACAAAAAGGGGAAAGAGGAGAGTCTATGAACTCTACTAGAGACCACAGGAAAGAAGAATCTATATGAAAAGTACATCAAGATTGAGTTCTGGTTGGGGGAAGTATCATTATTGGGTCATCTAATCACAACTAATCTGATATATTTGTATCCATCTAAGACAGCTGCAATTGAGGGATGGCTAAGGCCAACATTAGTAATAAATATCTATAGATTCTTGGGGTTAGGTTGATATTATCACTGATTTGTGATACATGTCCCATTATTTTCCAAAACTCTTACCAAGATAACTTGGAAGGGAGTGATGATTTCTAGGAGTGGTGAATGTGAAGTTAGCATCAAGGAGTTGAAAAGTGGATTATCACTACACCTATTCTCACAATAACTATATGTTGAGAACATTTTGTGTTTTTTAATTATTCTTAGAAGATGGTATTGGGCTATGTGTTGAATAAATATTACAATTTCATTACAGACACTTCAAGTCAATTGAAAGTTCATGAGAAAAAAAACCCAACCCATTATCTAGAGTTTTCTATAGTAATATTAACATTAAAAATTTAGAGACATTACCTCTTTGGGGAGATGTGTGAAATATATACTGACCAAAAAATCATCAAGTATATATTGATAGTTAAAGAGTTGAACATGCACTAACAATGATTGTGGGATCTGTTCAATGACTATTATTTCTCAATCCATTACTATTTTAGGAAAGAAAACAAGGTGGAATATTCTCTATGTAGAATGGACCTTGTGATTCAATCATTAATGGGAATTGAAAAGGATCTTGTCTTCATAGATATGATAAATATGGACATGGAAATTATAAATAAAGGAACATCATTAATCCATTAACAAATGATTGTTCAACTGTCGCTTTTGGAATGGTTAAAAGATGTTCATTTGGATAATATGAGAATTCAGAAGTAAGTGGAAACTATCAGAAAATTGAAATAATCAGAGTTCAATGTCAATGAAGAGAAATTATGATATTTAGGAAAAGATATTTTTTTCAATAAAATCCAAATAAAAAGAAAGAAATTTTTCGATGATTCACATAGTTCAAATTTCACCATTCACCGTAGAAACACAAAGATATATTGATATATCCAAGAGAATTATTTGTGGGATACCATGTAGAAGGAGAACACTGAGTACACATCAAATTTTTTGGTATGTTAGCAAGTTAAGGTTGAGAGGTAGAAGTCTAAGGTGATGAAGAAACCATTACCCATACTAGCATATAAATGGAAGAACATCACTATGTGCTTTGTCACGACTTCTAAAGACACCCAAAGGAAACAATGATATCATGGTTTTGGTTGATTCTCCTACAATGATTACACATATAATTTCAATTTGAGAGGATTTATCAATGGAATAACTAGCATAGGTATATATCATATATGTCTTAAGGCTTCATGGAGTAAAACTATCTATTGTATTTGATTGGGATCCATGATTCACATTTATGATTTGGAAGAATCTTCATCATTCTATGAATACTGAGTAGAACATCAGTACGGCTTATCATCCTCAAACCAATGGCCAATCAGAGCAGACTATCCAATCACATGAAGAAACGTTGATAGCATGATCAATGGAATTAAATATAAGATGGCATCAAAATCATCCTCTGGTTGAGGTCTCATATAAGAAAAATTTCCACTCAAGATTCCAAATGGAGCCTTATGAAGCTCTATATGGGATGAGGTTCAAAACAACAACATGTTGGGATGATATTGGGGAGTAAAAATTCCTAGGTCTTGAAATGGTATATGAAATGGTGGAGAAGGTTAAGCCCATCCAACATCACATTAATGATTCTCAGAGATGAAAAATAGCTTTCCTGATTGTCATTGTTGTTACATATATTTTGATGTTAGAGAAATGATATTCATCATAATTTCACCTTGGATTAGAGTTATGATATTTGGGAAGAAGGGACAGCATAGTTTGAGGTTCATCGGCCATTTATAGATCCTTGATCAAATTGGAGAAGTGTCCTATCAACTAGAACTACCACCAAACCTATCTCATGTACATGATGTGTTACATTTATCACTCTAGAGGAAGTACATACCTAACCCATCGTATGTACTAAATACAAATGTGGTACCATTGGTGAATGACCTCTCGTATGAAGATAAGATGTTGAAGATATTCGAACGTAGAGAGAATGTTCTATGAAATAAAACCATTCCCCTTGTCAATTTGTGGTGGAAAAAAACAAGATTGAAGACGAAAAATGGGAATTAGTGGAAGTGATGTAGTAGAGCTACCCTGATCAGTTTTAGTATTGAAAAATTAAATTTCGAGGGAGAAATTTCATTAAGATGGAAGATTTTATTGAAAAATAACTTTATCAATGAAAATTCATCTTGATATTATTAAATGTATTATTATTTAAAATGGATATGTAACATATGAAATTCCTTGGTTTTTTGTTTTTTAGATATCAAAATAGAGTTATGAATTGTTACCATTGCTAATATTGTCCTTGAATAGTGACCACATTATTTGTATAAATATAGTGCTTTAATATATCCTATTTAATCAGAAAAATGAATCAACGGACTCATCCAATAAAATTGATCCATACAAATCCCATTTGTTGGAGACTATAGAGGAGGTTGCATCACTCGCCTTCAATATTGACCAATCCCTAGCTATGTTTCAAGACATTACTCATGAACTGAACAATCAAAGGGTTATGGGGAAGTTAATAGAGATTACCACCTGAGTGATGTTATCTTAGTCTCCCAAAGAGTCTATCACACTTGAAAACCTTACCCTTATGTCTTATCTGACTATTATAAGGGTTAATGTAAAAATAACCTATCTCTATGATTATGTGAATTATTTTTCTATATATAATGAAAATGCATTCATTTTATTATTATTACATTGGATATTGTTTTTAAATCACAAAAAGTAATTATTATATATTAATATTAAATTAAGAAATCTATATTGATGGATTATTGTATTATTGAATTAAATAATATATTAATAATATTATATTATTAATTAGTTTTTATTAAATATAAATTATCATATAATTTTTATGAATACAATTTTAATTTTTATTAAGTATTTAAAGGTTTTTTTTCCAAAGCCCTGAATTTTAGATAATTGTAGGTTTTTATTTTAAAACAAAAAATTCACAGATTTAGAAAATTAAAAACATAAAATAAATATTATTTTTTTGAATCAAGACATCGAAATTATCCAACTGTATATTTTCATAATATTCTATGACAGTAAATTTTTTGGGTAAAAATTAAATATCATTTAAATATATAATGTGTTTTATGTCATTATAATGAACCAATAGTGATATAATAAAATTCAATAACATGTATTTTCATCATATATATGGTTTAACTTTAGAGAAACTTTGATTTTATATTTTTTTAATTTTACAATTCCTTAATGGACCATCCAAGACTTATAAAATATTTTATAATATTTAAAATGATTTCCTTGAGAGCGTGACTCAAATTCACATAAGAAAGCCTGATATTATAATATGTTTTTCCATTGGACTTATAAAATAATTTTCCCCCATCCCATTGAAAAATACTGTTGGAAAATACCATGGTGTTGATTGTGTTTTTATTAGTTTTATGTGTAGTGTCCAAAACCTAAATAATAAATAATTCCCTCATATTTCTTATATAAACCCACTAAATCTCCCATTCCTCTTCACTCAACCCATTTGGAACTCGACCAACTCCTTCCCTCCACTATCTATAATCCTCACAACAGGAACCAAGCTCCCATGAAACCTCTCTCATGCATCTCCCAATACATTGGGATCACACTCCCAAGTAAGAGATTTCTTCATTTTTCATTTTTGTCTGAATTTATTTATGTTTCTCTATCCTTTTATTTTCAATTAAAATTGTTGGGTTATGATTTTAAACATCCCCTATATAACCCTCCTTATATTTTAATGATGATATAACCCTTTATCTCTCATTAATTCCTCCCACATACACTTGTTACCATGCTGAAATTCTATAAAGCATTTATCTCTGCTCATTCACATTCAAGTAATTATTTTATATTGTGCATCTAAATACCATTACATGTGTAGGGACATGAATATATTTGAAAAAATTACTATCCATTTCATGTATATATTATGAGATTCCCTTTTCACTCTCATCAACCATTTTTATGAATTATTATGTCATGTAGCTATGCTGCAGAAATATCACAACTAGAAAAATAACCAATACCCACGACTTAAAAATGTGTGTATAACACCCAAAAATATGGTTACTGGTTATACCCGTGGTTTTGGGAACCGTGGGAGACTGAGGGGTCGGGATAAGTCCCTAACCAATACACATGGTTTTCAAACCGTGGTTATATCATTTTTGACACTGTGTCAAATCCTTATGGATGTAAATCTAAGTGGTCAAAGACTTTTACGCACAATTTTAAAAATGAGTGTAAAAATACTACAAAAACAAGCCAGCAGGCATTGAACCTAGGACATCCCGTGATCTGCACTATATATTCGACGTGTTTCATCACTTCATCTATGACACATATGTTAATATATATGTATATTTTTTAATATATATTATTCACCATCTTTATTATAGAAAACAAAATAGAGTTGGGTTTCGAACTCACGTCTGTTTCCATGATTTTCAGGGTGTAAACAACCCAGCTAAAATTATTTCATTTAAACATATGTGCATCTATTTTATTATATTAATTCTACTCTATTTAATAGAAAAAACTTCCAGCGAGATCTGATCCCGCTACTGTTAGCACTATGATGCAACACCTAACCAACCAACCAAGAGATTCTATATGTACATATATTTCAATCAGCCTATATATATCAATTCAAACAATGGGTATAGGAGGAAAACTGTGGGTATAAGTTGTCTTGCCAAATATATTCTATGTCCCGCAGATTGTTTTTTTTCCTCCATAACGTGGGAAACCAATACCCACTATTTTACAAAACCGTGAGTATAGGGTAGTTTAAAAAAAATGTATTCCCACTGTTTTAGAAAACATTGCAAATAAGACATCAAAAAAACATATACCCTTGGTTTTGGGAAAAACCATGGGTATAGGTTCCCATACTCTACATATACCCACATTTTTCCTAAACATTGGATATAGGGAACCCCTATACCCACAGTTTTCCCCAATACCTTGTGTATAGGGTTGTTTTCCCTTAGTGTTGCACTGGTATTTTCTAAGACAAAGTCATTGTGTAGTGAATACCTTTCCCATCTCCTTATCAATGTTAATCACCATTACAAACATTTACATATTGTTTATATTTTTTCATATATTCCTTCCACATTCCATTATCTTGGAATAAATGATTACGTTGAATGATTTCATGTTGTATGATCCTTTTGGTACACTTATTCATGAAAATAATGATTAAGAAGGGTGTTCCCTAATAGCGCTCCAATGCATTGAGTAATGAATATTATCCTGATACGTCAAGTGAAATGAGGGTTTAATAATTATAAATGAATTTCAATGAGGTTTTACTCATTCTCTATGTTCAATGTGCCTTGACAAATGATAAAATCATGTTAAATGTTGATGCCACATTTCCCTGTTATGGTAATAATTCTATATCATGATTTTAGGTTCATGTTTCTATTATACTCCATTGATATTCATATTTCCTAACATGTACTATATTTTTTATGTTATTCCTTATTTACTGCCTCATTAGGCTTTATAACACATCATTTTCTTATGCAAGTCCCCTGGTTATCCCGTGCAATGGAATTTATGGTGGAATATGTGTGGTCATGTAATAGAAGCTTTCAATGAAGATATTTATTGGATGTTTTAAGTTGTTATGTAATGTTCCTAATCAATAACAAAACTATACCTCTAGATAATATATATTGAATTAAGCCAATATTTTATATTATTAATTGTGTTTATGTCTGTAAAAAAGAAAAGGTTTTATATATTTAAATTTATTAAAAAAGATGAGAAACCCATATACCTAAAAATTTATTAAAAATTTATATATAGATTATATATATATATTCGGTACTATAGTGTAAAAATAATCCAAAACACACTAAGACACCTCACCGACATGAAAATGGTCTAGCCAAACTCCCCCACCGCTAATTAATAATCCATCAATATTAAATATCACTAAAGACATCCTTTTATATAGATGTCATCCCTAAGGCCCTTAAAACATATTCCCAGACCATGATTCCCCTAGGCCCCAAAATTATCATGCATCATTGTTGGATTAATGAAAACAGGTTGGGACTCCCCTATAGAACAATGAAGGACAGGCCCTGACCTTTCCATGTGCTTTTGTTATCTAGCCCAACGTCACAGAGGATTTCCATGAACAAATATTAGACCAACACCCTCACCTCTAATCGGGGGATTACTAATCCTAATCACTGGTCAAAAATGTATACCACAATTTCGGCTCACTGAGTTTCATATACATGTATTACTTGCATAGAAAGGTATCACTTGACTCCAGAAACACTGACACTACTTCCGCTTGAATCCATCCATGGAGATGGAGCGTTGTCGCCATCTCCCTTGGGTCCAAATTCATGTTATTCCAACAACATCAGTGATTAATAGTGCTCTACCATCATTCAAAAACAATCCTATTATCCCTTGTGATTTATTCCATCCCATAAACATGCTGCTCGTCACCTGTACTGATCAATGTACCGATGCCGCCATCCAACCCTTTTTGCCTTTCATTGTCATGCACTCTCAAGACTGCAAAGTATGACATTCAACCAAACCATCTTTCATTACTAATCATCATCAAAGAGCATCCACATCATTAATAATTGTTTACATAAACATATAAATGGTGTTGGGGATGTTATACAAAGGGGTTCAATTTCATGGGAAAAGTGTGTGGGTTGGAGATGGTCTTAAAAGAATAAATTATATAGATTGGAATCATATTAAAATATTATTATATAATAAATATCTATTAATATATATTAATAATATAATATATAAACATATTTAAAATATTGAATCTTATTAAATAAACATATAAAATTTTTAATAATTGATTGAATATAAAAAATTTTGAAAATAAAAAAATATCAAAAATGGAAAAAATACATGAGAAAAAATACTAAAATTGAGTAAATAAAATCAACGATATGTCAACAATTTTAAATGATGAATCATAAAAATAATTATATGAATTGAAATCATATAAAATTTAATAAAATTAATTAATGAAATATTACTACTATTTAATATATTAAATTTTGAGCTATATTAATTATATATCACTACTAAAAATGATACCAATAGAGAACACCCTTGGCGATCACTTTTTTCATTAGGGACAACATTGATACCTCCAAAGGTGGTTGCAATAGGCCCACCACTATATAGAAATAACAACCTCCAATAATTTCTCTATAGGGGGAAAAAGGCTAGGCTGAATTCAATTCACTATTAGGTCGGTCTATAGTGACCCCCAGTGGCGGTCAATATAGGCAAACATAAAATCATACTACAGTGACTGCCATTGGCAGTCACTATAACCCAAAATCAATGGACACATTAGAGACCACCAAGAGCAGTTGGTAACATAGGAATTATTTTTAAAAACATTACCTAGATACTTCTCAAACAACAAAAAACAAAGTAACAGTACTAAAATCCTATAATAAAATCAATTTGAAACAACATAAACACCAATATCATAAAAAACAAAAAATGACAGACAAACTTTTTCATATCCAGTGATCCAAACACATCTTGTTCATTCCATAATTTTACATAAATAAACCTAAAATAAGATAAAAAAGGAAACATTAAACAAACAAAATGAAAATAGTAAATATTTATTCAGTTAGAATATATATATATTAAAAAAAATTGGTCATTAGGCTGTTAGGGAATTTGGGAATTTGAGAAATTGGATAGTCTCTATTTAGACAATTGGCTATTAGGACAGTACTCTAATATGTCATTAGACCATTTGGTAATTAGGAAAATTGAATAATACGATGTTATGACTATAGCCTAATTGGTTATTTGGCCAATATGACATTAAGTAATTATTATAGGATTCCATTTGGGAAATAGTGAATTAGGTCATTGGGTCGTTATCCATAGGGCCATAGGGATTTTGTTTGGCCATTGGGGTGTTTTTAGGTCATTGGGACAATGATTGGAAGTTGGGTCGATGTTAGGACGATGTTAGGTTGTCAGGCCATTGATCGGGTGTTGTGTAATTGTTCCACCATATGGCCATTGTTTTGCCATTGGGTTATTGTTCAACCATTACTGGGAATTTTTGACATTTTTGGGCCCTTGGGCCATTGATTTGATGGTCTATTAGGTTTTTAGGGTGTTTGGGAGTTAGGGAGATAGGGCGTTACAACATTTGTGTGTTGTGGTGTATTGGAATTAGGGCGTTTTTCCATTAGGGCGTTAGACCGTTAGGGTGATTGGCTATTTGGTGATTTTTTAATATGGCCAATAGGCCAAGCCTCCATGTTTCCAATTTATGCCAATAGTATAATATTTCATTAGGCTATTTGGTTATTATTCCAATTGGCTAATATTCCATTAGGCCAATAGGTCATTAGGTAATTAAGATAGTAGTCCCTTTGAAAAATATTTCATTTATTCATTAGGTCATTAGAGAACTGGTTCATTAGGGAATATGGCCATTATGGAGTTTCCACATTTGTGCATTTTACGAATTGGACAAGTCTCCATTATGAAATTGACCATAAGGCCAATTTTTACAATAAGAAAATTTTGACATTTGGCCATTAGACTCAGTAGTGTACTCTAGTAGGGACCTCCTGTGTTGATCATACTCGATCAGGTGGTTTGGAAAAATGGGTTGGACAACCATTCGTTTGTGTTCAATTGAAATTGAAATATATAGAGTATGGTTCAGTACAGAAAACCCCACCACCCACACCCCTCCCCCCACTGAATAGCACCCCTCCCAAACCCTATAACCCCCACACTCCCCTGACTAGACATCCCCCCCACCAAAAATCCCCTCACCCCCCGGACAACCCCCAACATGAACATCCCCCTCCGCACCCAAACACCCCTCTCAACCGTACAAGACATATATTCATTTATAATATTTATGTTGTCCCTAAAAATGATAATTTTATCTTTAAATGATTAAGATATGAAATCAAATCACATAAAATTTAATAAATAAAATTGATATGCCACTTAATGCATTAATGGTGAAACTAAGGGAGTATTTAACAAGTTATATCGATGAGATTGTTTCCACTCAATGTCATCCATATCCAATATTTTAACTTCTCCAACCAGAACATCATGTGTCTG
This sequence comes from Viscum album, assembly GCA_963277665.1. Lineage (NCBI taxonomy): Eukaryota > Viridiplantae > Streptophyta > Magnoliopsida > Santalales > Viscaceae > Viscum > Viscum album. The sequence continues at coordinate 5,188,238 of OY728121.1, read as the reverse complement.
AGATGGATTATTTAATTTTGTTTCAACATCCATATGATATTCTTCAAAAAAAGTATTACACTCATCTATCAACTAACCACTGGATATTGATGCATCTGTATGAGATTTGTTGTGTACAAATCATTTGAGTGTATTCAGATACAACTCAATAGGATACATCCAATTTAATTTCACTAGACTACCAACCATTACTACATCAGTCATATAAACATTAAAGTGAACCATAACAATGAAAAATGTGGGGGGAAATAGTTTCTCAAAGATAAAAAGCGTATGTAAAATTTGGTCATACAGAAATTTTAAACCACATATTCGTTGATTTCATAAACATGGTTTCCTAAAAAATCATCTCAATCAATGGTTGATCAACATTTAGTGATAAATAGTCACAAATTATGATTAGAATAAACTATTGATGTAGTGTGTTATTGTCTTGGCTATTCAAACCTTGTAATTTCTTTACCATTTGATTCAAAAACATTGAAATATCATAAGTGTAACCATTTTGAACCATGAGAATCTTAAAAATGGAATTAAATGTCTCTTTATCCATATTATTCATTGTATACTCTACAGCAAGCATATATGCCTTGTTTTACTCAGCTAACGATAAATTCAACTATTTCATTAAACCCATTTCTTCTAAATCATGACCTGAATTAACATGGACCTTTTATTTTCCACTGACACCTAAAGTGGTCCACGATAAATTATAACAACCATCTATTTCAATGTACATGAATTCTATATTTTTATTAAAATGTTATTTTTCCAGTTGGACATAGTGTAGGAAATTCCATTACTTTTCCAATTTTGACAACATATTCTCCCTATACCATGAATATTGGGTAATGGATGAGCCCCCAAATCATGTAATTCATATATTGTGGGGATGTTTTTTCCTCAATATGCGATAACAATTAAACTAATTTCCTGAACATTGGTGTTGTGCTGAACCCTATTGAACCATCAAATGTCAATATGTCCTTTCAAAACCTATGATAAGGGGGGTGAAAACTGCAGTGACCATGGTATGACCATTATATGGGATGTTAATGCCATACACATTTGTTACATTTATTGCAATGGGGGAAAGAAAATTCCCATTTCGAACTCCATCCTGATAAATATGAATATGCCAGGATGTCATTGATTGTACACAATAATGATGCATTAAGTTTGAACATTACATTCATTTGACAGTCAAAAGTCATCACACCATTGACCAAATATTATTTCTACTCATTAATCAATGTCTAGAGGTAAACATCTATCTTATTCTCCAGACTTAAAGGTCCATCAGTAAGAGTTTAATGTAATATAAATGCATGCTTCATACAACGCCACAAAGAAGGATTTTACAAATCCAACACCATGGACCATGTGTGATGAGTTGCACCAACCATATAATTGAATCGTTGGAAACCATCTACTATCAAACCCAATTAGAAATTACAAGAAACATTAGGAAAGTCAAGGCATCTTTTATCAAAATCATTCCATGTCCGAGAGTCTTCCTGGTAGGTTAACATATCACTTTTATGATTTCATTCTGCATGCCATCTATTTAAATTTGAAATGTTAGATGATATAAAAAATATTTTCAACCTCATTTTTAAGGGAAAGTAAATAATTTTATTTATGAAAATCAGTTTTCTCTATTGTGCAGTATGAATTTGACGTGTCTGATTTCAACTATTTTCATTCCTCCAAGTAGCGCCATAGACTTTAGAAATATCGAAATTGATAGTTTCTTTTTGAAAACAACATATAGTTGTTGGAACTTTCATATATAGTTTCATATGTAAATAATAAGTTCTTTCTCAACATGTGTGCATGGTAATACGTCTCCATAATCATAGAATTAACTGGAAGAACAGTTTTCAATAACACCAACAACATGTTGAATGATGTCTTTAACCACAGATTAAAAGTCATAAAATGCAATAACTCCATGATAAATAACAATTTATTGTATATAGTACATCCAGGATGAAATTCATGTTTACATCATCCAATATTTCATATAACCTCCTCGAATTGTGATTTTCACCAGAGCATTGATGTATCACATTGGTCTCAACATTCTGGATGTCAATGCCCTCATGGATAAACCTGCATACCATTTTAGGATGCATTTCATGCAATGGATCATTTATCCTCACATCAACATCCATCTGAACAGCATCTTTATTTTGAAAAAGAATATATTCATCCGCATGATGAGTCCAACTCTTATAATTTTTAAAAAATTCGTTCAACAATAGGTGATTCCGCATGGTATCTCATGCGAAATAAAATTTGTCTTCACATTTTCTACATGGAAAACTATTATAGTCACGTTGAAATCCTCTAGAGAAGTCAATAAACTTCATAATGCACCTTCAAAATTCTATATATTGGATTTGGAAGATCAATCCAACTCTTATCCAAAATAATACTTGTATACCAAACATTAACTCAATACTTCATATTGCATGCATTTATCATTTCAAATATATTAAAATCAATGATTGTCCAATTGCATGTAAACCATTGATAAAATAAAAAATTTATATCTCTGAATATTATATAAGAGAATAGGAAATGGAATGGATGTGAAAGCCCATGTCATCGCCACTACGTTGGAATGGTAAATCAAAAGATGATTCTATATAAATGATAAAATATTGAGAATTAATTCAGTCTATAAGTAAACATAGAGTAAACATTTTTCTATAAAGGAATTTTATAAACTACATGCATATGTAGTACTTGAAAAAAATCATCAAATACCTATTGTGAACTATCAACTATAGTGAAAAAGTTAAAACCTACCAATGAATCAAAAAAAATTAATTTGTGATGAAAGTGCCCAAAATCAATTATTGATTAGTAGTCTTCACAAACTCATAGAAACTATATCATTGTACAAATAATTTCTCACTACCGCATGAATTCACAATGAATTTATGCCATCAGAGGTAGTAATGATTAACCATCAATGATAGATATAAATATCTATTTTATAGAAACTAACCTATCAATATCATGGATAACATCAAATATAAACAATTCAAGAAAAAAATAATACCAATCTATCTTCACTTTTGTTATTAATAGAGAATATGTTGGACATTGAATGTGATGCCCCATGATGCATCACAGGGTCCAAGATAGTGTTCTTGATGGCCTCAAGAAGGTATCCTTTTATGCATGAGGTTTTTTTAATAGAAGTAAGGGTCTAAATGTCATCAGTAAAGAAAATATTCCCTTATAATCATTAAATAATAAGATAAACAATACCATAATACATTTAATAAATGAGTAAAAATCATAATCCATGGTAGGTCTCTCAACTGGTATACTAAAAACCCAAATACGCCCATAGTTATATATCATTAAAAGTGTGTGAAATAACAAGAATATAAAAAAATCATACATTACTCTAAATTCCATCCCAATTCTACCTCTAATCACCGTTCTCTGTATCCTAGCCCTTATCTCATGGTTGTTGCCTTAATTAGCAGACTATGAAGTATTCACATGCATATAGATGCCCATGAATGGTGGTAATATGAATGTAGTAGGAAACAATAATTTTTTTAACAGATTATATATTGTATAAGTATTTATATTGTGATAACAAATAAATATGGATGAAATAAAACACAAAACCATGTTCGGAGTGGTCTTGCAATAAAAAAACATTGGCTCCATGATGGAAATGTAGTTATTTCCAAATTCCTAAAAATAGTCAACCACAATGTCACATCATGTATTCCAAAATATAAAACAGGATAGAGTATCATGTCAAACCATAGAATTCCATAATGCCCTATCTCTGTCATTGTTAATCTATATGGCCAACACTTTTGTACAGTCTCTTGGTCCTTAGTTTCCCATAACTATGTCTCAAGTCATGTCCTTGAATACCATCATGCCCCATTGTCACCTCAAGGTACAGATCACGTAATTCTAACATGACACAGTGTGAGGATTAAAAATACAATATTCCACATAGTCTATCTGAATATAATATTAATTGAACATACAAAATCTTATCATGCTCCCCCTTAGGGGATATTAAGCCACGATGAGTACACCAGTAACATTGATACCATTCATTGAACAACACAGTATAAAATATAATTAATATGTCACATTGAAACAAGGAATACCATATAATGGTACATCGTATAATATTAATAATAACATTTAGTTTCAAAACACATGTTATCAAACTCAAACATGGGTGTCATGGGTCTTGTAAGAACACACATGTGGTAAAACATCAACGATTTTCTCACGGGACACACACACACGGAGAGACATGTGATAAACACATTAATAGAATTAAAAAAAATAACAACACAACATAAAATCAATCAAATAAACCAATACATGGACTGTGCATTGTATTTAACATCCAGCCTCATGTAAATTGTTATGTATACTCTTACACGTGCGGTCTACACACATTGATTCACAATTCTTCATCCACACTGGCCCGTATAAACATGAAATTACATTTCCAGACTTTTTATTCACACTCAATACTCCGGATGAGGGGAGCTGGAGTTGGAGGCTATGCGGCGAGGGAGGGGATGGGTGATTACTGTGATGTGGAGTCGAAAGAGGCAGTGAGATGGTGGTGGTGAACCGAGTGAGGGGATTGGCGGTGTAGAGAGGGAGGGGACGAGTGATGGTGTCGGTGTGGAACAGAGGTAGAGGCGGTGCAGAGTCGCCAGTGCCGTGTCGCTAGTGTAGTGAGGGAGGGGATGTAGTGTAGGGGAGCTAGAGGCAGAGGTGGTGCATCAAGGGAGAGGGTGGGCTATTGTGGGGGTTGGGGGGATAGGGTTTGGGATCGGGGGGAGTGGGAGTGGGGTGCGCCGTTGTATTTTTTTTATATGTCTTGCGACCATCATTGGCGGTAACTATAGGGTACTAAATGTGATGGTCAATGGTGGTCACCATGTATGGTGCCTCCAGAACTATATTTTCAAGTAGTGTATAGAAAATTAAATATGTTTTTAACCTTCATAATTATAAATAATTGGTAAATTTTCCTTATTTAATTAAATATTTTCATATTTAAACTTGTTTAAATAAATATCCTAAAAGAATATATTAAAAAAACATTAAACAAATATAAAAAAATGAATAAATTATTTAAAATGCTACAAATAGAGATCTTTTAAAAACCAATAAATAATATTAAATAAATAAGAAAAAAAATATATGTTCACATATACATACACAAGATACACATAAACATATAGACAACATATACACACACCCATTCACATAGGCATTTGTATACAAACATACTCATACATATAGTTACATGTGAATGCATCCAAAAACATACATATTTATACATACACATATATAAATACATAGGAAACATAAACAAATACATATACACATACCCATACTCATACACATACACATGTACATACACATAAAAATTTCCATGCATACACATATTCATGAATTTGCATATATATCCACATACATATAATTACACCCGTGTTCATGCACATATATACACATCAATACATATGACTATACACCCACATACAAGATTAACATACAAATATACATATATGAATCCTCATACACATTTACAGAAACATAAATATGTACATTCAAATAAACTAACATGCAAACATACAAAATCATACAGATATATATTTACACATACTCATACATATAAAAATACACATACAATAAAATTCACATGTAATTAAAAAACACATAAACATTCACATTAACACATAAATACATATGTGCACATACATATACATACAATTCAAATTTATAAATACATACATATACACTTACATATACACAATCACACACACACACACACACACATATATATATATATATATGAGTTTATACGTACGTATACATGAACATGTACTCATTTTTATAACATTGACATACAATTAATACATGTCTATGCATGTATATAGACTCAAACATACAAATATTAAACGTAATTAAACCCATGCACACACACAACACAACACAACACAAGAGATGCATACATAAATAACACTCATATAAACACACAAATTCATAAACACAAATACAAATACATATACCTATACCATTTTATTATTTAATTTGAATATAAATATAGAAAGTCAAATAAGAATCAAATATTTAAATAAATATATCCATTTATATAACATATTATTGTTTCAATGAACTATTGATGAGTCATATATATATATATTAATTATATAAACATTTTGCATTTAAATAATATAAATATACCACTATATATTTTCCATGACTAATATAAATTTGATGATTTATTAAATATAAAATTAATAAAATATGATTACTGTTTTATTAAATGTTTTATAAACAATTTATATATTTTTTATTTTCATATATAAATCTACGGATATATAAATATAATTTAAAAATATATAATAATGTATATATACATATACATGTATATATATTTAAAATATTCAATGTCTCATTTAGAACCCTAAAAAAATTGATCATAATGGTGGGAATTTTATCAATTTTATAAACAAAAATAGGAAAATGGAACCCTTTTATTAGTGTTTTTTAGCAACTACAATTAATATTTCAACATATGAAAAAGTGTAACATGAAAATAAAAATAAAGGAATTGTTAATGGTTGAAAAAATTAATTTAATTTATGAATAAAATTAAATTATAATGACCAATTAGTATTAAATTAACAATTCAATGAGTTATAAGTTGATAGATATATATTCAATATGAAAATACATTATTTTTTGACCTTATGGAAAAAATACATTAATTTCATTAGATGGTTGTTCAGGTTTGATAACTCAACATTTGATATCGCTTTTCTAGTGATGCGTGATGGGAGAGTTGGATACTTATACTTGTGTCCCTTTTTATCTAATACATTAGATTTAATTTCACTTTCAGACTCATTGTTTTATACTACCAGTGTCAGTTTGCTTCATCCTTAGTAGAGATGGAGCTAAGAGCATCATTTCCAAAATCCTCCCTCCTAATGGGTTGTTTCTTTTTTGGGGTAAATACACTATTGGGGGAAGTGACCGTTAATTCCATCTTCCCACATCTGGATTGTTAAACATTGTCTATGGGACACCATGGAATATATTGTTAGAGGGTCTACAGAAAGTGGTAGGTGTTGTTGATGGGGAATTGTGGTAGATCATCTGAGAATGTCCAATGATGGAGGGTGGTGGCTATGGTAATATTTTTCAATGGGGTGTCATGGAATACCATCTGAGAAAGGGTAGCGAAAGTTTTTGGTGTTGTTTATGGGGAATCATGGTAGTTTTTCTTCAAAAGAACAATGATTTCCATATTTTTATTCCCCCTTTCTGTCCTAATAGGAATTTTGGATTTGGCACAATGATAGGTCATGGTGGTGACTCTCCTATTATTCATTGTTTATGGGGTGATGTGGTAGGTGGAAAAGGTGGTGGTGGTTATAGGAAATGTTGATGGGGTGTCGTCGTATGACATTGGAGAACATTTGAAAATATTTATAACAATATTCCCCATATCTTCCAAGATAGGTGTTGTTAATTGGGAGCTATGGTAGGTTGTCTGAGAATAAGTGGTGATAGTCATATCCATCTTCCCCCTATTTCACATTGTTGGAATTTTATATGGGGTGTTGTGGAAGGGGGTTTGAGAGAGGATATGGTAACTTATGTGGAAAGATGGAAACATGTTGTGCCTAGGAATGCGTCTATGGAATGGGGACACAATATGTTGTAGAATAAAATGGGTGTTTGGAAACCTTATATATTACTTTATTCTGGGACACTAACTTCTTATTCATGCTTTCCCAATGCGTCTTTCTTTCATTGAATAAATCTATGGTTCATTGTAGCCATAAAAACTCATAGAAAGGATGTAATCTAGCAATCCTCGACCAATTTTTGTGTACATATATTCCTTATGAGTCCACATATGACTAATTTCAACGATTTTATTAGTTTTACTATTATTTCTCCTCCATGTTATTTTCCTTACTATAATTTTTCATTTTATGTTTCAATGTGTTATGAGCTCATTATGGAAGATGGATATTTTTAAAATTACACTTTAAATTCATCTATTTTTTCACATAAAATAATAAAAAACCACGAAAAAATCATGTCATTCTGTGGTATGAAAAAAATCCATGGACATCTATATTATTCTTTATAAATATAACCCATCTTGAATTAGATATAGTTTACTATGTGAACAATGTTTCATTAAATATAAACAAAATTCCTTATATATCACTTATGTTTCATAAATCAATGATACCATTTATTTATAATAAAATGATAAATTATTTTACAGCAATTATATTTATTAAATGAAATATAATATTTATCATTAATATTAATATATAATTTATTATGTTCTTAATTAAAATAAAAATGTTTTTTATTAAGTAAATAATAATTTTAAATTATTTAAATAATAACATACAATGTGTAATAAATTATATACATACATTATATCAAAATCACATTAATATAATTCAATATATATATATTGTTTATAATATAATATATTTCAATATTATAAAAAATTTACTCTAAACGATAATCAATCTAATTAAATAATAATATATTTATATCATAGAATTATATATTTTTTTAATATAGTGGAAAAAAATAAGTAAATATGTGATTCATTTTTTGTTATACATATTGTTGATATAGTTACATTATAAAATATTTTTGTTATAATATGATATTTAATTTTGTTATAAATAAATATTATATAATGAAATTTATATATTATATATTAATTACAAATATTTATTCAAAAATTCATTTTTTAGTGTTTTTATAAATACCATTTTTCCATGTTTATTAAGAACCCAAGAAAATGGTACAAACCATAAAAACATTCATATTCAAACACAAAACCAAAAATAAAATTGACAAGTGTTCATATGATTTTAAACTGAAAGCTAATATTGAGTTGGTGGGAGGGTGTGATATTTCATATCATGTTGAGGGAAATTATGAGATATGTGATAGCATTTTTTATTACACTAGAAATGTTGTGAGAGTGATTCATGATATGAAATCAGTGCTCAGATATGGATGATGTATCAAATCTTTATCATGATACAATAATATACTCTTGGTTTGGTTTGTTGAGTTTTTGGTAGGAAGGTCTTTGGATAATAGTGTCTCTAATTCATTGGATGATATTGTATGGTACTGTGGGGTTTTATAAAGGTTAAAAATTCTTCAGAAGAATCTGGTGTGTGAATAACTATAATTTTTTTTCAAATTCGATGCATCATTTACAAAATGTAAAATATTTAAATGTAATGACTAATAAGATCCATCATATATTAACATTAAAAATTGTATAACCCCTACAGTATATTCTTCATGTAAAATTTATTATTATCATAATATATATCATATGAGATGATACCTCATTTTAGGAACCTTCCTCAACATATTAATTAAAAAAACATCAATCAATAAAAATTTAATGATTCAATCTTCTACAAATATTGTATCATCGTGGTTTTTGAAATACATTAAAGGGCATGAGTCGTCATCTTCATTAATAAAAATCTCAAAGCCTATGGACCATTACATACACTAAAAAATAAAAATATCCAATGACACGTAATCAAGAACAATTCCAATAAGTTGGTATATTTTCATAATCTGTCATATTGAATACATCAATGTACAAGTCTCAGAAAGATAGAGAGTTGATAAATTTGGAATCTGTTGAAAATAAAACATATATACCTATATGCTTCCCATAAATCATGAAAATAAATTTTAAAATAGAATTTTTCTGGAGGAGTGGTCAATATCACATTATTTTCCATTTTAAGAGTGCTACCATATACAATCATCACCACATGATCTCTATCTATGTCTTCCCACATAAATGATTAAATTTTTAACATATTCAAAAAAGTAAATTTTCTTCAATAATAATCAAGAGAAACCAGTCTATTTAAAAACATCTGGATGAAAGGGATACATGGTTGGGATTATACAACATTAATATATTGATTTAAATAATTGATTTTGTGACAAAATATTCTCACACATTTATCTTCCCAAATTTTTTAGATTTTTACAAATAAAAATATCTTCTTATATATTTTTTAATATTATTAGTGATAACACTAAATCATTATTTTATGCATTATATCTCATTCCATTGATGTCAAATATGGATCATAAGATTTTCCATATTCTTGTTAATGTAAATAGGTTGATTCATGATAATTAGAATATCAAAATTCAATTTCCCTATAAAGGGATATATATTCCTAATATTTAGAAGCATGTAACTAAAACAGTAAAATCATCTTTGATGCAGTAGAATTTGATTTTGTTTTTAATTATATAGAATATTTATATTCTTGTATCAATTGGAATTAAAAGTTCATTAAAATATTCAACCACCTGTGTATTTTTTCTACAAATGTTTATCTGAATCTTTTAATCTTCATTACATTGAATTGGAGTTCAACTATCCAAGAATATCATTATAAGAGAGTTACCCATGTTAATATATGTGAATATAAATTTGATAATTTTATTTTTTCTCATGAATGAATATATGTTTTATGAAGGGGATATCTATTTATTTTAATCTTTATACACATAATTTATCTCATGGATCAATGACTAGAAAAATGAATTCATATATATAGCAATACAGTTTTTTTATCCCCATCAACATAGGATGTCATTTGTTTTTTATAGAAATGATGGTGATCTTGAAAAATATCACATTCATGGTGAGAGTTTCTTACTATAATGTCTTGGTGTGTACCAATGAAATTATTTGTAAACTACTTACTGATGAACTAGAACATAATTTTATTTATACCCTATTTATTATCATTCATACAAGATGTTATTTATAATTTTATATGGTATTTTTGGTTTTTGTAGAATATTCCTTTTTCAGATTTTCACAAAAATAAATATATTAAATGTATTTTTGTTCTTATTCCTGGAATGATAAGAAAATGTGAATAATATTGTTAAATTTATCCCTGGGATAAGTAGGGATACATGGAAAACAGAGCAGAATAACAACTCTTTGATTGTATTGGAAGAATGAACTCTTTGGGAGGAGATATGTTTTATTTCATTAATATTAAAGTTTGGGATTCAGATATTCCCATTATTCATTACCAAGATGCTGAAATTCATACATTTTTTCGTAAATTATGAAAATAAATGAAACTTTTCTTTTATGATTGATTTATAAGAAAATAAATATTAGGATTCATGACATGTTTCTATCACGTGTAATGGAGGGGAATTGGATGAAGGTTTCTTTAAACAAAATCACTATGAAATGAAACTATATCCAATATTTATATGTTCCTCATAATGGGGGGAACATTTTAAAGATAGATATATTCATTTTGAAATTCCATTTAATGATTTGGGATTATATGATGTTACATCCTTTTGATAAATAATGTGCTACTTGATATTGAAGTGAGCTATGAATTGAGATAATAATTTCATTATTTTTGAGAAACTATTATGAAATTGGATACCTCATATTCTGTAACAATTATAAATATCATTTACAAACATAAAACATAATTTTGGATGAGAACTTCTCAGTGTTACTGATTTCATAATTCTTTGGAGTTGTTTGATTTGGGATTGAGAATTGGAATCAAAATCACTAATGTGATATTCATTGTAAATAATTACTATATAATAGAAATGTATTCACATGAAGGTGAAAACATGTTTCTAGGACTGATAGTGGGATTTATTCAAGACTATGATCTAGTTATTGATTATATGAATTCATCACCTTACATAAACCTTTTTCCATTCAACTCATTTCTTTTTCAATTAAAGAAAATTAATTATTATGGGTTCACTAACTATATTTTGAATTTGATACAAAAAAATTAATTCATGATGATGAAATAAGGATAATTTTCCCATAGTGATTGTTTTAAATTTATTATGAATAGTTAAACATTCAGTATGTGTTTGATGAATTTTTTTGATAAATGATAGATTACATTTGAACGTAACTGTATCATTAAAAATAGAATTGATGAAATTTGGTGTGATCCTAGATTATGAGTAATAAATTACTAGAGTGATCTCCAATGTTTTTTATATGTGGACCTTCGAGTCAACCTGGTCACACTATGTATCAAATTGATGAGAAATTGTTCAAAAAACATCATGAATGGTTGAAGGATCATATTGTTAAAAAATAATTACAATATGAGCATGCATTACAGGTTTTTAATGACGGAAAAGTGTATTTAACTAAAATTTCATTTATAATCAGAAATCAACACATTATATTTCAAACCCAGAACCACTAAGCTACAATTTATTTTGGAATATTAGTTTGATAAAAATGTATTTGTATTTATAGTCTTATTCTATTTTGTACTCACTATTATTTGATAAAATAATTTATTACAAATATTAAGACCATTGCCAAATATTTTGAAAACCATTGGTATTGACATATACCAATGATTTTCCAAACAATTTATATATGTAATAAGAAATTTGGTAACATTATGAACGGTTTTGGAAATACCATTTGTATAGGATCCTTAAAAGTAAGTTATACCAACAGTTTTATACAAAATGCTGGCATATCCATCACATATACCAACAGTTTTGGAAACATCATTTGTATAATATCATTTTAATGAATACAAACTAAAGGATTGTATAAAAAAGATGGTATAGATCTGAACTCTACCAATCTATTTTTTTCAAAACGAATTGAATAGAGTCATATGATGGTTTTGATACCAATTGTTTTGGCCAATCCCTTGGTATGTGGTCATCTTATATTACCCATACCAATGGTTTCTTCAAACTGTTGGTATAGGTCCAACTTCTATAAGTTATAAAAATTGATTATACATTTCTATAAAATAAGTTGACAAAATATTTCCCACACTATGATGAATTAATACCATTGATAATGGAAATACAGTCTGATTCCATGATGAAATTTTGCATTCCACCCCCAATGGAGAACATCGATCAAGTAAATTATTCATAAGCATCAATGACTGGTGGATACCAAAAAGAATCAATTGAAGTCTTTCAACTTATGATAATGCATACCAGATTATCACATATAAAAGTAAACAATCCAATAGAACATATTTTGATTATAGTTTCCACCAAATTTTTCATAATCACATTGGATAGTTCGGGGATCCACATACATGTGTTAGAAGATGGAACGAGGTATTGAGCTGAATTACATTACACTTCCAAATATAATTCTCTCAATGTTAGTTGATCGTGGACCCTTAAAGGTAGAACAGTTCATGTATAAGATTTTCTGCTTCACTAATGAGGATGGGTATCAAATTATATTCATTAGTATGTCATACTAATAGGAGCTACATAAAATGGATAATTCCCATGAAATCTTTCAATAATAATGTTCAGACCATGGGCAGGACTACTAGGGGCCATATGAGATTATAGAAATCATCATTTACTATTATCTGTATTTTGTGGGACAATGTACACCTAAAATTCCATAAATAGAATCTCATGATTTCATTATTTGAAAATAGTTTTCATGGTATATATTTTCTATGCATGGAACACTCATAATTAACCTGTAATACCTTTTTCCAAACCATACCTCCATTTTATCAAAAAAACCATTTGATATTAGCATCATTATAACAAGAGAAAATAGTGGCATCCTCCAAATTAGAAACCCCGATGGATGTGGAAATCATCCCAGATATATAAAAATTCCATTGGACCCTCCAGATCATGAATTTGCCTCTGTATTTGGACCTCCAAATTAGTCACTTTTGAAGAAGAAAACTTGATCCTCGGAGGCATCCCAAAAAACCGGGATAGGGGAAAAAGATTACCTCCCAAATGCCCTAATGGGGCTAATAATTTCATCCAATGATCGTAGTGCAAATGGAACCATGTTTAAAAATCAAGATCAATCCTTTCGTTTCTAAAAGATCTATCTTGATCATGCACATGAATTGATATCCCGTACCACCAAAGGGTTTAGGGATAAATAAGAAATCCCAATCCTACAAATGTCATATTTATTTCAAACTTCATACTCCCCATGAAATTGTCAATGTCATACTGAATTTGTAAATTTTGAAATCCAAGTAGCATAAATAAATAAATATAATCAATTGGAATCGGTCGAGCTACATCCATTATATGTTCTTCCATCCCTACTTTTGTGACCCTCATAAAATTAAATCCCTGATTTGTTTTGACTAACATGTCCATGATGATTGAGAAAACCACTCAACTTGTTTGACCAAAATTAATATGGATCCAAATATATTTATTGTGTTTGTCATTCACTTGAATAACTAGGTATTTGAAACTGTATTCCTTTCTACAACCGGTCTCACCCGAGTTGATTGAAATATCTAATTTTGAAAAATTAACAAATGGTATGGATGATTTGTCATATATTTGGATAAGTTGGAAAATTGATATGAGTTTTTAAATTTTGGACTATGAGGAAAAGAAATATTCCACTAGAAAAGAAGATATATTAAATAGGTGGAATTATTCTATAAACCTCCCCCATGAAATATGTTATCTTTAGATGAAAAAAAGATATTAAATTTGAAAAAATAGTTGCCATCAAGACACAATGGTATGGGGAAAATTTTCCCCCCTACATGAACCACTAGAATGGATGAATCATTGAGAGATGGTTCCATTGATTTTGATCTTCAAGGACACTCAATAATGTTTCTTGATTTCCCATAAGTAAAATAAAAAAATTATAATTCTATTTTTCTTTTAATAATTATGTATGGAATCATAATTTGGAACTTTCCATTTCTGAAAAGTATAATGAATTAGAAATTACTAATTGAAGTTTAATGTATTTTATTTTGCATTATTTAATATTGATTCGTAGATTAGGTTTCTATTGATTTGTTTTTATTATACATCGCATGTGATTCATCCATGCGTGATGAAGATAACATTCAAAAATACTCGTGGAAGAGTAAATAATTTTACAAAATGGATTCATAACAAATTAACTATATAAAACACGTATGAATCATGGAGAAAATAATTTCATAATCCTGAACTTCTCACTATGATCGATTTTATTTTGATTCATAATAAAAAACATATACAATCATTTTCAAGATAATAACTCGCATACCTTAGGTTTTGAGAGGTTGTATTCATCCAAGACGTTCTAGGGGATTGGAGAAAGAGTTTGACATCCACAAGAGAGCATAATTGGGGAGAAGAAATTTTTTCCAATAGTGTTAAATTTATATTTTCGTGAATGGTTTATCAGTTCTTTCACAAAAAAGTGTTGATAAATATGAGTTTTATTACTGTGAACTTAACAACTACTAAAAAAGATATGTTTTATCCGAGTTAAATTTTTCAATGTTAAAAAAATTCATTATCAGTGCTAAAATTATAGAATAAAAATTCTATATTTATCAATTCAAATTTTATAGCAGTAATATAAATATAACGGTTTTATGAGATCTTTTTCATTTTAGAGCTGAAAAAATATATTTAAATAAAAATAAAGAAATATTAAATGTATATATATTAAAAATGAATAAATTATTAAAAAGATAATATGAAATAACATTTTTAAAGATTATATAATCATAAATTAATGATTATCAAAAATGATTGAAAGTAAGTAATTAAAAATAAATAAACTCCTAAAATATGAAAAAATTGGTTATGTTTTATTAAATATATATATATTTTGTAAAAAAATAAAAATGAATAAAAATGAATATGATGATTAAAACATTGAAATTTTTTTAAAACCTAATAAATATGTACAAGAAAATTATTTCTATGAATAATTACATGAATTTTTAACAGATACATAAAATATGATGAAATTATTAGAAATTTCATTTTAATAAATTAATTTTATATATTTCAAATATTTCAAAATTATTACAACTTAATAAATCAAATTGATTTAGTATTAAATATATAAATTAAAAACCTGTTAGGAATATTAAATCATAGCATATAATTATTTACAATTTCAATCATAAATTAAATAAATTGTAAACACATACAAAAATGATGAGAATCATAAATAAATGAATTTAAATAAATTAACTATATGAGT
This sequence comes from Viscum album, assembly GCA_963277665.1. Taxonomy (NCBI): domain Eukaryota; kingdom Viridiplantae; phylum Streptophyta; class Magnoliopsida; order Santalales; family Viscaceae; genus Viscum; species Viscum album. The sequence goes on along the minus strand of OY728121.1, from coordinate 5,172,103 downwards.
TTCAAAACATTTAATGGACTTACTCCATTATAATTTTTATTAAATAAATATTATTCATATAAAATAATTATAATATTAAAAATTATAAAAAAATAGTTATAAATAAATATAGAAAAATGATTAAATTCAACAAATAAATTATAATTTTTAAAATATTAAAAATGTATAATTTATATTAAATGAAATCATTTTAAAAATGATGAAATAAAATTGAATAAGTTTAAAAAAATTATAACATAATAAGTAATATTAATTACAGAAATTACATATACAAAATAAATAGGGTTCAAATCTGGGCATGCCCCTTGGGGGATTTACATCGCATACAGCGACTCAGGTAGGAGGTGACGTGGGCATGATGCGAGCAGGCAATGATGCAAGCTGGATGCAGGCTTGGTGATATAGACTGGGTCATTCTGGCTTGACGCTACTTCAAGCCTCCATGAAATATCATGGGCCACCTATGCATGGGCCTACATTCTATGTAGTAGGCCTTCCTTTAAACATGTATAAAGATGTCATTGCTTTCCAAAAAATGAAAAAAAACACATAATAAATGAATAAAAATGAATATATAGATTATATATATAAGGTACTCGTGGGATACAAGTACACAAATATGCCAGAAACACCTCACCCACCGGCCAATGGGTAGGTCATACCACCACCACCACGACCCCCCCCCCCCCACAAGGGATAACCAAACTATATTAAATACACCCATCAGCCTCCATATTTATTGATGTTTTTCCTTAATACCCTTACAACATATGCACGGACGACCACATCCCATAGGCCCATACATTATTGTGCACCTCTATTGAAATTCTAACATCCAATTATTCCTCCCCTAAAAACCAATGATGGAAATGCCCCGACCACAAAATACACATCCATTATGTCATTAAACTTCATTATGGATTGTCATAGATGACCGCCAGACCACCACCCTCATCGTCAATCACATGTTTGCCGACCCAAATCACTGGTTAACAAAGCCTTCTAGCACATCACCTCTTTGAGCTTCACTGACACATCGACCATTCATCCATATCTATCACTTGACCTCTACAATACCAACAATTCCACTGCATGAGGCCATCATCAGCAATGGGGCACCCCCATAGTCGCTCTTGGGTCCACTGCCAAGCTACACCCACAGCATTACAAATGAATATTTCTCACCCCTCCTACATCAACAATCATTCCATCCCACACATTCACCACCTCCCCAGAAACCTACCGCTCATAACCTATATGGATCAGTATGCCATCACCATCATCCAACTCTGGCCATCTGACGATGGAATTCACTATTGATACTACAAAGTATGGTGTTCAAAGACCCCACTTGTCATTACCCATCATCATGAAACACATCCACATCATTTTAATTTATTTAAATAAAAACCTAAATCATTTTAGGCATGTCCTAATTTGGTGGATCAATTATTGAGAAATAAGGTCTGGGTTTGAGATGATCATATATGAATCAATTATATGTTTTTCAAACATATTTAAAATAATAAAATATGACAAATAAAAATGAATAAATTTTAATCATATAATATTAAAAATTATTCAAAATATTGATGCTATTAAATAATATGAATTAAATTTAAAAAAAGAATAAATTCAAACTATATATAAAATTTCTAAACATAAAAAATGAAAAGAATGAAATAATATTAAAAATGATTAAATTTAATGATATAAATTAAAAAAATTAAAACAAAATTTTCATAAAATTAATTACATGAATTCCCAACATAAAATATTGAATAAAATTATATAAATAAATATAAATATTACTTCTAATTATTGAAGTATATATTGTTTTAGTTGTATATAGAAAATATAATATATCATTAACAATTTTATTTTTTATTAATTGTTATATTTTTACTATTTAATTAAATATATACATATTTAAACATATATAAATAAATATCAAAACATAATATATTACAGAAATGGAAAATGTTTATTTATTAAAAATGAATAAATTATTTAAAATACTAAAAATAGAGAGGTATTAAAAACCAATAAATGGAATTAATTCAAACAACAGATAGACATGTACACAGAGACATCCTAATTGGCATACATGTATATATACATACATAGTATACACATATACATTTTCGAAAACACATACATATACTCATACACATAGTCATATGCATATAAACATACACATACATGTATGTACACAAAAACATACATAAAACTACATACCCATGCTTGCACATTCATATATATCAATACATACACATATTTTCAGACAAATACATCATAAAAAATACATAAAAAAATTCCTAATACACATACACATGCACGTAAACACACAAATGTATAACCATACACATAAACATGAATTTTCACAAATATATACAAATCCATACAATTACATAAATGTGAATGGACATTCGTACACATCTATACATATGACTATATACACACATACAAAATTAACATACACATATACACCTACGCATGCACATCCACAAGTACATAAACATAAACTCATATATACACTTATACATATATTCACACATACATAAACATACACATATATAAAAAACCATACTCAAACCTATACACAAACACATACCAAAACACCTGCACATTCACATACACACATACATACATATATGCACATACATTTACATACAATATAATTTTGTATGTACATACACATACTAATACACGTACTCATACACATATATATGTATATTAATGCATATATACAAACACATTCACGTACACGTACACATACAAGTACGTACATGCCTATGAACAAATACATAAACACACATACAAACCATAAATGTAGGTAGAAACACACACACACACACCACACAATAGATGCATACACAAACATCACATATATAAAAAAACTCTGCCATAAACACATATACCAATTCATAAACATATATTTTTAAATTTTATATAAAAAATTTATATACACAATATATTTAAATATATATATGTACTGAAATATTAATATTATTTAAAAATATATACGAATGTATATATGTATATTTATTAACATTTTTTAATGTGTCATTTAGTAACCAAAAACCAAATGTTCTCAAAATTGTATTTCGTTTAAAAAGTGTTAGAAAAAATAATAGAGGAAGGGAACCCCATTATTAGTTCTTTTTTAGAATAATAATTGAATATTTCCCCATATGCAGTAGTGTAACATGAATATAAAATATATGGAATTTCTAATGGGTTGAATTTAAAATGTAATCGATAGATAAAATTTAATAAGAATTATTAATAATTATTGAATTCATAATACAATGAATTATTACATTATAGTTCAATATTACATATAAAAATACATTAATTTTTTAAATGCCTATGGGAAAAAAAAAAAAAAGTTTCTGCGAATCTGAAATCTGATGTGAAATCGTGTGTCTTGAAAGGGACAGAGCGGTTGTAGTGTGACCCATTTTGTCTGATACTTCATCATTCATTTCACATCTATACTCAAACAATTAAAATCTAGTAAATGGTGTGATTCATCCTCAATAGAGGTGAGTGATATATAGGGTAAAAATGCTTTTTTTCTGAACACCTCTTTCCAAATGGGCTTCTTTGGGTGTGGGGAATTACACACATGGGGGAGTAGAACATCATATTCATCTTCCCCCACTAGGCACGAAGGGCGTTTTCGACGGGGAATCATGGCATAAAATATAATAAAGTGTTGTGTTGCTGGTAGTTGTTGATGACGGAGCATCATGGTAGATCGTCTGAGAGAGGGAAATGACCATGGTAGGATATCTGGGTGGGGCGTCGTGAAAGGTCGTGGTGGTGACTATCCCTCTAGGTTTTGTTGATGGGATGCCGATGAAGGTAGAATATTCTGTGCTAGTGGTAGTTTTTATCAATGGGGTGTCATTGAAAATCATTTGAGAATGGGCGGAGACGGTCATATCCATCATCCCCCTCTCTGGCATGGTAGGCATTGTTGATAGGGCCATACAGATGGTTGTCCGATAAATGGTGGGGATGATCTTGTCTATCATCCCATCGTTTGACCTTGTAGGTGTTGTCGATGGGGTATCATGGTCGGTCCTCTAAGAGAGTTCGGGGATACCCGTGAGGACAGAGGGATACATGCCGCACATGCTCTAGTATATGTGGAATGGTGACACAACATGTTGTACCACAGAATGGGGGTTTGAAAACCTTATATAGAACCTTTTCAGGGACCCGAACATCTTCTTCACACTCGAGCAATGCATCATTATTTATACAACCACAACTCTAGTCCTCTATAGACATATAAACTCAACAATGAGGCAGTTTGTCTAAACCAATGATAGTTTGTTGGTATATATATACTCCTAACAACTCCACATTCCTATTCTGACTATTTTAATTTTTTTATTACTTTCATTATAATTTTTATGCCCAATTATATTCATTATTTAATTTTTCATTTTATGGTTCAATATTTTTTGACCTCATTAAATAATATGGGTCGTCTTTGTAAAAACCCCGAAATTGTAATAATATATTTATTATAAAAATATTTTAACAAATATATTTAAATATAATTAAAATAAACTAATTATATTGTTAAGATGATTTTCATACAATATAAAAATTAAATTATGATTATTATTTAATTAGATTATATGTTAATGATAAAACATATAATTAATTGTACAAATTAATTATAGTTTTCAAATTAATTTTCACAAGGAAAATATGAATTTTCATTATTTAAAATCTTATTTAAATATAACTATATTTTTTATAAAATATATTTCTTTATTATAACATTAAATAAGTATATTTTTATTTAGAAAATAAATCTTATAATAAAGATAATATATTTTATAAATATATGAGATAAATTATTTTTTTGCTATATAAAATTGATAAATTATAAATATATATAATTATAATAATAATAAACAAATCACATTATAATTATGATTGAAATGAAAATTAAATTTGAATTATTTATATTAAAAAACGAATTATATATATATTTTAAACCCCTAAAATTCTCTATATAAAAAAATTTATATAATGGATAAAGAAATGTTCAAACCATTATATATATAAAAACATATATGTTAAAAAAAATTAATGTGGATATGTTTTGGTAAAATAAAATTATAAAACCAAAAAATATTAAATTATAGTAAAATAATAAAAACACAATCATGTATAGGCCAAAATAAAATAGTAAAATAATAAATCAAAGAGACTAGATTGACTAATGAAAATGGAGTAATGACTTTGATAATAAAAAGAAGTAATATGTTATTGATTAAAACATAAATTAATAATAATTTTAAACCTAAATCTATTAAAATTTATGAGGTTTTATTCCACCTACCGTACTGAAAATCTACCAGCAAAATTCCCAACGTCAATCGTGAACGCCTCCATCCATTTTCATGGGTTTTCCAAGAACATGAATATTTTTTAGAATTTAGTATCAATTATTTTTTTAAAATTGATCAAATTTATTTTCACTCAATTTCTGGATTATTGATGGTTGACATATGAAAAATATAAAAAATATTTATTTAAAGAATAATTATTTACATTAAAAAATATTACCCTTATCTCCTTATGTTCCCCCATTTGTTTCTACCAAATTTCCAATAGCCTCAAATCCCTTAATTGACCAAAAAACACTTAAGGGTTAATATCATTTCATCAAATTAATTGTTTTTAGACGGGTTTATTAAAAAAATAAATGAAATAATGTGTTTTAATTAATTTTATTATAAGTAAATTAAAATAGTAATAAATTATTAAACATATTATTTAGTTTTTTTAAATTAACATTCAAAAGAAAAATATGGTTCTACATTTTTTAAAATAATATTTAAAAATAACTATATATATTTAATTAAATTTGTAAAATAAAATATTTATTCTATTATTAATTAAGGTTAAAATGTGTTTATAGTAAATTATCGTTGTTATTAAGATTATATATATTTTTGAACCTAAGTGATATATTATGTTTTTTATTAAATTCATAAAGTATAAATATATATATAAATTATATTATGAAAAACACACTTCATAATTATGTTTTAAATTAAAATTTAATGAGAATTATTTAAATTATAAAAAGAATTATATATGTATTTATATATATATATTAAAAAACAAAAAAATATATATATACTAAAATATGATTTTAAATTATATTCACAAAAACTGTAAAAACCAATATATGTATAAAAATATGCATGATTAAAAAAATCAATTTTGATATGTTTTGATAAAAATAAATGATAAAACAAAAAAATATGAATTTATAATAATATAATAATAAAAATCATGGATTGTCCAAAATAAAATTGTATGTTAAAATAATGAAGAGACATAATAAAAAGAGAGTAATGATTTAGATAAAAAGAATGAATATGTTAATGATTACTACATAAATTAGTAATAATGTAAAACATAAGTTTATTAAAAAACTTATGGCTGTATTCAATCATAATTCATTGAAATCTACCAATGAAATCCCCACAATGAATTCTGAATTCCTCCATCCATTCCCACAGGATGACAAACAACATGACACTTGTTTATAATTTTGTATCAATTATATTTGTAAATATTGATAAATGGTTTTCCACAAGCATATCTGATTATTAAAACATGACATATAAAAACATATAATCTTTTTTATTTAAACCCTCACTTTTCACATCAAAACATCTTCTCGAATGTCCCCAAGTTCCCCTATTTTGTTTTTCTTAATTTCTAGTAGCCTCAGATCCCTCAGTTGTCCTAAAAACATTTAAGTTCCCATATAATTTCAAAAAATTAATTATTTTACAAATTTATATATATATATATATATATATGTTTCTATGTGTGTGTGTCTATGTACCTATATACAAATTTATAACAATCTATTTTCAGTGTATATAAAATGGGATTATTTTGTTTTATATTTTATCCATAACCTAGACTGGAAAATGTTCTTGTTTTGTAATAAATATTATTTTTCATTTTAATTATTGTTATATATAATGTACACTGGATATATAAGCTTTTAACCTAGGTTGCGGTATCCGGTCTTTTTGGTTTTTTAATTACCTTGTAAATACATTTTTTTTACATAGAACAATCCAAAGCCACATGGGAATCATTTCAATGTTTGGAACACAAGACATCCCTTGAATTCTATATTTTTCTATATAAATATAATACAATATAATATTATTAAAATTTACTATAACAATAATTAATATCTATATATATATATTAATTATATTATAAATCACCTATGATTCTAAATTTAGTTTTAATATTTATTTATATGGAATTTATAATTTATTTTACATCATTTATATTTATTAAATCGACTATACAATTTATTAAAAATATAATTATTTAATTTATTGTGTTATTCATTATAATTCAAATGTATCTTTTATTATATAAATAAACATTTTAAATGATAATAATATAAATAAACCATGAGAAATCAATTTTTTTTTATTCATTATATTAAATAAATTTTAACTGAATTCATTGTGTTTAATTAGTTTATAATATAATACATTTTAATATTATAAAATTATTTATTCTAAACCACAGTCGATGTAATTTATTAATAATATATTAATATTATAGAATTATATTAATTTAATAATATAGTAGATAAAATTAACTAAACATGTGATCCATTTTAATTTATAAATTTTGTTGATAAATTTTACATATAATATACTGATGTTAAAATATGATGTTTATTTTATTTATAAATAAATATTATATCATGAAATTAATATATTATGTATCAATTAAATTATTATGTTATTCAATTTAATTATTAGTGTTTTCTTAAATAACAGTTATATTGTATTAGTGGGAACGCTCACAAATGAACCAACAATAAATAAAATTCAAATTCAAACACAAAATCAAATTTATAGTTGAAATATCTGTTAGTGATTTTAAACGGATCCTTGATATTCGGTCAGTGGGTGGGTATCCTGATTCCTATGATGTTCAACGTATTTATGAGCTATATGATGGCATGTTAAATTATCCCAGAAAAGGGTTGGGAGTGGTGGATGATACAACTTCAGTGCTCAGATATGGATGATGTATCAAATCTTGACCAAGACAGAATATTCTACTCATTTTTGATTTTTGGGTAGTGTTTGGTAGGAATCCCTTGGGCCCAGAGCATCTCAATGTCACTGTATGATATTTTTTATTGATAATGGGTTTTATGAAGGTTTTAGATGCATAATATGATTCTGGTGGGTGAATAACAGTAATGGTTTTGTCGGGTTCGATGCATAATTTTTAAAATAATACCAGACGTAAATGTCATGAAAATAATAATTCTATCACATGTTTACATTGAAGGGTCCATAAAAATTAATGGATATTCTAGATGTTAAATTTTTGAAAATAATATAAACAATATCTTATGCAATGGTTCCACATCATAGGAACCTTCTTCAAAATATTAATTAATAACACATCACTCTTGACTCACCCATTGCATATATCTTCTCTATAAACTGTATCTTCGTTGTTTATGAGATACGTTATAGTGAATGATTCATGATGGACATTAATAAAAATAATAATGTCTTAGGACCATTATATACACCGACTAATAACAATATATAGGGAAACATAAGAATGATCAATTCTTATTGGAGGATATATACTCATAATCTCACATTTGAATCAATAATTATACACCTCTCAGTAGGATAGAGGGTTGATAAATTTATAAACTAATGAAAATATAATATTTATACATATAAGCTTTTCATTAGTCATCAAAATAAATGTTAAAATAAAATTGTGATGGTGGAGTGGTAAATATCAATTTTTATCCATTTGAAGACTTCCTCCAATGAGGATCATCACCACATGGTCTATATATATGTCATGCCACAAAAATGATTACAATTTTTTTAATAATCAAAGAATTAAATTTTCCTTAGTATAAATAAATGGAAACAACTATATTTGATAACATCTGTAGAAAAGAGTAATGTGGATGGTATTACAAAACACTAATTGAGCATTCAAATCATTGATGTCGAGACAGAAAATTGACACATATTTAACATCCCATCATGTTAGGATTTTTTGAATCTATATATATTCTTATCTAGAGTTGAATAATCTCAATGATAATACTATATTTTTATTTTAGGTAGAACAACTCATTCCATTCATTTCAATTATGGATCAAATCATTTTCAATAATCCCAATAATTTACATAGGTTGATTGTGGATAATTATAATATCCTACTTCAATTTCCCAAAAAATTGATATATATGCCTAATATTTTTGAACATGTTACTAAAATATTAGAATCTTCACTTGAAACAATGGAATTGGATGGTTTTTTTAAATATATAGAATAATAATTTTCATGTAGGGAGTGGAATTTAATGGGCATTTAATGTTCCACACATTTCTGTGGTATGTCCAAAAATGTTTATTTGGAGATTAATATCATTCTTATAGTGATTTGGAGTTCAAATATCTTATAATATTATTATTGTAAATTTAACCATATTAATATATGTGAATTGAAATTTGATAATTTCATTTTAAAACACAAATGAAGATATATTAAAATAAGATGATACCTTTTTATTTTTAGCTTAATGACCATAATTTATCTCATGGACGATTGGCTAGATGAAAAAATTAATATATGTTTTAATACAATTTTTTTACACCAAAAAACACAAGGGTAAATTTCTTTTTAATCTTAAATAGATGGTTATCTTGAACAAGAAAAAATTAATGTTGAGGAGTTCGTATTATAATGTCTTCATGTATTCAAATTATATTATTCAGAACATACTTAATAATGTTGAAAAACATTATTTTATTTACAATATATTTTGTATCATTCATAAAATAAGTTATTTCTAACTGATCCTGAGATGTGTTGTTTGTGTAGTAAATATCTATAGTGTATGTTCACAAAAATTATAATATTAAATGGATTATTGTTCTTCTTCTTGGAAATGTTATAAAATTATGTTAATTTTTTTTATTTTATCCATGGGTTATGTGCAGATTAAAACTCCCTAATAATTTTTGAGGAAGGAACTCTTTTGGGGGAGATATGTTTGATTTCATTATAAAGTTTTTTTGGGATTCTGATATTCCCATTATTTATCTCCAAGATGATAAAATTATTAAATTTATTCATAAATTACATAGATAATAGTGTTGGATCTTCTAGGATGTATTTATTAGAAAATAAATATCATGATTCATTAAATGATTCTATAATTTGTAATGGTGGGTAATTAGTTTATGTTTTCATTGAACAAAATCCCTACGACAAGACACTATAAAAAAAATTGTATCTTCCTCACAATGGGAAGAATTTTTAGATAGATGGATATGTTAATATTGAAATAATATTTATTGTTGTAGAATTCTATTATATTATAACACTTTGATAAAAAACATTCTTCTTGATATTTGAGTGAGGTATGAATTTATATATGAATGTATTTATGATTGAGAAACTATTATCAAAATGGATGCCTCATATTCCGTAACAACGAGAATTTTTTTTTCAAAAAATAAAGCATAATGTTGGATTATAAATACCCAGTGTTAAATATTATCTGATGCATTGCTGTTAGGTTGATTAGGGATGGAGAATTGCCAAGAAAATCAGTGATTTGATATTCATTGATTATAATTAATATATAATAAAAATGTATTCATATGAAGGTGAAAAAAAATTCATGGCCTGATAGTGGGATTTATTCAAAACCATCATATCGTAAACAATTTTTGAAATATTAACCTTATAAAATCCTATTAAATAAAACATATTTCGTTTTATATTTAAATGAGTTAAAAATTAAGGGTTATTAAACTATATTTTCATAGTGATTTAAATAATAAAAATCATGAAAATTAAATGTGGATTCATATCCCGAGGTGAATGTTTTTTATTTGATCATGAATAGTTCTACATTGGGTAGGTGTATTATGGAATTCCATGGGTAGATTAGAAGTTATATTTTAAAATTAAAGTATCATTAAAAAATGAATTGAGGAATTTTGGTGAGATCATAGATTTTGAGTTATCATTTTCTAGAAGGATATCATATGTTTTCTGTTAGCATGCCATTGAGTCAAATTGGACAAACTATGCCTTAGATTGACATGAAATTGATTCAAAATACATCTAGAATGACAAAAGGATAATTTTAAAAAATAATATAAAAATTTTGAGATTTGGTGATAGGTTTGTATTGCGTGAAAAATGTTTTTAGCTAAAATATTACCTATAATCTGAAATCATAAACATTATATTTCAAACACAAAACCACTATGAAAAAAATCTATTTAGGAATGAAAATATGATAAATATTTATATGTATATTTATATTCATTCATTTTGGTATTAAAGGTTATTTGATAGAATAATTCATTAAATATATCAAAATCATTCCCAAATATTTTGAAAACCATTGGTATAGACCTATAGTATGGGTTTTCCAAACCGTTGATATATGTATTTTGAATTTTTGTACATTTATTAATTGTTTTGGAAAAACCATCTGTATACGTTCCTTATAGGTAATATCTGCCAATATTTTTGTACAACCATTTGGTATAGACATCACTTATACCGACAGTTTAGGAAATACCTTTTGTACAATGTCATTTTATTGAAGACATCCAATGATTTGTATAAATCAATTGGAACAAATTGAATGTTATAGGGTCTTATGATTGTTTACAGAATAATGGTTATGGCCAATCCCTTAGTAAATGGTTATCTTATTGTACATATTCCAACCATTTCTCAAAAACCGTATGTATAGTTCCAATTTCTGGTAGTGATGATAATAGATTTAACATTCATAACTAATAATCCAACAGACTGGAATTAACACAATGATGCATTGACACCATTAGTAATGAATGTATATGTCATGTTCAATAAGGCATGTCTAAATGGACTAAGGAGTTTTAACGGAAGCACCCTCAAAAATTTATTAAAGACGGTGGACCTGGGTTATTCAAAATATAGATTGAATAAATATTGATGATACATGAACATTTGGATACTAGGGATGATATGAGGCTCATTTTGACTTCTTATATGCTACAGGGTTCAGTAATGCATTGGTGGGACATTCATGTACGATCTAGACAGACTGATGTTGTGTTGTGGAATGACATGCAGGAGATGATAAAAGGGAACATCTATCCAAACACACTAAGTCAAGGGAATGATCCATATTTTATGAATCTGACCCCAGTATAAATTTTCATAATGTAATTCATTTAATGTTTCACAGATTTACAACCTTTTTCTCCAATAATTGTTGTAGATGGGGTTTCTTTGGTAAAATGATTTTAGGACGTACATTAGTGTAAAATTACGTCTGAGGTGAATATCATTAGGATTAAGAAATTACTAGATGTGGTTAATATGGCTCTCATTTCACAGGGGATCCTGAACGAAGCATTCGGTAACGGGAATTTTCAAAGAAGATTATGGAGTTGGCCTTTCAAGAGTAGGAAGCGTTGTCCTGATAATCATAGTGAGGAAAGTGGAATGCAAGGATGACTGACAAGAGGAACAATTTCACTGGATCGTTCACTTGTTCTTTTCAATCATTATTGTAGGCATGGACTCTATTGTACACATTTTCCTCAACCAAAAATGTTCTGCCAATTTTTTTGGTAAGATGGTGCACCTACAGAAGTTATGTACGATGTAATGGAAGGCTAGTGTTGAGGGAGCAACTTTTCAATGTCAGAGTGTGGGAAGAGGGTATTCTACACCATATAGATATAGATTTGGGAGTTCTACTTGAATATACATTATATTTAATTGAATTGGTTCTTTAGGGTATTAGCTCATGTATCTGTAGTGTGGTGATACATAGGTGTAATAGAAGATTCCACTGGGAAGTGGGGCAAGAATGTTACGTGTAGTGCATCCTACACTTGTGAAGAGCGAGGCAGGTCCATCGATAGTGAGAGGTACTATTCTAGTTTCTTATAAATTATATAATTCCATATTTTTTATTGGGTCCTCTCATTACTTTAAATTTCCAATCCATATTAATGGCTTGAGACTAGAGGAGTACATATGAGAGATGATTAATATCGATACACCATTGGGAACATAGTCTAGGTATATCTATTTATGATGTGAATATTTCCTAGATATCAGAAAATATCATTTCAATTGGGACATATATTTTTTTAATATAATTGGATTGGTCTTAATTATAGTTATGGAGTGGCTAGGGCATACCGATCCCCCATAGATTTTTACTACATGAGAGAGGCCCTTGTATTTATGGAGGGAGACCCATATGTATTTTATGGATAAATTAATATCCTTGTAGGTATAACTCTGCCAATTACTTAATAAATATGTGATAACACATTCCATGTTTCTAGTATTTTTCTAGATGATGAGAGTGGTAGGGAAGACATCCTAGCACGACTAGTAGAAATATTTCCGAATATCTTTTTTGTAAACATTTCATGGATTTAACCGGAGAGAGATGTGTAATTCACTATTGAGACAATTTCGAATGATGAGCAAGTATCTATACCACCTTAAAGAATTCCACCATTTGAGCTTCAATAGCTCAAAATGTAGTTGGTTGATTTGGAGGACAAAGGGTTTATCCATCCATTTACATCTCCTTGGGGGTCACTTATTTTTTTTCAATGAAGGTCGATTAGTGATTATTCTTGTGTTTTAATAACTGGAAGTTTAATAATATGATTTTGAGGAAAATATGTCATCTTCCACGTATCGAAGATATGATTGACCAGGTGAAGGTGGATTCTGTGTTATAAACGATTGATATGAAATTAGGGTATCATCAGGTAAGTGTTCTGAATTCTAATATACTGAGAAATGCATTCAAGTGAAGGTATGGAATTTTTGACATTGTCTTAATGCCATTTGGGTTTAAAAATGCTCCAGTAGGGATTATGGTCTTGAAGAATAGAATCATTCACCTGTATTTTATTCATTATGTGTCAGTGTTTGTGGAGGAAATCATGGGTTACTCTGTGACTCGGGATGATCATGACCATCATCTAGAAATCGTCTTGGGTAACATGAGATTGAACTGGTTATATGAAAAGCTATCAAAATTTTAGTAATAGATTGAATAGATACAATTTTTGGGGCACATAATCTTAGAAGAATTTGTGATGGTGGTGGATGAAAATGTTCATGTAGTGGTATCATGGGAGCACCATAAAATTTTTTTATATCTAAATCTTTTTAAGGTTATATGGATGTTAATTGAGGTTCCTCCAGTACTATTCTCCATTGCAACCAAGAATTACTGGTTTTGAAAAAGAAGGGATAGAGTTATCTTGGAAAAAAACAAGAGATAATTCATTCTGATAGTTGAATATGTTCTTGACATCAACACTAATTTTGATCTTACCTAATTCCGGTAAGGAGTTCATAAGGTATTGTGATGCTTCAGGGATTATACACAGAGTTGTGTTGATGCATGGAAATAGAGTCATTTCTTAGGGTTCCTGGTAGTTGATTCCACATGAAGGGAATTACCCGACACATTACCTCAATTTGGAAACATTATTTTATGCACTTATTCATTGGATAAACTACCTTTGGGAGAGTAGTTGATATTTTTTAATTATCACGAAATCTTTAAGTGTATATTTTCACCTCAAGACTTGAATCTTCAGCAGAAAATATCGGTAGAGTACATGAAATACATTGATTTTGAACAAGAATATACCCTTGGGAAGGGGAATATATGGAATTGTTCCTTGAGAACGAAAACATCGACCCAATTGTTAAATGAGTTGAAGGAAGAGTAAGACTTGATGAAATTGCTGGAAAAAATGCTTGTATTAGTTCTATACAATTTGAAGAAGTTTCCTTTAGTTTCTGTGGAAGTGGATTCAACACTCTTTAGTCGTATCAGGATTGGAAGTATGAGGATCCAGAGTGTTTATCCTTATGGGAAATCCATTATAGAGGGGAGACACCTTCAGACTCGATGATAGATGTGGATGAGATTATCTATGAGAAAGATTGGGTTGTTGTGCCGACAAGTATGAAAGAGGAACACATTCAAGAATATCATTCATTAACGTTGGATGTACATCCGATGGTGAAAAAAATTATTTTCACCTACGAAGTCTATTTTGGTGGACATGTATGAAAAAGAATATATAAAGGTTAATAATAAGATGTTTCACCTATTAGTAGGTGAATGCAGAGCATCAATGACCTAGAGGTCTACTGCAACCATTTCCGATTCTGAAATGGATATGGGATGAAGTAACTATAAATTTTGTGGTAGTACATCAAATGACTCTTAGGAAGAATCATTCTATTTGGATCAATATGTATAAACTATCGAAGGTAGAACATTTCATTCCAATCAAGGAATGCATTATAGTAGAGTTTTTGGGAGATCTATATGTGAGATTGATAGATAATTATCTTGAGGTACCACATACTACAGTTTCTGATCATGATTTACGCTTTACCTAACGCTATAAATCGTGATTTTGGAATGAATTAAAAAAATGAAATTTGTACACATGATCTATTATGTATGGCATTCCAACCACACACAGATGGGCAGTCAGAGCACACCATACAAATGATAGAGGATTTACTACTATCATGAGTTGATGACTTTTCTGGTTCTTGGGATAAACACATGGCTTTAGTGGAGATAAATATAAAAATATTTATCATAAAACTATACAGATGGAACAATATAAGGCACTTTTTGTTAGAAATTGTAGATAACAACTATGATGGTTAGAGGCTTTTGAGTTATAGTTGTAGGGATCAAGTCTAGTTCAGGAGATATTAGTGTAGGTGCAATTTATTTGGAAATGTTTGGATACAGCTTTGAGTAGACAAAAGTCATATGATGATAGACAGAGATGATCCCTATAGTATATGGAGGGTGATCGTGGATTCCATTGGGTGTTGCTTAGATTGGGTCAGCACATGACACATAGGAAGGGAAAGATGGCGTCTAGGTTTGAATGACCATTTGAGGTGTTGGATAGAATCAGGAACTTGGCATACTGATTAGCACATCCATAGAAATTCAGTTCTATGAATGATGTTTTCCATGTGTCACTACAACGATTGTATCACCTTGACACTTCCCATGTCATTTATGTGGAATAGATTTACCTCGAGTTACATGTGTTCTCTGGGGAGAAACTAATACGTGCGATGGGTCATTGTGAGAATGTACTACCAGGAAAGATTGTTCCATTCATTCACGTGTTAAGGAAACATGGAATTCTTCATGATTAATAATGGGAATGGTGAGAAGGAATGAGGAAACAATGGACCCATATATTTGGTTGTAATTCCTAGAGATGTTGTCAAATGCAGCTCGTGGAGGAGATGCTATAAGGTTGTGAGATTATAAGATCCAAGCCTTTTCTGGTGAAATCATGGGCGCGTTTCAGGTACATTATGTTTCTATTTATGTATCATTGAGATGGGGTATAACCTGAGGTGTGTTTGGGTGATGATTTTATGAAACTAGGGATGAGAGTGGTTTTGCACAGTTTGTGAACGGTTCGGAAAAACCGTTCATAAAAAAGAGGTCGGAACGGTTGGCCCACTATTTGTTTAATCATAAACCATTAATCCATTTAGGGAGTGGATGACTATATGGTTAGCTTACATTTTGTCATAACCATGAAACTTCCCAGGTGAAATTGTGGGAACGACCTAGTTTATTTAAAAAAATTGGTTATATAACACCTGACCCCCCAAAAACTCCCTATTTAGACCTAGAATTGGGCTTGATAATTTCTAGGTGTTCCCAAAGTCTTATAGAGGGATTACAAAGTGATTTGAACACTTCTATTTGAGATAGAAATCTTGGATTTAGGATTCTCTATCCTCCTTGTAAGTGGATTTCATCTCGATGCATCTCCTGCTATTTCTCTTATCATTTATAGACCTTCTAATGAATGAACTTCTCGGTTTTCATGTATCTAAACCTAATAGTTATGATCTAGATCTATGATTTAGGATCTAGGATTTATTTTCTAGATATGTAATATTTGATATTCATTTTTGATTTACGGTTTCATATGTAGAGCTTGATTGACAATGTTCTCCCACTGAGATTTTTGGGATTTTTGTTGGTCTAACTTCTATAAATAAACTAAGGTCAGTGGTATAATTAGAACAACCATAGTCATGATTTATGATATGTGATTTTTAGTTTTTGATTTTAAAATTCCCTTGATAAATTATTTTTTAAAATTTTGTAATTAGGAATGTTGAATTGAATTGAGTTGCCTCAGTGGTTAATTGATAATGGAATCATGTAAAAAATGAAGGTGTTTCCCCAAATAGATTTTTTGGAGATTTTTTATGGGTTATGATTTGTTATTTCAGATATTTTATTGATTGTTATGAGATTATTAATTGGGGGAAATTAATTTTGGTATTATGTTTGGCAATATGAGATAATTAATTGTGAGAATTAATTATGTGCCAGGATGATAACTAAAGATAATTAATTGAGATAATTAATTATGTGCCTTGATTTCATCTATGATAATCATCTTTGAGACATAATTATTCAATTTTGGGTTATGAAATGGATATTTAATTGTGAATAATTAATTATGGAATGATATTGTTTTGACTAGTTAATTAATTAATGGGTTATGTTTTTAGTTAGTTGTTGAATTAACTAATAAACTATGAAATGATTAAAAATTTGATGGATTTGTAAAGGAATAATATGGAAATTTATAATGAATTAAATAATGATTAAATGGTTGATATTTTTGTGGTGAAAGACAGTGTGTTCAAGACCGATTAGAATTTGGGACATGGACATGGATTTTATCCATATATTTTTTCCAAGATTGAGATTATGGGGTGATAGGCATGAAGACTTATAATGAATGAGATATAACATTATAGTAATGGTGAACCACACTTAATTATTTGTGGGCTGCTATGCATGAATACCTACAATGAATTAATGATAATAAATAATGATGATTTATATGATTTTTTAGGGTGTTTGGAATAGATATCTACACCGAATGAAAGATAATATTGAATGATGATTCAATTCAGAAACATGAATTTAAACTGGTCCAAATGTGGCGATTAACAAATAAATGAAATTGTGATAATGATTTAAACTATGAATTGTATTAGATGATTTATAAAAATGGATGAACTATCTTTTTATTGGGCTTTTTTTATACCCCATTGGTGGTGGAATAATGAGTTGTACACACACCCTATTCGGGATCCTAGATCGGCACACAAGTAGACCTTTTTGTTGCTGGTCATGATTAGGGAATGGCCATGGGATAGGATTTTGTTTATGGATAGAGCATGTTAGAGGGTACTGATTGTTGTGAGGGACCCATTATGGTGTAATTTTGAATATATTTTTAGTTTCCTTAGAGTCACATGGCACATGCATTGTCATAGAATGATATTCCTTTCATTAGATTATTGTTTTTCGTAGTTTTTTAAATCATATTTCATTTTATTCTAATGGTTATTTATATGTTTCCACACTTGGTAATTTTTGTGTGCATTCAATTCTGTTTTTTTCAGTTAAAAAAGGATATAGTCTCCCAATGAATGACTTACCAAACCCTTGTTTCTAGTTGGCACACTTTGGAGTATGAGGAGGCATGCTTGGCAGCATGTGACCAACCATCTCGGATCACCGTTCAGAGGAACCTTGGTTTCAACATCACAAATATTATATGACAACATCATTATTACTGTACACATTTCTAAAAAATTGTTTCTACAATTATTTTTTTCTAAATATAGAAAAAAATGCTTATATAAAAATTATTTTCTTATTTTTTTCATCATTATTATTATCAAAATTAACTAAATTAGTATCAAGTAAAAACTGATAATCAAATTAACTACAAAATTAATTATAATGATGACAATGTATACTAAATAAGCTGTAGAATGTAACCTATTCATTATGTGTACATTCAATCTGAAGAAATTTATGTTTCCCATTCATATATTAGAAAATCTATTTCATATTTTAAATTAATGTTAAGTTGACAGTCTTTATAGTATTGAAAAAATATAAATAATTTTTTTTAATAAGTATTTTAAATGAAATTGTAATTATTATAAAAAAATACCTCTTTGGGGATTCAAGACTGTTGATGGAATAAAATATCATTCATATATATTCTAATGTAATACCCAAAATGATTTCAATTTAATTTTTTAAATTCTTAAGGGACATTTCAAAAAAATTCACTTTCTAAAATTAAATTTCACATATTATTGGAGATGGTGTTATACCATTTTCCAAACTCTATTCGAATAATGAAATTCAATATCATTATTTAGGTCTTTAGGGTAGAAAACATTAATTTCATAAAAACATATTCATTAATAACAGGTTTAACATAACCGAGTGTGTACCTTGATCACAAATAGGACAACTTTGAGTTCATATAATATTATATCATAAATAATTACAACATGATGAAATGTCATTAATAATTCAGTACAACATATCATTAAAAATGAAATATTTAATTCTTTACGAATCGTACAACATAACCACTAATTCTAACATTAATTTCAAATTTTCCATCAATTTATCCAAATAAATATCAATATCGATAACCATTTCTTCCTTTAATATGAAGATACAACTTATTTTATTTTTCCATCATGCATAATCAAGGGGCAATGTTATAATTTGTCAATATAACTATCCATATCGTGTGGGTAATTATATCAAAACAATAAGGATTCACTCCATCAGATGAAAAAAAAGATGATGGTTTCTTGACTAATTTCCTATTTTAGGATACAATTGATCAACTGTATTTCATAGAATATACTCTACTGGGTGATTTCATTTCCAATATTTTTTCATTTTTTTACCCCCCATGATGATTTTCATGAAGTATCCTCTAATCTGTATAGGTGAGTAAACTATGTATTGATTGAAATGTACCATAAAACATTATAATGAATTGAATAATTTTTCTGGTATCAAGATGCACCATACATTTGATATTTTTTAAGTGATACGTTGTATTTTAAAAATAGTATACAATCATTTATACATGAATGTATATTTCATATATCATAAAAATTGATTCAATAATTAATTTGTTGAAATATCTTTTTTGGTGATGCTTATTATATTCTAGGATCATATAATTAGATAGAGAAATTAGATCAAAAAGATCATTTCAATCCACACATTTCTTACATTAACACAATATAGCTTCATTATGGTTTATAATGATGTATATTTTGTATAACTTGTTTACATTGGTGTCTTTGAAAAACTCTTTAACTTATAATAAATTGTGGTTGATCGTGAAGTTAATCATCGATTGTTATTTTCTTTTCATCAAAACGATATTATCGATCATCCAACTAATAATCAAATATCCAATATGGTCTTTATCATTATTGTCGCACCCCAAACCGTGCGTTTATTTTATTTTACGATTTCTTTGACTTTAAATTATATTGATGCGGTTCGTGTTCAGTATCAGACCTAGTTTTTGAATTTTGGTTAAAATGTGCGCTTTTTGGACGCGACGTCGTCGGGCGCGTGAGCGGAGCCTGTTCTGGAAGCCCCGCGCGTCCCTGCCCGGTGTGTTTGCGCATCCCGTTGTCTTCGAATTTTTTTTATAGTCTTTATATTTAACGCGCACATCTATTAGTATAAGTTAATAATTATTTTTATTATTTAAGACGAAATGAATATTTTTATCATTTGATTATTATTATCATTATTATTTTTATCATTATGTTATAAATAAATAATAAATTAAATTGTTAATGTTGCGGATAATAGTATAATAGTTATTAAATATGATTTGTTATTAATCTTTATTATTGTAATTATTATTATTGTAATTTCTTATTATTATAATTTTGATTTGTTTTAATTTTCTTATTTTATTTTACTTTTTCCTCTAACCCTAGCAGGCCCCCTTTTATATTTTTTTTTCTCTTCTTTCTCCCCGCGGGAGCCGCCACCTCCGTCTATTCTTCCCCACCCCCCTCCGCCTGCTGTTTCTGCTTTGCACTCCGCCTGTGAAGCCTCTACGCTCCATCTCTTCTCCTTTTTTTCCCCTTGCAGCGCTCCGCCACAACAGCACTAACCGGCACCCCGGCCAGCCAGCACTCTAATGCCTTGGCTCTCTTCTCCCCTCCTCCCCATAGCAGCGGCATTCCTTTGCATCTAACCTACAGCGCCCTCCTTATCAAGCCACCTCAACCCAGCAGCGGCGTTCTATCCGCCATCGCACAACAATCCAGCCGCACACTCCCTCGTCCCACACACTGCACCCACCGCGGCTCCCCCCTGTTGCGCCTTCGGCCATCAAACGCCCAACAGCCCCGCGCGACACCCCCCTGCTGCCCCAACGGATATCCGCCTCGGCTCCCTGTGTTTGGCGCACCGTCCGCACCTCCTGCCTGCAGTTCACAGCAGCCCGGCGCCCCTGCAGCGCCTCCTCCTGCCGAAGCCGCCCGACTCCCTCTCCTGTCCAGCCAGCCCACGCACCTCCTGCCTGCAGTTCACAGCAGCCAGCCCAGCACCCCCTGTTCACTGCCGAACCCCTCCCGCGCCCATGCCTCCTTCCGCAGCAGCGGCCGCGGCACCTGCGCCCCCTCCTTCTTCCTCTTCTTCTTCCCTTCTTCCTCTCCTCTTCCTTCTTCCTCTTCTTCTTCCCTTCTTCCTCTCCTCTTCCTTCTTCCTCTTCTTCTTCTCTTCTTCTTCTTATTTTTCTTTCTCCTTCCTCTGCTCCGTTCAGCAGGTCAGTTTTTATTTGTTTATTTTAATTTATTCCGCTTTTTCATTTTATTTAACATGTTATTAACTTTTTATTATAAAATTATGATTTATGTGATCATTATTATTATGATTATTTTTTTTAATATTAATAATATTATTATTAATGTTATTATTATTATTAATGTTATTATTATTAATTTTATTAATCTTATTATTACTATTATTTTTATTATTATTATTATTGTTATTATTATTATTATTATTAGTGTTATTATTATTAATTTTTATAGTTATCATTATCATTAATATTATTATTTAATATTATTATTACTATTATTGTTATTATTGCTATTATTTTTATTATTACTAATCTTATTATTATTATTATTATTATTATTATTATTATTATTATTAATTTTATTATTATTATTATTATTATTAATTTTATTATTATTATTATTATTATTATCATCATCGTGCGGGTTTTAATCGATGGTGGGTTGCTATTTGTTGGCTTAGGACTTTTAGAACCGGCGCAGGGCGTTTCCAAGTGAGCGCCACCGCCGCGCCTTATTTCCGGGGTTCCGTCATCGCCGCGCTCTAGTTTCAAGGTGAGCGCTTCTTCCCGCCGCTTGGTTTCGAATGCTCTGGTGAGTTTTGGATGTGTCTGAGTCCTTGGCTTTGATTATGCAGAGTGTCGGACTTTATCACGTGGCTTCGGACACGCGTTGTGTCATCGCGCCTCGGTTCCAAAGTTGTTTTGTCGTCGCGCTTGGTTTTGAGGTAGGTCCCCTTTGCACTATTTTTAAAAATTTAAGTTATATAATTTCATGCTGTTTGCGCACCCTAATTGTTCAAAAATCAACATTTTATTAATTGTAGTAAATATGAGATAATATACGATAATTAATTTTTAATTTAAGAGGGTAAATTTTTAAATGGTTATTTAATGTCAAAAGGAGCCGTTTATTTTATACACGACACATGACACATCCTTTTGATGAGCGGACACCCAATAATGAAAGAATGCCCGTTTGGATTTTAAACATAATTCACGGAATGTAAAACAGAGTTCCAGTTTAATGAGAAATGATTTCTTTTGAAGCATGAACAAATACTTTGGTTCGTTTGAGAAATTGCCCGGTTGGCTCTTAAGGATTATTTGGAAAAAGAAAATGGTTTGGTTTAGTTTATAAAAATATTGTTGGCCTGTGACGTAGTGTTTTGGATTCTTTAAATAGTTTTAAACTGGTTTTGGTAGTGATTGTGAATTGTATTAAATGCCCGTTTGGCACTTTATGGAAAGCGATAAAAATGTTTCGATAAAAACCCTCTTAGGGCGACTCTCATGCCTTGGTTGAAATTGATTGTTTGGGAGGCCGCGCTTAGAGGCTCCCGGGTATTTGAGTAGTTAAAGGCAAGAGGTTGTCCAATGGAGTGGCTCGGGGAATGCCTGTTGTTCTTTATATATAGATATATCTGATTGGATGCTCGGTTGGCATCGGTTGGCTCACCCCCTTTTTCTTAAACACTTGAGACATGGGAATCTGGCATATTGAGAGAATATTCTAAGAACGATTGCTGCACTGGTAGGTTATGGTACTGACCAGTGGCCCATAGTAGGTGGATATATTGGGTTTATTGCTATGGGATTTGCCCTCGACCTGCCTGTGAGTGGATGGTCGAGCGTTTTGTGCGTTTTGATTTCATCGTGACATGTCAATAAGGATGATTTCTCATGTATTGGTGTCTTCTGGTTTATTCTCGATCTCCTAGGTTCACCCATGTCTATTCAGCTTTGTAGCTTGCAGTAATGATTATGATGCTCACATGTATACTTACATTGCCCTTGCTGTATGTTTTACTTTGTGCATTCTGGCATATTGTTTTCCTTGGAAACTGATAAATTGCTTTTTAATGGGTTTCTAAAAATTGTTTTCAAATGGACGTGTTTAATCCCTTTTTTTACAAATTTGAAAATTTAAACATCACTTTCCGCTTTTCCTGAAATGTCATTGGCACTAATGAAATGAACACGAATTTGGAAAATGGCTAAGGGCAATGGTTCGTACTTTGTTTTCAAGTAGAATATTATTAAAAACATACTTTTATAGATTGTAGTTCAAACTTGAAATGATGTTTCTTTTATTTTAAAGGTAGTGCATTGGGAATAGATATCGGGCTACCCTACTGAGTTTTAATACTCACGCCTATAGTTGTTTTCTGTTTTTAGTGTTTGTGCAGGCTATAGCTTGAGTGCGCTCGCCTGGGGCGACGCTTGATCGTTGAGTCGGAGAGCGACCCACGAGGTCGCACGGAGTTTGTTCGCACGTCGTGTTTGGTTAGTTTGTTTCCTGTTTGTTTCTGTTTAGTCACTTTGTTTAGTTTACCTTTTTTTTGCGCTGCTCTGTTTTATCTTTGCTTTCTTATTTATTTATATTGGGCGAAATCGTTCCCATAGACTCTGTTAATGCCCAGGCGCTTGTCGCCAGCCCGGGAGGATCGGGAACGCCTCTCGGGCCATGTCGCGGACCGGCTTGGATGACCGGTTCAGGGTCGACCCGGGTTGGTTCGTGACAAAATGGTATCAGAGCAGGTTTGCTCTTAGCAGACCTCACTTTTCAGAGCGCCCTTTGTTATTTGGGATGTCAAGGTAGATGGAGTAGGATTGTCGGGACTTGAGGGGTAGGTACGAGAAGAGCGTCGCGAACTCTTGCCCGTACTGATCCTCAGGTTTCCATGGGAAGTCCGGTTTAATTGGTTTGTTTGGGTTTTTATGGAAATGTTTTGCGATTGGGGTACGACAAATGGAGTTGGGCTAATAGTCCTAAGCCGCATGGCCTGGCAAGCCATGTGGAGCTGGGGGCATGGTCCAAGAAGGCTCTCTGTGTTAGTGACGTGTTTGGCATGTGGCCGCCAACCATATGGTCAAGTCACTCACTAACACTAGTCCCCTGTTTGTGTTGTTTTGGGTTTCCGTTGATTTCTGAAAGTGGTTTGAATCAGAAAAGTTGGTTTTGAAAAAAAAAATGTTGTTTGAAATGACATGTTTAATTTGTAGTTTGTTTTAAAAGAAGTGGTATGAATGAATTGTTTTTGGAAAATGAAGTTGCTTTGTTTTGGCCTTGGTGTTCCGATGAGTACTCACATGCATTTTGGTATGTTGGAAATGTGGATGGATCTCTGGTATGGTGGATGGATGCCCTGGGTGGCACGAATACATGCATGTGAGTGAGGCTCTAAAGAATACCAATGGCGAAGGTTTAACCCACCAAGCTTGTTCAAAATTAAAGATGTTTTCAAAGAGAAAAGTTTTGATGTTATGATAACTTGTTTTCTCGGATTTCGAGCTTGTCACCTATGCAGTGTTTGATTTTGAGGTTTTTATTCATTCGCTGAGTTGGCGTTGATTGGGTTTTTGACATTTCCTTGTCCAGTGGTTGTCCTTTTGAAGCTTCGATGAGTGATTGTAGTGCGATTGATCAACCTAAGGATTTTATGTTTGAGTTTTGGAAGTTGGATCCACCTCTCTTCTATGGTCAAGTAGAAACTTCCGTGGCAGAGGAGTGGATGCGGAAGATTGAAAGGGACTTTAGCCTCATTGAGTTGCCCGATTCGTTGAAGGTCAAGTTTGCGACCTTCATGCTTGAAGGTTCACCGTGGATGTGGTGGAAGTCAGTGTCTCGGAACAAGCCTCGTCAAGAGATTACTTGGGAGTTTTTCAAGGCCTCGTTCATTCGCCAGTATTTCTCTGAGGAAGATAGGGTGAGGAAGGGGATGGAAATGTGTTGTCTGCAGCAGGGCGACGGATCCGTGTTAGAATATTTCCATCTCTTTGTGGAGCTAGTACCTTATGATTCAGAGTATGCCACAAATGACCCCGTGAGGGCTCGACGCTTCGAGGCGGGTCTCCGCCCTGATCTGCAGTCGAAGGTGTCAGAGTCCAACCTGACTTCATTTGTTGATGTGGCGAGACAAGCTTTTCATGTCGATGCTGCGATGGCAGGAGTGCTCGAAGTAGTTCTCCCTCCTTCGATCCCTATGAGCACTGGTGAAGGTTCTGGAAAGGAGATGAGTAAGCAAATGGAAGTGGATGGATCAGGTCGTGGAATCAAGAGGCCTCGAGATCTTTCATCAACCTCTTCATAACGAGAGATTATTGTCTGTTATCAGTGTGGCAAGCGGGGTCACAAGAAGTCATCGTGCCCAAGCGCTCCGAAGCCCTGCCAGGCGTGTGGACGTCTGGGTCACTTGCGACGATTTTGTCGGGGCGTTGCAAGAAAGCATCGCAGGGGAATTTCTCAGAAGTAATGTGCTGTTGAGTCTTTGTTCAAAGTTTCCAGTGTAAGTTTCCTTTCTGTGAAAGTGATCTATTATCGTGGCCTTTGTATGAGTGTTGTTTTGGGTTTGAAATGTATGGGAATGTCGTGGGTCTTTTGATGAACTTCGCCTTTCAATGCTGGTGTGTTTTAATTTTAAAATCTTTTCCTTCAATCAGTCAGATCAAAAGATGTATGTTTCTTGTTGGGATTATCAGAACCTGACTGCGAGGCAGTAGATGCTTCATCCATCAGAGCTCCAGCCAAAAGGTCTCGGAGTGAAGCCGGCGCGTAGTCAGGAACCCCCCGGGGGAAATTTTAAAGAGTCCGGTTAAAGTTGCGTCTCTATCGTCATGGTGTGATAGTTTTGGTGTTGTTGCTCTGGTTTCTCTGTCGTTGTAGTTCTCTCTTGTCGCAAAGTGCGTGATGGACTTATCCCTCGTGTAACGTCGGGAATTGTGCCTATTGGATGTAAGTTGCTGATCAGTGACCTTGCGTGGGCCACTGATGTAAACCAGTTGCGGCCCTGGTTTGTGTCCACCCCGAAGTGATGGGTCGTGAGTAGTCGTACGTCGTAGTTTTAGTGATTTGATCCTTGGGCCCACCCTCCCCACCCATGGGGTTAGGGTTTACAGTTCGTATGGAGTTTTGATTTATTTCTTATCCCATTCAGACGGGAGTGGGTGGTTTAAATGGTCTGCTGTGCTTTTTATATATAGCTTGGGAAAGGCCCCGATCTGGCCTAAGTTGGATTTCGGGTTGGTCGCTAGTAGGTTAGTTCTTTATGGTGGGGAGACCCACCATGAGTCTCTTTGAATTTTCTCTTAAGTCGTTATCGAATGCTAGTTGAGTTCTTATGGTGGGGAGCCGTTCAGGCCTTCCCTCTGTTGGTGATTTACTTTGGGCAATGAGGTTCAGTCCCGTTGGTAGTCGTTGTGACATCCTTGAGATAAGAGGTTGGATCGTGTTCTGTGAAATCCTTAGGTGTTGATCGATCGACTGGTTGGTGTGGTGGCTTTCCGGGGGCGGAAAGCGTTATGGTGGGGAGAATTGTCGCACCCCAAACCGTGCGTTTATTTTATTTTACGATTTCTTTGACTTTAAATTATATTGCTGCAGTTCGTGTTCAGTATCAGACCTAGTTTTTGAATTTTGGTTAAAATGTGCGCTTTTTGGACGCGACGTCGTCGGGCGCGTGAGCGGAGCCTGTTCTGGAAGCCCCGCGCGTCCCTGCCCGGTGTGTTTGTGCATCCCGTTGTCTTCGAATTTTTTTTATAGTCTTTATATTTAACGCGCACATCTATTAGTATAAGTTAATAATTATTTTTATTATTTAAGACGAAATGAATATTTTTATCATTTGATTATTATTATCATTATTATTTTTATCATTATGTTATAAATAAATAATAAATTAAATTGTTAATGTTGCGGATAATAGTATAATAGTTATTAAATATGATTTGTTATTAATCTTTATTATTGTAATTATTATTATTGTAATTTCTTATTATTATAATTTTGATTTGTTTTAATTTTCTTATTTTATTTTCCTTTTTCCTCTAACCCTAGCAGGCCCCCTTTTATATTTTTTTTTCTCTTCTTTCTCCCCGCGGGAGCCGCCACCTCCGTCTATTCTTCCCCACCCCCCTCCGCCTGCTGTTTCTGCTTTGCACTCCGCCTGTGAAGCCTCCCCGCTCCATCTCTTCTCCTTTTTTTCCCCTTGCAGCGCTCCGCCACAACAGCACTAACCGGCACCCCGGCCAGCAAGCACTCTAATGCCTTGGCTCTCTTCTCCCCTCCTCCCCATAGCAGCGGCATTCCTTTGCTTCTAACCTACAGCGCCCTCCTTATCAAGCCACCTCAACCCAGCAGCGGCGTTCTATCCGCCATCGCACAACAATCCAGCCGCACACTCCCTCGTCCCGCACACTGCACCCACCGCGGCTCCCCCCCTGTTGCGCCTTCGGCCATCAAACGACCAACAGCCCCGCGCGACACCCCCCTGCTGCCCCAACGGATCTCCGCCTCGGCTCCCTGTGTTTGGCGCACCGTCCGCACCTCCTGCCTGCAGTTCACAGCAGCCCGGCGCCCCTGCAGCGCCTCCTCCTGCCGAAGCCGCCCGACTCCCTCTCCTGTCCAGCCAGCCCACGCACCTCCTGCCTGCAGTTCACAGCAGCCAGCCCAGCACCCCCTGTTCACTGCCGAACCCCTCCCGCGCCCCTGCCTCCTTCCGCAGCAGCGGCCGCGGCACCTACGCCCCCTCCTTCTTCCTCTTCTTCTTCCCTTCTTCCTCTCCTCTTCCTTCTTCCTCTTCTTCTTCCCTTCTTCCTCTCCTCTTCCTTCTTCCTCTTCTTCTTCTCTTCTTCTTCTTATTTTTCGTTCTCCTTCCTCTGCTCCGTTCAGCAGGTCAGTTTTTATTTGTTTATTTTAATTTATTCCGCTTTTTCATTTTATTTAACATGTTATTAACTTTATATTATAAAATTATGATTTATGTGATCATTATTATTATGATTTTTTTTTAATATTAATAATATTATTATTAATGTTATTATTATTATTAATGTTATTATTATTAATTTTATTAATCTTATTATTACTATTATTATTATTATTATTATTATTATTATTATTATTATTATTATTAGTGTTATTATTATTAATTTTTATTGTTATCATTATCATTAATATTATTATTTAATATTATTATTACTATTATTGTTATTATTGCTATTATTTTTATTATTACTAATCTTATTATTATTATTATTATTATTATTATTATTATTATTAATTTTATTATTATTATTATTATTATTATTAATTTTATTATTATTATTATAATTTTTATCATCATCGTGCGGGTTTTAATCGATGGTGGGTTGCTATTTGTTGGCTTAGGACTTTTAGAACCGGCGCAGGGCGTTTCCAAGTGAGCGCCACCGCCGCGCCTTATT
Source organism: Viscum album (assembly GCA_963277665.1). Classification (NCBI taxonomy): domain Eukaryota; kingdom Viridiplantae; phylum Streptophyta; class Magnoliopsida; order Santalales; family Viscaceae; genus Viscum; species Viscum album. The sequence goes on along the minus strand of OY728121.1, from coordinate 5,142,992 downwards.
TCCGGGGTTCCGTCATCGTCGCGCTCTAGTTTCAAGGTGAGCGCTTCTTCCCGCCGCTTGGTTTCGAATGCTCTGGTGAGTTTTGGATGTGTCTGAGTCCTTGGCTTTGATTATGCAGAGTGTCGGACTTTATCACGTGGCTTCGGACACGCGTTGTGTCATCGCGCCTCGGTTCCAAAGTTGTTTTGCCGTCGCGCTTGGTTTTGAGGTAGGTCCCCTTTGCACTATTTTTAAAAATTTAAGTAATATTATTTCATGCTGTTTGCGCACCCTAATTGTTCAAAAATCAACATTTTATTAATTGTAGTAAATATGAGATAATATACGATAATTAATTTTTAATTTAAGAGGGTAAATTTTTAAATGGTTATTTAATGTCAAAAGGAGCCGTTTATTTTATACACGACACATGACACATCCTTTTGACGAGCGGACACCCAATAATGAAAGAATGCCCGTTTGGATTTTAAACATAATTCACGGAATGTAAAACAGAGTTCCAGTTTAATGAGAAATGATTTCTTTTGAAGCATGAACAAATACTTTGGTTCGTTTGAGAAATTGCCCGGTTGGCTCTTAAGGATTATTTGGAAAAAGAAAATGGTTTGGTTTAGTTTATAAAAATATTGTTGGCCTGTGACGTAGTGTTTTGGATTCTTTAAATAGTTTTAAACTGGTTTTGGTAGTGATTGTGAATTGTATTAAATGCCCGTTTGGCACTTTATGGAAAGCGATAAAAATGTTTCGATAAAAACCCTCTTAGGGCGACTCTCATGCCTTGGTTGAAATTGATTGTTTGGGAGGCCGCGCTTAGAGGCTCCCGGGTATTTGAGTAGTTAAAGGCAAGAGGTTGTCCAATGGAGTGGCTCGGGGAATGCCTGTTGTTCTTTATATATAGATATATCTGATTGGATGCTCGGTTGGCATCGGTTGGCTCACCCCCTTTTTCTTAAACACTTGAGACATGGGAATCTGGCATATTGAGAGAATATTCTAAGAACGATTGCTGCACTGGTAGGTTATGGTACTGACCAGTGGCCCATAGTAGGTGGATATATTGGGTTTATTGCTATGGGATTTGCCCTCGACCTGCCTGTGAGTGGATGGTCGAGCGTTTTGTGCGTTTTGATTTCATCGTGACATGTCAATAAGGATGATTTCTCATGTATTGGTGTCTTCTGGTTTATTCTCGATCTCCTAGGTTCACCCATGTCTATTCAGCTTTGTAGCTTGCAGTAATGATTATGATGCTCACATGTATACTTACATTGCCCTTGCTGTATGTTTTACTTTGTGCATTCTGGCATATTGTTTTCCTTGGAAACTGATAAATTGCTTTTTAATGGGTTTCTAAAAATTGTTTTCAAATGGAAGTGTTTAATCCCTTTTTTTACAAATTTGAAAATTTAAACATCACTTTCCGCTTTTCCTGAAATGTCATTGGCACTAATGAAATGAACACGAATTTGGAAAATGGCTAAGGGCAATGGTTCGTACTTTGTTTTCAAGTAGAATATTATTAAAAACATACTTTTATAGATTGTAGTTCAAACTTGAAATGATGTTTCTTTTATTTTAAAGGTAGTGCATTGGGAATAGATATCGGGCTACCCTACTGAGTTTTAATACTCACGCCTATAGTTGTTTTCTGTTTTTAGTGTTTGTGCAGGCTATAGCTTGAGTGCGCTCACCTGGGGCGACGCTTGATCGTTGAGTCGGAGAGCGACCCACGAGGTCGCACGGAGTTTGTTCGCACGTCGTGTTTGGTTAGTTTGTTTCCTGTTTGTTTCTGTTTAGTCACTTTGTTTAGTTTACCTTTTTTTTTGCGCTGCTCTGTTTTATCTTTGCTTTCTTATTTATTTATATTGGGCGAAATCGTTCCCATAGACTCTGTTGATGCCCAGGCGCTTGTCGCCAGCCCGGGAGGATCGGGAACGCCTCTCGGGCCATGTCGCGGACCGGCTTGGATGACCGGTTCAGGGTCGACCCGGGTTGGTTCGTGACAATTATTCACACATCTATTCATAGTAGATTATACCTAAAACACAATGTTACCTTTGTCACTAGCTATATTCAGTTTTGACCTAAGTTAATTCTAAAATTTATATAATTGATATATTCAATAACAAATCATTTGTTTTTCCAACCCCTCTAGACAAATTAGTAATGAATATTAACAGTGTAAATAGATAGAAAGTATTTTTGAAGGGTTATATGCATTATATTTTTCAAATTTAATTAATTCATCATCATACCGTTTTATTATATTATTAGTATCCTTACATGTTTTATTCATATTATTCATATTTGATACAATAATATTTATATTTAATAAAATAAATAAATTCATAAAATGTTCGAACTTATAACCCTCAATGGTTAATTTTAATGAATTATTTATGCTATATAAAACTTTTTATCTAGGATAATTAGGGATATATGATGTTTATTGAGATTAATTTCCAGTGTTGGAAATCATTAAATAATTGGAATGTTTGATATAAATAATGTAACAAATAATCTAATTAAATAACCTTCTATTGAGAATCAATGAGATCAAGGATTGTTTCCATATGTTTTATTTTAATGTGTAATGAAATATGGAGGATTTTGTGTTCATACATTTCTTCGCCTGGTACATGGTAGTATTGGTTGCATTTTAATGATAGGATTCATAGGATTGGAAGCTGATCATTTACCATATGATAACAACATTAATAGGGACTGATCGCCTAGGCATGAGAACATTTCATTTAATGAGTCTCTTAAAATTTCATGGGTATAAAAAATAAAATTTCGTGTTTCCATCAATCAAATGAACCAATAATGATAACTAGAAATGGAAAAAATGATTTCATACAAATCCAATAGAGATGAGAATTAATTTCGTGGTGCATAGATAAAGTACTCATTAAAAATGAAATACCCACATACTAATTGGAGATGGAGATGCGATAAAAGTGGGAGGAATCCTAAATGGGGTTTTCAAGTGAATGATACTAATATGAGATAATGTTTAGAGACCCTATCCTTTGTGGGAAAGGAATTTAGATGGTGCCTGACTGAAAATTATTTTTTTATTTTGATAAAAACACTTTTCCAGAAATTTGAGAAACCCCAGATCTGAATTACAAATTAAATGAACCAAAAAATAGAGACCAGTCTAAAAGGTCCTCACCTCACTTTCCACTAGAAAAGGATGAAAAACCCTCACCATCGCCAGACCACTCGACAAGTTGTCATGCACATGAATGCATAGGCCGAACACCGATAGAAATGACATACCCCCTCAAGATTCCGAATGACTTGCACAGGTGAATATTTAAGTTCTCATCCCCATCCGGAGTAGTCCCCGCATAATGCTGGTAAGACACCTCCCAGAAAGATTCTAAAAAAATAAAAAGCATCTCCAAAATCCACAAAAATTGAACTAGCATGATTCCCAATCACTTAGCAGAATCCAAAAATTGAATCAGAATCATTGATGGATAGATTTAGATTACCAGAAACCATTTCCCAAAACCAATTACATTATATTTAGGAAACCTGGATACGTGGGGTCGTTGACCTCCAATTTAAAATTTAAGAAGATAGTTGATCCCCGGTCTATACGTACTCCTCATGAATGATCCTTCCTTTATTGAATTCCCCACAAGAATTAGTTCTTTTTTATCAACCCATGAGTTTTGTTCCTTGTTTATTGGCACCATTAAAGACCTCTCAATCATGTTAGATGTGTCATATTCAGACACATTCAACAACAATACCTGATTGACCATCTCTTATTTAGAGTTTATCAATAATTCTAGTGTATACTTATCCACAATCTCTTATTCTGATTTCAAGGAATTTATTTTGATTACAGACCGAGTCTCCAAGGGAGGTGTTAATGAGGAGTAATATTTTATATTTTCCCTCCTCTTATTAGTCTTGTTAATCCTTAGATATGCATCTTCCCCAAGAAGGATAGAAGGATCAGTTCCATTTGTTTCTACCATGTGTTCCCCATATACATGTGTTATTTATCATATCTAAATTTATTTCAATATAAAATATGTTTTTCAATGTGTGTATATATATATATAATACTATTCTTTATAATGAAACTAATATGTACTACTAATAATACATTATATTATTTATAAAAAAAATTATTCTATTTAATATCTCATAAAATATAATTATTTAAATTTCTTATACGATTAATTATTTAAAAAATATATATAATGTTACATTCTTTTTTTATATTTAATGTAACATGAGTTAAAAAAATATTATCTGTTTCATATGTATAAATATATTAAATGTAATTAAATGTATATATGAACCTAACTTTTATATATAGACCTAAAATGATGAATGCCTAAAAATAATTTCTTATATATAGAATTTGATAACATCCATTCTATTTTCTTGAACAAATGTTGTAGAAAGATATGGATTCTTGGAAGGAAATTTATTACGAATTGACCCATCCATGAGATTTAATGGAGGTCCCTAATGAAGTTGGCATAATGTATTAAAACACATCCAAAAGATATATCAGAAACAAAGGAGAAAAACAAAACAACCATTGAAATGTCTATCCAATAAATATTTAAACATATATATATTTAAAATTGAATTTTAAAAAAATAAATTCCCAAATGACATACATAGAATTTCACAGATTTATCAAGATAATGTGATGGGTTTTCATTGGTTTTTAGTACATCACATGTCTTTTTTTAATAAAATACCATTTTAAAATTAAATAATGCACTTTTACTCATACCAATCACATAGTATATTAGATTGAGGTGCAACCGATTTTTACACATCATAATTGACTTACTGATTATTCTCCTACAATATTTAATAAATCTGAATGAATTTTATATGTTTGTAGTAAGTCAGTTGGCCTTTTTACTAAAATAGATGTTAATTTAAAAAATAAACATGCATTTTGAGTCAGTTCGGTCACACCGTGAATCTGATTTAGGTGTGACAGATTCATGAATGTCTTAAATGAAGTATGGATCCTTTTCAAAAAGTACCAAAACAATAAAAATTTATCTATTTAGTTATTATTTTTTCATCATGTTATTATACTAAAATTGATGGGAATTTTAATGAAAATATTCACATAGAGTCATATTGGTCGCACCATGCATCAAATTTAAGTGAGGATAATTCAAGCACAGCTCAAATGACATTTTGATCGTTGTCCTAAAATATCAAAACAATATGAATGTTTTTATGCATTTTAAGTATTTCTCTTTTCTTTATTACTAATATGTGATTTTAATATTGAAATATTCACTTTGACTCATACTGATCACACTGTGTATTTGATTGAGGTGAATATTATTTATAAAAATCACAAATTACATATGAATAATTATTCTAAAATATTTATTCAATTTGAATGAGTTTTATAAGTTTTGAGTTGGTCATATGGGATTTATTCTTAAATTTATGTCAATTTTAATTAAAATTGCTTTTTTAGAGTCATATCTATCACACTGTGATTTAGATTGAGGTGTGACAGATTCATTAACGTCTCAAATTACATATGGATCATTGTCCTAATGTATAAAAATAGTCAGAGCTTGTTTGTTCAGATTTGGGTGGGAATTTTTTTTACTAAAATTGATGTCTATTTTAAATAAAAAATCACATATATTTATACCATTCAAACCTTGATTCAGATTGAGGTTTGGATTATTACTACATGTTCTAAATTAGTTATGGTTTTTTTAATGATTCATTTCAACTGGTATGTGTATTATTGATTTTAATATTTCATTCAAAATTTTTAGAAAAATGTAATTTTAAACATGAAACACACACATGGAATTATACAGATCACATCGTGTATTGGTTTAATGGGAGCCCGGTTCGGACACATAAAAAATGGATTGTGAATCGATTCTATAAATTATTAACAAATACGCGAACATTATCTATATTTTTAATTACTTACACTTTTATGTGTAAATTTTTTATTTTAAACTAATAATGAATAAATTAAATAAGTTTTATTTTTTTTACTAAAATTATTGTAAATTTGAAAAATAAATTAGTACATCGAATCAAAATGGTTACATCATGTGTTTGATTGTGCTATGACTAATTCATACAGGTACCCTAGTCTCAAAAAATTCTTAAAAATTAATGTCACCATGATTTGAATTGACTTTCATTGTTTAAATATCAAAATTTCATATGTATAAGAGAACAAACCACATCAACTCTAAAAAATACACCTATATAATAATACAATTTTTATGTGAATAATAATAAAAATAAATAAATTATTCATAAATATGAAAAATAAACATTAATTAAAAGGATAATTATTTTATTGTGAATATATCAACATGAATTCTATAATAGAGTTTAGGTAGTAGGGTTTCAAAACCTACAAAATAATTAAGGGGAACTAGAAGGAATGATATAAATGTTTAAACAACATTTGTGAAAGTTTGGGAGGGAGAAGAAGAATGTAGAAGTTTTTGTGTCAAACGGAATGAATGATGAAAAAAGTACACCAAATCAACAAAAATAATCCACTTGTACAATAAAACCATTAATATTTGAATAATACTGAAAAAAATAAATTTAACAAAATTGTAAAACAATAAATTAATTCTATGCTAAATGAATTTACTATTCAAATATATAGATTACCTCTGTAATTAAGAAGAGGTTGTGGAATTTCTCTTCCTAAAACGTTAGTGGTAGGAACATGAATGAAAGCGATTAATGCAACGCTACATGGCTGAAACAGTTTTGTGGAAGAATATTTCTGAGGATGTTTTGGTTCAGAAAGGAATGAATGATGGACAAACCACCCCATCTCAACAAAATAATCTACTTGTATATGAAAATAATTAGTATGTCAGAAACACTAAAAAGATTTAAATTAATCCTAAATATAAAAAAATAATTAATTCCATGGAAAATGATTTTACTAGGAAAATAGGAATATTAATTATATAATTGAGCAGAGGAAGCATCATTTCACTTCCTATGAAGGCAGTGGAGTGAACATGAAATAATGAGATAAATGTAACAGTGTAGGGGTCAAATTTTTTTATGGAGTATATGTTTGTGTATGTTTTTGTAGAGACATGCATGAAAGATTGAATGTGCACCCTAATTCAAAAAAAGAATCTACCTGCATAAGACAAAAATTGTTATACAAGTAATACTAAAATAAAATAAATTAATCATAAATAAGAAAAAATGAAATAATTCTATAGAAAATGATTTTATTGTTAAAACATAATGATAAAACTATGATTGTGTAGAGGTATCATTATTGCTCTTCTAGTAAAGGCATAACACATGGTGTCCAGAACATATCTATTTCACATAATACGACTACAATCTCCTTTATTCGTTATGGGATAACTCGTCGGGTCTACAACTTTTCATCATATGGCCCTAAAAAGAAGAAGAGTATGTTTAATGTGTGTCGTACATTTTATGGGAAAATGTAACTGAATGTAACAAACATTAAATATTGCATCAAAACATGAATATTTTGTGATTATTTTCCTTTATCTTAAAATTAGTCATTGACAAGAAATATTATATGTTTTATGAATAGCCGTGTGGAAATATTATAGAATTAAAGAAAATCATGGATTGTAATTTTGACAACATCACTTGTTGTTTCACTAAAATTGTACTTTAAAATAGAAAGAAACAACTTGAACTATACAAATCATATCATGTATTAAATTGATAGGATACTGATCCCTACACATCACATAAGACATATGAATCGGTTTCCTAAAATATCAACCCAATATGAATGTTTTTATGCATTATAAGTATTTCTCTTTTCTTTATTACTAATATGTGATTTTAATATTGAAATATTCACTTTGACTCATACTGATCACACTGTGTATTTGATTGAGGTGCATATTATTTATAAACATCAAAAATTACATATGAATCATTATTCTAAAATATTTATTCAATTTGAATGAGTTTAATCAGTTTTGAGTTGGTCATATTGGATTTATTATTAAATTTATGTCAATTTTAATTAAAATTGATTTTTATAGTCATATCTATCACACTGTGATTTAGATTGAGGTGTGAGAGATTCATTAACGTCTCAAATTACATATGGATCATTGTCCTAATGTATCAAAATAGTCAGAGATTGTTTGTTCAGTTTTGAGTAGGAAACTTATTTTTACAAAAATAAATGTCTATTTTAAATAAAAACTCACATATAATTATACCGTTCAATCCATGAATCAGATTGAAGTGTTGATGATTACTACATGTTCTAAATTAGTTATGGTTTTTTTCTTAATGATTCATTTCAATTGGTATGTGTATTATTGATTTTAATATTTCACTCAACATTTTTAGAAAAATGTAATTTTAAACATGAATCACACACATGGAATCATACAGATCACATCATGTATTGGTTTCATGGGAGCCCGATTCGTAAACATAAAAAATGGATTGTTAATCGATTATATAATTTATTAAGAAATACGTGCACATTTTCTATATTTTTAATTACTTACACTTTTCAATGTAAATTTTTGATTTTAAAATAATAATGAAGAAATTAAATAAGTTGTATTTTTTTTACAAAAATTATTGTAAATTTGAAAAATAAATTAGTACATGTAATAAAAATTGTTACACCATGTGTTTGATTGTGCTATGACTAATTCCTACTTGTCCCCTAGTCTCCAAAAAATCCTAACAATTAATTTCACCATGATTTGAATTGACTTTCATTGTTCAAATATCAACATTGCATGTGTATCAGAGAACAAACCACATCAACTCTAAAAAATCGACCTGTATAATAATACAATTTTTATGTGAATAATACTAAAAATAAATAAATTATTCATAAATATGAAACAAAACATTAATTAAAAGGATAATGATTTTATTGTGAATATATCAACATGAATTCTATAATAGTGTCGAGGTAGTAGGGTTTCAAAACCTACAAAATAATTAAAGGGAACTATAAGGAATGATATAAATGTTTAAACAACATTTGTGAATGTTTGGGAGGGAGAAGAAGAATGAAGAAGTTTTTGTGTCGAACGGAATGAATGATGAAAAAAGTACACCAAATCAACAAAAATAATCCACTTGTACAACAAAACCATTAATATTTGAATAATACTGAAAAAAATAAATTTAACAAAAATTTAACACAATAAATTAATTCTATGCTAAATGAATTTACTGTTCAAACATATAGATTACCTCTGTAATTAAGAAGAGGTTATGGAATTTCTCTTCCTAAAAAGTTAGTGGTAGGAACATGAATGAAAGCTATTAATGTAACACTACATGGGTGAAACAGTTTTGTGGGAGAAGATTTCTGAGGATGTTTTGGTTCAGAAAGGAATGAATGATGGACAAACCACCCCATCTCAACAAAATAATATACTTGTATATGAAAATAATTAGTATGTTAGAAACACTAAAAAGATATAAATTAATCCTAAATATAAAAAAATAATTAATTCCATGGAAAATAATTTTACTATGAAAACATGAATATTAATTATATAATTGAGCAGAGGAAGCCTCATTTCACTTCCTATGAAGGCAGTGGAGTGAACATGAATTAATGAGATAAATGTAACAGTGTAGGGGTCAAATTTTTTTATGGAGTATATGTCTGTGTATGTTTTAGTAGAGACATGCCTGAAATATTGAAGGTTCACCATAATTCAAAAAACGAAACTACCTGTATAAGTCAAAAATTGTTATACAAGTAATACTAAAATAAAATAAGTTAATCATAACTAAGAAAAAATTCAATAATTCTATAGAAAATGATTTTATTGTTAGAAAATAAAGATAAAACTATGATTGTGTAGAGGTATCATTATTACTCTCCTAGTAAAAGCATAACACATGGTGGCCAGAACATATCTATTTCACAAAATATTACTACATTCTCTGATATTCGTTATGGGATAACTCATCGGGTCAACAACTTTTCATCATATAGCCCTAAAAATAAGAAGAGTATGTTTAATGTGTGTCATACATTTTGAGGGAAAATGCAACTAAATGTATCAAACATTATATATTGCATCAAAACATGAATATTTTTTGATTATTTTCGCTTATCTTCAAATTAGTCTTTGACAAGAAATATTATATATTTTATGAATAGCCGTGTGGAAATTTTATAGAATTAAAGAAAATCATGGATTGTAATTTTGACAACATCACTTGTTGTTTCACTAAAATGGCGCTTTAAAGTAGAACGAAACAACTTGAAATATACAAATCATATCATTTATTAAAATAATAGGATACTAATCCCAACACATCACATAAGACATATGAATCGGTTTCCTAAAATATCAAAACAATATGAATGCTTTTATGAATTTTAAGTATTTCCCTTTTCTTTATTACTAATATGTGATTTTAATATTGAAATAATCACTTTGACTCATACTGATCACACTGTGTTTTTGATTTAGGTGCATATTATTTATACACATCACAAATTACATATGAATCATTAATATAAAATATTTATTCAATTTGAATGTGTTTTATCAGTATTGAGTTGGTTATATGGGATTTATTCTTAAATTTATGTCAATTTTAATTAAAATTTCTTTTTTAGAGTCATATCTATCACACTCTGATTTAGATTGAGGTGTGACAGATTCATTAACATCTCAAATTACATATGGATCATTGTCCTAATGTATCAAAATAGTCAGAGCTTTTTTGTTTAGATTTGAGTAGGAAAGTTTTTTTTACTAAAATTGATGTCTATTTTAAATAAAAACTCACATATATTTATACCGTTCAATCCATGAATAATATTGAGGTGTTTATGATTACTACATGTTCTAAATTAGTTATGGTTTTTTTCTTAATGATTCAGATTAATTGGTATGTGTATTATTGATTTTAATATTTCACTCACCATTTTTAGAAAAATTTAATTTTAAACATGAAACACACACATGGAATCATACAGATCACATCGTGTATTGGTTTCATGGGTGCCCGGTTCGTACACATAAAAAATGGATTGTGAGTCGATTCTATAATTTACTAAGAAATACGCGCACATTTTCTGTATTTTTAATTACTTACACTTTTCAATGTACATTTTTGATTTTAAACTAATAATGAAGAAATTAAATAAGTTGTATTTTTTTACTAAAATAATTATAAATTTGAAAAATAAATTAGTACATGGAATCAAAATGGTTTCATCAGGTGTTTGATTGTGCTATGACTAATTCCTATATGTCCCCTAGTCTCAAAAAATCCTAACAATTAATGTCACCATGATTTGAATTGACTTTCATTGTTTAAATATCATCATTTCATGTGTATCAGAGAACAAAACACATCAACTCTAAAAAATCCACATGTATAATAATACAATTTTTATGTGAATAATACAAAAAATAAATAAATTATTCATAAATATGAAACAAAAAATTAATTAAAAGGATAATGATTTTATTGTTAATATATCAACATGAATTCTATAATAGATTTGAGGTAGTAGGGTTTCAAAACATACAAAATAATTAAAGGGAACTAGAAGGAATGATATAAATGTTTAAACAACATCTGTTAAAGCTTGGGAGGGAGAAGAAGAATGTAGAAGTTTTTGTGTCAAATGGAATGAATGGTGAAAAATGTACACCAAATCAACAAAAATAATCCACTTGTATAATAAAACCATTAATATTTGAATAATACTGAAAAAAATAAATTTAACAAAAATTTAAAACAATAAATTATTTCTATTATAAATGAATTTAATGTTCAAACATATAGATGACCTCTGTAATTAAGAAGTGGTTGTGGAATTTCTCTTCCTAAAAAGTTAGTGGAAGGAACATGAATGAAAGCGATTAATGCAACACTACATGGGTGAAACAGTTTTGTGGGAGATGATTTTTGAGGATGTTTTGGTTCAGAAAGGAATGAATGATAGAAAAACCACCCCATCTCAACAAAATAATCTACTTGTATATGAAAATAATTAGTATTTCGAAAACAATAAAAAGATTTGAATTAATCCTAAATATAAAAAAACAATTAATTCCATGGAAAATGATTTTACTATGAAAACAGAAATATTAATTATATAATTTAGCAGAGGAAGCATCATTTCACTTCCTATGAAGGCAATGGAGTCAAATTTTTTTATGGAGTATATGTTTTTGTATGTTTTAGTAGAGACATGCATGAATGATTGATGGTTAACACTAATTCAAAAAATGAATCTACCTGTATAAGTCAAAAATTGTTATACAAGTAATACTAAAATAAAATAAATTAATCATAAATAAGAAAAAATGCAATAATTCTATAGAAAATGATTTTATTGTTAAAACATAAAGATAAAACTATTATTGTGTAGAGGTATCATTATTTCTCTTCTAGTAAAGTCATAACACATGGTGGCCAGAACATATATATTTCACATAATATGACAACAATCTCCTTTATTCGTTATGGGATAACTCATCGGGTCTACAACTTTTCATCATATGGCCCTAAAAAGAAGAAGAGTATGTTTAATGTGTGTCGTAAATTTTGAGGGAAACAACAACTGAATGTAACAAACATTAAATATTACATCAAAACATGAATATTTTGTGATTATTTTCCCTTATCTTCAAATTAGTCTTTGACAAGAAATATTATATATTTTATGAATAGCCGTGTGGAAATTTTACAGAATTAAAGAAAATCATGGATTGTAATTTTGACAACGTCGCTTGTTGTTTCACTAAAATTGCACTTTAATCTAGAAAGAAACAACTTGAACTATACAAATCATATCATGTATTAAATTGATAGGATACTGATCCCTACACATCACATAAGACATATGAATCGGTTTCCTAAATTATTAAGAAAATAGATGAGCATTTTCATTATTTTCAATGAGAGATATTTTTATTACATAACTATTAATTTTAAACCGATAATGGAAACATTGAGTCATAATGGTAAAACCATGCATTAAATTAAGTTTATGATTATTCCTAAACATCTAAAATGTCATATGGATCACTTCCCAATGTTTGAACGAACTATATTCCTTTATAAACATCATTTTGAAATATTGTAAACCCCTCTTTTTAAAATAAAATAAAACGTATTAAAAACATGTTTTATTAAAAAAAATTATAAATATATCATCATCCTATTATATTATAAAGTTTCATTATGATACTTATGCATAAATTCATTGATAAAAATGAATGTAATTTTCCATTAAATATTCCTCTAAAAAAAAACTCTAACCTATACTACTCCGGTAATGATACACTATAGAAAACTAATTCTGTTGGGTTGTGCAAAACTATAGTTTCATATTCTGATTATTTATTCTCCACATGATATATTTCAATCTTGACCATAACTCAATAATTTCTATGGTTTTATACAGATTTACCCTTAAATTATTTGGTAGAAATGGAGGATTCAATTTAGTATCTATTGTGAATGATGTAATTCTCACAAATTGGTGGCAGTGACTATTTTAGAATACACAATGAAGTGAAATTGTCATCCTCATCATCTCATCTCCTGAAAATGTTTCATTTCATTTTGTTTTTTTGACACAAATCCACTATCTATTGAGGAAAATTACCTATTTTTCTTGAAATACTCAATGAATTTTTCATCAATGTAGTGAATAATGCTCAGAGTGGTTTAATAAATATTAATGATATGGGTATGAGTCTTGAGGGTGAATAATGTAATAAAACCATTTTTTTAGATTATGTTGATGAGAATGATAATTTTACATCATTATGTTATATAAATGGGGAAACGCCTCTCATTTGTGATAATTACACTCATGGAACTAGTAATTAACTTGACACCTCCATTTACACCAAATCCATCATGTGAAAATATCAACATTACCAGTGAAATGATAGGGTGAAGGGAGGGAAATAAATGGGGATGGTGGAGAAGGAAGAATCAAAATATATAAATGAAGTGATGTGTAACATGAGGGTATGGGGTTGTACTATGTAATATTATCTGATGAGTGTATGTTACTAAAATAATTTTTTTACATTGTATTTGGTGGTAGGGTTAAGGATGATTTACTTTCATTATAATCCTTGAATTTATCCATTATTATGAAAATAACAAATTGATAAAATAATTGGTTGAGGATTTTTTGAATAATTTAATTTTTCTTAAAATCATGGGTTTTTTAATAGGCCTTATTTTATTTTAGAAATTCCAATATTCAATACGATTTCATAAATACGTTAATATTTGTGGGTACATCATTCACACTTTCCTATATTAGTAATTTTTCTAAAAGGGGTTCACCCCATTCGTCATCAAAAACTGTATAGTGGATGTCACTTCTAATCACAACCAGTGCCGTCAAAGTTGCACAGAGCAATATGGAAGGAAGGATTCTTCGGGATGTGGCATGTGGCACAGTGAGAGGTACAAATACAAAAATTGCAGAAATATATATATATATATATGTTTATTATTATTATATAGATATATATATTTACATATTATTTTTCTTTTTCCTTGATAGTTATAATTTTATAACTATTAGTACAATTATTTTATTTATATAATTTTTAATTTTTTTATTGTTTTTGTTCACGATTTTTTGGTTTTGACAGGGGATTTCCATTTCCAAAGAGGAACACATGCAGTGTTCTTCTGTAGTGAGATATTACGATTGTCGGAGTTAATAGGAATGCATCATGGGTGTTCTTCAGTGGGGGTTCCGTGGAAGGGGGTTTCATATAACAATGAATTCCACATCGCCTATACCCAAGATATCCATCCATTCTACCAATCGTGATTTCTTGTACCCTTCCAATGATTTCTATGATTTCCAATACCCATGATTTCTACAGACACATTTCACCTTTATCAAGCCTAGGACTACGGAGCCTCTTGAGATTCCACGTGAGGAGTGCACCTTTGGCAGGCCTTATTGATGTCACTCTGCCTCACCTGTGGGGAGGTGAACCCGTTGTTCCGTGCTTCACCTCACACATTAGATTCAATAAATAGAAAAATAATGTAAATATACATAAATATTATATATATATATATATATATTCCATATATATATATATTTTAATATTATATGAATATAATAAATATATATGTTTTAATTGTCATATTTAAATTTATTTAAAAATAAAATATGTTTTTCGATGTGTCTATATATATATAATACTATTTTTTATAATTAAACTAATAATTACTATTAATAATAATTTATAAATTATATAATTTAAAAAAAAATTATTCCAATTATACTCAATAGGATATAATTATCTAAATTTCTTAAAAATTAATTATTTTAAAAAAATTATATAAAGTTACGTTGATTTATTTTTTTGAATGTAATATTAGTTAACACAATATTATTGGATACTTAAGTATAAATATATTACACTTAATTAAATGTATATATGGACCTAAATATTATATATATACCCAAAATGATGAATGCCTAAAAATATTTTATTATATATAGAATTTTAAAACATAAATTCTATTTTCTATATCAAATGGTGTAGAAATATAAGGATTCTAGGAAGGCCATCTAATATGAATTGACCCATACATGATATTTAAGGGTGTCCCCTAATGAAGATGCCATAATGCATTAATACACATCAAAAATATATATCAGAAACAATGGATAAAAACACACCAACCATTGAAATGTCAATCCAATACATATTTAAACACACACACACACACACACATATTTAAAATTGAAAATAAATAAATAAATTACCATATAGGAATCACATAAAATAATATTCTGTTGTTACTTCACACCATCATCAGACAGATAATTATGTTGCTAAATCAATTTTCTTATTCTTTTAATTGTTTTATATCCAAAACATACACTATTTATACAGTGGAATAAATATTATATATTCGTTTATCCATAGACAAGAGGTCATTAACAATGATTTAAAATTAATGATATAATTAATCACGTAGAGAATGTTGTGGTATAGACATAGATAGCAATGTAAATTGATTGAGGAAAACAATTTAAAAAACCAAATCCGGATATCTGAAACAGTAGTGAAGGAAACAATGGATCATAATGAAAATAAAAATAGTATACAACCATCGGAGGATAAATAAAGTTTATATAATGGAAAATAATAATTCCTTGGATCCATTTCACAAAATGAGCAATATAGAAAAAATTAGAACCTTCAAAGGAAAACACATGTTTTCCTTGCTAGGTTAAAGAAAATTCGAGACCATCTTATCCAGATCTCAATGGTTTCTTCAGAAACACTAACAATAACCAAACACTAGATGGAAGATGAATTTCGAGGAAATGGAGGTTGTGGGATTGTTTGATTCGATAATCGATTCACTAAGGAGTATCATAATCAATGTGTGGGTTTTACGGAAATATTACGACATTGTGAAGAGTTCACAACATGTTATGTTTTTTAAATCAAAATGGGACACTTTTATAAGTGCTTATTATTTAATCACTGATAAATAGAATATTTATTAGGGCTTGTTTAGGAATGTTAAATGAAGGACAATATCAAGTTATAAAAATTAACTAATATAGCTTTATTTTTACCAGTGCTAAAAAAAGATCTAATAATGATTTCTTTTATAAGAGCTTATTACTTATGCACTGACTAAAGAATTATAATTATAATTATAAATAAAAAATGGTATATATGTATATACTTTATCAATATATATAAATATAAATATAGTAAATATTTTCCTAATTTAAATATATTTATTATAATTTTATAATTATATAAATATATAATTATTGATATATCCTTATATAAATATTTAATAATATTTAATATTTATTATAAAATATATATATTTTTATAAACATTAATATATAATAAATTTATTAAAATATAAATATTATAAATATATTCTTTATTTAATTATAGTTATTATACATTTATTAATTATTTATATATATATATATATATTAAATTATCTATATTTATATAAATACTCTTAAAAATTATACATTTATTTATGAATATAACTATATTATTTTATAAATATAGTATCTATATTTCTATATATATATATATATATCAATATTTATTTATAAATATTTATGTACGAATAATTATTTTCACATTCTTATTGAATATCTAATTTTATGTGCATGCATGTTAAAAATTTGTGAAATTGAATATATTAAAAATATGTACACTTTAATAATATTGAAAAATGGATTTGTTTCTCTGCACATTGTATGTATAAAGAAATTGATTGCGTATATGTGAAATCAATTTAACACATATCTGATCTATGATAAATGGTAAAATCAAACTATATTCAATTATTTTTCAATTTCTCTATGAAATTAGTCATTATTGCCAATTCATATTAATTTTTTATAATAAATAATTCATCAAAAAATGTAGCACATATTTTTTTTGTAATTCATATATCATATTTATAAACATTAATATATATATATATATATTTAATCTATATTATTTATTAACCTTATCAATAATCATCTTATTCATAAAATGTTTATTATTTTTTTCAATTTACAAAATTTTAATTTTAATTTGCATAATTTTTATATTAAAAATTGATATATTTAATACATACTATTTATTATCATTTATTATTTATATATAGAATAACTATATTATTCATTTTTACCAATAATTATTTAAATAATAAAATTTGTGATAATTTATTTTATAAACTAAATATATATTTTTTCATTATAGAATTATATAATTTAATTTATTTGGAACATTATATGTCTTGAAAAAATTGATGATAAATGTCTCTTTATGATCACCAAAAATATAGCGCAGATAAAAGTTACCCTTTACCAGTTCTAAAAATTAAGCGCTGATAACGGGGACACTTTATTATTTATGAAAATAAAGCGCTGATAAGACATACCCTTGATGAGTGTTAAAAAGAATTCTGATGATGTGTTAATATTACCATAACATTATTTAGCACTGATAATGATTCCATTTATATGTTCTTTATTTGTAATGTTGGTAACTAAATGCTCTCTTAACTACAGATTTTTAATAGTGGGAAATATAATGTACTCATAATGATTTCACTTGTTTCGATGGGTAAAATTATTAATTTTTTAATCCATTATCCTCAACTAATTATATCCTGAATGAAGTTTGACTATCGAGAACATCATTTACTGTAAATCTCTGGCCCTAGTTACCCACAGTCAGTGAATTATTAAATTACATTGGCATGATACAAGTGAGAATTCCTTGAAAGACCAATCAATTTACTATCAATGGATGTTATAGATATATTCATAAGTTTTCTAATACATTAAGAAATGAAAAACAACAACAATATTGTCACCATTTACAACCTTCATATCCATTAGATAATCCCTACATGTAAGTTATATTAAACATCATCGCATCATGGGAAAATAAAACATAGAAAGGGGTGAGATCGTATGCTCCGTAAGGATAAAAATATAGAGGAAACATTAATAATTAAACATAAACATTTAAGGAAATGTATAAGACTAAAACATAATCCTTTATAACAGAAACATCAACATAATATTTCCAATATAAATAAATAAAATATCTTTTACTTATTCACATTGATAAGCTACTATTCGAATAAAAACAAGAAATATCAATACTTAATTTCAAAAGTATGGAATGCATAATGCCAGACATAATAACTGTATAGTCAAGGCCCTATGCCATGACCACAAATAAGATTTTGTCAAGGCCTTGTTGAAAGACACTAGTTTGGCACGTGAGACCTATTGATGCATCTAGGAGCTATAGCGTGCTCCACCCATAACATACTAAGTATAAGGAATTACTCATATAAATAGGTTTAAACATAACATAAAAATTCATATTAAAACAAGTATATGAAATAAGAATAATTTATCCATAAACCCTGAATCTAATAAAATTAATACATCCATAGTAAAATTTATCACAAAACCATAAATACAATATGAATTATTTGTATCATAAATCAACCTTGATAAAGAATAATATCCCATAAAGGATGATGAAAAAGTTGAAAATGATCAGTAAAAAAATTTAAGAGAAATATACATTTTCATGAAATCATTTAAAAGTCAAATAATTTATAAAGGATGTCTTTAAATATACAATTTTGAATCAATGTGTCCCATACCACTTTGAAACTTTTGAAGGGAATTATCATTTATAAACATTCATGTCCATATATATAAATCCTTAAAATAATTATACAAACATGGACATTAATGAGAATTTTTTGGAAGAATTATTCATTATAAACATTAAAATGATGTATCATTAAAAGAGTCCCTTAAAAAATACCTTTGAAAACACTTTTAGGAAATGTGTACATTGATAATAAATATGTCCTAGTTGATAATTACATAAAAATATCATTAGATAATAACGAGATTGTGAAATTAAAAATTACCATCTATATTTACTTGGTTGAGGGTAGGTTATCCTCTTGTATAAGGGTGAAATAATTGTTATTAAATTATTCAAGAACAGTATAATTTAATTTGATATCATATATGATCTTCTAATATTTCATTGTTAATGATATTTAAGTAGTATAATCATTTTGAGTGTTAACTGATTCATTTTCCTTCATATATTTTGTTAGGATAGTCATGTTTGATATGGATACGATGTATCTTATTCATATCCAGAATGATATCAATTTTTTAAACAATATTTTTAATAACAAAATGAAAATTAGTCTTGAATGGTTAGGCTGTAGAATGACATCACATCGCTTTGTGGAGAAGGTATGATGTACGTACGCACGAGCGACAATATAATAATTTTTATGGTAAAATCATATATAATTGGATGGTATATTATATATAATGAACCATTAAGATTTTATATTAATTATTTACATCCCTTAAACTCATTATTATAACCATCCAAATAATGATGTGTTTGAATAACAAACTACACCGTGATGTGGAGATAGTAAGCTGTATGTACGAACGTATGGTGACATTTTCATTTATAGGATGGTTTGAATAACAAATATGATTGTACCATATTAATAATAACATTACATAATGTATATTTTACTGGATTTATTTTTTTCTTGTTTGGAAACAACAATGAAAGAGGAAGTGGATGAATAAAAGAACTTGAATGAAGGTGGTGAAATTATTACCTCTTTTTCATGTGTTTCCATTTTAGTTGATCAAAAGGGCTCCATAAGATTGATTTTTTATATAAGTAAGTCATATAGGATGAATTGAGGGATTTTGGGAAGATATTTGGGTAGGGGTAGTCCGTTCCAAATGGATTAGGAGGAGTGATTTTGATAGAAGGGGAAGAGCCCTTTCATAAGAGGAGTGGGGGACTTTTTTTGAAATGATTAAATGATTAATTTATTATAGAGTCATATTAAGTTTATAATGGATTTAAATTAGTTTATTTAGATACATATGTGGTTATGGGTAAAAATAATCCCAACCAATAGGTTTTATACAATTTTAGTTTACAATTTTAACTTTATCATTTAGATATAACTCTTAGTTTAATAGTTTTACTTTTACTGTCTCTTCTTCTTTTCATACACTATATTGTTAATAAATGTTCTATAAACATTTAATGAAACCTAAATTGGTTATTTAAAGATATATATAATAATATTTATTCACTTTGTCAGAACCATATATTTTTAGAAATATTATATCATCCAAAAATATAGTCTTTGTTTTAAAAATTAATTTATGTAAATTGTGACACTATTTATTATTTTTGTATTTGAAAAAGTTATAAAACCATATAAATTAGAAAATATTTATCTAATAAACACTGATATGTCATATTAACCTATCAAATTTATTTAATTCATCATAAATCTAAATTTAACATTATTTGGGTATTTAAAATATCAATTATTTTAAAATTTGATTAATAAGGTAATTACTGCATCATCATTGTGTCTTAAATATATTAAATAATTTAATATATAGAAATTATAAATAAAATACTATTATGTATTAAATATTATTATATTTCTCATGAATATTTATATTATAATTTATCATATGTATAAGCCTATATTAACAATGGATTAGTTAATGAACATTGAATTTAACAGTTATAACTCTTTTTTTAAATATAATAATAATAAAAGTCCTAATCATATATATATGGACCAAAGGAATTTTTTTTAATAAGGTTGTTTCTTTGAAATACACGTATCCAATAGATCTGGGATATCATTTATGGTTATTATATTTTCATTTTTACAATTAATTACCTTATTTACTTTTAACCTTGGTAAATAAATGTCAAAAGTAACTATTCACCAAAAATTATTTTCATCTTATTGAACAAAACATTCATTACTGATATCAACCATATCTCTTGGATTTTTGAAATTCAACTCACAAAAGAAGTAAAATTATGTTTTATTCAAATTTGAAAATTCTCCTAGACGGTGGGTAAAAGGCGGTAAAAACATCAATAAAATTTTATACATAAAATATTATTATAAAATGACACCAATGAATTAAATTGTACTTATATAGGCTTATTTCTCTATTTTTACTTAAAATAAATTTAAATAAAATAAATAATTATATAAAAAAGTCGGTTTTAAACAATAACGCATTGTTTTTCACAATTCATCAAAAAATGAATATTTTCTAAGAAATATAAAAAAAATTCCCTAGAATAAATTTGATATTCTTTATTCAAAAAAGATTTATTTTTTCCAAATTCAAGACACTAATGTTTAATTAATTAACATAAAATTAATTCTCATTGTCAAAACCAAAAAGATGGTTTTTATAAAAGTTAAAACTATCAAAATATTGACATGTTGTTATGTAAAATTTTAATGTGAAATTACATATAATGACCCAAATCATATTAAATGATAAAAAATAATATAATTATAATTCCAAACCATTAAAATTCATTATTTAACAATATAAATTATTTTTATTAAAAAATATGTTTTTAATTAAAATTTAGTTTTTTTTCACAATTCATCAAAATATGAAAGTTACCAGAAAAGGAAAAAAATTAATCCAAATTAAATATTATGTCCTAATTCTAACAAAAAATTTAATTTCACTAAATTGAATATATAAAATAAGAAATTTTTCTTTTAAAAGGGATTCTCCTTCAAATAGTCGGTAAAATAATTTTTTTTAAAAAATTAATTCTTTCTCTGAATAAAATTGAATTTATCCTTCTTTTAAGTATAAGAAACACAATTTTGAATGATAAAATTATTTAGGATATATATAAAATTCAAAATTCAGTTAATAATATTCTTAACCACTTTCGGAACAGTGAATTTGGTAAGTTGTTGTGTGCTCGAACTCATTGGAGCGTGCTGCACAAGTTATTGATTTACATTGAAGTGATAAAATACTATGAAATATTTGGGTGTTACATTTAAAATTTCAACTGATAAAACATATCATAAATATGTGTGAAAAACTATTAGATCTTTATCGACACTTTATTGAGATTTTGATAACCAACACACAAGCGATGGAAACAATCATCTTTCTTAGAAAAAAGAACTAGTGCCACCCAAAGAGAACTACTCAAGCATTTGAAGCATTTATCAAGTTGTTAATCCAACTAGGACATAAACACATTAATGTTAATAAATTCAATGAGATATTGGAGGAAAACATGTTGAGTACTATATAGTAAATCAATGTATAAATAATCCACCCATTCCTTTGAGAAACAAGAGATATTAGTGGAAAACACATTAATGAACTCAATGAAGACTACAGGTAGATCGCCATGAAAATATATCTACTCTATATTAAAAGAAAACATTGATATCACTATCAACAACATTGGATAATATGGCTTGATTCTATTGGACCAAGGGGCTTATTCTCTTTCTAAGACATCACCAACACGAATATGTGTCGTGATGGAGACCAGCCAATGATTACAATCAATCCAATATTTTTTTTGTGATGATACAATCCATCCTCAATATGACCTTATGATATTTCATGCTGAGAATGGGAAATTTCCAAAAAACCACAACATCAATTTGAGAGAAAACACAAGTGGGAAAATTGAGACCCTTCTATCTATTTATAACAAGCGGTTTATTGATATTCATTTTACAAGATAAAATATCCATAAAATTATTTAGAAGATTAACTATACCGGTTGAAACAAAGAAATGTGATGTGACCATATCAATTATATTTTTCACTTATTACGATACAATGTTGACGATACCTCTCACAATAATTGTACTAGTATCCACTTCCTCTAGATACTCTTTTCAATATGTGATGAATCATTATTCATGATGCTTGTGGATGAAACCCTTTAGTACACACCGCATCAGATTATACCACATTTCTAGAATATTAAAATGACCTTGTGCCACTATGAATATTATAATAATCATGGAATAACATCTACAATTGATTTGAGCATCCTAAGGAGACACAATTCTTGGGTGAGGTTGTGAAAAACAAATTTTAATGTCCAATATTAAAAAAATGGTATTACATTTAATGAACTTTTTAGGCACATAAGGTGGTTTCGAAAAACCCATCCTTTGAGATCAACCATGGTAGTCTTTAAGCTTTCACTTTCCCTTAGATCAATACATAGTATCACTAGGAAAAAAGTTATCTCCTGAAAACTCTGACATACTATCCTTTTCAATCTCGATCGTTAGTGATCTATCATGTATATTAGCATATGAATGAACCATTAGCATAAAATCATGAGAGTTAATATCACGATGAACTAACAAATCGATCCTTTGTTCCTTCATATTCTCTATAAATAATATCTTAGTTGAAAAAGAAAAAAGCGTTGAAAAATAAATTTTATAGTCTTTCATGGAACTATCAGCCAGATCATGTTTGAAATACTCAGTTTACGTATCTAACAACATCAACTATGGGTAGAATTGGTAATTGAAATGAACCTTTATGAATTATCACTGTGATACCCTTATAGTATTTATCATGACCTTTAGGTTCCACTATCACTTTCTAGGACATTGCAGAAAGAAGGTGGAACTGTTCACATTAATTTCTTCATGTGTCTCTAAAACCCAATGAAATTTTCCATTATCATCAACCAATCATCTTCCTCTAAATGTTGATTTGTTCCATAGAATGGTTTTTGGATTCCATCGAGGGAACTCTTGGGAAATAATCATGAGAACTTACATATGAGGTTCTATAGCTAGAGTCTGAGTGGGAACTAGATGTGGTGTATGTCCCAATGCACATATATTTTTCACAATCAACTAAGATAGAATAATGCCCACAATAGGATCTACTCACTATGTTTTACCATAATCATCCTACTGTATTGTATTTTCATTCTTTCTAGGAAGCATGATTCTACAAAACTTCATCAAACAACAAGGGGAAAACCCCAATAAATACAAAAAAAAGATTTTAATTCCAATGTTTCCAAATCAAAATTGGGAAATGAACATTACTAATCCTCATGAAATCATTCTCCAACCACCCCTGGAGACATAAGGTCCATTACAGTGGATGATAGACTGACACATACATTCATGTACCTCTTAAGTCCTAAGAAGATTTTTCAAATTCCTATTGACATCAAGACAAGAATATTTACATTTTTTATACAACTTTGTCTTCAACAATTCTGGGTACACTGGTATCCTGTCAACCTAACTGATGAGGAAGATTCATGAAGGGATTTTATGATCCCTAATGGTTTGAAACTTGAACCTTGAATCATACAAAATGGAAATGGGAATTATTTATTAAAAAACAATGCATAAGTAAAATAGACAAGTAAATAATTCATACTAAAGTATCAACACTAGGAGAACTATACTCAAAGTCAAATTGGCCTTATAATAATTCCATGCTGATAAGATGTTTTGAACATTGTATATCTTAATGTTACACCCAAAATAACTCACTACCTACCTAAAAATTTCGTGTTCTCTAATACAAAACAATAATAATATTTTTAATACATCATAAATATATAAATAAATCCCATTATCCATTTGAAATATTCCAATTTCTAATTTGAAAACCATAACGGGGTTCTAATAAAAAACATGCCTTTTCACCAAAATAAAACCCTAAGGATTCTATAAAAAACAATTTTATTACATTTTAAAAAAAATAATTATTTGAAACCAACTATTAATTTTCACAATAAAATTTTTTATTAAATACAATAATTTAATTTTCAAAAAAAATACACTATTTTCATAATGAACGCCAATTCAATGGAATCTGGGGGTTCTTATTTTTCCCCCAAAAAACAATTTCCTATATTAAATAAAACAATTTAATATAAATAAATTAAATGAAATAATTTTTTTTCAAAAATTTAAATTTCACAATTTTACAAATACACACACCATTTCACTATGATTTTGGATTTTCAAATTTCCTGAAAAAAAAAACAATTGTTATTTAAAACCCCAAAATAATGGATTTGTGTTTTCCCAAAATATATACCTACAAATTCTATTTAATGAAAACAGTCAATTTAATTTAATTTTAATAATATTAATTAAACATTGAAATGAAGGGTTAATAAAAAGTTGTCATCATAACGGATCCACCTACCTCAGGATCAATGAATCTCGAATCCCAATATCATTCATAGAAAAATCCAAAAGAGAACAACAAGAACAAGGATATATAAATTAATCCTATGATTAGATCAAATAAAGAGGTTATTATATAAAATAATCAACTCATAGATTCATGGAAACCTAGGATGAAGAAGATATATCATAGAAAAATAATAAATAAGTTAATCCTACTGGTTGAAGATCGAATGAGGTTCCTCAAGCTTCAGATATTTTCCTGGAGGGAATAGCTAGAAAAATCCAATATTTGGGGGACCAAGGATTGGAGAAACTGATATTAGGACATAATTGTACATTGGGTTTTAGAAATTGAGGTTCAATAAATTTTAATCAAATTTTGGA
This sequence comes from Viscum album, assembly GCA_963277665.1. NCBI lineage: Eukaryota > Viridiplantae > Streptophyta > Magnoliopsida > Santalales > Viscaceae > Viscum > Viscum album. Next base: position 5,116,997 of record OY728121.1, on the reverse strand, counting down.
ATACGTTAATTCCCATTAACAAGGTTTCCTAGATAGAGGCACAATGTACAGTCAAACTGTGTGAAAGATGATAACCTATAAAAAATGTGGTTCACCGTTTCTCTAAAGAGGGAATATGTTTTTGTAAATATTTCACATTCCATTAGATGCCAAAGTTCTGATTTTATCATATTAATGTTGCAGGGCACGTGGTTTAGAAAATAGTCCACCAGACCAGAAACATCAAAAAACAATAAAATATCATCCAAAGTAATTGAAAACGAAACCCATCCAAAGAAAGTCTAAAAGTAGGGGTGTAGTAATACCGAAAAACATTAACACAATTTTACAATTAATTTCAAATATTTATTTACATAATCCTCCATGCATATATCATTATATGGCATGGAAGGGGTTTTGTATTTTAATTCCTTAATCTAAATATAATTAATAGGAAAAATTATGTAGTTTTTTTCATGCCAAAATATTTATTAGTGTAGTTTTAAAAAATATACCATTTTCATATGAAGAATACTCCATTATATTATTATGTTAGAGGATTGATGGATTTTCTACATGATAATTATTTTCATCACCCAGTAACTATTTCAGTAATATTATTCATAATCATCAAGAATAACACATGTATTGTCAAATTATGTATTAAAATTCAGAATGCTCCTAACATTACGAATCCTCATAATGACTAATAAATTCATTCTATGATTATTTGTTTATTTTTTGTGGATGAATTTTTGGTTACTGTTATTTGAATTTTACCATAGAATCCATGAGATGATACATCTTAATATTTTATAGAATGCCTCTTTGATTAGTTCATTTGAAAATTAATACGAATTTCAATCCTAAATAATATAGAAAAAATATACTCTACCGGGTTTAATAAAGTGTAAATAAATATTATATTAATTTTTTTTAGTAAAATAATTAATGTATATAATAATTTCATAGTATTATCTTTCAAATTTATTTACTAATGTGCGGGCACAAAATTTTTCCATGTATCTACATCAATCGGAATGTGAATTCGAGTGGAGATCACAATTTAACAAATAAATATGGAATTTTTTGATTAGTAAGATTTTCACATGAATTCAATCCTATATCGAACTTGAAGCCTCTATTTATCACCATAAACTATTTTTAATCCCCATCATCGTACAATGATTTTCATTTTTCTGGGATATAGGTGGTACAATATTACTATTATCTCAACTTCAACATCATTTATATATTTTTACTCACTATTGTTAGCATTAGTATGTACATAAAAATGTTTTTAATGTATAACAGAAGTATTTATATGTTGAAAACCCTAATTTTCATAAATATTATGAGCATCTGTATGTACTAAAACTTGTTGTTCCTCAACATTGGGAGTAACATAATGTGGAGAAACAGGTTTTACCTTGATTGGATGTATAAGAATGTATATAATGAATTTTATATTGAAATATTATAACATTTAATATATATTACATAAATGTAGCAGTGAATATATAATAATTTGAGGTAAAAAATTTAATATTAATAAAATGACTATAACGATGAACTACTTTTTTCTAATAAATGATAAATGGATTTGACCAAATTTTTGATCATCTAAATCACTTAATTGTTGTATGTTATAACATAAAATACCTCAACTAAATTTCTGTTTTCATAAAATGATTGTGAAATACCAATGAAGATTCATCTATAATTGAATTTAAATATGAGCCTTTATTGGTTTTGGTCAATAATAAAATAATTTTACACTTTCCACTTGTTTTATATGAAAAAACATAACTTGAATGAAATTATATTGTTGTAAATATTTGATCTTTTTACCCATCCGTATTGAACCATATTTTACAAATCAGAAATATCTATGTTTTATTACACTCTGTTTATGTACAATCATGCACTAAAATATCTAAGCATGAAATGATATATAATAAAACATACTTCTTTATTGGATGACGAAAAAGTATGAAATATTTATATATATTGGATTACATTCCTTGGTACCAATTAAATGTATCGCTTCATCCATAAGTGAAACTCCACTATTTTTCATAGTAATTTATTTATCATGATTCTTATCTATAGAATGTTTTACAATAAATTACATAAACATTATTTGATCATACATGCACACATGGACATCCAGATAGATATCATAGTCGTTCTAAAATTGAATTCAATCTTTCATGTTACTCCTAAATAATATGATCTCCAAACTATCTAATAAACTATCGATTATGTCTATTTTATATCTTTCATTCATAACATTGATTCAAATTCCATTTAATTTCATTATGGGATTTTACATATGGTGAATAATTTAAACTATTATATAAATGTAATGGTTCACCTACTTCTACATTTTAATAGTAATGGCGACAAAACTTATTATGAAATGTTATTTCAAAAAATGATTCCAGTTGATATGATATTTTTCATGACTAATTACTTTCACATCAGACTCATAGTACTTATAAAATTCAACAATTTAAGCAATAATATATCATGATACAATACAACCATCAACAATAATTCAATATTTTATATTCCTTTACAAATTCATTATATTATTTTCAACAGGATTCATCTATCTATAATGTATCTAACCTCATAGTAAAATTTATCTAACATCATGAACCCTCAACTAAATAGTTATATCAAAAAATAAATGTGGGAAGAACATCTCCAATTCAGATAAAACCACCACAACTTCATTCTCCATAGTTGTAAATTTAAACAACACAATTAGTTTTTTTCATAGAATATTTAATAAGAAACATTTATTAGTTAATATATTATTTAATTTCATAGGATAAATTCAATATAATTCACCATTCATTAGAACAAGAATAATAATATGAAAATAATTTCATTTTTGGCGCTTTATCATTAAATTAGTCCTTGACCTTATATTTATAATTGATTATGAATACCAATATTGATCTTTTACATTAATCAATATGTTTAAAAAATAATACCTCTCTTATATTTAATGAGTATATGAAACTAGAGGAAGAAAATATATATTTCACCCTTCACTAGCACAAAATATTCTTATATCCCCATGAAAATCATTTCAATCCAAGACAATATGTCATCCTAAAATATCTTGAGTGGATTTATTATTTTTTATTAGAACTATCTCACACATATTTTTTCCACATGCATGGAATCAAGAAAATGTAAACTGTACATAAAATTAAATATTAGAAATTTATAAAAATTGATATCATTTTCCATGTGTATTTTACAAGGCATTTCATAGATTGTTTACCAATATATATTCTCATATTTTATAAATTCTCAAAATAAATTTCAATAATCAGTGGAGAAGGTGATGTACTGTGTTTTGATCTCCCATAGAATGATGTCACTGAATATTTGTATTTATATAATTAGTGTATAAATCTATGATGTCCTAGAATCACAGTCTTTGTTGTATATTTTGACCTAACTATGTGTTTACCTTGTTCACAAATGATAAAACCTTGAATTACTCTACTACAATATCATAAAAAATTACAATAATAACAATATTTTTAAATCATCCCATGATACATATATTTCAAATTGATATATTCCTTTCAACAAGAATAATAAAACATGACAACTAATTCCCACATTAATATCCAATTTTCATTCAATGGAAACAAATAAATATCAATATTGATAACCAACATATATTTCCTTTAATAAAAATATACGACATATTTTATTTTCCCTCAATTATTAAAGATGGTATAAACTAAAAATATTCATACATAACTATCCATATAATGTGAGTACTACTTTGAAAACCCATAGGAATCACACTGTTGGTAGATATCATAATATGAAGGTTTTTTATAAAAAATTTCTAAATTTAGGATACTCATGATCAATTATATTTCACTAAAAAGAGTCTATTGCATGTAAAATTGTCCCATATTATTATATTTTATCTTCTTCACTTTTCAATTTCTTGCAATATCCTAACTTCCGTATAGGTTCCTAAACCATGATTCATTGGAAAGTACCATAAAAACATTAAAGTAATTGATTCATAATTTTTTTATCAAGATGACCCATATATAGGGATTTTTTATATGATTCATAGTTTTTTAAAAATAGTATACACTCATTTAGACAGTCATGTGTTCTTACTTTGATCATTCACATTGAACATAGAATTGGTTTAGTGATATATGTTTGGTGAGGGTGTTTATCATATTATATGATCAGATCATTCAATAGAGAATATATTTCAGTAAAGATGGTGTCAATACATAGTTTTTTATGTTTTACACTGTATAGCTTCACTACGGTATACAATGAGGTATATTTAGTATAACATGTATACATTTTTATTTTCTCAATACAATAACTTCTAAAAAACATTTGGGTGATCATGATGTTAGTCATCAATTGAAATTTTCATTTCCTCAATTAAATATTCACCCTCATTACACCTAATATCATATATTTAATATGTTCATTATCAATATTCACACATCAAATCATTTTATATTATCCATAATACACTGTGTTATATCTATCAATAGATATATTCTATTTCTATGTATGTTTAATAACAAATTTATAAAATTGATATCTTCCATGATAGATCAAGAGTACTTCCAATAAATATCAATTAAGTTGTATTTAATAATAATAGTTTAAACTTATAAATAGTATTTGATAAGGGTTATATACATGATATTTTTCAAATTTTATAATCCCCATCATCATACTCCTTTTTTATTTTATTATCATCCATTCATTTTTGATTCATGTATATCCGATTTGAATCAATAATATTAATATTTAATAAAATAAAGAGAAAAATATAATTTTTGAAATTATAACCCTTAAAGGTTATTCTTATGGAATTATTTGTGATACATAAAACTATATTTCAATTATAATAACGGATAAATGATGTGTGTTGATATTCATTTGTAGTGTTATGAATTGTTAAAAAAAGGGAAGGTGTGATGTCTGTAATCTGACCAAAAATCTAATTAAATTTTCATATATTGAAAAATATGGAGATCGAGGTTGGTTTCATAAGATTTTCTATTTGGGAGTAAAGAAATATAGAGTTGTTGAAGTGCATACATTTCTTTACATGGAAAAATGAAGTATAGGAGGTGTTTTAGTGATAGGAAACCTAGGGTCGGATTTTGATATTTTATAAATTGATGAAAAAATAATTAGGGGCTAACCTCCCAGCCATGAGAACCATACATTTAATGAGACTCTTGGAATAAACAGAGAATAATGAATAACATTGTGGGTCATTATCCTCTGTATGAACTGATAATGATAAATAAAAAAGGGAAAAATAATGGTATAAAAAATCTAATGGAGATGAGAATTAATTCAATGGGACCAAGGGATAGAACACATTTAAAATAAATTCTCACATAAAAATTATAGTGAAGAATGGGATGAATGTGGAATGAAACCATAATGGGGTAAGAAAGGTGATGTAACTACTATGATTGGAAATTTACATACCCTATCCTATTAGGGAATGGAATATAGGCGATGATAATCCCATAATTTTAATTCTTACTACAATTAAAAAAATTGGTAAACATTAATTTTTTGGGGGGAGGCCATATTTTCTAATGATAAATATGTATTTTCTAATTTAATTTATAATTTTTTGAAAAAAATGTTGGAAAAAATAATTTTTTAGAAAAGGATCATTGATCGGAAATTATAGGTGAAATCAACCAAGGCGGGATGTCCTCTAACCCAACAAGAGGCTCTCTTGATATTATAAAAGAGGAAATAAAATATGCCACACTAATGTCATGTATATTAATAAAATATCATTAAAATTATAATAAGAGGATATACTATTTTAAAAAAATCCAATAAAAATGGTTTGGAATAACTAATATATTCCCCAAAACCATTGTTATAGTCTATACCAATGGTTTGGGGGACTGTTGGATTGTTCGTAATCAGTATAGTATTATACCAATGGATTTGGGAATCTGTTAGTATAGGTGGCATATAAAAACATCTTAGAAACCATTGGTATATGTAATATAAAATAAATATACCAATATATTGAAAAACTATTGGTATAGGTAATTAAAATAAACCCTTAGTTTATTTTGATCCCTTCACCTACCATTTAATTTGCAAACACCTAATCACATTCCTACAATGTTTTTTTGGAAGAATATTATGAAAAATATGTATTTAAATATTTTTTTATGTTTAAAATGTTATTTTATATAATAATTTATAAAAAATTGAATACCTACAACAACTATTAGGAAAAAAATAGGTATGGGCCTAGACTATTGGTTTTTGAAAACGTTGTTATAGTTATTTTCAATTTTTGGCCTTTATTTATGGTTTTGGAATAAACATTACTATAGGTTCATTAAATGTGTTTTATACCGATGGTTTTGTCCAATCCATTAGTATAGCCATAACATATACCACTATTTTTGAATAAACTGTCAGTATAGTGTCATTTTATTAATGATATTCCAAAATTTTGTATAATAACTTTTTTTAAAAACGAACTATACTAATGGTTTTTTCAAAAGCATTACTGTAGGTTATTATGATGGTTTTTATACTAATGAAATGATATTACTAGTAATATGTTTTTAACAATAAACACATAAGGGCCATGTTTGTGTAACCATTCATCAATGGATGATACTTTCCATATCAGAAAAAAATCAACTAATAGCTGCATGAGTTGAGATAATGGAACTACAAATTATATTGTTATAGAAAAGTAGACATCCAGTAATTATGGCAAAATAATTAGTATAGGGTCATTTCATGTTACCTATACCAACAGATTCTCCAAATCTCTTTCCATGATATAGAATTCTTGATCTAGATAGATTAATAAATTGAAATCTTGTTAAAAACTAGTAAATATAACATCACCCATATAAACCTTGATATGGTACATAGGTAGTTCACTTTATCTATGGGTATGGAAGTAACCAACTTCGAGAATTGATACACAAAACCATTCACTATCTCAAAAATACAATCTGCATTTCATTTCAATGAATTTCATATGTTCCTAGTCCCTTGATGGTAGAACATTGCATGTATAGAATTTTCCACACCACTGATGTGGAAGGAAATCAAATTATCCCCTATTATATGTCATTCCATCAGGAACTATTTTAAATTGATTATTCTGATGAAATCATTCCATTTGAACGTTCTGGCTATGGGTGGGACTGTTAGGTTCCATAGGCATTCCTAGTAATCATTATTTTTCGATTATCTGTATTTTTTTGGCTAACCTATACAAATAATTCACTACATGGTATCCCAATCTTTCATTATTCAATCACAGTTTTTCCATTTCATATCATTTTTTCATAGAATACTCAGAATAAACCTCTAATCCCTTTCCTTGAACCATATATCCTATTAATCAAAACACATCCTGTTATTATAATTATTAGATAGGGAAAACATAGTATCATCCTCCCAATTAGAAACATCTAGGGATGTGGCCATCATCCCATATTTATAAACAATCCATGAGACCCCCCAGATCCTTACTTTTGATCCATATTTTGTCTTCAAAAGTATTCCCTTTCTATGAAGAACTCCCAATCCACATAGGAATCACTATTAAAAGATAGTGCAAGGGATAAAGACTATCTCTCCAAATCACATAAGTGGTAATATTTGGATTCAATTATTTGATTTCCTTGGAATCAATGGATATGAATCAGTTGTAATCATTTCTTTTCTACAATAGAAATATTTATCATGCACATGTATTGATAGCCTATACCACCATAAGATTCAAGGATTCAATGATTATCCCAATCCAATTAATAAATTTTTTATCCATCATTCATAACACACAATAACCTGCCATTGTGAGATTGAATTTGGTCAATCACAGATTATGTAATATTATATAAATACATATTATATATTGGAACTCGTTGAGCTACATACTTTATATGTGCATCATTTCCTATTGTTGATTCCCAATTAAAATTCCATCAATTAATTTATTTTTCTATATTGTTTATAATGATCGAATGAAAAACACCTTAAGTTTGATAAAAATGATAGGTATCCAAATATATTTAAAATGATTATCAAGAATATGAATAACCGATTTTTGAAAATGAGAATCATTTTTTCAATCATACTCACATGAGCAAATGGACATTTATGATTTGGATTAGTTAACTGGTTACATGGATGTTGTGTTTTATTTATTCATAATCTTGAAAATTTATATTCATTATTAAAGGTATTACCATGACAAAATAGAAACCTACCATTGGAAAATAAGAGTTGGGATATAGGTGGAAATTATCTTTAAACATTCCCCCTATAATGAAGTTGTATTTAACATCAAAATCAATTAAATTAGAAATTTAAACCGGCCATCAATACACAAAAGAAAGGAGAAAGTAGATCGCCATATCCCAACCCACCGATAGGGGAAATGTACTGAGAGAAGTTACCAATTATATTTATCTTGAAGGAGAGTGAAGATTTAATTTTGAAGTGAAATCAATTGAAGAATAATATTATAATTCACTGCTTATTTAAACAATTATATATAAAATCAAAATTTGGTATTTTTAATATATTCAAATTATAATGAAATAGAAATTATTAATTGTATTTGAATGTATTTTATTTTTAATTATTGATATAGTTTGTATATTATTTTGTTATTTATTGTTCCATATTAAAATACAGAAGTTTTTCAGCTAGACTCACATATGGAAACATTCAACAATACTCACAAAAGAGTATATCATTTTAAAAATTGGTTGCATAAGAAACTAATATTATAAGGAATATATGTATCATAGAGGAAGGAAAATAATAAGTCTCAACATCTCAATAAGACCAATTTTGTTTGTGATGAATAATAAAAAAAGTACAAGAAGTTGCATGAGATCAAATAATGTACAATAGGTTTTGAAAGGTTTCATTAGTCGAAGTAGTTTGTGGGGGAGTGTAGAAATATGTATACATCTATGAGAGATCACAAATGGGGAAATGAAATGATTACAATTATAGTTTAATTTATATTAAAAATATGGTTATGTCAGCTCATTCTAAAAATTTCTAATTATATGAGTTTTATCACTGTGAAATTAATAACCACTAAAAAATATAGGTTTTATCAATGCTAAATTTTCACTAAGATAACCTATCATTATTAGCGCAAAAATAATAGAAGATAAAACATATATTTATTTGAATGAAATATTATATAAGTATTATGTATAGTTTTTCTAAGATCTTTTCATTATATTGTAGACACAAATCTATTTAAAATGAAATGATCAATTATTAAATTAACATATCATAAAAATGATTTAATTATTAATAAATTAATAATAATTAAAGTTATTATTTGATATAAAATATTAAATGCATTAATTACAAAAATGAGTGAAATTAAATACTTCATGATGAATTGAATCCAAAAAATATTAAAAAATTTGTCATGTTTTATTAATTATATAAATTCTATAAAAAACATTCAAACTGAATATATATTAAAATGAAGATGAATACATAGTGAAAATATTAAAACAAAATAAATAAGTAAAAAAATAATTTTATGATTAATTACATGAACTAAGACCATGTAAAAAAAATTAATTAAAATTTTATGAAATGATTTTAAATAAATTATAGATATTGATTTCAAAAAATGTAAAAATATTACAACATAATAACTAAAATTTAATGAGAATTAAAAAAAATTAAATAAATTAGGAATATTAACCAAAGAAAATAATTATGTAAATTCTGTAATATTAATTAAATTAATTGTATACACCTACAAAAAATGTAGAGTATATTATAAAATGCATTTAAATAAGATAATTATATAACATTCAAACATTTTAAATGAATCATACCATAATAATTGAAATTAAATAAATTTCAATCTTATAAATAAAAATGACATTTAGAATTTTTAATCTTAGTCATTATTTATATAATAATGATTTTTTAAAAAATGAATAATTTTAAAATGTATTAAAAAATTATTTAATATTACAAATTAATAATTAATATTAAATAAAATAATTTTAAAATTTAATAAACCACATGAATTTTTTTAAAAATATTTCAATTTGAATCGGTAAAATTTATTACATAAATTATATACACAAAAAAACTTGTGTTCGAATCCTAACAAACCCCTTGGGGGATTTAAGTCCCATGCAGTGACTCAGAAAGACGGAGACAAGGGAAGGAAAGGGGCAGCTAGAGATGTTGGTAGGATACAATCCTGGTGATGCATATATGATGATGCGGATATGACATTTCACTAAGCCTTCAGACCACATTCATAGGACCCTATCCCTCGTACCTAGTAGATATGTAATTGATCTTCATATACACATATAGAAAGATGACTTTACTATAAATACCAAAACATTTATTAATGAAAATACCTCTTGAACCAATTAAATTTATTATTATGTAAAATTGTTATATTACAAATGCACATCCATGGATTTTTGTAAATGGATTTTAAATTACCATTATGGATTGTTACCATTACTAATATAGTTATTGAATAGTGACCACGTGATTCGTATAAATATTGGGAATTAACAAATCCAATTTACTCAGAAAAAGTAAGGGATGGCCTCATACAATAGAATATAACCATTCAAAGCCCATTTTTTGGAAATCAGAAACGAGGTAGCATCACTGGGAATCACACTTGACCAGGCCCATGCCAAGAATCAAGAAGTTAAACATGAAAAGAACCACCTATGGGAGAAGTGTAATTTAATATAGATTTCCACAAGAGCACTGTTATCTATGCCTTCTATTTAGTCTTTCATCATCACACAACATACCCTTCAGACTTATGCCTATGTTATAAGGGGTTACAAAATAATACCCTTCAACTAGTATTATGTGAGTTATTCTATTATAGAATAATGAATATATATTAATTTTATTATTATTATATAGTAAATAGTTTTCTAAGATCAAATAGTATTTTTTAGTTAATAATCAATTAAGAACACCATGTTGAGGAATTAATGGATATTTAATTATATAATATTTTAATAAAATATTCTTACTAAATTACATTTTTTAAAATATAAATGATTATATTATTTCTATGAATACAATTAAAATTTTAATTATGGTTTGATAGCTATTTTTGTCAAAAACCCATAAATATTCGATCAATGTTTGTTGTTACTTTATAAATAAAAATTTAACATATTTATAAAAAATTTAAAAAAAAATATTTTTTTGGAATAATGACTTTGAAATTATCCAACGGTTAGTTTTTCATAATATTCGGAGACATAATAATTTATTGTTAAAATTAAAAATTATTTAAATATATATGTATTTTATGCCATCATAATGATCCAATAGTGATATTATAAAATGATATAATTTTTTTTATACAATATATGTTTTACCATTAAAAAATTGCAATTTTAGATATATTTTTTTGAATAATATTACAATTCCATACAGGACCCTCTAAGAATTATAAACTATTTTAACATTTTAAAATGATTTCCTTGAGAGTGTGAGTCAACTCAACATACGCAATCCTAATATATTAATATGTTCGAACATTGGACATCTAAAATATTTTTTTCGAATCCCCTTTGTCAAGAACAATGGGAAACCCCATGGGATGGATTGTGGTTTTGGTTACCTTAATGTGTAGTGTCCAAAACCTAATTAATGAAGAATTCCCTCTCATTTCATATATAAACTCACTCAATATTCCATTACTATTAACCAAAACCATATAAGGATCAACCAACCCCTTCCCTACTCTCTCTAGAATCCTCTTATGTCACCCCAGTTTCCCATGAATCCACTCCAAGACTCTCCCAGACCATTGAGATCACACTTCCATGTAATGGATTTCATCATTTATCATTTTTTATAAATTTACTTATGTTCATATTCCCATTAAATTTCAATTAAAGATGTTGGGGTATGACATCACCCCCACCCCCGCAAAAAATCTCCACTGATAGGTTTTATGTGGTAGCCTTGAATGAATTATTCCCTAAAAAGGGTTAAACATGATGGAAGAATACAGAACCTATTTAGAGGTTATTCATAGAAATTAAATTGTTTCCACATTTATAATTTGGAGGGAACATTTTATGTTAACCATCATGTTGGGGAATGTTTATATAAAAATATTCATTACCATTTATAACAGTTTGATATTTGATAATATATCCTTAACTTCAACGAGTATATTGTCTATAGAACCATCCATTTGACCCTTTATTGATATAGTTGTGTTAGGTGAGGGTTCTAGTGAATTTATAATCTCATATAGTAACATCCATGTCCAATTGACGAACCAAAACTTGATTAAATAGTTGAGATTGAACAACCAATGGGAGTTCATTGTAATTATTGAGAAAGAATATTTGAGAGCATCCCAAATCGCGGATTTAATGTAATTGATTTACCATAATTGAGACAATTTTTAAATATTGTTCTTAGAAAATAATGATCATAATACTTCTCAATAATGAGACTCCACATAGCATGTAAAAAATTAAGGAATTTGGAGTTTTTTATGATAATCCCTCCATGTTCAACAAGCTGATGCCCCACTTCCTACCAACCCAGAAACCCCCCCGGACATCCCCCACCCCAAACAATTACTTGGATATCCCCCCTTCCACCGGCATATCTACCCCCTCTCCACCCAGTAGCCCCCAATAGAAGATTTATTTTTAATTACAAATTTCAGATGTGTAAATTTAATTATTATGAAGTAATAACCATCGCCAGATTCAGTAAACATTACTCTTAATAGGCCAATAGGCCCCAATTTTTTCATTATATGATTAGATTATTTAATAATTTTTGAAAAGGCCATTAGTCCATTTGGTCTTTATTAATATAGTCTTATATGATATTAGGCCAAAAGGACATTAGGCCAGTAAGCCAGTAGGTCATTCGTCCTTTAGGTGAATTGGCCATTTGGCCATTCGGCTATTAGGACACTATGCCACTAGGCCATTCGGCACATAGTCCAAAAGGCCATTAGGACATTGGGCCATTGGGGAATTAGAGAATTGGGGCACCTATCCTAATTCATATCCTCCAATGTGGATTCTATTTAATTAACTATCAAAATAATGTATCCAATTACTAATCATATTCTTAAAATTCATAAACTGTGGAGTTTTTAAAAACCTAAATTGATCTAATCTCATAAAATTGTACATTTAATGTATAAATAAATACAAAACAATAATTTAATAAGAATAAAAAAACACACCTTGTTAATATGATATTTCGTGCATGGTAATGCATGCTACATACATCTGACCACCCAGGGGCCTACACAAAATAAAAAATATATAGATTATATTAATGAAAATAATAGAATTTAAAAAAATAAAATCATTATAAACATTTATGGTATAAAATTCCACACCATCACCCAGACACACATATTACCACCGTGATCTCACCTCAGTAACCAATTGCGCATTTTACTCCTAAAATGTGTGGAACTACGTCTCGAAATATGATAGTTGTTTGTGTAATGTGATGAATATAAGGACTGATAACCTCAACACATGATACTACAAAATGGGTAATCCTCGATTCATAGGTCAAACTAAATCCATTCCCATCATGACCAATAATGTGATGGAGTATCTCATCCCTTCTCATGGGAATTTTTCGTTGGACATCTGGCAGATTTTCTAACACAGCTTCAAATTGGGCCTCTGAAATATCTAAATATATATAAATATATATGATTATATATACATGCATGTATTTATTGAAATTATTACAATCACATACAATAAGAGCTACTGCCATTTGATCATTTTGAACACAAGTTCTCATCCACACCATCATTTTATCAGACTGTTCACCTTGATCCCGTAATTGTATACCAATAAAATATAAAAATATAACACAAAACCAAATAAGATATTAATTTAATAATTTAATAATAAATACATCATGTTCAATCTGAGACACGTGAAGAGTCCGATTGTATGTGGTGGTCCTTGTATCCCTCGATTATCGGAATGGCGGGCGGACACCTCCTACATTCAATTAAATCAAATTTCCAAAAAATATAATGTCACCCATTCTTGAAATTATATATACTAAAATAAATATACAAACTACAATGGCCTCTGTAGACTAATATGAAACTATGGCACACCACTAAGATGGGATAACACCTATCAAGATATTGTCCATAATGTATGGGGCACCCACGTTTGATACTTAGTGCTCCCTCTTTAATTTTCATTTAAAATATTACCACATCTTATGAAATTTTACTATACACAATAGTTGAAAAGATTATGTAACAAATTCAGATTATTCTATTAAAGAAAAAATTACACATGTTAATATTTTTTAAACATTGGAATAAAACAAAAAATTTATTCTTACTGGAACTTCCCTCAAAATCGGATCTAATGTATCGTGAGGGATAGAAGCCCAGTCATGTGTGGTCAATGGAAATATGTGTGGGTGCCAAATGATATGACCCATCTGACATATAAATTTAGGGGAAGACATTCCAAACAGATGACATCTTTCCTGATATGAAAGATCAATGGTTGGGTAATAATTCCATGAAGAAATGCCACAAGCAGGGCCTCTCTAGTGAGAGGAATAATCGGTCGAGTCAGATCAAGTTGAAAATAATTTTATACGTAATTTTATAGATGTCCATATATATATAGTAATTACAGAAAAAATAAATATTATTACATTAAAATATATAACGACCCTGAGACGTAGATGGCTGAGATGGATGATGTTGATGGTCTACCTATTCCTCTGACATGCTGGCTGTCGTAGATAACATTAGTAAGGGGACCATGAAATGTGTCAAAAAGATAAATTGGATTGTTTTAAAAAAAATAAATCCTATACTGTTGTTAATAAAACAAAAAAGGGATAGAATAATAAGATGTAAATGGATTTCAAATAATAAGATACTTATCAGGACATAAATTAAATTATGTACACAAAAAGCATGTATTTAGAGGGTAATTTTTTCGTGAAGTGATGTGGGGGTGGGTTATCTAGGAGGGGGGATATCCAAGGCGTGTCGGAAAAGGGGGTGGTGGTCGGGATTTCCAAAGGGGGGTTAGGAGTGGGTGGGGGTCGTGGGTGGGGATGTCCAAGGACTATCTAGGGGGGTGTTTGGGGGGGTGCGATGTCCGGGAGGGGGGAGCGGGGGTTGTCCATGCAGAGTTGGGAGTAGAGGTGGGGTGGGGGTATGAGTGGGGGCCTTCCAATGTGGGGTTGGATGATGGAGGGGATGGTGGTGGGGTGGGGCTATCTAGGGGTTGTTTGGGGGGGGTAGTGGGATGTTCAAGGGGGTTGGGAGTCAGGGTGGGGGTGTTCAGGTGGAGGGGTAGTGCACGAGCTGGGGGGGGTGGGGTTTTTCTGAAAGGGGGGTTAGAGTGGGATGGGGTGGTGGTGGGGTGGGGATGTCCATGAGATATTCAGGTGGTAGTTTTTGGGAGGAGGGATGTATGGGGGGCTGTCCAGGTTGAGGGGATGTGATGTTGGGGGTGGGGGTGGAGGAGCAACCCAAATGGGGTTTGGAAGTGGTGGTGGGGATGGTGTCTAGTCGGAGGGGCTATGCAGTTGGCGGTGGGTCAATCTGGGTGGATTTGGGTGGGGTCATCCATGGGCAAGGGTTGGGGGTTGTCTCGGGGGAGTGATGTGGGGTTGTCCAGGGGCTAGGGGTTGTGGGTTTCTGGGGGGAGTTGGGTGGGGGTGGGGGGATGTCTGAGGGGTGTTTTGTGGGTGGGCTGTCTGGGAGTGGGGTTGTCCAGGGGTATGAAGGTGGGGTGGGGCTATCTGTGGGGGTGAATGGGGTGGGGATGTCTAGGGGTTGGGCAGTTGTCCAATTAGGAGGGAGTGGTAGGGGTGGTTGTCCATGTGGATGGGATTTGTTGGTGGGGGTGGGGTGGGGGTTGTCCAAAGGGGTGAGGAAGTGGGGGTGGGGTGATTTCCAGGTTGAAGTGTTGTGATGGTGGGGTTGGGGATATTTAGGGGAGTGGGGTGGGGCCTTCTTGGGGATGGGGTGGGGGATGTTTGGGGGAGTTTGGTGGGGCTGTCCAGGGTGGGAAGTCCGATGGGATTTTTGGTATTTGGCCTATCTTAGAGTGGGGCCTATCCGGGTGGGGGGGGGGTTGTCCATTTGGAGGGGTTGTGTAGGTATGGGTGGGGATGTCTGGGGGAGTGGGGTGGGGTTGTCCATGGGGTGGTGTAGGGGTGCTGTTCGGGGGGAGTTTTTGGGTGTGGGTTGTCTGGGAGGGGGGCTATGCAAGGGGGTGGGTGGGAGTGGTTTGGGGATGTCCAGGGGCTGGGGGTGGGTTGAGGGATTTCTAGGTGGACTTTATGGGGGAGGGAAATATGGGAGGGTTGATATATAGGTGGAGGGGTTGTGGAGGTGGTTGTGGGGTTTTCTAGGGGGAGTGGGGTGGGGCTGTCCCGGGGACCCCAGTATTTTAGGAACTACCAGAGACAAACCCCTCTATCATTGGCCATCAACTTCACCAAACTAGGTCTTGTGAGTATGATCAACCATTAGATCTTACATGAAACAAAAAAAACACGAATTGGATAAATGAATTTCATTCATCCAGTGACCATAAAAATTAAAAACCCCATATAAAATCTTGAAATCATACTGGATACACTTCTAGAAACCCTTTCTCTTGGCCATGAACCTCATGTGCGAGGTATTTGGTCAGTATATATTAGTATAAACAAAAATTTGTGTGAAATATGTATCATTCAAGATCAATGTAGAGTCATCAACCCATATAAAATTATCAATCTGATTAAAATTTACAACAAGGATTGAATGTATGTGGAAAGGGATAGGTGGACCTTAAAATAGAATCCTCTAGGTCAAAAAACATTTCAATACTTTGTAAATACTATATTTTTCCGTTACCGGGAACTAGAGTGAAATTTCCTTATTTAAGAATGCTTTTACCTGATGTAATAAACATTTTCAATTTCATCTAGAAAATAATTTATTTATTCAATGAAATATAGTCGATCTAATAAATTCTGTAGATGGAACCGGATTCTAGAATCATGGTCCACACATGCCCGTAAGGCAATCCATAAAAAAGGATCGAACCTAGGGTTAACAATAGTTTCCCCGATCATTATTCACATATCATAGAATCACATCCCATAAAGAAAATGAATTTTGGAAAGGGTATCTCAAGAAAAAAACTAATTTAAAACACACCGGAAACACTATATCTATTATTAGGATTATCCCCATGAAAAATATCAAAAAGTGGCTCTTAGAGAAAAAAACACAAAATCATTAGATAGGGAAACATAGAACCATTGTGTGGTTATGATAAATTGAAAATATAAAACAAAAGGATCACATACACAATTTGGGGTGTGGAGGGGGCTGTCTGGTAGGGGTTTTGGGGGGGTTGGCTATCCGGGAGGGGTGTGGGCGCTGTCCAAAGGGGGTCGGGATTGTGGGATAACCAGGTCTGGGGGGAGGGGTTGGGGGTTGTCTAGGTGGAGGTGTAGATTCTGGAAAATAATAAATAAAAATTATTATGTTACATATTATTTTTTTGTATTTTTAAACAAGTTTTTTAAAAGGATTTCAACTGAACAGTTGGAAAACAATTATACATTTTGTTAAACATGAAACCTGACTGTTTCTCCTTTGACCTCTAATCTATCCCAATAAATTCCTTCTTCACATTTTCCTATGATATGTTTATCAAACTATTGTGAAACAAAGGTAATAGTATCATGTTCATCTTGTTCAAATAAAAGAACTTCTTTCCATGACATTTTAACAACAACTTGAAAACTATGATTTGAAGGTGAAGTAACCAATAATACATGTTCTACTTGTGATTTCAAAATGATTTTTCGATTATCAACTAATTCATTTATTTGTAACATACTGTTAAAATTCACAAATTAATATTTTTAAGCAGTCCATCAAATATAATATTTTGTGTATGCATCATAAAGTACTTCATAAAACATCCTCGAATCATGATATGCACCAGAACACAACTTTATCTCACTGATCTCATCATTCTCAATGTTAATGACATCTGGGGACAACCCATGTACAATTTCAGTAAGAATTTAATGCATTGAATCATTCATCATCGCATCAACATCCATCTAACCTACATCTGTTTTTTACAATGCATATATTTTTTCCATGGTGAGTCAAACTGTTATAATTTTCAAAAATCCGTTCATGAATAGTTGTTTCTTCATGCTATCTCGTGTGAATTGATATCTCTTTGCACATTTTCTATATTGAAACATATTATAGTCACTTTGAAATCCTATAAAATACTCAATAAACTACATAATTCCCATGAAATATTCTATATATTAAATTCGGATGTTCAATCCAACTCTTATATACAATAATATCTTTTTAATAAACATTCACAAAAAACATGATATTACATCCATTTTTCATATAGAATATATTTAATGTAAAGACTCCCCAATTTCAGGTAGACCATTGATAAAATAATGAATTTTTATCACTGAATAATAAATAAGAGAATATTTAATGGAATGGAAGTGAAAGACCATGTCATTGCCACAATGTTGGTATCATAAATCTAATGAAGATTATATATTCAAGATACTATATTGATAATGACTTTGGACAATAATTAACCACCGAGTATTCATTTTTCAACAAAGTAATATTATAACATCCATGTGTATGTTGTACATGAATAATTTCATCAAATAACAATATTGAACTATAATCCTTAATGACTATGTCAAAACCTACCAATAAATCAACAAATATAATTGGTGATGAAAGTGACCAAAATCAATTAGCGATTAATAGTCCCCTCATACTCAGAGAAAATGTAT
Source organism: Viscum album (assembly GCA_963277665.1). NCBI lineage: Eukaryota > Viridiplantae > Streptophyta > Magnoliopsida > Santalales > Viscaceae > Viscum > Viscum album. The sequence continues at coordinate 5,098,079 of OY728121.1, read as the reverse complement.
CTTTGTAAAAATAATTTATCACTACCTCTTGGATTCACTCTGCCTTTGTGCAATCAGGGGCTGTAATGATTAACCATAAATGATAGAAATAAATATATAAGTAAAGGTAAAAATATTCAATATTAAAAATGACATCAAATATATTGAATTCCATAACAAAAAATACCAATCTTTCTTCACTTATGTTATAAATAGAGAAGATGTGGGAAAATGAATGTGATTCCCCATGCTTAATCACTGGGTCGAAGATAGTGTTCCTAATATCCTCGTACAAGTATCCTTTTATGCATGATGTTTGTTAGTAGAAGTGAAGTTCGAAATATCATCAGTGAAAAAAGTATACCAATGGGGTCAATAAATAAAATAACAATCAATTACATAATATATTAAATAATCAAAGAAAAAACATAGTCTAGGGTTGGTATCTCTTATCATATAGTAAAAACCCAAATACCCCAAATGATTTGTGTTAATAAAAGAGTGGAAAATAGCATGAATGTGAAAAAAAATTGATACATCACTCTAAATACTATCATAATTATAGCTCTATAAACAGTTCTATGTATCATAGCCCTTATCATCTAGGTCATTCCCTTGTATCCCATATAATGAAGTCTTCACATAAATTGAGATGCCCATGCATGGTGGGAATATGAATGTTGTAGGAAAGAACCAATTCTTTCTTAAACCATGTGAAATTTTATAAGAGTTTATGTTTTGATGAGAAATATATGGGCATGAAATAAAACACACAACCATGTTCAGAGTGGACATGCACTACAAAAACATTGGATCCATGAGGGGAATGTACTTATAAACAATTTCATGATCTTATTCAACCACAATGTAACTTCATGTATTCCAAAATGTAAAAAAGGTATGAGTATGAATTCAAAACAATGAAGTCCATCAAGCCCCATCTATATCTTAGTTAATCTGTAAGGCCAACAATTTTGTACACACCCTTGTGTCTTTGTATCCCTAACATACATCACATGTCATGCCCTTGAATACCATTATTCACCATTTTCAACTCAATATTTAGTTCACATAAGTCTATCATGGCCCTATGAGAGGTTAAAAAAAGAATATATACCTCATCATCTATATCAATCCAATATTCAATGAACATACATTATATTATCACATTTTACCTTAACTACTATTGAGCCACGATGAGTACACCAACAACATTGGAACCATGCATAGAACAACACAATATAAAATATACAAAGTAAGTCAATTTGGAAAACGGAATATCATAAAAAGGAACATCATAAAATATTAATAAATACATATTGCATCCAAACACATGTGATAAAATTCACACCCAGGTCTCATGGCCTATGTAAGCATGCATATGTGGTCAAACCTCAAAATTATGCCATGGGAAACACACACACACAAACATCTGATAAACTCAATACTATTATAAATTAAAAAAAATTAATATCTATAAAATCAAAATATACATGGACTCTGTATTGTATGTAAATTCCAACCTCAAGTATAGTTTGATGTTTTCTCAGACACACACTGCCAACAAAAATGGTTTCATAATTATTCATGCCCACAAACCCGGATACAAAGGAAATTCCATTTCCACAATTTTTTTTGCACAAAATATTCATTTAATCATCATGACTTCTAAATTTGTGCTGTAAATTGACAAAAATTAAAACCATAAAATGGAAATTAGATTATACATAAGAGCGCGACAAATTTAGACCCAAGGGGATATGGAGGTGGTTGTGCGAAGGAGGGGAGGGGCAGTGGAGGTGAGCTGGTGTCAGAGACTATTCATAGAGGGAGGGGAGGGGCGCTGATGGCATCAGGGAGCCGGAGGAGGATGTAGTGAGGTCGTAGTGATGTACAGATTAAGGGGAAAAGTGATGCAGTGAGGGAGGGGATGGGTGATGATGTCGGTGGGGACCAGAGGAGGACGCGGTGCGGCATAGCCGGTGTAGCGAGGGAGGGGTGTCGGTGTGGTCGAGCCAGTGGCGGGGGAAGTGCGGCATGGGAGGGGAAGGGAGGCTGCAGGTGGGGTACGATTCGAGATGGTGGGTGGGGATTATTATTTTTAGAAGCATTGCGACCATCATTGGAGGTCACTATAGGGTATCAATAATTACCACCAATGGCGGTCGCTTGTTTATAGTGCCTCCCAAACCCCATATTCTAGTAGTTTATAGAAAATAAAACATGTTTTTACCATTATAATTTTTATTAACTGTTTAAATTTCCTTATTTAATTAAATATTGACATATTTAAACATGTTTAAATAAATATCATAATTGAATATATTACAAAAAATATTTTCAAAATGTTTAATAAAAATTAATATATTATTAAAATTACTAAAATAGAGAGCGATTAAAAACCAAAAAAATATATTAAATCAATAAGAAAAAATACAAGTGCACTTATACATACACAATATACACATACACATATAGACAACACATACACATACACATACACATAGGCATATGCATAAAAACAAACACTTACATATATTTACATATGAATGCCTTAAAAAACATACATATTTATACATACACAGATATACATACATATACAACATAAACAAATACATATACACATACTCATACGCATTCAAATACTTATGTACATAAACATAAAAATGTATATTCATTCAATTACACATGTATTTGAATATACATAGACATCCATATTATTACATCTATGTGAAAGGGCATACATACACAACTATATATATGGATATACACTCATATTCAAGATTAACATTATCATATTCACATATTCATGGTCATACACATGTACAAAAACATATAGATGTACATTCACATATACATGCATGTACTCATAGGGTAGAAGCACATAAATATATGCATTTATATATCATATAAGTGTTTTAATAATGTATTGATGAATCAAATTTATATTAATTAAATAATAATATTTCAATTAAAGTATATAAATATACTTTTATACAATTTCCTTGACTAATGTAAATTTGATTGTTTTTTAATATAAAATTAATATATTAAGTTAATTTTTTAATTATATGTTATATAAACAATTTTTATCTAGTATATTTATATATATATACTTTTTGATATATTAATATTATTTACAAACATATAAGAATGTATATATATATATTAAAATTATTCTATGACTATTTTTTGAAACCCTAATAAAAAATTGATCACAATGGTAGGTATTTTATCAGTGTTATGAAAAAATCATAGAAAAAGGGAACCCTTTTATGTGTTTTTTAGAATGTACATTTAATATTGAATGATATGAATTTATTTAACATGAATATAAAAATTAGGGTATTGTTAATTGTTGAAATATTAAATTTATTAGGATGATAAAATTAAATGATAATTACCCATTATTTTTAAATTAATAATTCAAAGATTTATCAGTTGATAGAAAAATATACTATACCAAAATAAATTATTTTCTTATCCCTATAACTCTATGTTGGGAGAGAGGGATCCTTTTCCATGTGCCCCTTTTTGTCTGATACATTAGAAGACATTTTACTTTCAGACTCATCCTTTTATACTACCAGTGTCGGTTTTCTACATCCTTCGTAGTGTAGAATGACAAGTAGGGGCTGATATCTTCATTTCCAAACACCTCTATCCTAATGGGTTGCTTATTGTGTGGGGGAATTACACACTTGGTGGAAGTGACTGTCAAATAAATATTCTCCATTTTTTTGGTAGATGTTGTCGATGGGACACCAGGTCATATCGTCATATAAGGGACACAAAAGTTATAGGTTTTGTCGATGGGGCATTGTGGCAGTTCGTCTTAGAATGGGTAGTTATTGAGTGTGGTGACTGTGGTAGGATTTTTCAATGGGGTGTCAAGGAATATCATCTGAGAATGGGTGGTGATGGTGGTAGGTGTTGTCTGTGGGGAATCATGGCAATTTTTCATCAAAGGGACCACGATTTCTATATTCATATTCCACCTTTCTGGCATAGCAGGCATTATGGATTGGGAACAAAGACAGGTCATAGTGGTGACTATCCTATTAGTCATTTATTATGGGGCGATGTGGTTGGTATAGAAGGGGATGGTGGTTGTAGGAAATATCGATGTGGTTCTATGGTATATCATTTGAGAATAGTCTATAATTGTTATATCCACATTATCCCTATCTAGCATGATAGGTGCCGTTGATTGGGAGCCATAGGAAGTTGTCTGAGAACAGGTGGTGACAGTCATATCAATTTTTACACCCATTTCACCTAGTATGAATTTTCTACGTGGAGTCTTGGAAGGGTTTGTAGGAGAGGTTGGTGTAACTCATGTTGAAAGAGTGGAACATGCTTCATCTAGGCCTGCATCAATATAAATGTGACACAAAATGATTTAAAAAAGATGTGGTGTTTGAAAACCTCATATATAACATTATTCAGGGACACTAACATCTTATTCATGCATTCTGAATCCATCTTTCTTTCGTAATATAGATCTATGGTTCGTTGTAGCCACCAATAATCATAAAAAGGATGGACTCTAGTAATATTCGGGATGTTTTGTGTATATATAAACCTAATTACTCCACTTCTGAGTAAGTTCATTGATTCCATTAGTTTTACTAATATATCTACGCCCCATTATTTTCCTTAATTTTATTTTTCATTTTATGATTCAATGGGTTTTGAGATCATTATGAAACATGGATATATTTTTAATGGCATTTTATATTCATATAATTTTTCAAATATAACAATAAAAAACACATGAGAATTTCATGTCAGGGTGTGTCACGACACGTCCCCTAGGGCCCGTGTCATGACTACCCCAAGCCCAGCTTATATCGTCCAGGGGCTAGCGACTAGTACCTAAAGTCGTATTCCCTATAATTGGGATGGAATTTACTTTATATCCTATAAACTCACACATCCATGCACACAAAATGATACGAACAAAAGTAAACTATATAACAAAAAAAGTGCTGAAAGTAAAAAGGTCCAGAAATAAGAACCCAACAATAATGATACAAGTACAACTTAAATTTAACAGATTTAAATAGGAAAACAGCTACTGGGTCATCTTCCAAGTTTCCTACCTGAAGGGTAGGTATAGATTGCCTCCTTAGCAATCCATGTCCATTCTTCTCCACTACATACCATCACATTGTATGTCCTACAACTGGGCACTGTCTAGTCATAGTATCCTCAGCCTCATTCAACGCAGTCCATCGTCTACACTAAACACAACAAGGTGTGGGCATAGCCCATGCAGGGGTGTGTATTTCAATGTATGAAGTCAACCATCAACCCTACTTTAGTATATCCCCATAAAAATACCTAGGTTCTAAATTATACCCATCTCAATCATGAGGAAACACAGTGTCTGACCCAAAATCCAAAAGCTCAACTATTCCACAAAGGAAGGAAAACAACAAAGGAATGTTCCACACAAGTACACCACAATTAAGAATCTGACCAAGGTATTTGGACAAAGGAATTTATGTCACATGTACGCTGTTATCACATTCCAAGTATATCACAAGTACAATAGTAGAGATTATTAGATTTAACTACCGAATCATCATACTCCCTAATGAGGCAGACCCCCAAAGGATTAAAAGGTGATAAGCTACACAAGATCCCTCAGTGCGGACCCACACAAGATCGTTAGGTGCTATTACACACACCGGATTGCAAGGTGCTGACCCACACATGATCGCTATGTATTTACCCACACAAGATCATAAGGTGATTACCCACACAAGATGGTTAGGTTCTGAGCCACACATGATTGATATAGGTACTGACCCATATAGGATTGCTCTAGGTGATGACACACACATGATCTCTCAACGTGTTATCCCACAAAGGATCTCCCTAGGTGCTGACCGACATAGGATCTCTCTATAGTATTCATGTCACGGCCAGCTACTAGGTTCTCGCATCATGCTCGCTCTTCTCCAGGAGGATCCGCTCCATAAGATAAAATGTCGATTATCGATCTGTAATGATTTAACACAAATATTTCTATCAAAGGAAAAAAATGTCATAGGAGTCTCAATGCAACAGACAGTGCGTCATCCAGACGCCCGACCTATGATTTTTTATCCTTTTTGTTCCGAGGGCCTAGTTGGATTCGTGCTCGATCCAATTAGTTCATTCCCTAACATTATTAAAAATACTAGTGGGGTATACCAAAGAGACCGTCTAGCTCCATGATTTCTGGAACCACTGACAGTTCGATAAACAGATGTCCGGTGCCAAAATTATGGCCCATATAAAGTATTGGGTCGTATCTGGTCCTGGTGCAGTCCAACTCGGTCAGACCGAACCCGCATGGGTTGAAACGGAATGACCCACTAGGTCCTTCCTAGCCCACTGGGTCAATCCCGGTTGACCGTGAGGGCTATGTGGTCGCGGGGGTGCCTCAAGAGTGTGGGGAAACTAGGCCATGGCAGTGCTGCAAGGGCGCCAGGCGGCTCGGTCGCGGAGTGTTCTGTGAGGGCGCACAGCGGCTCGGCTGCAGAGGTTCTACAAGGGCGTAGGGCGTCACAAACGTGGGGGGTGCTGTGATGGCACAAGTTGACTCGGTCGTGGTGGCGTGGCCTAGATGGAGGAGGCAGTGGCTGCCATTGGGCGGCGTGGCTGGGGCGGCATGGCTGGGATGGTGCGGGGAGGTTGTGGGGCGGCGGTGAGGCCACTGGTGGCGGAGGGTGTGGGTGGTGGTTTCTGTGGACGTTGGAGGCCACACGTAGGGGTGGCCGCAGAGTGGTGTTGTTGTGTCGTCGCCTCTTTTGCGGCTGGTGGAGGTGCCTATCGCCATTCTCCTCTCTCTTTGTGGTTGGTTTCCAACCTCCTCCATCATGAAGAACACCACAAACCATCATAAGAATTGTGGAGAGGATGGTCCATTTAGGTTTTTCATGCACTCCCCATTTTACAGAGTTAACAAGCATCTATAAACATGAATTGAATTAAAAAGAGTCGTCAAGAACAAAAAAAGAAATTATTGCAAATAACTACCCTACCCCTTTCATTGGATTCGTTGATGATTTTCCACGGGGGAAGAGAAAATGCCATTGGGAATAGATGGACGTCAAGGATGTCAGTGTTTCTTTGATCATCAGTTTGTTGACTTTGATGACGTTCCATGTCAACGAATTTCACGAGGAAGAAGTCTGAGTCGAAGTCGGCGTTCTTTGTTGGTGTTCTCCATTGGAAATCTTTCTCCCAAGGTTCCTTCCATTTCCAATGATTAAATTTTCCCCCAACCCACCAAAAAGAAAAGATATCCAATATAATAAAATATGTCCGCACAATTATAAATTGGAATAATTAATTGTTTGAGTTAGTGTATTAGTTAAGGGTGGGGTAAGGTATAATTAATCAAGGGGAAGTCCAAGAGGCTTCCCCTTATTTATGTGGAAGGTTCAAAGGGTTTTTAACCACATGTGGTCCCCACCACCATAACATATAATGGGAGGTTAGTTCATGTGGTCCCCACCACCATTACCTCTAATGAGAGGTTTAGTTTCGGTGGTCCACACGTATGAAACATCCTCATGGAAGTTTCAATGTAAAATAAATCAAATGTTACACCCTTTTATTTTATTTCATTGATTCACGAAAAACCCAAAAAATAACATTAACTCTCAACTAAATACCGTCAAGGTGAAAGTCTTATTATGCAAATATCAAATATGGGAGTTCAATAGTGCCATCATATTTCAATTCCGAGCACCAGTTAAAATGAGAGAAAATCCTGCCAACAAGTTTACTAAACATACTCGAAATAATGTTCAGAAATACATTCCGGGCACTCTAGGCCTCAGAATCACATGCCGTCAATTTTTGGATACCCATAAAAATCCTATATATTAAAAAAAATACATGGATATTCTGGGTCATTAAATTTTCCCCATATTAGGGAATTACGTCCCTGTAATCCACAACTCAATCTAAGGGAACAAGTGGGGGTACTGAACATGAAAATGAGCCTCACGCTCCCATGTTCTCTGATGAAGGTTCCCATGCTGCCAGTTAATGCGCACCATAGGTATCAATCATCCACGTAGGAAATGCTCCAATCAATCCTCAATCCCTAATAGAAATTCCGTAAAAGTCACCACATCACTGATGTCAGGATTTCCATGGTTGATGATGTGAATAAAGTTGTTCACATATATCCTCGGCTGGGATACGTGAAAGATGTCATGCACCCTGTGCAACTGAGGTGGAAGAGCTAAGATATAATCCACATCGCCCACACTTCTGAGGACCTAAAAATATCTAGTAAACCTCATAGATAACTTGTCGCCTCAGCCAAATCCACATAAACCATGTAAAGGAGAGAACCGTAGAAAGACGTGGTCACCATCCTCAAACTCTAGAGGCCTCCATATCTTTTCGGCATATGACTTCGGCCTGCTCTGTGCAGTCTTCATCAACTCCTGGATGATCCACACCTTCTTTTTATTAGCCCAAACGATCTCTTATCCCACTAGTGCTTACAACCTTTGGTTAGTCCTACAGAAAAGTGATCTAAAAGGTCGCCCGTACAATGCCTCAAAAGGTGGAATCCCAATAGTGGAGTAATAGTTGTTGTTGTATGAAAACTCGACCAATGTAAATTTATTCTCCCACCTGGGACCAATGTTGAGGACACATGCACACAACATGTCCTCAGGGGTCTGAATGGTCCGCTCAGTCTGGCTATCTGTCTGAGGATGGAAGCCAGATCTCAAACAAAGCTACAACATAAATGCATCATGCAACCCCTTCTATAGCCTGGAAGTAAATCTTTTATACTAATCAGAGAAAATCATCGATGGTACACCATGTATCCGAACAATATTTTTCACATAGAGGCATCAAAGGCTCTCTACTGAACCCTGCTCTCTGATCGGTAGAAAGATGGCTGACATGGTGTGTCGGTCGATGATCACCCAAATCATGTCATGAACCTAGGATGTATGTGGAAGTATTATCATGAATTCCATGGATATCCCATACCACTTCCACACTGGGACCTCTAAAGGATGAACGAAGCCTGCTGGTACCTGAAAATCCGCCATCACATTCTGACTACTAAGGCACCGAGAAAAAAAATCTACTACGGAATCCTTCATTCCTGTAAAACCAGTGATGTCGTCAGAGACCCTTGTACATCCTCTCTACTCTTAGATACACATTTATAGGGTATGTGTGGAACTCTCTCAAGACATCCTCATGAAGTGACACAGGTACCATGGTATGTCCCCTAAGTAGGATGAAGTTCTCCCCACCTTCATCATATCCATCAAGTGCGTGTCTAGTTGATATCTGAGAACATCTTGTCTCATAGTCAGTGTCCCCAAGTTGTGCCTCCCTCACTCATTGAAGATGTGGGGGAGTGAATATAAGTGACTGAAGAAAAAATACTCCATCTCGATCCACATAGGATATCTGCAAAGCGGCCAGCTACTCCATCACCTCACCTAGGTTCTCTATGCCAGTCCTCTTGCTGAGTGCATCTACTAAAATGGAGCCCTTTGCTGTAGAATTGAGGATCTTGAAGCCTTATTCTTGGATGAACTGAAGCCAATGTTGTTGTATCTGGTTAAGGTACTTCTGAGAGAATATATACCTTAGACACTTCTGATTAGAGTACACTATAAAACGTTCACCCAATAGATAGTGTCACAAAATCATCAAGGAAAAGACAACTACTACTAACTCCAGGTCATAAGTAGTGTAGTTTTTCTCATGATGTCTCACCTATATACAATAATAGGTGATCGATGCTCACTTCTATGTCTGGAATAATCATAGTCTGGTCCCTAATGAGTCACATTATACTACGTACCATATCCCTCATCTAGAAGCCTCAAGATGTGAGTACTTGTCAGCATCTACCTCGTCTCCTGGAAACAATACTGGAAATTTTCATGACAACATGTAGGGTTTACCCTTCTTTTTCAACATTGATAATGTTGCAGAAACTCAAGATAAATATAGCACAAATCATTTTTAGTATCCGGCCACAACCCGGAAACATCGAACCTCCATCACACTCCCGAGTGTCTCCCAAGAAAGTACCGCCTCAATCATTGTTGGATCCATTGTAACTCCATCCTCTGATATGAAATGTCCTAGAAAGTGAACCTCTCGAATCCAAAATTGGCACATTGAGATCATAACATGAAGATGATTCTATCATAGTGTGTCTAGTACTACTCGCATATGACAGGAACGCTCCTCATCAATAGATAAGTAGATCAGAATGTCATCGATGAATACTACCACAATGTGATCACGGTATGGCTGAACGATCCTGTTAATGAGTCCCATAAACACTACTGAAGCTTCGGTTACATCATATGGCATAACCAAGAACTCGTAATGGTCGTAACGACATCTGAATGTTGTCTTTTACACATCCTCGTCTCGTACTCTGAGCTGGTGATAACATGATTTGAGGTATATATTTGAGAACCTTGGTTCTCCCATCAACTGATCGAAGAGGTCTTCAATCCACGAATGTGGGTACTTATTCGTCACGGTCACCTTATTCAGCCACTAATAGTCAACAAAAAGTCAAAATATCCAATCCGGCTTTTTGGAAAAAAATCGGGGCGGCCTATGCAGAAACACTGGGCTGAATGAATATCTTCCCCTACAAGTCCTCTGGCTTCACCCGCATCTCACGAAGCTCTGCTGGAGCCATCTGATACGCTAGTGTCAGTGTTGGTGTCATCTCAATGTAGAAGAAAATGTAATATTCCACCTATTTTTTAAGTGGTAGAACCAAAACATCATCAGGGAATACATCCGCATACTGGTCCACCACTATAGGATAGCTCAGACTCTCCATGTCAATCACTCTAACGATAAGGCTAGCCAACTGATGAGTGATCGGCTGAAATATCCTCTGGGTAAGTCCATCCTACGATTCAAATGATACCTTCTTACTGGTGATGGTATACCTGGTTACATCCACGTAAACACAATGCACTTTGTGCCTAATACATTCTATCTGAACATGGATAGTAGATAACCATTCCATACCCCTAATGATGTCGTAAGGCCTCGATGCTGCTACTCGGAGATCCCGGCCGGAGCTCTCCCCTCCTAGTGTAAACTCTTACTGCCAGAACCACTGTGTAATAATTTAATATGCTCCTATAGGAGTCTGTAGCCGAATAGATCAAGTTAATGCCTCCATCGGAATATCTGAGCTCCGAACAAGGGAAGTGGCAATAAAATAATGACTGGAACCTATGTCAATAAGAACTACAGCAATGGTGGAGTAGACAAAAATCACACCTCGTATCATTTCTATAGTCCTGTGATTATAGGCCTCAGCTTCCTAGAGATGAGCTCTCCCTTATACACATGCTCCCTTTGGATGAGGTGGTCCTCTTGGTTGTGGTGGAGGTAACATGTCAAAATGTCTCCCACCGCTAGCTGCATGGAAAACTCCTCTTCCACGTGTACCTGCTCCATGCTGACCACCTCGGTCATATCTATGTCTCTTACAGGGCAGTCCTAAGACCGTCTAATGATCATCCGTATGGAGGGTCGAACAGTCACAATCCATGTGTACATTCCCTCCGCATTTGTATCAATGCCCGCTCTTGCTAAGACTGGCCCTACCTCGAGTGCCCCACACAACCTACCCTGAATAATGTAGTCGTCCAACTATAAGTCTGGTCCACTTTCACCAATGTGACATCTATCTAATTCCATATACTAAATACTCTACTATGTGATGACTAGTGGTGTATCTTGTTGTTGGAGACTACTCTGCAATGAAACCCTCCACTAGGAGGGATCACTCTAACACCCCCTCCTTCGTCGAGATGCTAAGAGAAATCATCAAATCCCTGATCTCTCGCCGATGCCCCTGATTGATTGTATGAGCCCTAAATAATGGGTCTCGCAACATATCCGTGGAGTAGTGTTAGTGGTCATTGAACTTCGATGAGTACTGAGCTAAAGTCTGTCTGTCGTGCTACAGATGAACGAGCACCTGTATGCGCACTGCACAAAGATTCGTTGGGACAATCTATGTCCGAAATAGGCTCTCAAAGTCTACCAATAGAACTGTCACCTCATTGTGAACATGGAGCATCGAGATCCACCATCTTCCTACTGCTGCCTATAGAAGTCTGGTGACCAGGATCACCATGAGATCAGCTGGTGTCCCTACTAGTCGTAAGACTGTCACCATAGCCTCCGGCCAATCCTCCACCACATGTGGGTATATCTCTCCAATGATCCTTGGTGGCTTCTGGAACTAGAACTCAGGATACACACTCAAGTGGTGTGCACCGACTACTGCTGGGTCTGGTGGCATCGGTGGCCCAATGGGGAAAGGTACCAGCGGTGCTTCCGATGGTGCCTCCATGGGAAAGCGGACCAGCACTGAGGCCTCCTCACTCTGTGGAATATTAGTGCATACAAATTTCATAACCCTAGCTAGATGTCTGCATGGAGGCATCCTGAAATGAAATAGTTGTTCCATGGTTAACAAGTAATACATAGTAAACTGACTCAAAAAGGTCACAATGAAAACTCTTCAAAACACAAACGCAATCAGTGTTTTTTGTACACTATGTCTGAAATCAGAATTCAAGGTCCTAGTGTATGGATATGTCAGCCGCCACACCAACACTAGATTCCCTAAACTAATAACCACAATCACTACACATAACACTATTTCCGGAAAAAAGAAGGATCATAATCCTATGTTCTGCGATAGAACTGACCCCTTTGATACCAATTTGTCATGACATGTCCCCTGGGGGCCATTTCGGGACTACCCCAAGCCTCCCATCCATTGTGCAGGGGTTGGCGACTAGCACTGAAGGAATAATCCCAAGAACTGGGAATGAATTTCCTTAATAACCTGTAACACACACAACCAAGAACACAACAATATATGAACTCAAGTAATCTAGATACTTAATAGAGTGAGTACAATAAGTAAAAAGGTTCCATAATACAAGCCCAACTGGAATGTACAAGGAAAACTGGAAAGTACAAGACAACTAAAATTACAAGTAACAGGAACAGTTCCTATGATCACCAACCAAGAATCCTACCTGAAGGGAAGGTACATCTCTCGATCGGTCATATCTGTGGTATGCCGCATCTAGGTCCACCTCGGAGATACCTCTAGTCTTGGAACCCTCATCTTTTTTCAGAGTTGCATTTTGTCTTCATCCAACACAACAAGGTGCGGGCATAGCCCGTTCATGGATGAGTATAACGATACTCAGCACGGACCCCGAGACCCTAAAGGTCTCAAAAAATTCGACCAAGGATAATCCACAATGGATGAAATGGATAGATAACCCTCATAAGGTATATTCCTATACATATACCTATGTTATCAAGTAATCCATCTCAATCATGAAGTAACGCAGAGGTTCTGACACAGCTCACACCACGTATATCTTTAGGTACAATAGTAGAGATGATTAGATGTAACTACTTAATCATCTAACTTCATAATGATGATTTGCTACTAACCTGTATAGAATCGCATGGAGCTGACCCACACATGAACGCTGGAGCTGACCCACATATTATTGGTAGGAGATGATCCATAGAGGATTGTTTGGAGCTGACCCACACAAGATCGCCAGAAGATGACCCACACAGGATCGCTGGAGCTGAGGCACACACGATCGCTAAGAGCTGACCCAAACAAGATCGTTGGAGCTCACCCACACATGATCGCTAGGAGCTCACCCACACAAGATCACTACGAGCTGGCCCACACATGATCGCTAGAGGCTAACCCACACAGGATCGCGAAGAGCAGACCCACAAAGGATCGCATGAGCTGACCCACACATGATCACTAGGATCTGACTCACATTGTATCCATATGAGATGACCCTAAAAATATTACTAGTAGTTGACCCACATATGATAGCAAGGATCTAACCCACTTAGGATAGCTAGAGGAACTCTTCTCGTCACAGCCAACTACTGGGTTTCCGCACCAGGATTCCACATCTCTGGAATAGTCCACACCACAATCCATTGGCTGATTCACTAACTTCCACAAGGTCCCTTGAAGAGGTATCCCAAATTACCACAATGTCATAGGGGTCTCACCGCAATAGAAGACACGTCATTCGAACACCCGGTCTGTGAGTTATTAAGTAACACCCCGAGATCTTATGAAAAATATTCTTTTTAATTTCATTAATGTCTTGTGTTGTACGCTGCACCAAAAGGAGCTTGAACAACACACATCCTTGACTTTCCTTGCATTACACGCAATTACGACCTTCCTCGATAGCGTGTGTAGTACGCAATACCGAGTTTCACTAAACAACGATATACTATTAAAATATTATTAAAACTAACGGTTATGAATAGTAATAACCAGTTTTTGAAAATTTGTAATTTTTTTTTAAAATGTTCTTAATTTTTGTATTCGGAATATCGAAATTAGCATAGGGTGAAATTTTGGTACTTTTTGGCTAACTTTCATTTTCGGATGAATTGTGAAAATTACTAAATTTTAATTAAAAACAATCTTCTTAATCAAAATAATTAATAGTGATAAATTATTAATTTGAGAGGTTTTAAAGTATATTTAGAATATATTTTTACAATTTAATACAATTTTGGTCATTGGATGTAATTTCACATTTAAACCAGACATAAACAAGTGTCAATCTTTTGATAGTTATTATCTCTTAAGAAGACGATATTTGTTTTGACGACGAGAATTAATTTTTAAATTAATTAATGCAACTGATATTTTTTTAATTTGGTAAAATAGACATCATTTTTGAGTTCATAATATCAAATATCTCTTAGGCCTAATTTTTGGTATTTTTATGGAAACTTTCATTTTTTGATGAATTGTGAAACCACTAAGTGGTAGTTAAAAAAATGAATTTTTCATAAAACATAATTTTACCACTTCTTTGAGTGGAATTTCAAAAATCCTAGAGAAAAGGTTGATTTCAATAAGTAAAATGTGGTACAATGAGATGAATTTTTTTGGTGAATAGTAACTTTTTACTTTTTTTTCCCACGGTTAAAAGTAAATAGGGTAATTAAGGGTAAAAATGATATTATTATTACCCTAACACATGTCCTAATTATATTGGATAAGTATAATTCGACCAAAAACAACCTTATAAAAAAAATATGACCATTTAGGCCCACTTGGATTAGATTGGGACATTTATTATTAATTTATTTAAAGAAGGGTTAAAATAGTTAATATCAATGTTTAATAAGTAAATCATTTGTAATATAGGGTTATACATAAGATAAATTCGACTATAAATATTCATTAAAAAGCTAAAAAAATTCCAACATAATGATATTTTATTTTTTATTTTTAGACATTAAATAATTTAATATATTTATGACACAAAGATGATGCAGTAATTATCTTATTAATGAAATATTGAAATAATTGATGTTATAAATACCCCCAATAAATATAATTTGAGACTTTTTATGAATTAAAATAATTTTCTAGGTTAATATGAAATGTTATTATTGATTTAATTAACTTGTTTTGAACTAATCATTCTGTTATGATTTTCACAAAAATCAATTACTAAATAGTGTCAAAATTGACATAAAATAGATTTTAAAACAAATATTATATTATTAATTGTTATATTATTCCTAAAAATATAAGATTCGGCCAAATGACTTAGATATGATTATATATATTAATAATAAACAACGAGGGGTTCTTCTGGCTTCTTCTAGTATGCTTATTAACCTTATAGTATAAGAACACAAGAAGACACGGTAAAAGTAAAATTATTTAACTTAAGGTTAAATCTAAATGATAAGGATAAAATAGGAACCTAAACTTGTATAAATTCTATTGGATGAGAGGCTTTCAACCCATCCCCACCATAGCTTCGATATAAATCAATTTGGAGCTATTTAAAACCGAACATGAATTTATAATAAAATAATATATTTAGTTTTTCCAAAGGAGCCCCTCTCCTCTCTTATAAAAGGACACCTTCTCCCTCTATTCCTCAGACAACATTGATCTTTCAATCTCGGCCAACCCCTGCCAAATTATTTTCTCCGCTTCCATAGAAACATCCTAGAGTTTATGGTCTTCCTCAATGAAAAAGATTAGTGCCCTAAAAGGAGATCTCAAAGAGGCACTTCAAAGAAGAGTTAATGTTCGTTACTAATTCTTTCAACTTTATTTTTCTTCCCCTTCTTATTCTTAGTTTGTTTCATTATGAAGTAATAACATTAGTGTCACTCATATAATGATATGTTATTATATGTATGAAACAACCCTATTTAACCATCTATCCATCCTACGGAAAATGAGATCAACACGCGTGCGTACGTACAGAATACCGACTCCACGCCGTGGTGTAATCTATTTTCCACCACCACCATACATGGAACGGTATAATGGTTTAAATAATAACTATATATGATTATTTTAAAGTGATATTGATTCTGAAATAGTATAAATACACTCCAATACATTCCCACGATCATGAGAACGATATCATCGCTCGTGCGTACGTACGGACTACCGTCTCCCCGACACGATGAGATTCATCCTCCACGTTAACCATTCATGAATGATTATAAAGTATATATAATAAGTAATCATGAAATATATGAAATAATAATGATACTGGATTTATGTGTATATATGTATGTCATCTACTTAATTCCATTCAACTCGATAAGGAAACTAAAACAACGTTCATGCGTACGTACGACCTACCGTCTCCATGAACAGTGTATTTCTTTCCATTTACTGATTTATTATATATATATATTTGTATATTCTGAATATATATTATATATGAATAATTTTTTATATTATGGAATTAATTAATCATGATCTAAGTAATCATATGAATAATTACAAGTCAAAACACGGATGACAAATGATTTTTTTTAACCAAAACGCTCTTTAACATGGAATTTACAAAAGAACGGGTAATATAAAGTCATAAGTGAACCATATATGATATAATAACAATGATTATGATTCTGAAATAAGTCAATGACATTATTTAAATCATTATATAGGAGGTTCGGGCACTTTCGAAGCAAATCGGACCTAAGGTAAGGGAAACTTTCACTATCTCATTTTATCCGAGATTGTTTATACTTTGGTATTTACTAGGGTGTATTTTATCATCCACATCCATGTTTCCTCAATATGTATTATTATTTCAATCCACCTACAATTGATTAAATCCAATTTTACCCATCGGTGTGTTTTAAGTAAAAGATATGAAAGGAATCTTTTGTCGTTTTTCATATGAGGTACTTTTTGACTTTTCCAACAAAAGTACGAGAAGAATTTTTTTTATCTTATACAACATGAATGGATTTTTAAAACATTATTTCCAAGAAGCTTCCTTAACATGTTTTCAAGTAAACTTCTTTACGTTTATAATTGTATGACATGTTAGGAAAGGAAAATGTTTTTGAAGTAGAAAGGATATTTTCATCAAGAAAGGATTTCAAGTGTTTTATCAACATTATATTCCATCTAAGATAATATAGGGTTCTGTTTCTATCCCTATTATTACTTTGATTTGATTATGTTGTGATGGAATTATTTTCCTTTATCTTATATGATTTTTTTATGATGTCATGTTGTTTAAGAATCCCATTTTTATTACATGGGTTATGCAATGATGTATGGTTTATGATTTTGTGGAACACATAAGAATGGTATAATAATGAGATGGGTGGGACCTATATCTCCCTAAAATGCATTGGGTAATCATTTTATATCTCATGAGATAGACATGGCTGGAACAGCAGGTTAAACCGGTTCAGTGAAGAATGACTGAAATGAGGAATGAACTCGGTTCAGAAATGGACTTTGTCCACTAAGATAGTCTAGGCAATGAGTCCTGACTAATAAGAAATTATTCTCTATGATTATGTCTGTACGCCACAATGTTTCATTTTTTATGTTATGATTATTGGGATTACATTTCACTACTATGATTTATCCCATGTTATGATATTATGATCTCTTTTGCAGGATTAAGATTTCCAAAATGTTATGTTCTTATGAATATGATGTGATTGATATTTATTTTGTTTACCCGTACTGAGCATTTGAGATCACCATTTATGTTTTCTTTTCCCCAGGATATAAGGAAAGGTTTTAGGTAAAAAAAAAGGAAGATCATTATGGGAGATGTTGAAGATCTTTCACCACGATTAGAAGATTATATTCTGAGTTTCCAAAGACACTAAACTATTACGGTCATTGTGTGTGTGATTTTGTTATGTACTAAGTATTCCGCAAAACTAATGTATTGTCCTTGTACGTTATGATTCGGGTCTCTACAGTTGGTATCAGAGGAAAGGTTTAGTCAACCATTGGAAACTAGGATGCGAGAACTTTAGTGAGATCCCTAGAGATATTTCTAAGGTATGTCTAGGGATGTCCCTAAGGTTAAGTATAAATATAGGTTATAGTCCTAAAATTTTTCTAACGATCTTAGAATTAATCCGAATATGTTTGATATTGAAGGTAATCCCCCTTTATTATGTTGTTTTCCCTAGTATGATTTTTGCCTCTCATACTATTCTTTATGTGTTTTAGATGATGGCTGGAACCTGAAGGAACCATGTAGATCAATGCAATGGACAATGTAATGATTGTCCTCCTGAACAAACAAATGTTATGGGAGATGGAGTGAAAAATCTTATTGCTATACTTAAACAAGCTATGAATCATTCTGGACATCCAAATGAGCAGATAAGGGAACAATATTATATTGATTCCTTCATGATGCAATGTCCACCTTCTTTCAGTGGGTCTTCTGATCCAATTGTTTCTGAACAATGGATCAGTACCACTGAAATGATATTTTCAGTTCTTCAATGTTCTGAACATGATAACGTCATCCTAGCAGTATATCGTTTGGAAGGTGAAGCTGATTAATGGTGGAATCTTATCAAGAATACGAGGCAAAGAGATGAAATTGAGTCCATGGAATGAGACGAGTTAAAGAAGTTATTTTTCAATAAGTACTTCTCTCGTATTTTTTGAACAAAGATGGAGAAGGAGATTCTTGAACTAAAGTAAAAGGATGATGAATCTGTTGGTATATACGAAGTGAATTTTACAAGGCTTGCAAGGTATGCATCTGGATTTATCATCCAACCTGAAGGTAAATTTGATCGATTCTTCAGTGGATTAAAACCTAACCTTCGAAGGGCATTAGCTATAATAGTCTTCAGTAGCTATGAATAAATTGTGCGTTATCAAGGTAGAAATGGAAGTTAGTGTTACTTATCCATCTCATAGTTTTGACAAGAAACGAAAGATGGAATTCAAGGAGAAATCTCAGAATAATGGTGAAAAAAAGATGAATGATTCCTTATGCTCAAAGTGTGGAAAGAAGCACGGTGGAGATTGTCTTGAAGGGACAAGTAAATGTTTCAAATGTTTAAAGGAAGTTTATCGGGAATTTGAATGCCGCAATGATGGGAAGAATATGTCTAATGATGAAAACAAAGGAAGGGATACACAGAATGAACCTACTACACTTCAATGTTTCAAGTACAAGGAAATGGGGCATTATGCTAATAAATTCCCTAATCCAAGGGTTAGTGATGATCGACAAGAGAAACCACTTAAGGCAAAGGACAAAGGGAAGTCACATGTGATCACCATTGGCGATGTTGAATATGAAAACGATGTGGTGGAATGATTAAGTGTTTATGTAATGGGATTCCAAAATAATGTTGTATATAGTATCGTGGAATATTGGAATATTTATGTATTGGTCTATTGTGGTTTTCAATAATTTTATGGTACCGGTAACCATGGAAAGTGATTGATATATTTTTGGAAAAAAAGATGATATGCGCATAATGAAGGGAAAATGACAAAATGAAATATTTGACCGTATTCATGAGCTCGTGATTGATATAAGGACTAAGTGATATCATGGTTTGAGTATATAGAATTTTGAGGATTTTGGTATGTGGAATGTGTTAACTTTTAACTGCATTCATGATATCACTAAGGTTCAATGGGTATTCCATAGAATACATGATTAAGGCCTTTGAATGTTTGGAATGTGACCAACATGACATATCTTATGATATATGGGGATCAACAATGGTATTGAATCTCTGGTAATCGTTTTCACTATATTATGAGAGTGGACTGCAGTATTATGGATAAGCCTAAAGATTGGAATGGATTATGTTGGACATAAGTTAGTATTGTTTAAGGATAAAAGTTTTTTCGATAGTATTGATGGGATGTTATAGTAATATAGTTTTAGAAAAAGGACAACCTACAGGACGAGCGACCGCCCATCGCGTCAGACAAGGGCATGGGAATCAAACCCACAACCAATGTGCGACTCACCTTTATCGCCTACCACTGGCCTACAGGAAGTCCCTGTTTAGTATAAACTAGTTTTATTATATTATGCAGTATGATATATGAAGTATAAGTCCATTTTAGTAACCATATATGATTAATCACACTATAGATGGACTTCTGTATTTTTTTGATGACTTTTCTAACCTTTTGTTTGAGACAGATGGAATGACCCATCATTCTATCACATGATCTGCTAACACATCACGAATGACAAATTCAACTTCATTTATTTAAGATATGAAGTGTAAATTGTCCAAATAATGACCAACGGTGAGACTATACTGAAATCACGAAAGTATTTTTTCTAATTCAAATTTCATTAACTTTAGGGAAATGATCTCAAAAACCAAAAATGTTGTCCTAGTGCTCTTATATCTGATGATTTGGATGGTACCTTAGATCATCACAAATTAATGTCATTGTGATTGCTGTATTTTCCATAGACATGTTCTCTACCACTCTCCATCAGAACATGATGGTTAGATTTCTCTTCCATATCCATATTTTCACCTATGTGGTAACACAGTGATTAGTTTATTTGGGTAACCGTTACGTTCGATAATTTAGTTTTTAAATCCACATTTTTTATTCCTTTTTACGATGTGGGTTTCAATCAATGAATCTTTTGAATATTAAACCATTTATAACCCCGACGAATTTCGAGAACAAAATTCCTTTTATGGGGGGTAGAATGTAACACCCCGAAATTTTATGAAAAATATTCTTTTTAATTTCATTAATTCCTTGTGTTGTACGCTACACCAAAAGGAGCTTTCACAACACACATACATGACATTCCTTTCATTACACACAATCACGACCTTCCTCGATAGCGTGTGTAGTACGAAATACTAAGTTTTACTAAACAACGATATGCTATTGAAATATTATTAAAACTAGCCGTTATGAATAGTAATAACCACTTTTTGAAAATTGGTAAAGTTTAATTTTCAAAATGGACTTCATTTTTGGATTCGTAATATAGAAATTAGCTTAAGGTTAAATTTTGGTACTTTTCGGATAACTTACATTTTCTGATGAATAGTGAAAATTACTAATTTTTAATTAATGAAAACCTTTTTAATCGAAATAATTAATAGTGATAAATTATTAATTTGAGTGGTTTTAAAGTATATTTAGAATATATTTTTACAATTTAATACAATGATGGTCATTGGATGTAATTTCACATTTAAACCAGACATAAACAAGTGTCAATCTTTTGATAGTTATTATCTTTTAAGAACACGCTATTTGTTTTGACTATGAGAATTAATTTTTAAATTAATTAATGCAACAGATATGTTTTGAATTTGGTAAAATATACATCATTTCTGAGTTCATAATATCAAATATATCTTAGGCCTAACGTTTGGTATTTTTCTGGATACTTTCATTTTTTGATGAATAGTGAAACCACTAAGTGGTAGTTAAAAAAAAGAATTTTTTATAAGACTAAATTTTACTGCTTCTATTAGTGGAATTTCAAAAATCCGTGAGACACGGTTGATGACAGTAAGTAACAGGTGGTTCAATGAGATGAAAATAATTTTTAGTGAATGGTAATTTTTTACTTTTTTTTTACCACGTTTAAAAGTAAATAGGGTAATTAAGGGTAAAAATGATATTATTATTACACTAAAATATGACCTAATTCTATTGGATAAGTGTAATTCGACCAAAAAAACCTTAGGAATAAAATATGACCATTTATTCCCACTTGTATTAGATTGGAACATATATTTTAATTTATTTAAAGATGGGTTAAAATAGTTAAAATCAATGTTTAATAAGTAAATCATTTTTAATATAGGGATATACATATGATAAAATCGTCTATAACTATTCATTAGAAAGCTAAAAATATTTCATACATAATGATTTTTATTTGTAATTTTTAGACGTTAAATAATTTAATTTATTTATGACACAAAGATGATGCAACAATTATTTTATTAATGAAATATTGACATAATTGATGTTATAAATTCCCAATTAAATATAATTTGAGACTTGTTATGAATTACACTAATTTTCACGGTTAATATGAAATGTTATTATTGATTTAATTAACCTTTTTTGAAATAATCATTCTGTTATGATTTTCACAAAAATCAACTACTAAATAGTGTCAAAATTGACATAAAATAGTTTTTAAAACAAATAGTATATTATTAATTGTTATTTTATTCCTAAATATCTAAGGATCGGCCAAATAACATATACAAGGTTATATATATTAATAATAAACATCTTGGGGTTCGTTTGGATTCTTATAGTTTGTTTATTAAAATTATAGTATAAGAACACAAGAAGGCACGATAAAAGTAAAATTATTTAACTTATGGTTAAATCTAAATGATTAGGATAAAATAGGAACCTAAACTTGTCAAAATTCTATTTGATGAGAGGCTTTAGACCCATCCCCACCTTCTCTTTGAAATAAATCAATTTTGAGCTATTTAAAACTGAACATGACTTTATAATAAAATAATATTTTTAGTTTTTCCAAAGGAGACCCTATCCTCCCTTATAAAAGGGCACCTCCTCCCTCTCTTCCTCACACCACATTGAGCCTTCAAGCTCGGCCAAACCATGCCAAATTCCCTTATCCACTTCCCTAGAAACATCCTAGAGGTTCTGGTCTTCCACAAAGTTGAATTTTAGTGCCCTAAAAGGTGATCTCAAAGAGGCGCTTCAAAGATGAGGTAATGTCCGTTACCGATTCATTGAAATTTAGTTCTTCTTCCACTTCTTCTACTTAGGTTGTTTCATTATGAAGTAATAACATCAGTATCACTCATATACTGATATGTTATTATATGTATGAAACAACCCTATTTCACCATCTATCCATCCTACGGAAAATGAAATCACCGCGCGTGCGTACGTACAGAATACCGTCTCCACGCCGTGGTGTAATCTATTTTCCACCACCACATTACTTGGATGGGTATAATGGTGTAAATAATAACTATATATGATTATTTTAAAGTGATATTGATTCTTAATTATAATACATACACTTCAATATAGTCCAACAATCATGGGAACGATATCATCGCTCGTGCGTACGTACGGACTACCGTCTCCACGACGCGATGAGATTCATTCTCCACATTAACAATTCATGAATGATTATAAATTATATATAATAAGTAATCATGAAATATATGAAATAATAATGATACTGGATTTATGTGTATATATGTATGTCATATACTTAATTCCATTCAACTCAATAAGGAAACGAAAACAGCGTTCATGCGTACGTACGACCTACCGTCTCCATGAATGGTGTATTTCGTTCCATTTACTGATTTATTATATATATGTATATTCTGAATATATATTATATATAAGTAATGTTTTATATTCTGGAATTAAGTAATCATGATCTATGTAATCATATTAATAATTACAAGTCAAAACACGGATGACAAATGAAACAATTTTACCCAAAACGCACTTTAACGTGGAATTTACAAAAGAACTGGTAATATATAGTCATAAGTGAACCATATATGATTTCATAACAATGAGTATGATTCTCGAATAAGTAAATGACATTATTTAAATCATTATATATGAGGTTCGGACACTACGAAGAAAATCGGACCTAAGGTAAGGTAAAATATGACAATCTCATTTTATCCGAGATTGTTTATACTTTGATATTAACTAGGGTGTATTTAATAATCCACATCCATGTTTTCTCAATATGTAATATTATTTCCATCCACCTACAATTGTTTAAATCCAATTTTACCCTTTGGTGAGTTTTTAGTAAAAAATATGAAAGGAATCTTTTTTCGTTTTTCGTACGAGGTCCTTTTTGACTTTTCTGACAAAAGTACGAGAAGAATGTTTTTCTAACTTATACGGCATGAATGTATTTTCAAAACATTATTTCTAAGAAGCTTCCTTTACAAGTTTTAAATTCAACTTATTTTAGTTTAGAATTGTATGACATGTTAAGAAAGGAAAATTTTTTGAAGTAGAAAGGATATTTTCCTCAAGAATGGATTTCAAGTGTTTTATCAAAATTATTTTCCATCTAAGATAATATAGGGTTCTGTTTCTATCCCTATTATTACTTTGATTTTATTATGTTGTGATGGAATTATTTTCCTTTATCTTATATGAATTTTTTTATAATGTCATGTTGTTTATGAATCCCATTTTTATTACATGGGTTATGCAATGATGTATGGTTTATGATTTTGTGGCACACATAAGAATGGTATCATTATGATATGGGTGGGACCTACATATCCCTCCAATTCATTGGGTAAAGATTTTATATCTCATGAGATAGACATGGCTGGAACGGTAGGTTAAACCGGTTCAGTGAAGCAGGACTGAAATGAGGAATGAACTCAGTTCAGAAATGGACCTTGTCCACTATGATAGTTTTGGCAATGAGTCTTGACTAATAAGAAATGATTCTATATGATTATGTGTGTACGCCACACAGTTTCATGTTTTAAGATATGATTATTGGGATTACATTTCACTACTATGATTTATACCATGTTATGATATTATGATCTCTTTTGTAGGATTAAGATTTCCAAAATGTTATGTTCTTATGAATATGATGTGATTGATATTTATTTTGTTTACCCTTAATGAGCTTTTGAGATCACCCTATTATGTTTTTTTTGCCCAGGATATAATGAAAGGTTTTAGGTAAAAAAAGGAAGATTTTTGTGGGAGATGTTGAAGATCTTTCACCACGATTAGAAGATTATATTCTGAGTTTCCAAATACACTAAACTATTATAGTCCTTGTGTGTGTGTTTTTGTTATCTACTAAGTATTCCGAAAAAATAATGTAATGTCCATGTACGTTAAGATTCGGGTCTCTACAGTTGGTATCAGAGGAAATGTTTAGTCAACCATTGTAAACTAGGATGTGAGAACTTTAGTGAGATCCCTAGAGATATTTCTAAGGTATGTCAAGGGATGTCCCTAAGGTTAAGTATAAGTGTAGGTTATAGTCCTAGAATTGTTCTAACAATCTTAGAATTAATCCAATGATGTTAGATATTGAAGGTAATACCCCTTTATTATGTTGTATTCCCCGATATTATTTATGCATCTCACACTATTCTTTTTGGGTTTTAGACGATGGCTGGAACCCGAAGGAACCATGTTGATCAATGCAATGGAAAATGCAATGATTGTCCTCTTGAACAAACAAATGTTATGTGAGATGGAGTGAAAAATCTTATTGCTATACTTACACAAGATATGAATCATTCTGGGCTTCCAAATGAGCAGAGAAAGGAACAATATTCTATTGAGTCTTTCATGAGGCAACGTCCACCTTCTTTTAGTGGGTCTTCTGATCCACTTGTTGCTGAACAATGGATCAGTACCACTGAAATGATATTTTCAGTTCTTCAATGTTCTGAACATGATAAATTCATCTTAGCAGAATATCGTTTGGAATGTGATGCTGATCAATGGTGGAATCTTATCAAGAATACGAGGCAAAGAGATGAAATTGAGTCCATGGAATGGGACGAGTTCAAGAACTTATTTTTCAATAAGTACATACCTCGTATTCGTCGAACAAAGATGGAGAAGGATTTTCATGAACTAAAGAAAAAGGATGATGAATCTTTTGGTATATACGAAGCTAATTTTACAAGGCTTGCAAGGTATGAATCTGGATTTATCATCCAACCAGAAAGTAAAGTTGATCGATTCTTCAGTGGCATAAAACCAAATCTTCGAAGGGCATTAGCTATAAGAGACTTCAGTAGCTATGAAGAAATTGTGCGTTATCAATGTAGAAATGGAAGTTGGTGTTACTTATCCATCTCATAGTTTTTACAAGTAACGAAAGATGGAGTTCAAGGAGAAATATTAGAATAATGGTGAAAAGAAGATGAATGTTTCCTTATGCTCAAAGTGTGGAAATAAGCATGGTGGAGATTGTCTTAAAGGGACAAGTAAATATTTAAAATGTGGAAAAGAAGGTCATCGGTAATTTGAATGCCTCAATGATGGGAAGAATATTTCTAATGATTCAAAAAAATAAGGGATACACAGAATGAACCTACTACACAACAATGATTCAAGTTCAAGGAAATGGGGCATTATGCTAATAAATTCCCTAATCTAAGGGTTAGTGATGATCGACACGAGCAACCACTTAAGGCAAAGGACAAAGGGAAGTCACATGCGATCACCATTGGTGATGTTGAATATGACAACGATGTGGTGGAATGATTAAGTGTTTATGTAATGGGATTCCAAAATAATGTTGTATATAGTATCGTGGAATATTGGAATATTTATGTATTGGTATATTGTGGTTTTCAATAATTTTATGGTACCAGTAACCATGGAAAGTGATTGAGATATTTTTGGAAAAAAAGATGATATGAGCATAATGAAGGGAAAACGAGAAAATGAAATATTTGACAGTATTCTTGAGCTCATGATTGATATAAGGACTAAGTGATATCATGGTTTGAGTATATAGAATTTTGAGGATTTTGGTATGTGGAAAGTGGTAACTTTTAACAGCATTCATGTTTTCAATAAGGTTCAATGGGTATTCAAGAGAATACATGATTAAGGCCTTTGAATGTTTGGAATGTGACCAACAAGACATATCTTATGATATATAGGGATCAACGATGGTATTAAATCTCTGGTATTCATTTTCACTATATTATAAGAGGGGACTGCAGTATTATGGATAATCCTAAAGATTGGAATTGATTATGTTGAACATAAGATATTATTGTTTATGGATAGATGTATTTTCGATATTATTGATGGGATGTTATAGTAATATAGTTTTATAAAAAGGACAACCCGCAGGACGGGCGACAACCCATCGCGTCAGACAAGGCCTTGGGAATCAAACCCACAACCGAAGTGCGACTCGCCTTTATCAACTACCACTGGCCTACAAGAAGTCCCTGTTTATTAGAAACTATTTTTATTATATTAAGCAGTATGATATATGAATTATAAGTCGATTTTAGGAACCATATATGATTAATCTCACTATAGATGGACTTATGTATTTTTTTGACGACTTTTCTAACCTTTTGTTTAAGACGGATGGAATGACCCATCATTCTATCACATGATCTGATAAAACATCACGAATGACAAATTCAACTTCATTTCTTTAAGAGATGAAGTGGAAATTGTCCAAAGAACGACCAACTGTGAGACTATACCGAAATCACGAAATTATTTCTTCTAATTCCAATTTCATCAACTTTGGGGAAATGATCTTGAAAACCAAAAATGTTGCCCTAGTGCTCTTATATCTGATGATTCAGATGGTACCTTAGATAATCACAAATTTATGGCATTGTGATTGTTGGATTTCCCATAGCCATGTTCTCTACCACTCTCCATCAGAACATGATGGTTAGATCTCTCTTCCATATCCATATTTTCACCTATGTGGAAACCCAGTGATTAGTTTATTTGGGTAACCGTTACGTTTCATACTTTAGTTTCTAAAGCCAAGTTTTGGTATTCCTTTTTACAATGTGGGTTTCTATCAAAGAAACATTCGAATAGTAAACCATTTATAACCCCGAAGAATTTCGAGGGTGAATTTCATTTTAAGGGGGGTAGAATGTAACACCGCGAGATTTTATGAAAAATATTATTTTTAATTTCATTAATGTATTGTGTTGTAAGATACACCAAAAGGAGCTTTCACAACACGTATCCTTAACTTTCCTTGCATTACACGCAATCACGACCTTCCTCGATAGCGTGTGTAGTACGCAGTACCGACTTTCACTAAACAACGATATGCTATTAAAATATTATTAAAACTAGCCGTTATGAATAGTAATAACCACTTTTTGAAAATTTGTATATTTTATTTTTGAAAATGGACGTCATTTTTGGATTCGGAATATCGAAATTAGCTTAGGGTGAAATTTTGGTACTTTTCGGATAACTTTCATTTTCTGATGAATAGTGAAAATTACTAAATTTTATTTAAAAACAACCTTTTTAATCGAAATAATTAACAGTGATAAATTATTAATTTGAGTGGTTTTAATGTACATTTAGAATATATTTTTACAATTTAATACAATGATGGTCATTGGATGTAATTTCACATTTAAACCAGACATAAACAAGTGTCAATCTTATGATAGTTATTATCTCTTAAGAACACATTATTTGTTTTGACGACGGGAATTAATTTTTAAATTAATTAATGCAACTGATATGTTATTAATTTTTTAAAATAGACATCATTTTTGAGTTCATAATATCAAATATACCTTAGGCCTAATTTTTTGTATTTTTCTGGAAACTTTTATTTTTTGATGAATAGTGAAACCACTAAGTGGTAGTTAAAAAAATAAATTTTTCATAAAACATAATTTTACCGCTTATGTAAGTGGAATTTCAAAAATATGAGAGACACGGTTGATGTCAGTAAGTAAAATGTGGTTCAATGAGATAAAAATAATTTTTGGTGAATAGTAACTTTTTACTTTTTTTTACCACTGTTAAAAGTAAATAGGGTAATTAAGGGTAAAAATGATATTATTATTACCCTAACAGATGACCTAATTCTATTGGATAAGTGTAATTCGGCCAAAAACTAACTTAGGAATACAATATGACCATTTAGGGCCACTTGGATTAGATTGGGACATTTATTATTAATTTATTTAAAGAAGGGTTAAAATAGTTAAAATCCATGTTTAATAAGTAAATCATTTGTAATATAGGGTTATACATAAGATAAATTCGACTATAAATATTCATTAGAAAGGTAAATAGATTTCCTACATAATGATATTTTATTTTTAATTTTTAGACATTATATAATTTAATTTATTTATGACACAAAGATGATGCAGTAATTATCTTATTAATGAAATATTGACATAATTGATGTTATAAATACCAAAATAAATATAATTTGAGACTTTTTATGAATTAAAATAATTTTCTAGGTTAATATTACATGTTAGTATTGATTTAATTAACTGTTTTCGAACTAATAATTCTGTTATGATTTTCAAAAAAATCAATTAATAAATAGTTTTAAAATTGACATAAAATCACTACTGGAAATTCATTTTTTTCCAACGGTTGGCAACCATTGGGAAAGGCCCCAAAGCCGTTGGGAAATCTTATCCCAACGGTTTGATTAACCGTTGGTATGTTAGCCGTTTGGAAAGACTTATACCAACGGTTTACCTTAAACCGTTGGCAAAAGGTTATAACCATTTCAGTTCCCAACGGTTCATATGAACCGTTGGAACCTATTATTCCAACGGTTCAAATAAACCGTGGGAAAAAGTATATTTATGTTTTACCAACGGTTCAGCTGAACCGTTGGAAAAAACAGCAGCATAGAGGTTCTGTTTTACCAACGGTTAAGCTGAACCGTTGAAAAAACAGCAGCACAGAGGTTCTGTTTTACCAACGGTTAAGCTGAACTGTTGGAAAAAACAGCAGGTTATACCAACGGTTTAGAAACCGTTGGCATAAAAACCCATTATTTTAAAAGCAGCAGCCTGCAATCAACTGCAAGCAGCAGCTTGCAATCCACTTCAGGCTACAAAAACCACATCCCTGTAAAACCACACATTCTGTGTGTTTCAAGTGCAGGCTGCAAAACTCTGTGTTTCAGATCCCTGCAAACTCACATATTCTGTGTGTTTCAACTGCAGCCTGCAAACTCATTCTATGTTTCAAATGCATCCTGTAAACTCATTTTGTGTGATACAATGCAGTGTACAAACACACAAAAACACACTCATTTTATGTGTTTCAGGGAAAATGCAACCTGCAAACACAAAAACCTAAAAAAAACTCAGCTGCAATCACACAAAAAACACTGAGAAATAATCATCCATTTTTAAAGGCTTACTCACATCCCTTCCCCTGGCATGGTTCACATAATGATGTGGTAGAGAGACCAAGAACCAAAAAAATGTTGTCTTTTTGATCAAATAGGGAGCGGGATATTGTAAATTCTAGTTTATAACTCATATATGAAGAATCCCCTACCTCAATCTGATTGATCAGATAACGGTTATTTGTTTTTGATTACACCAGGATAAAGTTGGTATTTTCTCCATGAATTTAATCTTTCTATATACTAACATAGAAGGAGATTTACACTATGATGATTATAACATGGTGGTAGTTATTTACTTGATTCATGAGAGATCACACTCCTAATTTTCAAGGGGATCTTCTATGATGACATCCAACATGGTGTTTGTCAGCGGTTATGAATCATTTACATCATCTGTTGGGCTAACTTTGGGAAATTTCTATCATATTTTAAGAGGATAAGATAACAAGGTAACATTATATCCCCAATATTTAATACAAACATTCAGATAATCCACCATGACAATCCAGTAGATTACTACATGAATTTTAGTATATACCATCCATAAATGATTTTTGTATCCATTGAAAATTGAATGATGATCCATAGGGAGAATCATAAATATTAACCATTTATCACATGGGATCATAGTCCTCATGGTGTTACACTACTTTGTGAGCTATGATATGGACCAAATGACCTTGTTATTCAATACACATGTTGGGTGTCAAATTCTAACAAGTATAGTGATATATCTTAAGGAATGACAACACCTTGAGTGAGATAAGTTGTTGGAAGTACCCTTACTTGAGTGATAATGATGTTATCATATTATAACATGATATCCAACCCTACCATGAATGAACATAATGATAATATTATTGTAAAAGAAAAATAATTGAGTGAGGCACAATCATGATGGGTTAATCCTGAATATACATTCAGGAATATTAGATAAGATTATGATAGGGAATGAGAGAGTCAGGGTAAATTATACATGTTTTCAAAGAAGGATATCCCAAAGGAAAAGGTACAAAACTATTAATTTTTCAAATCACACTGATTCTGTTTTCTCTAAAATTATAGATTCTAATAAAAAAACAAATGGTGTTTGGGATAAAAGAATCTTTGATAAGTTTACTCCAACATAAAGGAAGATTAAAGTTAAAGAAACCCTAGAATATTGCCTTGGGAGAAGACTAAATAAAGGTTGCATGATGCCTAAAAATAAAGTATAATTTCTTATATAGACTCACTAATATGTTCCAAGATCAAAGCATCAAGGGTAACAATTGGTGTTGTGGGATTGTTTTGGCACAAATACTTTAATTATTATAAGAATATGTGATTAACATAGATCTAGATGGAATTTATGGGATAAATCCAAGAAAAATAATAAATTTTGTGAGAAATGGAAATAATACCAGAATGTAGAAACATATAGGTGAGAAGTCTAAAAAATGCCTCCAATGATTTCTAAACATTAGAAGAGACGAATAAGAAGTATAAAATCTATTCAAAATTACACGATAAAAAATAGAGATCTAATTAAAGAACAAAATGTTTTTTATGAGGAAATGAAATAAGGAAAACCTAATGTTTAAGAGAATGAAAGGTAACCGGCCATGTTACAATGGACTGTATGACATTCCTATTAAGATAAAAGGAAAATATGAAGAAGAATAAGCTAGAATATAAGGTTTCATTTCACTTTGTTTCACATTCAGTAAAAGAGGTTCCACACAATAATCCTATTGAGAAAAGTGAGAACATCAGGTTTTCTATAATGATAAATGATGATACAATTAGGAAAAGAGGATTAAGGATTATCCTGGTGATAAATTTGAGAAGTATGGAAGATCTCAATAGGGAGACATCTATCAACACTCCCAGAATAATTAAAGAGAAAAGTGTCCCTCCCTATCCCCATTAATTTTATGTTTACTAGCATGTAGGGAATTGAAATAATAAAATATTGGTGAAGTTGGAAGAGGATTTCACTACTGTATAACAAGATAATATTCTCATCATTGATTATATAAACTACCATGATGATGATAAAGTGGGTTCATCCATTTTTAGGAAGGAAAACATGTTAAAAGGATTTGAAAGTGTTCAAAATCATGAAATCTATAATTATCTAACCATCATTAAAAATATGAAACAATAGGTATTCGAATAATTTTTTTCCCTTTTTATTATAATTAATGTGTTTAGAAAGGGGGGATTGTCAATGTCAAGGATAAAGGGAGAGTTTTATACATTGAACAGTATATTTTTGAGGTGCTTGTTGGGATGTGAAATAAATGAGAACACGTATTGAATTTAGAGGTGTGTTTTGGTATTGACAACCATTACAAAGGGGTGAGTGGATTTAAGTAGCCATGTATGATTATATTTTTTGTCATTATGGAATATATAAGAATCTTTAAACGTGTGTGTAAAGATGTTCTAGAGTTTCTGAGTTTGATTCCATCATAAATGGAATGGAGACTATGTATTTCTTCTTATAGACCTTGGTTGGATAGCCTCAATGTAGAATTAATTGTAATTTTGATAATTGTTGGTGAGGTAGAATTTAAAGAATTAAAAACAACTATTTTACGTGTAAAAAAAATTCTATTTAGTATATATCATGTTGTTTTGAGAGTATTTTGAGTGTTATAGAAGTCCTTGAGTTGAGTTGAAAAGTTTGTAGATGCTAAACTGATGATGTTTGGAATTATAGTAGTTGCATAAGGGTAAAAGTGGTGGATACATATAAATAAGTTGGGTTGGAAAAGACATGTGTGAAGATAATTTACTATTTTCATAGCGGTAAATTACCACTTTTGTAGAGGTAATTAAGAGGTACATGAGGGAAAATATTGATCCTTGCCATTTTTTAGTTAGCATTAATGAGACATGTGGAACTTTTTAATGACATGAATTGATTAGTTTTATGAATGTATATATATGATTTAGTATTACAAATGGTATGAAAATTATTAAGGGACCTTCCATACATATCTTGTCTTTCCTTTCATGTTTAAAAGGAATCCAATGGTGTTCATAGATCTCATGGATGGGATCTTCCATGCATATCTCAACTCATTCATTGGGGTGCTTGTTGATGATATCCTTATATACTCACCGGCCATAGAGATACACATTTGACACCTATAGATTTTGTTTGGTACACTTTTACCACATTGTATGATTTATAAGATCTCAAAGTGTCACTTATGCTTCCATAAAGTATGTTTTCTTTGGCACGTAATCTCTAATGTGGGAATTTATGTGGACCCAAAGAATTTATCGGTTGTGATGTCATGAGAAGGCACAAGAAACATGTTTGAGATTATGGTTTTCCTTGTTTAGTCGGGTTTTACATATGGTTCATTTAGATATTTCCCCTTTATAAATGATTATGACTAGGATTACAATGAATGTAGTTATGTTTGAGTGGTCAGAACAGTTTGAAGAGGCCTTCCTAGAGATAAAGAAGATGTTAAAGATAATTACAAACCTAATACTTCTAAAGCATGTGATTGGATAGTCGACTTACTTCGATCTATCATATATGTGTTTTGGAGCTATTTTAATGTAAAGGAATTAGGTTATGGATTATGAATTTCATCAACTACAACCCCATGAGAAGAATTACCTTACGAATGACATGGAGTTGGCGTTTACAGTCTATGATCTTATATTTTTTCACTATTATCTCTTTAGTGATAAATTTTTCATATACACAAAAACAATGTTTCTTACATTAAAGACATTATTAGTGAGACATGAGTATACATTAGTGACATTGGTTATAGAATCTACAGACATTTGATTCTGCGATGTATTATGCCCTTGAGAAATGAAATTTTGTTTTAGATGCTCTATGTAGGAAAACAAGGGATCCTATAGAAAGAATTTCAGAAGTGGAATTTCCATTGATGAGGTTGTTGGATTGATGATCGGTGAATGCATCCGAGGAATAATCAGTGATTGGTTTTGATCCATTATTTATCAAGTAATCATTTGTGTACCATGTAAATAATGACCAATAGTTGGATATCGAATTCTTAGTAATGCAAGAATCGTTGGTTGGAGGTAACACAATTCAAGGATGGTCGATAGGAAATGATGTTGTTATATATGTGGATGTTGATTTGGAAAAAAATTCATTAATTTTGGATATCCCGATGTTAATTATAAACCAGATTGATATGGTTTTTTGGGTGAATTAAATACCACTTTTTTGAATCTTGTGGTACCTTAGGAGGATACATTATGAGTTGTGGGAGTGACGGTGTAACGTGTGGACTTAGTGGAAGATGGTTGTGTTCTTCATACTACGGAAAGATGGGTTTTGGGAGAACTCGTGTACATTATGTGTATTTTTGAGAACACACATCATATGTTCTTCATACTAGGGAAAGATGGGTTTTGGGAACTGAACGTTTTATACAAGTGGGTGGGTTACACGCCATGTAGTGGTTACTCAGGTTGTGCTAGTGGCAGATGACCATATAGGGTATAAAGCTATGGTAGGGAATTTTTCATGCTATGTGGGGCATTGTATGTGAATGTACCCAGGTGGGGGGTAAACATCATATACCGGCACACATGATCTTTACTTTGGAAAAGTACACACTGAGCGGTCTATGTCACATGGAACAAGGGGACATTTTGGGTTATATATCATGTACTTGAAGTACAGGTTGTGTACTTTTTTCTCCTTGTTATGCTTACCCTATTTTAACCCTGAAGTCAGAATTCGAATTATGAGTATTCAATTTTGATCAACTGTTGATATAAATTTCCATGGTGGAATAATTTTTATGTTTGAATGTGTTATTTATGGTGTTTTGGACTAAGAGAATTATTTATCAGGGTTTATTCAAGGATTTGATTCAGAATCCTCTAGCAAGTTGGGTTGTGAGATGAGAATCATGTGTGAGGGTTATGAGACGTTAGTTGGAATGGATTGTGAATTATCATCCAGTTTTGTTCAATATTCATTCATACGGATCCTGAAAAGTATAATTAATTAGTATATATTATAAGATCTTGTTTTATCCTAACATGTTGGTAGCTATTTCTCACGGTTAGAACAGTTGACGATTACCTCCTTTTTTTAGGATTGGAGCTATTGGATCCTTTGGGATGGGATGTTGTTGTGGGATATAAGTTATGGTCGTATTTCCTTAAGATATTTATATGTGTTTAAGGGACTCTTGAGGATACCATAGTGGGATTGTTACTGATTGAGTGACCAGTGGTTTCTATAGCTGTTAATTGAAAATGTCCATGAGGACTAGTCAATAATGTACAATAGAGCCCTTATAAGGTAAAACTTTTATGATTGTCATGAGGACCATTGAGAATTCCTTGGGTGTTCATTTCTTTTAGATTTCCCATTGGGTGCATTGTTGATCGATGATCAGTTGGAGACGTTGTTGATCGATGATCAGTTGGAGGCCACTGAGGGGCATTTGGGATATTTTTTCACTGGGTGTATCTTGTTCTTTGGATGTACTAGAGGAACCCCGCATAGGGTGTCATGTTCTTATTGTGGAATTTTTCCTATTTGGGGGGGTTTTTTAATGGCATGGGCCTAGAATTTGGGTTCACCAGAGAATTCTATAGTTGGAAATCACATAATATTGTCACACTGAGGACCATGGGAGCCCCGTGATTTGGTTTGGCCCTAAGGTGGGTCAAAGAGATCCAATAGTGGCTTTTTTAGACGATAATATCCTAGGGACCATGGAGAGGGTATGTGATTTGCTTTATGTGAGTTGATAGATGCTTCTAGATTAGCTAATTGGACAGTGGTTTGAAGGATGGATTATCCCAGGTTTGGTTGGAATTTGGTCATGAGGTTTGAGGATGTTTCTGGTCAGGACTCTGGTCCGAGTAGGAGACACAGTGATATCATAGATCAGGCATTGGAACTAAGTGTTGATCTAGATATCTCGATTTTTTGACTATATTTAGATGGGATTAGTGATCTAATGGGAGATCTGGATGAGTGAAACACCCCTCTAGTTGAATAAGCACTTAAGATAGAGTGGAATTAAGATCATAATGTGTTGAGGCACTCATAGGGCAGGTTTTTATAGTCGTTGATGTATTGGTGCTTCCATCCACATGGATGATCGTTCATCCCCCATCTCTCATATTTTCTCACCCCCAGCACATCCCCCATTCCCCCATCTGCACAGCCACCCCCCGCCCCTGCCCATCCCCCCCTCCTCCTCACCTCAACCCTGCCCATCCCCCCTCCCCCCTCCAGCACATCCCCCTCCTCCCCACCTCATATTGACCCCTTAAATATCAATCAAAATGATTCTATACAGATAAATCAAAACAAAACTGAAGCCTAAATTGATATATTGCTTGTGTTCATAAGGGGATCCTAATAGACTATACATTCCAGCGGAATGGAACCAAAAAATATAAAATAAATAAAGGCAGGATTACCGATTTAAAGCGAATGAACAAAAATTACTTGAATCAGAGATCCCTGTTGGAAAGTAGAGTGAGCACCCTAGAGAGAAGATAGGGAAGTTGGGTTTCAACAGCAACCTAAAATGATATATGCCTTGTGTTTGTAAGGGAATTATAATACACACTACATTGCAAAGAAATGGACCAACAAAATGAAAAATAAATGAAGTCACACGTACCATTAAAGCAGAAGAACAAATCGTTGCGAAACCAGACCTGTCACGCTGGGATGTAGGGCTCGCGTTGAGAGTCGGTTGGGAAGTAGAGTTCGCGTCGAGATTTTGGGAAAAATCTTCCAGATGTGTGCGTCGTGCTCGGGTTTAGGGTTAGTTCTGGTTTCGCGTCCAGATTTTGGTAAAAATGGTTCGTGGAGCACGATTTTAGTGTCAACCAGGTATATTTTTGGGAGAAAAATTATGCCAACGGTTTTTTTAAACCGTTGGTATAGGGATAAATGAGGATGTTTGCCAACGGTTTTAGAAAACCGTTGGCAAATGTGGACCAGAACCGTTGGGATAAGGGATAAAATGGGGATGTTTGCCAACGGTTTCTTGAAACCGTGGGGGAAGGGTAAAAATATGTAGATTTTCCAACGGTTTACATAAACCGTTGGGGATGGTAATTTTTATCCTCATATCCCAACGGTTTAGTTAAACCGTTGGCATACTAGCGTTGGTATAAACCTCATTTCCAGTAGTGAATAATTTTTAAAACAAATATTATATTATTGAATGTTATTGTATTCCTAAAAATATAAGGATCGGCCAAATGACTTATATAAGGTTATATATATTAATAATAAACAACTTGGGGTTCGTTTGGATTCTTATATTATGTTTATAAACCCTATATTATAAGAACACAAGAAGACACATTAAAAGTAAAATTATTTAACTTAAGGTTAAATATAAATGATAAGGATAAAATAGGAACCTAAACTTCTATAAATTCTATTGGATGAGAGGCTTTCGACCCATACCCACCTTAGCTTAGAAATAAATCAATTTGGAGCTATTTATAACCGAACATGACTTTATAATAAAATAATATGTTTAGTTTTTCCAAAGGAGCCCCTTTCCTCCCTTATAAAAGGGCACCACCTCCCTCTCTTCGTCACACCACATTGAGCCTTCATGCTCAGCCAACCCCTGCCAGATTCACTTCTCCACATCCCTAGAAACATCCTAGAGGTTCTGGTCTTCCTCAAAGACCAATTTTGTTTCCCTAAAAGGAGATCTCAAAGAGGCGCTTCAAAGAAGAGGTAATGTCTGTTACCGATTCAATCAACTTTATTTATTCTTCCACTTCTTCTTATTAGGTTGTATCATGATGAAGTAATAACATCAGTATCACTCATATACTGATATGTTATTATAAGTATGAAACAACCCTATTTAACCATCTATCCATTCTACGGAAAATGAAATCATCGCGGGTGCGTACGAACGGAATACTGTCTACACGTCGTGGTGTAATCTATTTTCCACCACCAACTTACTTGGATGGGTATAATGGTGTAAATAATAACCATATATGATTATTTTAAATTGATATTGATTCTTAAATAGTATACATACACACCAATACAGTCCCACGATCATGAGAACGATATCATCGCTCGTGCGTACGTACGGACTACCGTCTCCACGATGCGATGAGATTCATTCTCCACGTTAACCATTCATGAATGATTATAAAGTATATATAATAAGTAATCATGAAATATATGAGATAATAATGATACTGGATTTACGTGTATATATGTATGTCATCTACTTAATTCCATTCAACTCAATAAGGAAACGAAAACAACGTTCATGCGTACGTACGACCTACCATCTCCATGAACGATGTATTTCATTCCATTTACTGATTTAATTTATCTATGTATATTCTGAATATATATTATATATAAATCATGTTATATATTATAGAATTAAGTAATCATGATCTACGTAAGCATATGAATAATTACAAGTCAAAACACGGACGACAAATGAAATAATTTTACCCAAAACGCTCTTTAACATGGAATTTACAAAAGAACGGGTAATATAAAGTCATAAGTGAACCATATATGATTTAAAAACATTGAGTATAATTCTGGAATAAGTTAATGACATTATTTAAATCATTATATAGGAGGTTCGGACACTTACGAAGCAAATCAGACATAAGGTAAGGGAAAATATCACAATCTCATTTTATCCAAGATTGTTTATACTTTGGTATTTACTGGGGTTTATTTTATCATCCACATCCATGTTTCCTCAATATGTAATATTATTTCAATCCACCTAAAATTTTTTAAATCAAATTTTACCCTTCGTTGAGTTTTTAGTACAAGATATGAAAGAAATCTATTATCGTTTTTCGTACGAGGTACTTTTTGACTTTTCCGACAAAAGTAAGAGAAGAATGTTTTTTTGACTTATACGACATGAATGGATTTTTAAATCATTATTTACAAGAATCTTCCTTTACATTTTTTCATGTAAACTTTTTTTAGTTTAGAATTGTATGACATGTTAAGAAAGGAAAATGTTTTTGAAGTAGAAAAGATATTTTCCTCAAGAATGGATTTCAAGTGTTTTATCAAAATTATTTTCCATCTAAGATAATATAGGTTTTTGTATCTATCCGTATTATTACTTTGATTTGATTATGTTGTGACAGAATTAATTTCCTTTATCTTATATGAATTGTTTTATGCTGTCATGTTGTTTAAGAATCCCATTTTTATTACATGGGTTATGTTATGATGTATGGTTTATGATTTTGTGGCATATATAAGAATGGTATCATTATGAGATGGGTGAGACCTATATCTCCCTCCAATGCATTGGGTAAAGATTTTATATCTCATGAGATAGACATGGCTGGAATGGCAGGTTAAACCTGTTCAGTGAAGCAGGACTGAAACGAGGAATGAACTCGGTTCAGAAATGGACTTTGTCCGCTAAGATAGTCTTGGAAACGAGTCTTGACTAATAAGAAATTATTCTCTATGATTATGTCTGTATTCCAAAATGTTTCATGTTTTATGTTATGATTATTAGGATTACATTTCACTACTATGATTTATCCCATTTTATGATATTATGATCTCTTTTGCAGGATTAAGATTTCCAAAATGTTATGTTCTTTTGAATATGATGTGACTGATATTTCTTTTGTTTACCCTTACTGAGCATTTGAGATCACCATTTATGTTTTCTTTTCCCCAAGATATAAAGAAAGGTTTTATGTAAAAAAGGAAGATCTTTATGAGATATGTTGATGATCTTTCACCACGATTATAAGATTATATTCCGAGTTTCCAAAGACACTAAACTATTACATTCCTTGTGTGTGTGTTTTTGTTATGTACTAAGTATTCCGAAAAAGTAATGTAATGTCCATGTACATTAAGCTTCGTGCCTCTACATATTATCTTTTTAGTCCTGATGGCCCGGTTGGATTCGGGCTCGATCCAACCCAACGGTTTCCCAAATTTATCCAAAACTCTAGTGGGGTATACCAAAGGGACCATCTCACACCATGATTTCCACCACCACTGACAGTTCATCAATTGGACGTCTAGTGACAATGTTATAGTCAAAATAATATAAATGGGTCATTGGTCCCAGGTCTAGTCCGACCCGATCAGACCGACTCTGCCTGACCCGGCCCGGGCCGATCCTGTTCGGGTCGACCTGGCCAGACCCCCTGGGTGGCCCTACCCATTGGGTTCATCCAGGCCTGCCAGGAAGCTCGCAGGCAGCATGGGGCTGCAGAGGGCCAGAGGTGGCCACGAGACATTGGAGGGTGTCGCGAGAGTGCGAGGTCATGGGGTAGCTCGACCACGGCGATTCAGCCAGAAGGGAAGCGGCATGGCCCTGACAGTGTCAACGGATCAGAGGGCGGCTCAGCCCAGAGCCAGCGGCCAAGGCTGCAGCTCAACCCAGATGGTGGCAGCAGATCAGCCCGGATGGCGGCAACAACTCGAATATTGATGGTGGCTCGGACGACGATGGTGACTTAGATGAGGGTGGTGGCTCGGACGGTGGAACAGCCTAGCGGTAGCGGATTGGACTGCGGCTCGGCCCGGACGATGGTAGTGGCTCGGCCCGGACAATGGAGTTGGCTCAAAATCGGCTCAGCTGCGAACAACGTAGAGCGTCGGAGGCTGCGGGGGGGGGGGGGTGGCAGTGGCTGCGGACGGCGGTGCAGCACAGGGTGCAGAGGCCACAAGGAGGAAAAGAATGTGTCTTCATCGACGGTTCTCAATTCCTACCCTTTCCAACCACTGTCATCGGCCATCGTCACTAATGTCCCCTTCTTCCATTGTGAAGGTTACACCATTCAAGAAGAAAAGTGGAGGGGTTGATCCATGTTTGTTTTCCCCACACCCTCAGTGTTAGAGAAGTATCAAGCGTATCAAGAAGAACACGAACTTAAATGGATGATATTTAATAACATCAATCCCCACAACCTTCGTCAATCAGTAATCCCACTCCTTCATAAGAAACATAGAAATGAAGAACAAGGGAACAAAACCCCTACCTCATTTGATTCATCGACTAAGATCACGAGGGATAAGATGACATCATTGAGGAGGGGAAGAAGATCACCAATAAAAGATGTCCCATGTTGAAGGATATCCCGAGGAATAAATTCGAAGTCGAGGTCGGAGTTCTTCATTGGCGTTCTTTGTTATAGAGAATTCTCCCATGTTGTTCAAGGCTCAATCCTTTGCCATGCCTTTTCCCAAATTCCAACAAAATGAAAAGGTATCCCTATGATAATTTATTATGATATATATAACTTAGTTTTTTGGAAAAAATTCAAAATATCATAATTAATTAAATTGAGTTGGAATAATAAATGTTGGAGGAGTTGTATAGGCTCTCCCATTATTAATAGGATGTTTGAGGGTATCTACATTAAAGGGGGGATCAAGGGGATAATACCTTGCATGGTCCACTCAACCATTTCCTCTTTTGACAGGTTAGTCCGGGTGGTCCCCACCATCATAACCACACATGGGAGGTTTAACACCGGTGGTCCCCACTTATCAACATCCACATGGAATAAAAATCAAAATAAAAGATACAAAATTTTATTAATTAGGATATTTTGATATCATTCCAACAAACTAGATAATAGATATCACAATTTATTATATGGGGGATACATTATCATTTTGTTGGAATTGGGGAAAAGGCTTGGAAAAAGAGAGTGTGTTGGAGAATATGGGAGAAATCTCTCCGTCGAAGAATACCATTGCAGAATGCTGACCTCAACTTCGACATTCTTCCCCAGGACATCCTCCTAATTGGGACATCTTCAATCGACAATCGTCTTCCCCTCTCCTACGACGTCATCTTCTCCCTTGCGATTTTCATCAACGAATCAAATTATGTACGGTTTTTGTTCCATTGTTCATCCCTTATATGTTTTTTCTGTGGAGATGGGATTAGTGATTGAAAATGGTTATGGGGACTGATGTTCTTAAATATCTTCCATAAAAATTCATGTTCAAGTTCAATCCCTTACTACGGCTCGAACACAGAGGGTGAGGGACAAGCAAACATTTTCTCACAGCTCCGATGTTCTTCTTGAATAGTTTAACCTTCGCAATGGATAAGGACAATTTTGGTGACGGCGAAAGGTGTCGGCGTTCGGCACCGGTGGAACACGAGAACCGATGATGAAGGAAAGGGCCTCGCCACCCCGTGGCCTCCACAGCCTGAGGCTCTCCATTATCCACAGACCCCACCATATAGAGGTCGTCGCCGCCTAGTTTCCTTCACCGCTCAATGCTGTTCACGGGCGATCTGATTCAAGCTTCTGTCCGAGCCACTGCCTCAGGGCCGAGTCGCCGCCGCCATAGTCCAAGCTTCCACCGCCATTCGAGCCACCGCCACCATCCTGGATGAGCCACCACTGTTTTCCAACTAGAGCTGTTGTCCGAGCCGCCACCGCCCTTTGGACGAACTGCACTTGTTGAGCTGACCAATGGCCCCTCACCCTCGTGACACCCTATGTGGCCTTACGACCACCTACGTCACTCTATGGCCCATCGCGGCCTACCAGGACACCCAACGGTTTGGGCCGAACCCAACGGGATGGGCCACCATGTGGGCTAAGCTGGAACTAGTGGGTCTGTCTAGGTCACCTGAACCGGGTACGCCCTAGCCATGTCTAGACGGGGAAGTCTGACTGGCTTAGACCAGACCCGAGCTCACTGTGACCCATTTAAATTATATTTCCCATAACTTTGGCACCAGAAGATTGTTTAACAAACTGTCAATGGTGATTGAAATATTGTAGTGAGACGGTCCCTTTGGTATACCCCACTGAATTTTTGGATAATATTGGGAAATCGTTGGGTTGGATCTCGCACAAATCCAAGCAGGACCTTGGGACTAAAAGGATAATAACATACCGAAAGGACGTCTGATTGACGCACCATCTTTTGCATTGAGACACATTTTACATGTCCGTACATTGGGTTAATTTATTGTGGGAAATGATGGAAATTTTTGTATTGACTAGTTTCTTGAGAAGTGGACCCTCGTAGATGATGAAGTATAGTGCATGAACCTAATAGATAGTTGTGACGTGAAGAATGAATAGTGATCATGTATGCGTCAACAATGATCAATCATGTGTGGTTCAGCACCTAGAGATTTTATGTTGGTCTGATGATATACTGGCGAGGTACAGGGATCATGTGTGGGTCTGAAAATTTACTATGATGTTATGTTGGTCTGACGAGGAACTAGGATCCTCTGTGGATTTAACAATGTACTACAATCCTCTATGGGTCTTATGATGATTTAGAATCATTCATGGGTCTGAATTTTAACATAGTAAGATGATTCAATAGTTAAATATAATCATCTCAACTACATTACCTATGATATACTCGGTGTGAGATGACTACATATCATCATGGTGATACAATTGTGGTATTCTTCTGTGTGGCGTACCTGTGTGGTACTTTCCTTCAAGGTGAAACCATTGTGGAATTCTTCAGTGTGAGTACTTGTGTGGTACATTCTATCATGGTCATACCTTGGTGGTATTTTTCTATGTGGTTTACCTATATGGTACATACCTTTATGATGATACCATTGTGGTATTCTTCTTTGTGGCATACCTGTGTGGTACTTTCTGTTGTGGTGAAACCTCAGTGGGATTATTTTATGTGGCATTAACATTGTGGTACTCACCATTGTGGTGTTACCTTCATGGTATTACATCCTTTTTGGAACAGTTGAGATTTTTTTGAGTTGGACCCTGTTTTTCCTCATGAATGAGACAAGTATACCTAATAACATGGGTATATTTATGGGCATATACATTTTTAGTGTTGTTAGAAGATTACATGCTTTGTGGTTTATCCTTTGTAGATTTTAGAATATATGCCAT
Organism: Viscum album; assembly: GCA_963277665.1. Lineage (NCBI taxonomy): Eukaryota > Viridiplantae > Streptophyta > Magnoliopsida > Santalales > Viscaceae > Viscum > Viscum album. The sequence goes on along the minus strand of OY728121.1, from coordinate 5,053,923 downwards.
GGTCTCAAGGTCCTAAAGGAGTATCGTTATACTCACCCCGGCACGAGATACGCCTACACAATTTTGTGTTTGGTACATACAAGGAATAACGCTGACTGAGGATGAAGGTACCATGACTGGAGCTAGCTCAGAGGTGAACCTTAGACGAGGTGTTCTGTAGGGACAACCATTCGAGTCCCACCCTTTATAGTGACATCTCTACCTCTGACTTCTCCCCAGCATGACCTTCTCTATTGTATCACCTCGCATGAAACCCTGGGACTCTGATCCCACCACCATGGTCCGTCCGACAACATTCTGCAACACCACGATCCACGTTCCCTCTGATACCACTTTTTCACGACCCTTCCCCCCCGGGCTTGTGCCGTGAAAACCCAATGGCCGCCTTCTATAGGTCAGGGGATGCCGACTAGCACATAAGGAATATTCTTTATAACTGGGAAGGAATTGACTTTATAACCTGTAATCACACTCTAACAAGGAGACAAAAAGATACAAATTCAAGTAAACTGAATAGTAGACATAGTTAGTACAGTAAAAAAGGGGCTAGAATACAGGCCCTTCTGAAAAGTACAAGAATATTAATGTTCAAGTAAATGGGTACAACTCCTACGATAACCTGACGAGGAACCTACCAGAAGGGTAGGTACAACCCTCAAACGGTCGCCTCTGCGGAACTCCTCATCTAAGTTCCACCTTGGAGCTACCTCTAGTCCTGGTAATCTCATCCTCAGTCAGTGATGTCCGTTGTCTACACCAAATAGAATGAGGTGAGGCATAGCCCGTGCAGGGGTGAGTACAAAGATACTCAATAGGGACCCCATGACCATCACGTTCTCACAAAATCAACAAATGATAACCCACAAAGCATGAAATCAACTGAAGTCCCAACCTATGTATATTCCCATACATATACATAAGTTATCAAGTATACCCATCTCAATCATGTGGAAACACATTGTCCTCTTCAAAATCCCAAAGCTCAACTAGTCCACAAAGGATGTAATAAAGAGAAGGTAAGTACCACATTGGTAATCCACCAAAAGAATGAAACCATGGTATTACCACAAAAGAAAGTACCACTCAGGTTAGTACATAGCTTACACCAGGAATAACATAGGTACAGTAGTAGAGATGATTTATTATAGTTACTAAATCATCTTACTCCGTTGGTACGATTTGCAGCTAACCCACACAGAATCTCTAGGAGCTGACCCACATAGGATCGCTAGGAGATGACCAACACAGGATCTCTAGGAGCTGAACCGCACATGATTGCTAGGAATTGACCTTCATGAGATCACTAGGTGCTGACCCACACCCGATCTCTAGGAACTGACCCCCACATGATCGCTATGAGATGACCCACACATGATCAATATAATCTAACCAACACAGCATCACTAGGAGATCACCCTCTAACGATCCCTTGTAGCTGACCCACACTGAATCACTAGGATCCGACCTGCATAGGATCGCTAGTCAGTCTTCACATCACTTACAGCTATAGGGTTCCCGCACTATGATCTCTTTTCTCAGGTGGATCTACTCCTCATGCTAATGGTCAATACTCCAACTTCAACGAAGTCCTGTGAATAGGTATCTCAACGGACCGCCACGTCCTAGTGGTCTCTAGGCAATTACATGTCAATCATATGCCGAGTATGTATATTATTAGCCTTCTAGTCCTGGGGGCATGGTTGGATTCATGCTCGATCCATCCTGACTATACCCCCATCATTATTCAAATTTCAAGTCAGTTATACTCAAAGGGATCAGCTTTCTCCATGGTTCTTAGCACCACTGGTTGTTCATCATACGGACATACTGTGAAAATTTTATGGACCATGTAATGTATTGGTACGTATCTAGTCTAGGTCATGTCTGAGTCGGTTAGATCAACCCGACCTGACCTGGCCAGGGTCGACCCATTTTTTGTCGATCTGGCTGGACCCGCTGGGCGGCCCGACATGATAGGTCTAGCACGGCAGTCCGCGTGGGCTGTGAGGCTACAGGGGAGCCGTGAGGGAGTAGGGCGGCGTGTCAATGGAAGGGCCGTGAGGACGCAGTCGCGGGGCTGCTCGTCCATAGCGGCTCGATAATGGTGCGCCGCGAGGGCGCGGTGCTGGGCGGCTTGGCCTGAGCAGCTCGGCCGTGGTGTTCTAGGAGGGCACGGTCGTGGGTCAGCTCGGCTGGAGCAGCTCAACCCCGGTGTGCCACGACTGCGCAGTGCGGGGCGGCTCGGTGGCAGGGTTCCATGAGGGTGTGACCACTGGGTGGCTCGGCCGAAACAACGGATGCCGTAGGCGCCAGTTGCCGTAGAGTGGGGCTATTGCGCCATCACCATCATCACGGCCGATGGGGATGCCAACCACCATTCTCATTCCCCTTCGTGGTTAGTCACTGACTTCCTCCATCGTGAAGAACAACAAAAATCATTACAAGAATTATGGAGAGGACAGGGCATGTTCGTTTGGAACACACATTCCACATTAGAGCAGTAGCAAGCAGCTATAAAATCTCTTTGAATTACGAAGAGTCATTAAGAATGAATATGATAAGAATTTCAAACAACCACCCTACCATGTTCATTTGATTCGTTGAAGATTGTATAAGGGGAAGTAGTTGATGTCATTGGGAATAGAATGATGTCATTAATGTCGGTGTCTCCTCATTCATCGGTGGAGATGTTCCTCATTGGTGATCCTCGGCAGATTTTGGAGAAAAAATCGTCAAAGGAGAAGAGTTTTTCATTGGTGTTCTTCATTGGAGGATGTGTTAAACCATGTTCTCCAAGGCTCCCACCTTTTCGCAAGGATTATTTTCTGACGTCCCACCAAAAAGAAAAGGGTAGCAAATATAATATTATTCCAAAATTTCAATTGTTGTCACGACTTCAAATTGGGTTAATAAATTACATAGCTTGTCATAATAAATTAAATGGGTGGCTACATTTAAGTGGGGAATTTTAAGCGTCCCCACACACTTAAGAGGACGTCCAAGGGGTTTTAATCCATGGGAGGTGGCCAACACTATATAATCTTATGGTAGGATAAGCTCGGTGGTCCCTACCCCCAAAACCACTCATGGGATGTTTTTGTTCAGTTGGTCCCCACCTATGAAATATCAACATGGTTCTATTAATAATAAATGTAGAATTAAATGTTATAAAATTTAATTTTATTTTATTTATTCACAAAAAACCCAAAATAAAACTTCAACCCTCTACAAACTGTCATTTATGTGAAAGTCACCGTAAGAGAATATCAGTGTTGTGAGTTCAACCGTGTCCTCAGATTTTAATTCCGAGCACCAGTTAAAAAGTTAGAAAATCCTACACTCATGTTAACTAAATGTACTCGAAAAAATGTTCATAAATTGTTTCTGGGAACTCTGGGCCTTGGAATCACGCTCCCTCAATTTTTGAGGACCCGTAAAACTTCTATTTAATAAAAAAATTACGTTGATATTTTTGGTGTTTAACTTCTCCCCACCTCAGGATTTAAATCCCCATATGCCATATCCCAAAATTAGTAAAACAAGTAGGTGTACTGAGAATGTATATGATCCTCATGCTCCCATGTGCTCTCATGAAGGTTTCCGTGCTTCCAACGAACGCACACTAAAGGTATCGACCGTCCAAGAAGCACTCACTCCTATCGATCCTCAATCTCTACTAGAACCTCCGTAAAATTCTCCCCATTTTTAAAATCCATCTCGTCATGTTTGATGATTTGAGAAGGATCTTGAACGTATCTCCTCAGCTGGGATACGTGGAAGACATCACGCACCCAGTGCAACTGAGGTGGAAGAGATAAGAAAGAAGCCACGTCGCCAACATGCTGAGGATTTGAAAAAGTCTTATTAATCTCGGATATAACATGCCACCTCAGCCAAATCTTCGCGAACCATGTTGAGATGAGATATGTATAAAGATTTGGTCACCATCCTCAAACAATAGTGGTCTTTGTCTCCTGTCAGCATATGACTTCTTCCCGCTATGTCTTGTCATTATCTGCACCTAGTTAATCTTCACCTTCCCTATGGTTGCTTCTACCATCTCTAGTTCCACTAGTGTTGTATCCCCTGGTAAATTCCATCACAATGATTATATTCATGGTCACCCGTACAATGCCTCAAAATGTTTTATCCCAATGGTGGATTGATAGTTGTTGTTGTATGAAACATCCACATAAGGGAAGTGATCCTCCCAGCTGAGACAGAAGTCGAGGAAACAATCACAAAGAATCTCCTCAAGGGTCTGAGTAGACTTCTTAGTCAAGCCATCCATCTTAGGATTGAAGGCGGTGCTTCAACGAAGTTGTATTCTGAATGACTCATGTAGCCTCTTCCATTACAGGGATTTAAAACATGCATCACAATCACAGACAATCATCAAGGAATCTCCATGCAGCCACACAATCTCTTTCACATAGAGGTGTCTCAAGCTCTCTACATAACCATTCTCTCTGAACGGTAGGAAGTGGGCCGACATGGGGAGTCGGTCGATTATCACCCAAATATAGTCATTTGCATTGGATGTACATTGAAGTCCAATCACAAAGCCCATAGATAACCCATCCCACTTAAACTCTGGGACATATAAAGGAAGAACCAAGCCTACTAGTACCTAACGCTCCACCATCATTTGTAGACATGTGAGGTAACAAGAAACAAACTCTTCTACTGCTTCCTTATTTCCCAGAAAATAGTGTTGTTATTGGAGATCCCAATACATCATTTACACTACTGGATGTACCACTAGAGGGGATGTGTGGAATACTCTCATCATTTCCACCAGAAGCGACACTGGTACCATGGTACGTCCTCTAAAGAGGATGTCGTGCTCCCCACCTTCAAAAAAAAACATCAGGTTCTTGCCCTATGGATATCTGAGCACGTCGGGACTCAGAGTCAGCATCCTTTCATTGTGCCTCCCTAACTCGCTGAAATAGTGGGGGAGCGACAATAAGATACTAATGAAAAACTACTCCATCATGATCCATAATGGACATCTATAAAGTGGCCAGCTACTCTGTTGCCTCACCTAGCAGTTGTATACTAGATATCCGACTGAGTGCATCTTCTACAACATTTCCCTACCCTGGAGTATAGATTATCTCAAATTCATAGTCCTGGTGGAACTCAATCCAACATCGCTCTCTCAGGTTTAGGTCCTTCTGAGAGAAGATATATCTGAGACTCTTGTGATTCGAGTAGATTGTAAAATGGTCTCTCGTCAGATTGTGTCGCTACATCTTCAAGTAGATGAACACTACTGCTAACTCCATGACATGGGAAGCGTCTTAATCCACATGTTTTCTCAGTTTTTGAGAACCATATGTGATCACCGCTCACTCCTGCATCAGGAAACATCTGAACTCAGCCCCTCAAGCATCGTAGTACACTACAGACCTTATCTCATTCTCTGGTAGCCTAACGATGGGGGCACTAGACAACCTATTACTCAAATCATGAAACTCTATTGTTATCTATATGACCACACGAAGGTTTTCCCCTTCTTCATCAATGCTGAATGTGGTGCTACAACTCTGGAAAAATATGGCACACTTCTGGGTGGCCCCCAAGCTAGAACCACCTCAATCATTGCTAGATCCACCACTACTCCAGCCAATGAGTTGACATGTCCCATAAAGTGAACATCTCGGATCCAAAATTGTCTTTTTGAGAGCTTACCATAAAGATTTTTCTCTCATAGTGTGTCCAGTACTACCCACAAATGGTAGGAATTCTCTTAATTATTAGCCGAGTTGATCCGAATGTCTTCAATGATGAATACTAAAAAGAGATCAAGCTATGGATGAATGATAATGTTCATTAGTCCCATGAACACTACTGGAGCATTGGTTACACTGAATGGCATAACCAAGAACTCGTAATGGTCGTACTGACATATAAAAACCATCTTCTACACATCCTCGTCTCGTACTCTGAGCTGGTGATAACCTGATCTATGGTCTATATTCGAGAACCACCTAGATCCCTTCAGATAATTGATGAGGTTGTCAATCTTCAAAGGTGGCTACTTGTTCTTTACGGTCACTTAGTTCAGGCGCCGACAGTTGACACAAGGTCTCATGATCCCATCAACCTTTTTGGCTAACAAAATATGGGATGCACAAGGAGAAACACTGGTCCGGATGAATCCCTTCCCCTACAAGTCCTATAATTGTACCTGCAGCTCGCAATTCTTATTGGGAGCTATCCAATACGCTAGTGTAGATATCAGAGTAGTCCTGGGGAACAAGTCAATTTAAAAGACAACCTATCTGTGAGGAGGTAGGCCCAGAACATCATTCGGGAAGACATCCGCGTAATGGTCCACCACAACATGATATATCATACTCTCCACATCAACTTCTCTGAGGGTAAGCCTAGCCAACTGATGAGTGATCGGCTGTACCATCTTTCGAGTAAGTGCATCTTGTATAGGAAATGCTAGCTTCTCACCGGTGAAGGTATCCTTGGTCTCATCCTTGCAAACACACTGCACATTGTGCCTTATATAGTCTATCTAATCATGGATAGTAAATAACCAGTCCATACCCAGGATGAAGTCATAAGCCCTCGACGCTATAACTAAGAGATCTCATCTGAAGCTCATGCCTCCTAGAGTAACCAATCACTATAGGAACTAGTGTATAATCATCAAATCCACTCACGTTGGAGTCTCTAGTAGTAATGATCATACCAACGACTCCATCAGAATCTCCGAGCTCCAAACAAGGGAAGTGCCAATAAAAGAATGGTTGGAACCGATGTCTGTAAGTACTACAGCTTAGGTGTAATATCCATAGATCGAACCTTGTATCATCCTTGGAGCGCCATGGATGTAAGTCTCAGCTACCTGGAGATGAGCTCGACCTTATCGTCCTTCTCCCTATGCTCTGGGTGGACAACCTGGTGGTGGTGGCGGTAACATCTCGAATCGTCAACCACCGCCAGCTAGAAGACCACCTCCTCTGCCACGTCCACCTGCTCAATGCAGAGCTTCTTGTTCAAACCTCTATCTATTCTTGTGTGGTCCTTCCACTATCTAAGGATCATCTGTACAATGTGTTGGATAGCCACAATTTGTAACGACCTATCCCCTAGGGCTCGTGTCGTGACTACCCCATGTCCGCCTTCCATTGGCCAGGGGCTGGCGACATGCACCGAAAGCGGTATTCCCTATAATTTGGAAATCATTACCTTTATATATCATATAAACACACTCATACTAGAATATAACAACATAAGAACTCAAGTAAACTATATAACATAAAGTGTTCTGAATGTAAAATGGGATTGAAATACATGCCCAACTATAAAGATACAAGTACAACAGAAATACAACCAAACGAAAAAGGAAAAAAACTATCAGGTCATCCTCTATGGTTCATACCTGAAGTGTATGTACAGATTGCCTCTTAAGCACTCCACCACTGTGTATATCCTCTATGTACGAATATGTATTTTGGCCCCCCCGGGCACCGTCCATTTTTTGTATCATTTTCCTCGATCAACGCTATTTTTCATCTGCACCAAACACAACAATTTTCAGGCATAACCCATTTAGGGTTGAGTATAATGATACTCAGTAGGGACCCTGAGACCCTAATTGTCCCACAAAATCCAAAATGGATAAATCTCAAAGAATTATGACAATTGTAAACCCTACCTAGCTATATGTCCATTTATATAACTATGTTATCTGGTGTACCCATCTTAGTTGTGAACAAAACACTAAGTCCAACCCAAAAGTCCAAAGATAAATTGTTCCACAAAGGAAGGAAAACCAAAAATGAAAGTGACACACAGGTACGCCACATAGTAGAATACCACCAAGGTATTACCATGAATGAATGTACCTCGAAGTTACGAACTCATCTCCGTACATGTATAAATATTGTATAATAGTAGAGATGATTAGACATAACTACTGAATCATCTTACTCTATTATGAGGTAGACCCATACATGATCCATAGGTGCTGACCCACAAAGGATCACAAGGTTCAGACCGACACGAGATTTATAGGTGCTGACCCACACAATATCACAGCATGCTGAATCACACAAGATCACTAAGTGCCGACCCCCACAGGATCGCAAGTTGATGACCCAGACAAGATCACTGGGTGCTGAACCACATAGGATCGCACGGTGCATACAAAAAAATGATTTCTCTAGTGGCTGACCCACACATGATCTCTCTACATTCTTCATGTCACAGCCAGCTACTGTGTTCCCATACTATGCTCACTCATCTCAGGGACGATCCACTCCATAAGCTACTGGGTGATACTAAAACATCCATGAAGTCCCACAAATGAAGTATCTAAAAGGACCGAAACATCATAGAGGTCTCTTCCAAACAGTCAGTGCGTCATTCAGACATCCTGTCTTTGAGTTGTTAGCCTTTTAGTCATGAGGGCATGGTTGGATTTTTGCTCGATCCAACCGGACCATTCCCCAAGATTATTCAAAACTCTAGTTGGGAATACCAATGGGACCATATTAATCCAATGTTTCTGATATGGCTGACGGTTCATCAAACGGATATCTGGTGCCAATGTTATGGGCCAAAGAAAGGTATAGGGTCGTATCTGGTCCGAGTCAGGTCAGTCTCGGTCAGACTGACCTATCCTAACCCAACTAGGGCTGACCCAGATCGGTTCGACCTAGAACGACCCATCAAGAAGTGAGGGGCCGCAGAGGTGGCGGGTGCTGTAAGGCGGCGAAGTCCGCTGGTGTTAAGTGGTGGTGGATGACGCGGGTCATCTCGGCCACGGACGGTGGCACGACAGCGCGGCTGCCGAGAGGGTGCAGGGTGGCTCGGCCAAGCATGGGGTATCTCGGTCAGGAGGGTGAAGTCTACTGGGTGGTTTGGTCAGGGCATGCGGTGATGGCCTAGGATGACTCATCAAGGAGGTGGGGGCCCCACCACGGGCGGCGGCTCAGCCGTGGAGGCTGGAGGCTCGGATGTGGTGCGAGGGCCCGACCGTGGGGCGGTGGCAGCTCATCCGTGGGGCAGTGACATAGAAGCGAGAGTGGTTTCTAGGACACGAGGTGACGGTCCTGCTGAGGGGTGGCGGCTCGGATGCGGGACGCCAGTTGCTCGTCCGCGGGGCGACAAATCAGTCGCGAGGCGACGGCCCATCAGCGGGGCTTCGCAGAAACCATGGGCATCTGTTTCATGGGGTGCAGAGGTCGTGGGGCGGCGGTGGCCTGAGGGTGGCTCCATTGCATCGTCGACTTCATCGTAGCCAGTGGTGGTGTTGGCAACCATTCTCGTGCCCCACGGTGATACATAGTTGTTCCTCCATCGCGATCAACAATTAAAAACAATGTTTGAGTAGAGGATGAGCCATGATTGATTGGCCCACACTCTCTACATTAGAGCGATAGAATGCAACTATAATTCTTAAGTGAATTATGAGGAATTATGAAGAATGGAAAGTGATAAAAATTTAAAACAACCTCCTTTGAAATTCATGAAAATAATCATACACAAATAAACCCCTTCCATTTATTGTACATCGACATTGTCGGGTTATGGTGGTTGGGACCACCCGAGGTTAAAACCCCTTTGAACCTCCCTTTGATACCAATTTGTCACAACCCAACCCCCAAGGCCTATGCCATGACTACCCCAAGCCCTCCATTGATAAGACATGGGCTGGAGACTATCATTGAAAGGCGTATTCCATATAACTGGGAATGCATTGCCTTTATATACTATAAACACAGTCACCAAGAACCTAGAAAAATACGAACAAATGTATACTATATTAAATAAGTTATGAAAGTAAAATGGGCCAGAAATACAAGCCCAACTGTAATCATACTAGTACAACTGAAATACAACTGAAAGAAAAATGAAAAAAACTATTGGGATCATCCTCTGTGGTTCCTTCCAGAAGGATCGGTACAGATCGCCTCCTAAACAGTCAACGTCTGTCTGTCTCCTCTATGTATTGCAATGTCGAATGTTCTACCACCAGGAACCATCCATTTCTAATATCCTTAGCCTCGATCAATGTTTTCTGTTGTCTACACCAAACACAACAAAGCGCAAGAATAGCATGTGCATGGGTGAGTATAACGATACTCCGTAGGGATCATGAGACCCTCAAGGTCTCACAAATCTAGAAAGGGTAAATCTCAAAGCATGAAGTCAACTTTCAACCCTACATAGGTATATTCCCATTAATATACATAAGCCACCATGTATAACCATCTCGATCATGAGGAATCACATGGTCCGACCCAAATTTCCAAAGCTCAACTATTCCTCGAAGGAAGGAAAACCACAATGTCAAGAACAACAAAGGTACAACACATAGAAAAATACAACCAAGGTATTAGCACGATGGAAATTACCTCACCGGTACGAACTCAGCACGTTCCAAGAATATCATAAGTTCAATATTATAGATGACAAGATGTAACTACTGAATCATCTTACTATGTTAAGAGGCAGACCCACATAATATCACCAGGTGCTGACCCACACAGGATCTCTCAGTGCTGACCCACACAAAATCGCTAGGTTCTGGCCCACAAAGTATCACAAGGTGCTGACCAACACAGGATCGCTAGGTGCTGACCCACACAAGATCGCTCAAAGTGATGATCCACACACGATCTCACTATGTGTTGACCCACACAATATCTCTATAGAAGTTATCCAACAATGGATCAATCTAGGTGCTGAACACACAAGATATATCTACATTTTTCACGTCAAATCCATCTACTGGGTTCCCACACTATGCCTTCTCATCTCCGGGAGGATCATCACCACAAGCTACTGGTCAACACTCCAACTACGACGAAGTCCCACAATGATGTATCTCAACAAACCTCCATGTCATATGGATTACGTATTATTATATATGAAATTAATGAACCAGTTAAGGATATCTTGGAAATTTATAGTATGTTTATCAACCATATAGTGGAAGAATACAAGAAGAAATGGTAAAATTTACTCTATTTAACTAATAGTTAAATCTACTAGATACGGTAATTATGGTGAACTAAACATGTCCAAAACCTATTGGTGGAGTGTATTTAGACTCATAAACACCATATCTTCTAAATAAATGTACATGGTTCCATTATAATCTAAAAATTATTTATAATAATATAATATTAAAAACAATTCATAAAGTGACCTTCACCTCTCTAATAAAAGGGTACTTTCCCTTCTCTCAAAATCACACCTCAAAAGTCATTTGACTCTTCCAAACCCTCCCCAAATCACATTCCAACATCCATCACTTAATCCTAGAGGCCTTACCTTGTGAAAAAATCCATTCCATGGAGCCCTATTATTCAAATCAAAAGGAAACACCCAAAGAAGAGGTAATTATTTTAACACCATTTTCAATGTTCTTTTCTTCTTCCACATTCGCATCCTTTGTTACTTCCATATAAAAATAATAACTACAGTTCCTTATAAAAAATATTATGTTATTGTAAATATGGTACAATCATATTCATTATTCTCCCCATCCTATGAATGATAATGTCACCATGTGTGCATGTGTACGACATACCGTCTCCACATCATGGTGTAATTTTTTATTCAACACAATTTTCTTTGGATGGATATAATGATGAGTAATATGTATATAAATAATTAATATAAAATTATAATTTATCTTCACAATTAATATAAAATCCAATTCCACACCTTTTATTCATTATGTAAATGATATCATCGCTCGTGTGTACGTACGGCTTGTCGTCTCCATGACGCGATGAGATTCATTTCTAGGTTCAAGATTCAACAATGATTATAATAATTTATATTATTAAAATGTATGTAATATATGAATTAAATTTTCAAATGTATATATATATATACACTTATATATATCTTATTCACTTAAGAAAATAGAAACAACATTTATGCATATGTACGACCTACCGTCTCCATAAACGGAGTTTTCCATTTCATATATCTTTCTATTTTACATATTAATATTCAAAATATATATTATATTATAATCATGTTTTATATTCTAGAAGTATTTAAATCATGATATAACTGATATGATCAGGAATAACATGTTAAAATATTTACGAAAAAGAAAGCAATTATTATCCAAAATATTAATTCAACATAGAAATACTTATTAAATTGTTTGTATAATGTCATAAATGAATCATGTATGATATGATAAATATGAATATGGTTATGTTATAATTTAATAACATAATATGGTCATTCTACAGGAGGTTAAATGTACTCTCAATCAATGAAAATTTCATGGTAACCGTTAATTCATCAATCTCATTATTATCTGAGATTGTTTATGTGCAAATTTTTACAGGGACATAATTATTATCCATGTCCAGGTTTCATAAAAGATATTTCAAAAGGATTAATTTTAAGAGAATATTTAAGTAAAACATCATTTTATATCGTTTAAATATTTATTCTACTAAATAATTCATATGAATATTCATGTTTTCAAAATGGTTTAAAGGATTTATTTATATGGATTGAATTTTTTAAAATGTTAATTCCATCAAATTGTTTAAATGTGGTATGTGACATATTTTTTCGAAAATCACATTGATATTACTTCATTTATTAATGTTTTACTTTTAAATTATTTCACAGAAAGGGATATTTTTCTTCAATGAGTTTTACTAATCATTTTAAATAATGTTAACATGCATTACCGGATATTATTCTTGATTAAGGATGATTTATTATAAGACAATCATCCATATTAAATTGAATGAGTTATGAAATTTTTGACTGTGGTTGTGCTATTTTTATAACATTCATTGTTTTTGGATGACGTATTGACATTTTGTATGCTATTTTTAATACAAATGTTTATGTAATGTTTCAACATTTCCATATGAGGAATGTTGTGGACATAGTAAGTGATTGGTGGGGCCTCATATAGCCCATGGATGCATCGTTAGTTCTCATAAGGCAAACTAGTGTCTCATCACAAGGCCATGAACAAAATATTATTTGTATTCCTGGCATGTTGCCATTACTATTTGGTAATGATGTTGGACATTAGTCATTCCATAATTATGAAATTAATTATTACATGGGACTATTCAATTTGTATAATATACATGTGATTGATTATAGGGTAATGTTTTATTTATTTTCTCCATATTATTTTCATTTTTATATTTAAAGAGTATTTTTTTGTATTACACATCTTGACATAAATTTTTATAGCTTCAGGAAAATTATTTTCCCTTACTGAGCATCAGAGCACATCCATTTCTTATGTTTCAGTTTCCTATGATTCAATGAAGTGTATTATGTTTGATAGGGATGGTTATGCTAGGGGAATAATGGTGTTCTAAACAAAATATTTATGTTGTATTTTATGTTTTAATATGTAATGTAATTTTCATGTATGTAATCTATTTTCCAAGACTAATAAACTAGTCAGTCCATTGGGATTTGATTTCTTGTAATCATGACAATGTATTAAAATAGTGCACCGACTTCAGGCATCTGCGGTCATGGGGTTACAGTTGGTATTAGAGGAAATTTACTACAAACCATGTAAACTAAATTTAGATGATATCTGATTAGAGAACAATACCCTATGATAGACATTGAGTATTAGTATATAATAACTTCCTATAATTCTTGTAATGTAGAGATTTTGTGAATTTTCCAAGAAATACCTCCTTGTCTGGATATGAGCATGTAGAGGTGGCTCTAGCATAGATGTACCTAGGGGTAATAACTCTAACACTGTGTTTTGGGCTTAACCCATGGTATCCTGTTACACGAAAATAGGCAATCCTGCTCTCATTATTACGACACTCCTGGGTGAAATTCTTAGGATAAATTTACATTTTCATTACAAACCATTATAAATGAATTATGAGAAAATACTTCCTAAAATAATTTTTTATTATTATTATGGATTATATTCATAAACTATTTATAGTAGGTATTTTATAAGTTTGGATGTATGCATTTCAATTCATTAAAACCCTATTGTATATAATTGTTTAGAATTTGTGCCCAAAATAAGGAATGAGAACTCTAGCAATACGAAGGATAAAAAGAGTAAGAAGGATCGTATCATTCATGGTCTTATGCCAACTTTTATAAATGAATTTTTCTCCCATGAATTATCATCATATGAAGAAGTAGTATCATGTTTAAATAGGGTAAGAAAATAATTATTTGAGATGTATGGAATTAAATCGAAGTCAGAGAGGAAGAGAATGGCAGAGAAACGATGGATAAAGGGAAGAAGGGAAAGGATTATTTTCCCATATGTGATAAATGTTGAAAGATTCATCATGAGAAGTTCTTGAATAGAAATTTTTTATATTATGAGTGTGTAGAAAATGGACACAAATTACATGATTGAATGGGTAAGAAAAAGGTTTCAAATATGCAATGCTTCAACCAAAAGGTGTTGGGACACTATGTGAATCTATGCCCATACCATCAGAGTATGCCCCAAATGATGATATTGGATAACAATCAAGTTATGATTCTACCATAGAAGAAGTGAAATGAATAGTGTTATTATGTTGTTATTAATAAATAATGACAATTGAGTGTTAAATCAACGATGTACTGGTTATATGAATTAAGGAAATAAATAAGGATTGTACCGCTATATTATTTAATTAAATATTTGTGATTAAATGGTTCTAATAAAAGTTACTCAATAGAAAGTTAAATTTTTTTGAAAATACATGGTTGAATGAAATATAATCCTTAATATAGTTTTGATATTATGGTTCTGGTTTTGGAATTTGATATATCTGATTAGTAAAAATTATATTCTATATTCTTAACAACCTTGAAAATATTTAATTGTTTGTTTATTCCATCATTGTTGGAGTTTTCAAAATTTTTTAATATATAGAGTATATACAGTATTATATACGGAATAAGGGAGTATGAATGTAATAGATAAGGTTTTATGTTAATTTAGGGTGTTACCATGTATTAAAAGAAGACATAGTAAAGATATTCTCATGATAATTGGTGACAAAAGTGATCTTCATTATGTTTACCTTCCATATAAATATTGGAATGTGAGTTTTGACAGATGTATTTTGGAGAAATATAAAGAATGAATTTATTTTGTTTGAAATTGGATACTATTTTTAACGTTAAATAATTTCTTAAGATTAATTTTAGATTTTTTAAAAAAGGACAACCCGGAGGTTGGCCGATAACCCATCGTGTCTTGCAAGGCCACGAGACATGAACATGCAACTGAAAGGAACAAGGGTGCATAACCAACCACTAGCATACATGATATCCTATATTATAAAATGTAGTTTTTTAAAATGATAGATAGATGATTTATAAATTTATTTTTTGGAACCCTCTAAGATTAAAATAAATAGAATATTTTTACGTTTTATTATTTTTTAGAGTGAAGAATGAGTTTGTGGTTGAAATTAGTAAAAGGATATTACTCTATATGTCATGTTTTTTTTCTCATATTCTATGAAGAAATAAATTCTTAATATTTATGGAAGGTATTTTAAAACCAATATGGTGTAATCCAAATAATTTATGTTTTGTTGAACCGATGATTTTTAAATCATCCTAGATTGATGGCTTTGAGGACCTAAATTTTTCACTTGTTTGTGATTGATGACATCAATCAATCCCTTTAACTATTTAGGTTTTTCTACAATTATGTGTCTATAATTTCCACCAATGTTCTCTATTATAAGCACTTATTTCTTGTGTCTTTTTTATTTCTCTTTTCTTCTTATTATGACTAAATATTATTGTCCCTATTTCTGATGTGGATTTTCCAAAATGATATTGTATATTTTAAACATTGTTTCTGAAGAGTTGTTTCAAATCATGAGGAAGTAATTTATTAAATGTGGGGAGAATGTAAAAACACATAATTTCATAGTATGTTATCTCTTCAATGTAATTCAATAAATTTCACAACACGCAACACCGAATTCGAGCGCACCCCAACTTATCAAACTTGCCGTTCTAAAAGTGGTATTGAATAGTAATAACTGGATTTTGAATTACAAATACTTCATATAATGATAACATCCATATTATTTGTTTCTTTGACATTTTATAAGAACAAATTAAAATTTTCAAATAAAGGAATTATTATTCAGAAAATGAAATTTTGCCACCTTTTAATGGAGAACAATATTTGATACATTTATATATTCAATTTGAAGAGATAAACATCTTTTTTAAATTCAGTAAATAAAATATTTGTTTCGATAAAGTTTTTTTGTATTTCTGATAACTGTCATATTCTGGCGAATAGTGAAAAATACTAAATTTTAATTTAAAATGGTGTTTTTAATCAAAATAATTTATAGTGAAAAATTATACATTTGAATTGTTTGAAAGTATAATTATATTATATTTTTATCATTGTATAAAATTTAGGTTATTATAATTAATATCACATTTAAATTTGACAAAAACACATTTCAATCTTTTGATAGTTTTTACTTTTTAAATACAAGATTTTATTTGTTTTGACAACCAGAATTTATTTTAAATTAATTAATTCTACTTATATATTTTGAATTTGTAAAAATATAATTCATTTTTTAATTAGTAATTTCAAAATTATATTAGGGTAAATTTTGGAATTAGTCAAATAACTAATATTTTTTTATAAATAGTGAAAAACACTACATTATTGTTTAAAAAAGACTTTATATTTAAATTTTTTTTTATTTTATTGAAATTTATTTTAAATAAAAATAGATATATAATACCTATATTAGTTCAATTTAATTAATTGGATTTATTTTATAATGAAATTAGATGTATAAAATTTTATTTAAAATTTTAACATCTTTTACCCACCATCTAAAAAAATTCAAAATTTTTCATAAAAACTAATTTTTACACTTCTATGAGTTGAAATTAAAAAATCCAAGAGACAAGTGTAATGTCTCACAAAATCTATTTTTTTTAATTATAAGGGATTACTTGGAGACCATGAAATCTGACGGCACATGATTCTGAGGCCCATATTGCTTGGAATGATCCGTCGAAGTTTTATTAAGCTTTAACTAACACACCAAAGAAGTTTTCCTAAAAAATTGGAGTAACACATAAACTATAACATGAAACAGAAATCTGAGTGCACCGTTTCACTCAAGACGGTGGGTTTACCCTAGGTGTGACTTATGATTAGTCGGTGCGAGCCTCCTGTGAGAAAACACGCAAATGGCTTAATCGTAAATATAATTATTAAATACAATTATTTTTTTTCAAATGTTTATATCTCACAAAAATTAACTCATATTAAAAATCCAAGACCATCGCTAAACTTGTGAGGGTGTGATTTTTTTAGGATGATACAAACATTTACGGGTGTTGGCCACCTGTGAATGTTACTTTTTTCCTATAAATAATATAATAAAGTGAAAATTAATTTATTTTAAAATCCATAATATTTAAACAGTAACTCGTATTTTTAATTTGTGAGTACATTTGTGTTCTTTGAGGAGTGTTTTACATAGGTAAAGCCTAACCCCAACGAGTTCATGTCGAGGGTGACTATAAATAATTTAACAAACTTTTTTTCGAGTACATTCAATAAACATGCAAGCGAATATTTGTATCTTTTGAACTGGTAATTGAAATAGATATCTGAGGACACCATTGAACTCACATCACTGATATTCGCATAAGGATACCTACACCTCGAACACAGTGGGTTGAGGGTAGGAGTTAGTTTTTTAGACATTTTTGGGAGGGTTGGATGAATAATAAAATAAAATAAGTAATTTTTATTTTATTTTTCAATCCTCCCATTTGAATTATAATGAAGGGGACCACATGAGGGTGGTCATGCATTGAATAATGGGAATAAAATATTCACATAAACAAAATGTATATCCACTTTTCTCTTTAATTAATATAGTAAATTATTATTGAATTAGAAACCAAACATGTTAATGAAGTTTTATTTTGTGAACTATTCTTATGGGTTTTATTTTCATTGGAGAAAGGGAGAGGTGGTTGGGCCTAGAGAATCCTCCAATGAAGAACCAACCCCTAATGAAAAACGAGGGTGATGCACGAGCTTGAATAAGAAAAATGTTGGGGATCAACAAATACCAGCGTCCCCTTCAACAATATAATCTTCCTTCTCGCGACATGTCTAACGGATGAATGATGCATGGGATTTAAATTGAATTATGAATAAATATATTTTTGTTTATTTTTCATAATTTGGATTCACAACGATGATGGAAAATAAAACATTGCCATTTTCGGGCATATACCATACAACCATTTCTTTGGTTCACTGTGTGTTTTTTGTTAGTTCTTAGATGGAAAAAAATTAATGATGCTAAAAACACAATGTCTCATTGAGCGCAGTATATGGACATGGAGCTCTCATCCCAAGGATCGTGAATATGAGAACGACATAATTTTTGGGCATGGAATGAAGCCTTGATGGCTCACGGAAGAAGGCATTGGCTGGAACTAGGCTGGACTTAATGAAGGGGGCAGCGTGCGTCTGGTCCGATGGTTCAGCAGGAGGCCGCAGCCCGTCGGCCGTGGCAGAGCATGGGGCGGCCAGCATCTGGCCAGCTGACTGGCTGAGTGGCGGCGTCCATCCGCACTACTAGAGCATGTTTCCTTGGCCTCTAGGCCACGATTGAGTGTGGAGGGGGGGGGGTGGAAACCGGTCGACCGGCAGTGGAGCAGTAACGCATGACTGCGCCGCGGGGAGGAGAAACAGACATCTGTTTCGGCAGGTTGCGTGACCCCATGAAAGACTTCCAAAAGGTCCCATGGGTTATTTAGGTGACTGAATAGTCCACCGATTGTTCAGGAAAACCATGGGGCTCCCAAATGGTTTTCCTTTAGGACGGACCACGGACCTGGCCGGGTGGGCCACACCTCGGGTCAGCAGTATCGCACCCAGCGGGCAGGGCTTCCACTTCATGGGTCGATCCAATCCGTAGCATAGAGATCCAGGCCCACTGTAGACCAGAACAACTGGTTTGGGTTAAACTGAACCAGGTTAGGTTGGCCCAAGCCAGTTCAGCCTAGGTCAAACCTGACCCAGGCCCATCTAGACCATGATACACCATTGTGGACTTATCTTGAGAATCGGGAGTCTGTTTGACGAACTGTATGTGGAAAAAGAATCCATGGATCTAGACAGTCCTTTTGGAATACTCCTATTGGGTTTTGGATAATTTTGTGCTATATCCAGGTTGGATCAAACCCAGAATCCAACTGGGATCTCGGAGGAGAACCTTTTGATGTGACATGACGAGGGGACTGCTGATCGTGAGCTGTACCTACCCTTTAGTTAAGATCTGTGATGGAAAATATGGGATCTAATTTTCACATTTCAGTTTTATTTTTACATTTGTGTAGTACTCATACTTTTATTTGGGATTTTATTCCACCCCATTTACTTTTAGCATATTTTTTTCTACAACAGTTTACATAGTGGATGATTCATCTTCCATTCTACTATGTGTGTATATATAGGTTTAAAGCTAATTCCTTCCCATTTTAGGTATACACCTTTCTGGAGTCAGTCACCTGACCA
Organism: Viscum album; assembly: GCA_963277665.1. Taxonomy (NCBI): domain Eukaryota; kingdom Viridiplantae; phylum Streptophyta; class Magnoliopsida; order Santalales; family Viscaceae; genus Viscum; species Viscum album. The sequence continues at coordinate 5,034,359 of OY728121.1, read as the reverse complement.
TGACCTATGGAAGGCAGGCTTGGGGTATTCATGACAGGAGCCCCGGGGGATGGGTCGTGATGATGTAGTATCAGAAGAGAATGGTTCTACCGAAGAACATGGACTTTTACTTTTTCTATTCAGCTAGAGTTTTACGCATAGTACAAACAACAGTAGAGTAGATGAGGATCATAACTTCTAGTCTTTTCTAGTGAGTGACCATGAAGATGGTTTGAATTGTACTGAGGCTTTGTTACGTGAACCATTGCCTGTGGTAGTTCCTTCTGGTACTGTGATAACAATATCACTACCCGTTGGGATGTATTTACAACTGGTGGTACTAGTAGAGGACACATTTAGTATTTGTGCCTTGAATGAGTTTCATAATCAATTACCCCTCGGGTACCGATGTGATACTGACACACAGGTGGCTGAGGACTAGCTTAAGGTGGTGGCCGAGTGTTCTCTAGAGCATATACATCTTCAGAAGGATGAAATATAGGTAGCAGAGTATTCATCAAGTCGTACCGACCATTCTTCGTACCCGATGATAGGGGTGTCGAAACCCGACCCAACCCGAATGACCTGACCCGACCCGACCGGGTGGGGTCGGGTGGGGTCGGGTTACACAATTATATTGATGGGACAGGTCTGTTTGGGTCGGGTAGAGATCGGTTTGGGTCGGGTCACGGGTTGGAAGTATAAAGAACCAACCCGACCCATCGTCCCGAACATCATTTTTTTTGCTGTCGTCGTGCTTTGGTTCATTAATTTTCTCAACCCACTGCCTCTTCAACTCCCTCGCACCGGTGTTGTCTTCCCCTCTACGCATTGCATGCCCATCACCTCCACCATCGCGGCAAGATCCAGCTACACACCCACCGTGGATTCGGTGACCGCTGCTACTCCACCCTTGGCTACCACATTCAAACAAGAAGCAGCTTAGGAAACAAAAATCACCGGTGGATGAAAAATCAGAATCGATACAAGAATATGTCACAGGCAGAACAAAAAATCCGATTGAAAACCTATTATCAGTTTCACAAACCATATATGAAGAACTAAAAATACCCAAAATCATAATTTAGAAACCACACCATGACCGAATCAGATCTCCCGTCTGTGACCGTCATCTGAATCCGAGCACCGCTGAACACCCCGGATGAATCCGATTCGTACCTCATTTCCTCTGCTGATCAAGAAACCAAGACGCCTGATGTAGAGTCTTTGTCTGCACCCTCCATCGAAGTGCCGTCGTGGATCAACCCTCACCTCTTCACACCATCCGAACGTCGCATCCCTCCTTCATTCAGAGCAACTGCCTCTGTTGATGAAGGTCAGATAGTCAGACCACCACGCGAGCTGCATACCTCCTTTCGGTTGAGAAAGCACTCGAACCCCCCTTCTCCAACACCCCCAAATCCCTCCACCCCCTATGTCTCCCCCGCGACCACGAACCTGCTTTTTAGGCATCTGATGAACCCGTGGAGGGTTCTGTTTGTTCAAAAAAAAAATTCCTGGTGACCCAATGGACCCAGCCCGACCCAACCCAATCTAACAAAGGTTGGGTCGGGTCGGGACTGAATGAGAAATCAGCTCAGACCCGACCTGACCCAAACCAATATTTTTTGACTGGGTCGGGTCCAAAAAAGCCACCAACCCGACCCATGGACACCCCTACCTGATGAATATGATATGATCAGTTTCTTTGGGGCACATACTTTTGAGTGTGGTGTGATTAAAGATGGATGAGACACAATTATTACTCTATGCATTCCTACCAATGTTAGGGGGCTGGAGAGAACCATTGTGGTTGAATGTTCATTGTCTGAGCAGATACAACCATTGAATGTTAGTAGTGGGAATGCAGGAAACTGATGCCAGTCTCAGAGTATTGGGAATGAAAAAATGTTCTACGATGAATATGTGTTAAGGGCTGTTGAATCTGCTTGGCTATAGAAGTAGAAGAAGTGCTAGGTGAGTAGCACGACGTGGTGTACAGTTCGACAAGTAACAATGACCCCCCACCATTGTGGTCCCCACTAGGCTCTGGAAGATGGAGGACAGGGGAAGGGAGTAGCTACATACGGTCAAGGATTTCCACCCAAGGAATCTAGGAATTATTCGATGAATAATCTATATCTACTACAAGCTGTCATATTAATAGAAATAGGTACTAATCATTATGTCCTTCCATGAATCTTCTCTAAACCTAGAGTTTCCGGTTAAGGCATTGACATGACCCTCACATCTAGAGATACCATTGGGAGGAGACTTGATAATCACACAGACGTCGGGGGTGTGATTTGACCATTGAGGCGATGGTTTCGGTTCGAACCTCCTTGTGGCATCGTCTAGGCCTTATGATGTTATTTGGGGAATGGACTGGACATACACAATTCAATATCAGATTGACTGTATTAGTAAAATGTTTTGTGGTTCAGAAACAATGTTTGAATGTGAATTTCCTTGTTCGACGAAAAAGAAAACACATGCAGCACAGGATAAAATCATGTAATGTATGGTGGAGTTGATCGCTATTGTGTAGTCCAACCCTATCCTCGTGGAAGCAGAAGTGTTTAGTAAAAAATTCACAATAGGATTTTTTAGAGTTCATCCAGGACTATAAAATTGAGTTATTATATACTCCCAGGAAGGGGAACGTGGTAGTAGACGCACTCAACAGGAGGTCTAGTCCACAACTACTGAGTGAGGAATCAGAGTAGTCTGTCATGCTCTAGATATCCTTCGTGGATAGAGATGAAGCTGCTTACCTCCAGTTTATGACTGTCACTCCCCCACTCCATCAGCATGTCATGGAGGTGTATCTTGGGGGCATTGACTTCAAGTCTCTTCGTGCTCAGATGTCATCAGGTCAAAAACCTGATAACTTTTCTGATGGTGGGGAGCACGTCGTCCTCTTCAGAGGATGTACCATTGTACTAGAGGCTCTACAAGAGGATGTGTTGAGGGAGTTCCATATGTCCCATATAGTGGTATATCGAGGATTGGTGAAGATTTACTAGGACCTTCAGTGTTAGCAGTGGTGGGTAGGGATGGAGAACGAAGTGGTAGAGTTTGTATCATGATGCCTCACTTGTTTTCAAGTAAAAATAGCTCATATCCAGAAAATGTCTTATGCAAACAAGAGATGGAGACCTTTGGTGTTCCAGTAGGGGAGACCACACTTTCTTGCGAGTCTCCCCTCGACAGGGACTATAGAGTTTTGGACAAAGTTACAATTTATCAGCGATGTTTATCGGACTATTTCTGATACTTCAGAGGATTGGCAAGGTGGAATTCAGGTTGGCACTACCACCACATTTAGTTTGGGTGCACAGAGTCTTCCACGTATTCTAGCTAATGAGATACGTGCATGAACCTTATCATGTCATTGACCATGGCAGGATGGACATAGACGATGAAGTGATGTTTAGGGAGGTTCCAGTAGATATTTTGGATCAATAGGAGTGAGTCCTTTTTGGGAGGTCAATACCTCTCGTGCAAATTCAGTAGCATCACGGGAACCTCTAGAAGAGCACATGGGAACTGGAGTCTCAGATCCATGCTCAGTACCACCATTTGATTCTTTAGTCAATGATGTGGCTTTCGGTGATATAAATCCCTATGGTTGGGAGAATGTAATGTTACAAAAAATCTGTATATATATTTTTCAATTATATGGGATTATTTTGAGACCATTAAATCTAAAGACAATCGATTCTGAGGCCCGAATATCCCGAAATGATTCGTTGAAGTTTGGTTAATCTTTAATTAGTTCTTGTATGTAGTTTTCCAGAAAAATAGTAAGACCAATTAAACTGTTACTCAGATAAAAAATCTGAGGGCACCGTTGCACTCATGATGGTAGGATTACCCTAGGTGTGACTTATGTTTAGTCGGTGCGGGCCTCCTATGAGAAAACCCAAAAATAAATAATCATAAATAAAATAATTAAATAAGGTTTTTTAATTTTTCAGATGCTTAAAAATCACCAACGATAACTCAAATTAAAAATATGAGACCCCACTAATCTCGTGAGGGTATTCGTTCTTTATGAAGATAATAACTAGGGACAGAGCATGTCGCTAGTGAAAGTTATTTATTGGATTTAAATAAAAAATTAAGTGTAAAATTTTTTATTATAAAATACATAAAATTTAAATAGTTATTCATATTGTAAATTCCAGAGTATCGTTGGGTTCATTGGGGAATGTTTCACATAGGCAGAGCCTAACCTCAACCGACACGGGTTGAGGGTGACTATTAATAATTTTCATAACATTTTTTGGGGTACGTTCTGTAAATGCGCGAGTGGAATATTGTATCTTTTGAACTGGAGCTCGGAATTGATATAGGAGGATACCGTTGGACTCACAACGACAATATTTTCATAATGAGACCTTTAAATCGACCGCAGTAGGTCGAGGGTATGAGTTAGTTTTTCAGATTTCTGTGGTAGGGTTGGAAAAATAACAAAAGAAAATAATTATCTTTTATTTTATTTTTAAAACCTTCGATTTGAATCAAAAATGAGGAGACCACATGATGGTGTTCGGGCATTTAATGATGGGAATTAAATTCTAGGTTACACAAAATTTGTAACCCCTTTTCGATTTAATCAAGAGGATAAAATAATAATGAATTAATAAACCCACTTGTTAATGAAGAATTATTTTATTAACTCTTATAGGGGGTTGTATTTCAATTAGCGAATGAGAGAGAAGGCATGGTCTAGAGAATCCTCCAATGAAGAACTACCCCCAATGATGAACGAGAATGATGCAAGTTCCAGAATCATAAATGTGTTTCGAGAGAAACGAACACTGGCATCCCTTTCAACAACCTCATCTTCCTTCTCGCGACATCTCTAACAGATGATTGAGGTAGGTTTTTTAAATTGAATTATAAATAAATATATTTTTTTTCTTCATAATTTGGATTCACAACGATTATGGCCTAACAAACATGGACATCATCCCTCATATACCATACCCCTTTTTCTTTCGTACTTCAACGCCCTGTAATTAATGACGCTGAATAAACAATGTCTCATTGAGAGCGACATATGGACATTGAGCCCCCCGACCCAAGGATCTTGAATATGAAAACGACATTATTTTTTGAATTGGAATGAATACACAATGGATCGTGGATGTAGGAGGTGTCCGACACCCGAACAACCCTGAGGATGGAGGGTGGAGCACATCCATGGCACCTGTTGAGCAGGAGGCCATGGGCGGTCAGACACGATAGAGCAGGGTGGTGGTCGGCATCCAGCCATCCCTGTAGTAGATAGGCGGCACACGTCCGCACTACCAAAGCCAGAGGTCGTGGACCAATGGTTGTGGTAGAGGCTGGTGGGTAGTTGAATATCGGTCGACTGAAGTGGGAGTAGAAGCGTGTGGCAGCGCCACTGCAAGAAGATCCTGCTGGCTGTTTCGGTCTTCCACGTCACTATGTGCAGGACCTCCAAGCGGCCCCGTGTTCTAGCTAGGGGACTGAACTATCTTCTGGACCATTCAGGGATACCAGGGGGACCTCCACCCTATGTGACTATGAGGGAGAACTCTGAACCTCGCCAGGTGGGCCGCACCCACGGGCTGTGCCTTGCGGGACACTTGTATCATAGGCCGGATCGTGCCCAGTAGACCGGGATGCCCCTTCGAATTTCATGCTAGTCCACAGCCCTATGGACTATGCATGCCGTGTCCAAGGCCAACTGGGCTGAATCCGGACCGGGTCGGGTCAATCCGAACCAGGTCGGGTCGGCCTAGTCCAGGTCGGACCGTACCTGTCTCCATCATGACCTAGATACCCTTTTTGTGTCCTTATTATGAGAACCAAATGTCTGATTGATGAACCAACTACTGTACCAGAATAATTGGATTGAGACAATTATTTTGGTATGATCCACTTGATTATTGGAAAATGTTGGAGCACGACTGAGTTCGATCGAACCCCAAATCCACCCTGGCCCTCATAGGCACACCTTGGGGTGTGACGTGACACAGGGAAGACTGATCGTGAGTTGTACCAACCCTTCAGTTTGGATCTGAGGTGGATGATCCAAGAGATACTTTTCACTATTTAGTGTTTTTTACTTCTGAGTTTTACTCATACATTTAGTTTGGCATGTATTCCGACCCCTTTACATTCTAAACACTTTTTACTACAACAGTTTACATAGTAGTTGTTTCTTATTGTGTTCTACTCTGTGTGTATGGATAGGTTTAAGGGAAATACCTTCCTGTTTTAGGGATCCGACATTCAGGGCTAGTCACCGTCCATTGGACTCTGGACGGCGGGCTTGGGGTAGTCACGACACGGGCCCCGGGGGACTGGTCGGGACAACATGGTTGAAAACAGTAAGTGAAATTTGGTTCAACAAGATGATAGTATTTTTCGTTATATAGTAACTTTTTTCTTTTATTTACCACAGTTAAAAGTGAATAGGGTAATTAACGATAAAATTATATTATAATGACACCAACACATACATTAATTCTATTGGATAAGTTTTTTTTTGAACCAAATAATCCCTAGAATAAAAATAAGATACTTTTTATCCACATGGATTAGATAAAGTCGTTTATTATATTTTATTTATAGAAGAGTAAAAAGTGATAAATTCAACTTTTTTTAAATAATCAATTTTTAATATAGGGGTGTACATTAGAAAAATACGACTATAAATATTCAATACAAAGATTAAATATTACGTTCCAAATAGTATTTAATTTATAATTTTTATATGTTTAAAAATTAAATTTATTTATGACACAAATATGATACACTAATTACCTTCTTATGAAAATATTAAAATAATTGATATTATACATAATAAAATAAATAAAATAAATATAATTTATATGTTTTTATGCCATCCACCAATTTCTATGTGATTATGAAATTTTTGTGTTTATTTAATATATTATGTTCAAAATAATCAAGATGTTATTACTTACTCAAAAACCAAATACTAAATATTATTAAAATTGACATAAATGTGTTTTAAAAACCAAAATTATATTTTTAAATTATATAAAATAAATAAAAATCAATGAATTGGACTATGTGATTTTATAATATTATATATGTCATTAATTAACCAGTTTAGGTTCTCTTGGATTTGAATAGTATTTTTATTAAACATATCGTGTAAGAATACAAGAATACATTGTAACATTTAACCTATTTAACTAATAGTTAAATCTTAAACAAAATGCTAATATGGTGACCTATACTTTTCTAAAACATATATGTCTATATTATTTCAACCCATTCCCACCTTAGCTTCAAAATAAATTAGTTTGGAGCTATTAGAAAAAAATTTGATTTTATAATAAAATAATATTTCAAACATTTCATAAATTTACCGTCACTACTATTATATAAAGGTACATACCCTTCTCTCAAATTCACACCCCCAAAGCCATTTTGCTCGGCCAACCCCTACATATATCTCCACCCAGCATCTGTCACATCATCTTAGTGGCCTCCTATTGAGCAGAAATCCACCCCATGTATCCCTTTGTTTCAAATAAAAAGGAAACAGCCAATGAAGTGGTAATTATATTATCAATGCTTTCAATGTTTTTTATTCTTCCACTTTCACTTTATTTTTTATATCCCTGCCAAAATAATAACTCAAGTACCCTCTACAAACAATGATGTTATTATAAATATGGTACAACCATACTCATTATTCTTTCTATCCTATGAATCATAATGTAACCATGCGTGCGTACGTACGACTTACCGTCTCCACGCCATGGTGTAATTTGTTATTCAGCACTCTGTTATTTGGATGTATATAATTATGTGTAATATGTTTATAAATAATGAAAATAAAAATCTAATTTATTTATATAATTAATATACTATCCACTTATACACCTTTTACTCATTATGGAAATGATATCTTCGCTCGTATGTACGCACGACTTACCGTCTTCACAACATGATGATATTAATTTTAAGGTTCACCATTCAACGATGATTATAAACATATAAATAATTAATAATTATGTGATATATTAAATAATAATTGTACTAGATATATATATATATATATGTACTTACAAATATCATATTCAATTATGAAAACGGAATCAATGTTTATGCGCACGTACGACCTACCGTCTCCAAAAATAGTGTTTTTCATTTCATATGACTATATATTGTACATATTTTTATTAAAAAATATACTATATATAAATCATGTATTATAGTGTAGATTTATTTAAATCATTATCTAAATGATATGATCAAGAATAACAAGTTAAAACACATCAGATAATGAAATGGATTATTACCTGAAATATTTATTTATCATGGGAATCATTATTAAATGGGTAGAATAAAGTCATAAATGAATCAAGTATGATATAATAAATATATAAGCAGTTCTTGTATAATTTTATATCATACTACGGTTATTATATAGGTTGTCAGACATACCGTCGACCAAAGTAAAGTACAAGGTAAGGGTTAATTACTCAATCTCATTATTATCCAAGATTGTTTATGTGTATGATTTTATGGGGACATAATTATTATACATGTATGTGCTTCATAAAAGTTTTTTCAAAAGGATTACCTATAAGGGAATCTTTAACTAAAACATCAAATTAAATGGTTTTAATATTTATTCATATTAATCATTCTCATTAATGTCCATATTTTCAAATTGGGTATAAGGATTTATTTATATAGACATTAATGTTTAAAAATGTAAATTCATTTCAAATGTTTCGAAGTGGTATGGGACACTTTGATTTATAAATATCCTTTAAATTACTATTTTTATAAATGCGTGAATTTTAAATGATTTCACAAAAAGGTATATTTCTCTAAAAAGGTTTTACTGATCATTTCCATCTATGTCGACATCCTTTATTGAATATTATTCTTGATTAAGGTTGATTTGTTATAATACAGTCATCCATATTGTATTGAATGATTTCTGAAATGATTGATTGTGGATCTGCTATTTTTATACCCTTAATGGTTTATTGTTGATGTATTGACATTTCATATGTTAGTTTTAATAAGATTGTTTATGTTATGTTTCAACATTTTCATATGTGGAATGTAGTGGAATTAGTATGTGATGGGTGGGGACCTCTACAGCCCCTTTATGCATCTATTGGTCTCAACAGACAAACTAGGGTCTTGGGACAAGGCCTTGACATAAATTTTATTTGTAGTCTTGGAACGAGACCCTGGATATGTGGTAGTGATGTATGGAATTAATAATTACATCACTATGAAATTAATTATTACATGTGATTATTCGAGTAGTATAATATCCATGTGAATGTTTATATGGTAATGTTTGAGTTATTTTCTCCATATTATGTTCATGTTTATGTTAAAAATGTTGTTGTTTTTATTACACATCGTTCCTTAAAAGTTTATAACTTCTGCTAAATTATTTACCCTTACTGAGCATCTGAGATCACCCCTTTATTATGATTTTTGTTACCTAGATTCCAAGATGTGTTTTATGTTTTATATGCAGGGTTATAAAAGGGTAATAATGGAGTTCTAAACTAAATATTTATGGTGTGTTTTATGTATGATTGTATATTGTAACGTTAATTTATATAATATATTTTCCAAGAGATTTACAATAAACATTCCTTTGGGAATAGATTCTTGGTAATCATACCAATGTATTAAAATAATGCACTGACTCCGGGCTTCTGGGGTCAGGGTGTTTCGTTTATTTGTTCTTCCTTCCCTACATTTAAGACCCTCTTAAAAATAAATCCCTATTTTTTTATCTAACATGTCCATGATGCTTGAGAAAATCAATCTACTTGTTTGACAAAAAATAATAGGGATCCAAATATATAATTTTTATCAACCACTTGAATAATTAAGGTTCTGAATATATATTCATTTCTACAACCCGTACCACCTGAGCACTTAGAAATATCTGATTTGGACTAATTAAACAATTGTACGCATGCTTTCTCATATATTTGGATAAGTTGGAAAATAGATATGAATTCTTAAATAGATGACTTTGACAAAAAATAATATCCCATTGGAAAAGAAGATATGAGAAAAAGGTGGAATTTTTCTATAAACCTCCCCCATGAAATATGTAGTCTTTATATTCCAATGAAATTATATTAGAAAAAACACTAGCCATCAAGACCCAAGTTTAAGGGGAATATGGTCCCCCCTACTTGAACACCATGGTATGGATGATGTATTGAGAGTGGGTTCCATTTATATTGATCTTGTAGGACACTCAATATAGTTTATTGAATTCCCATTAGTCAAATAATAAAATTATAATGCTATGAATATTTTAATAACTATATATGGAATAATATTTTGGAATTTTCTATTTCTAAAAACTACAATGAATTATAAATTATTAGTTGTAGTGGAATGCATTTTATTTGGATTTATTGATATAGTTTCATAGATTAGGTTGTTGTTGATTAATCCTTATTATACAAAACAAGTTATTCATCCAAGATTGATTAAATGAACATTAAATAATACTCTTGGAAGGGTAAATAATTTTACAAAATGGTTTCCTAAGAAATGACCTTTACAAACCACATATGAATCATGGAGAAATGAATTTCATAATCCTGCGATTCCCAATAAGATAAATTTTTTTATGATTCATATTAGAAAACCAGTACAAGATGTTTCTAGAGATTTACTCACATACCTTAGGATTTGAGTGGTTTTATTCATCCAAGGTGTTCAAGGGGAGTAGAGAATGAGGGATACATCCATGGGAGATGATGAATGTGGAAAAGAAACATGTCCCAATATTATTTAATTTATATGAAATTGATGGTTTTATCAATTCTTTCTAAAAAAATGTTTATAAATAAGTTTTTCATTAGTGTGAAATTAGTGACTACTAAAAATATATGTTTTATCAGTGCTAATGTTTTCACTGATAAAACAAATCATTATCAGTTCTAAAATTATAGCATATAAAATCTGTAATTATCAACACAAATATTATAGTGATAATATTTATATAGGTTTTATGAAAAAATTTTCAATTTAGAACTAAAAAAAATAATTAATATAATATAATTAAATATAAAATTTCTATATATTAAAAATTTATAAATTCTTAAAAAATTAAAATGTATTTACATTATTATGGAATATATAATCATAAATTCATGATTATCAAAAAATAATTAAATTTAATAATTAAAAAAACAAACTCCAAAAATATTAAATAAATTGGTTTCGTTTTATTTATTATATATATTAATTAAAAAATAAAAATGATTTTATTTTAAAATGATGATGAAAAATAGAATTTTTTTTATAACCTAGTAAATACATATTACAATATAATTTCTAGGAATAATTACAAAAATTATGAACACGCACAAAAAATTTGATGAAAATAATATTATATTCATTTATATTATTTAAAATTAGGGATTTCAAATACTTCAAAAGTATTACAACTTAATAAATAATATTGAATTATTATTAATCGTATAATTTAAAAACAAGTTAAGAATATTAATTCATCGTAAATAATTATGTCAGATTTTAATCATTAATTTATTTATTTGTAAAAACATATAGAAATGTTGAGAATGAAATAAAACCCATTTAAAAAAATTAACTATATCAATTCCAAACATTTTAAAGGCATTAAACCTTAATAAATGAAATTTAAAAATATTAATCCTAGAAAAAAAATTTATAAATCTAAAACATAGTGAATAATTATGTACAAATGTATATTAAAAATGTATAAATTAATAAAAATATTAAGAATTTATAAATATTAAAAATTAATATTTATTATTAAACGAAATCATTTTAAAAATTATTAAATCAAATTTAATAAGATAAAAACATTAATAACTAAATATATAATATTAATTACATAAATTACATTTACATAATAACTAGGGTTAAAATATTGGAATGACAAATTGGTAATTTACATCACATACATTGACTCAGGTAGGCAGTGATGCAGAAAAAATGTGGGAAAGCAGTGATGCAAGCAGGATGCAGGCTTGGTGATACAGACTAGATGATTTAGGAATGACGCTACACCGAGGCTTCAGGAAATTTCTTAGGCCTCCTATCCATGGGTCTATAGGATATGTAATAGATATTCCACAACCCATATATAAAGAGACCATTTCGTTCATAGAATATAGGAAAACCACACATAATAAATGAATAAAAATGAATAAATAGATAATATATATATATATAAGGTACTCATGGATACAAATACAAAAAAAACTCAAAAATACCTCACCCATTAGCCAATGGCTAGGCTATAGCCCCCCCCCCCGAATGTAATAACCCACCTACATTCAACATTCCCATCGACTAATTTTTTTTTATATTGTCCCTAAGACCCATTCAACATATGCGCAGACCAACACGAAACATAAGACCATACATTATAATGCACCCATTTAAGAATTGTAACCACCAAATGTACCTCCCCATCAAACCAATGATGGGACGGCCCCGACCAAGCCTTGCACTTCCATTATATCATTGAACATATGTATGGATTGTCATAGATGATCTTCGAACCACCACCCACTCCGTCAATCACATGTTTGCCGACCAAATTCAATTGTCAACAAAGCCTTCCATCACATCAGCTCTCCATGCTTCATAGAAACGTCAACCTTGCATCCAAATCTATCACATGACAACTACTACGCCGAAACAACAACTGTGTGAGGTCGTTATCAATTATGGGGGGTCGCAATAGTTGATCATGGGTCCACCATGAAGCTACACCTACCACATTCGGAATGAGGAGTTGTCATCCCCCATATGTCCACAAGCATGCCATCCCACGCATTCACCACCTCCCATGAAACCTACCACTCAAGACCCATATGGATCAATGTGCCGACAACACCATCCAATTATCACCATCACTCAATGGCATGCACTGTCGAGACTACAAAGCACGACATTCAATGACACAGTCTATACTTACCAGTCATTGTGAAACACATCCCCATCACTGACATTTGTCTAAATAAAAACCTAAATCATTTTAGGAATTGAGAACATTGGGGGTTCAATTTTACGTAAATATGGTGTGGGTTGGAGATGGTAATATTGGAATCATTTATATTTTTTTTGAAACATATTAAAAATATTAGAAAATAAAAAATAAAAATGAATAAATTTTAATTATATAAATTACAAACAAATTTAAAATATTTAACCTAACAAATATATATGAATTACTTTTTAAAAATTGATTAAATTTGAAATATATTTAAAATTACTAAATATCCAAAATGAAGAAAAAAGATTAAATAATATTGAAAATTAATAAATAAAATGTAAGACATTTAATAAAATTTAAAAAAATTTATTCATAACATTAATTACATAAATTTCCAACATAAAAAATTGTTTATTGAAAATATAATATGTTATTAACAATTTTAATTTTTATTAAGTGTTTAATTGTCACTATTTTATTAAATATATAGATATTTAAAATATATAAATAAATATCAAAATTGAATATATTACAGAAATGTAAAATTATTATATAATAAAAAATGTATTATTTTTTGAAAATACTAAAAATAGAGAGATATTAAAAAGCAATAAATGACATTAAATCTATCAATAGACAGACATGTACACACATATATATTCATAATCATACATCTATATACATGTAGACATATTGGAAAACATATACATATACACATACACATACATGTATGTACACATACACAAACAAACGAATACATATCCATGCATTCACATTCATATATATCTATACAAAAAGATATATACGTACACATGAAACAAAAAAATACATATTCAAATTCAAATAGTTATACACATACACATGAACATAGACATACACAAGTCTATGCATACACATACACATACATACTTATACATACTAATACATATATACAAACACATAAAAACACAATAGCATGCACATAAAAAACACATATACATGCACATACACAAATGAATACATATTTTCACATATATATACATAGAATACTGATTTTTAATTTCATAAACACACACATACACATATTCATAATCATTTATATGTGTATTTATGTATATATACATACACATTCACGTACATGTACTCATATGTATAACATTCACATACAATGACATACATACCTAGGCACATATACATACACACACATACAAACCATAAACGTAGATAAAAACACACACACCACACTACACTACAGATTCATAAACAAACAACACATTCATAAAAAAACTCAAACAGACACGCATATACGAATACACACACATATATATATATATTATTAAATATAATATAAATCATTTATATACAAAATAAAAAAATATATATAAACATGTTGAAATATAAATATTATTTATAAATAAATATGAATGTATATATCTATATATATTAACTTCTTCAACGTGTCATTTAGAAACCATAAACACAAAGTGCTAAAAATGTAGGAATTTTAAAATTGATATAAAAAATTATAGAGAAAGTGGAACCTTTCATTAGTGGTTTTTAATATAATCATTCAACATATCGCCTTATACAATAGTGTAATTTGAATATAAAATATATGGAATTAAAAATGGGAGAAATTTTAAATTTAATTGATTGATAAAATTAAATGATAATTTTTAATAATAAATAATTTCATAATATAATGAATTATAACATGACAGTTAAATATACAATATGAAAATAAATTAAATATTTTAAATGTCGATGGGAAAAAATAAAATAATTTCTTGCAAATCTAAATTTTGATGTCAGGTGGTGCGTGTTGGGAGGGAGGGAACTGTCGCAGGTGACCCTATTTGTCTGATACTTCATGATTCATGTCACATCTGGACACAAACATTTATAATCATGGAATCTATTTGAATCATCCTCAATAGTGTTGAACGACAAGTAGGGTCCAAAGGCATTGTTTTTGAACACCACTTTCTAAATGGGATTCTTCTGTTGCGGTGAATTACACACATGGGGGCAGAAGACTTCATATCCATCTCCCCCCACTATTCATGGTGGGTGTTTCTAGTGGGGAATCATGGTTTTACGTCTAATAAACTATTGTGGCACCTGTAGGAATTGAAGATATAGCGTCGTGGTAGATCATCTGACAGAGGGTGGTGACAGAGTGTGGTGACCATGGTTGGAACACTGGGTGGGGCGACTTGAATGGCCATGGTGGTGATTTTCTCCACAGGGGTTGTTGATGGGAGGTTGATTAAGGTAGAATGGGCAGTGACAGTGTTAGGATTTATTGATGGGGACTCAGGGAATTTCGGTTGAGAATGGGTGGTGACAGACATATCCATCATCCACCTCTCTCACCTCGTAGGCATTGTTGATGGGGACATGTTGATAGATGTCCGATAATTAGTGGTGATGCTCCTGTATGTCTTCCCCCCATGTGAACTAGTTGGTCTTGTTGATGGGGAGTCATGGCTGGTCATGTGAGAGAGTTTGGGTCATCCCGCAGGTAGAGAGGTAAACATGCTGCACCTACTCCAGTGTTTGTGGAATGGTGACACAACACACTGTTACATAGAACAGGGGTTTGAAAACCTCATATAGAACCATCATCAGGGACCCAAAATTCTTCTTCACACTCGAATAATGCATCATCTTTTCATCATCCAAAACTCTGGTTCTTCATAGACACATAAATTCAAATAAAGGACCATTTTTTCAAAACCAAGGACTGTTTTTGTGCATATATATACACCTAATGACTCCACATTCAAGTTTGGACGAATTTTTAAAAAAAATTACATTCTCAATAATTGTTCCTCCCCATTATGTTCATTAATTTCTTTTTCATTTTATAGTTCTATATGTTTTTACCTCATTAATGAACATATGAAATCTTTTTGACAAACCCGAAATTTTAAATATAGTATTATTATAAAAAAATTTAAATAAAAATATTTATGTATAATTAAAATAAACTAATAATATTTTTAAGTTGATATTATTTATATATAAAAAATTAAATTATGTTTATTATTTAATTTTATTATATGTTAATGATAATACATATAATTAATTTACTTATTATTAATTATCTTTAAATTAATTTTCAAAAGACAAAATGTATTTTTCATTTTATAAAATAATATTTTAATATAACTATATTTTTTTGTAATATAGATTTATTATTATAACATTAGATAGTTGAAATTTTTATAGTTAAATTATTATTATTAATAAGATAATATATTTTATAAATATATGAGATATATTTTGGTTTTTTTAAAAATTGATTAATTATTAATATATATATTTATTATTATAAAAAAAACACATTATATATTTATTAAAAACAAATTATATTAGATTTATTTATATTAAAAAAATATTTCTAAATATAAGTAAAACCCTTGAAATTATATATATATATATATAAATTTATATTAATGATAAAAAATGGTCAATCCATTATATGTATAAAAACCGCATGTTATAAAAAATAATTTTGATGTGTTTTGATAAAAAAAATGATAAAACGAAAAAATATGAATATATAGTAATATAATAAAAACACAATAATTTATTTTCCAAATGAAATTTGTACAATAAAAAATCAACGTGACGTGATTGACAAATAAAAAATGTGTAATGATTTTGATTAAAAAGAAGAAATGTTTTATTGATTACTACATAAGTTAATAATAAAGTGAAACCTAAATCTATTAAAATTTATGGGGTTGTATTCCACCTACAATCGTGATAATATACCATAATAATTCCCCATGTCAATATTGAACACCTACATCCCTTTCTCCAGGATGTCAAAGAAGTGAAATATTTTTAATATTTTGGTATCAATTATATTTCTTATCATTGAAAAAATTTGTTTCCCCCCTGTTTCATTGATTATTGATTCTTGGAATATAAAAATATATAAACCCTTTTTATTAAATCTTTCAATTTTTTAATAAAAAAATATTACCCTCATCTCCCCATGTTCCCCCATTTTTTCTAGGAAATTTCCTATAGCCTCAAATACCTCAATATACCCAATAATAGTTAAGGGTTCATATAATTTAATCAAATTAATTATTTCATGAAGGGTTTCATAAAAAATAATAAATCTAATTAAGTGTTTTAAATAATTTTATTATTAGTTAATTAAAATAGATATAATTAATTATAGATATTATTTAGTGTTTTTAAATTAATATTCTAAATACAAATATTGTTCTTCATTATTTAGAAGAATATTTTAAAATAACTATATTTATATAATTATATCTATAAAAAAAAATTATTATATTAATTAAGGGTAAAATATTTTTATAGAAAAGAAACATTATTATTAAGATTGTATATTTTTAAATAATAGAGATATATTATGTTTTTAATAATATTTCTACATTATATATATATATATATTTAATTATTATATTTTGAAAATACACACATCCTTAATTTTTTTAAATTGAAATGTAATTTGAAATATTTAAATTAAAAAATTGAAATATATATATATATATATATATATATATATATTTAAAAACACTTATCAAAAATACTAATTCATATTATATTCACAAATAATGATCAAACCATTATATGTATAAAATGAATCCTGGTTAAAAAAATTAATTTTCATATGTTTTGAATAATATAAACTATAAAAAAAATATGAATTAAAAAAATATAATAAAAACAAAATCATGTATTAGCCAAAAGATAATAGTAAGATAAAAAATAAAGAGACGTAATAAAAAGAGAGAAATTATTTAGACAATAATAATAAGTAATTTAATGATTAATACATAAATTAGTAATAAATTTATGAATAAAGATATTAAAAACATTGAGGTTGTATTCAATTGGAAATCATTAACATCATCCAATGAAATTCCCATAACCAATCCTTAATGCCTTCATCCATTATCATGGGTTGTCAAAAAACTGGACACTTTTTTAGAATTTTTTATAAATTAGTTTTTAAACATTGATAATTTTTCCCTAAGCGTGTGAAATTATTACAATAGAGCATATAAAAACATTTATACTTTTTTTATTTAAACCCTCACTTTTGACATCAAATCACCTGACCCTAATGTACCCCTGTTCCCCCATATTGTATTAATCAATTTCCAGTTGCCTCAATCCCATAGTTGACCTAAAAGCATATGAATGCTAATTTCATTTCAACAAATTAATTATTTTACAAAGGGTTATATATATTTTTATATATATACATATATTCCCATATATAACTATCTATTTTCAGTGGATATGAATATTGTTTATTTCAATTTAATTATTTTAGAACCTATACTGGTAAATGTTCATTGTTTTTACTAAATATTTTATGTATTTTTAGTTATATTTTTATATTAAAAATATATAGGATATACATGGGAAGAACCCATGTTGCGGCTTCAGGTCTTATTGGTTTTTATTTACATTATAAATACATTTATTTTTTTTCATATAACAATAAAAACCCACAAGAAAATCATGTCAATGTGTGTTACACAATACATCTATTGACTTCTAGATTTTTCATTATAAATATTATATATTAATTTTTTTTAAACTTACTATATCAACTATGAATTTTTAAATTTAAAATTATTACATTATGAATCAACTAAGTTTCTCAATTTATTCATAATATTTGATTATATTGACATGATAACTTATTTTAAAGAAATTATATTTATTAAATAAAATAAACTCATTATTAAAAATATAAATATTTAATGTAATATGTTCTTTATTATAATAAAAATGCATCATGTATTATATAAATGAAAATATTAAATTATATTAATATAAAAAAAATTATGAAATAATTTTTATTTATACATTATATTAAATTTATTTTAACTGAATTCAGTACATAAAATTAGTTTTTAATATATTGTATTTTTATTTTATAAAATTTTTATTCTAAATCATAATTGATATAATTGAGTAATAATAAATTAATATTAGTTAATTACATTAATTTAATAATATAGTATTTAAAATGAATTTAACATTTGATCCATTTTAATTTATAAATAATATTGACAAACTTAATTTATAACATATTTATGTTAATATATGATGATAATTTTGTTTATTAAAAAATATTATATCATGAAATTAATATACATATATCAATTACACATTTTTTTAAAAAAATTTATTTTTTAGTGTTATCATAAATACCATTTTATTAGGTTATGAGGGAATCCTCAGAAAGGAACCAACAATAAAAAATATCGAATCCAAACATAAAACAAAATTTCTAATTGAAATTATAATTTTTTTGATTTGAAACTGATCCTTGATATTTGGTTGTTGGGATGGTGTGATGATTCCTCTGATGTTGAGGGGATTTATGAGATATTTTATTAAATTATTTATTACGTTATAAATTGCATGGGAGTGGTTGATGATACAACATATGTTCTCAGATAGGAATGATGTATCAAAATTGACAAAGACATAATATTATACTAATTCTTCTTTTGTTTGGGGTATTTTTCATAGGAATGTATTTGGAAAAGAGCATCTCTTAGTAATTGAATGATATTTTTTGGTGATAATGGGTTTGATGAAGGTTATATATGCATCATATGCTTTTGGAGGGTGAATAACCATAATGGTATTGTCAGGTTCGATGCATCATTTGTAAAATTATACAAGAGGTAAACATCATGAAAAAAATTTCATCAAACGTTGGAATAAGAAAGCCCATTTCCCATTATGGATATTCTGCATGTTTAATTTTTTAATAATTTAAAACATATCGTATGAAATTTTACCTCATCATTTGATGCTTTCTTAATGTATTAATTAATAACACATCACTCTTGCGGTACCCAATGAATATAACTTCTATGTAAACTGCATCATCTTGGTTTATGTAATACATTACAGTGCATGAGTCATGATGGACATGTATAAAAATCTTAAGGTCTGAGGACCATTACACATGATGAAAAATAACAATATAAAATGACACATAAGCATGATCAATTCCTATATAAGGGTATATTATCAGACTATCCTATATGAATCCATCATTGTACACCACTCCTTAGGTTGGAGGGTTTATAAATTTGAATCTAATGAAAATATAACGTGTCTACATATTTTTTTATCATCAGTCATTAAAATAAATGTGAAATAGAATTGTACTGGAGGGGTTGTAAATATCAATTTATTATCAATTTTAAGAGTTCATCCTATGAGTATCATCACCACATGGTCAATATTTATGTTTTTCCACAAAAATGATTAAAAAATTTTCCATCATCTACAATGTAATTTTATTTACTATACATAAATGGAAGCAAGCCTATTTGATAACATCTAGTGAAAATGTATTCATGGATGGTATTACATATCATAAATTTATGCATTCAAATAATTGATGTCGAGACCATAAATTCACACATATTTATCATCCATATATGTTAGGATTTTTCAAAATAAATATATATTATTATATAGAGTAGAACAATTTCAGTAATAATACTAAATAATTATTTCATGAAGAATAAATCATTTCATTCATGTCATAGATGGATTAAATGATTTCTAGTAATCTTACTAATGTACATAGGTTTATTGTAGATAATTATAATATCTTACTTCAATTTCCCAAAAAAGGATATATATGTTGAATTTTTTTAAACATGTCACTAAAATATTAGAATCATCGATTGACACAATGTAATTTTACGGTGTTTATAAATATATAAATTTTTTATTTTCATGATGGGAGTGGAATAAAAATAGCATTAAACGTTCCAAACATTTGTGTGGTATGTCCAAAAATGTGTATTTGGAGGCTAAAATTGTTCATATTGTGAATTGGAGTTCAAATATCTATGAATATAATTGTAGAAAATATAAACCTATTAATATATGTGAATATAAATTTTGATATTTTTTTACAACAGAAATGAAGATATGTTGGATGAAGGTGATACATGTTTATTATTATCTTAATACCCATCATTTACCTCATGGATGATTGACTAGAATAAAGAATTCAGGTATGTATCAACATAATTTTTACCCACAAAAAACACATGAGGACAATACATCTTAATCATTAATGGAGATTATCTTGAACTGGATAACATTAATGTGGAATATTTCTAATTATAATGTCTACATGTATTCCTATGATATTATTGGAATCCTACTTAATAATGATCAAGAACATTCTTTTATTTACAATCTTTTTTTATCATTCATTTAATAAGGTATTTCTAACTGAAAATGAGATTTTTTTAGAAATTTCCTATAGTGTATGTTCACAAATAATCCAAATATTAAATGGATTTTAGTTCTTCTTACTAGAAATATTATTAAATGTGATTAATTTTTTTTATATTATCCATGGGATAATTGTGGAAACATGGAACAAAGAGTCGGTTAACAACTCCATAATAATTTTGGACGAAGGAACACATTGGGGGGAGATATGTATGATTTCATTATAATTTAATTTTGGGATTCTGATATTCCCATTATTCATCTTTTAGATACTGCAATTCCAATACTTTGTCAAAAATTATGAGGATATCAGCATTAGATCATCTAAGATGTGTTCATAAGAAAAATAAATATCATGACTTATGAAATGTTTCTATCATGTGTAATGGTTGGGAATTAGTTGAAGGAGTCTTTGAACAAAATCCCTACGATAAGAAACTATATCAAAAAATATGTTTGTTCATCAAAATGGGGGGAATTTTTGATAGATGGATATGTTCATGTTGAAATTATATTTATTGATGTTGGATTATGTGATATTATAACCCTTTGATAAAAAATTATCTACTTGATATTAATGTGAGGTATGAATTTAGATATGCATCTATTTATGTTTGAGAAACTATTATGAAAATTGATTCCTCATATTCTGTAACAATAAGAAATTTCGTTTCAAAACATAAACCATAATGTTAGATTAGAACGTCCAAGAGTTACATATTCCTTCATTCTATGGTGTTAGTTTGATCAAGGATGGATAACTTCCATGAAAATCAGTGACATGATTTTCATAGGTAATAATTAATATATAATAAAAATGTATTCATATGAAGATGAAAACTACATTCATGGCATGGTAGTGGGACTTATTCAAGCCTATCATATTTTTATTAATTTTTATAAATATTCACCTTATAAAAACCTTTTTTATCTTACACATTTTATTAAATATTTAAATTAATTAAAAATTATTGGTTATCTAACTATATGTTAATAGTTATTAAAAAAATCAAATTCTTGAACATGTAATATGGCTACTTATCCTGAGGTGAAGGATTTATATTTGATATTGAATTGTGCTACCATCAGTAGGTGATTGATGGATTTACATTAGTATATGATAGATTATATTTTAACTCATAGTATCATTAAAAAAATGAATTTATTAATGTTTTTGTGATAATTGATTTGTATTTATTAATGAATTTAAGGATGTCCTATTTTTTTATTCTAGACCTTCGACTCGAAATAGTCGCACTATGAATCATATTGACATGAAATTCATTAAAACAACAACAATAATGAGTAATGGAATATGGTGAAAATTAATCAAAAATATATTAGATTTTGCGATTGATTTTTATTGAGTGAAAAATGATTTTATCTAAAACATCACTTATAATTTGAAATCATACACATTATATTCCCAAAAAAACCACCAAGAAGAAATTTATTTTGGAAAGATAATATGATAAATATTTATATGTATATTTACATTTACTCTTTTATGTACTCAAGGTTATTTGATAAAAAAATTCATTAAAAATATTAAAAACATTATGAACTGTTTTGAAAACCATTAGTATAGACCTATACCAATGTTTTTCCAATCCATTGATGTATGTATTTGGAATTTGGGTACCATTGTTAATATTTTTGTATGATCTATTAGTGTAGGTTCCTTACATGTATGATATACATACTATTTTATACAAACCATTGTTATAAACATCACATATACCAATAGTTTTGGAATAACCATTTTTATAATGTCATTTTATTAAAGACATGCCAACATATTTTATAAAACCATTGGTATAGATATAAGTAATAACAAAAGTTTTTCCAAAACAAATTTTATAGGGTCATATGATGGTTTTCATAACAATGGTTTTGGTAAAACCATTTCTATATATTTATCTTATGGTACCTATACCAACGGTTTCTCAAAAACCATTGGTATATGTCCAATTTCTGGAAGTGTCTAAAATGGATTTATCCTTCATAACCAATAATCAATGGGACTTCAAACCACATGATGTTGCATCAATACAATTAATAATGAAAATACATCCTGATTACAAGATGGCATTTTTTCATCTTCTCTAATCGGAGAATATTTATCCAATGAATAATGAATAGGTTCCTGCCACTGGTGGATAACTAAATAAATTAAAGAAATAATTCTATTTTTGATAATGCAACCTAGATGATAAAATACCAAAAGGCCCAATTCAATAGGACCTCGTTATATTATTGTTGCAAATATATTAATATTAAACACATGGGATGGTGGGGGAGTCCACATAAAGATGTGAGGGGATGGGAATGGGTTTTTACGATGAATATAATTATACTTCCAAATTTCAATCTATTATATTTCCTTATTCATCTAAAAGGAGTCATGTTATGAAATGCTGGTAAAAACATGGTCCTATTCTTTCTCCCATATAATCCTTGATATTTTATGGAGGTATAATACTATATCTTTGGATATGAAAGAAGTTGACTTCGATAATACAGATTGAAAACAATTCCCCATCTTTACAATCCTATCAAAATATGGGTTCTAGTTATGTCAGATGATCATGGAAACTTCATTGTAGATCATAGCATGTGTAGGTGTTTCTGCATCACTAATAACAATGGGTATCTATTTTTTCCTCTGGGCCAACATACACATATAATTCCAAAAATAAAATCCCCAATATTGATTATTCGAACATAGTTTTCCCAAACACTATCTTTTGTTTAATAAATAAACCAAATAACCATGTCATACCATTTGATGAACCATACATACAATTCATCATAACACCATCTGTTATAAGCCTCATTAAAATAGGAGAAAATATTGGCATCCTTCCAATACAAATCTTCAATGGATGTGTCCATCATTCTATATTTATAAAAAATAAATGGGACCCTCATGATCGTGAATTTGGATCTATGTATGGTCCTCCGAATTAGTCCCTTTTGATGTATAACACCCTATCCATAGAGGCATCTCTAATGAAATCTTGGGTGGGGGATAAAGGTAACCTCGTAAAAGCTTGTATGTGGGTAATTTTTACATTCACTGATCTGAGTGCATGGAGAAATTGTTTTACAAATTAGGCTTCATCCTTTATTTTCTAAAATATCAATCATGATCATGTGCATATATTGATAGCCCATACCAGCAATGGGTTAAGGGATGCAGAGATTATCCCAATCCAACAAATTTATTTTTTTCAAATTTCATACCCCACCGGATCATCTCAATTTCATAGTTATTTTGGTTAATAATAAATTCTAGTAGTTTAAAAAAATACATATTATCAATCATAATCGACTAAGATACATAGAATATAAGTGCTTCCTTCCCTAATTTAGAGGCCCTCTTAACGTTCAATCACTGAATTTTGTTGTCTAACATGTCCATGAAGCTCATGAAAACTACTATATTTGATTGACCAAAAATAACAAGGATCCAAATATATTTATTATGTTTATAAACCACTTGAATAACTGAGGATTGGAAAAGATATTTCACTCAATAGGAAATATCACCTGAGCTGATGGAAATACCTTATTTGGAATAATTAACCAATTATATGGAATCATTTTGATATATTTGGATAATTTGTAAAATAGATATGAATTCTTAAAGAGTGTCCCATGAGAAAAATAAATCTAGCATCGTCAAAAAAAGTTATGGTAAATAGGTGGAATTGGTTTGTAAACCTTCCCATATGAAATATGCTGTCTTTATCTTCCAATGAAATTAAATTTGAAAAAAAGTAGACATAAAGACCTATAAGAAAGTGGAAAGTGGATCCCCCTATCTGAACCCCCTAGTATGGGTGAAGCATTGGGAGAGAGAGTGTACCATTGAAATTGAAACTTTCGGATACTCAATTTTTTTTTCTGAAGTTCCCTCAGAATAATAATAATATTATAATACTCTATATATTTAAATATTTATGTATGGAATCATAATTTTTAATTTTCCATTTCTAAAAATTATAATAAATTAGGAATTATTAATTTTATTTGAATGTATATTATTTTTGAAATATTGATATAGTTTCGTAGAGTAGGTTGTTGTTGATTGGTCCTTATTATATTACATAAGTTATTCAGCTAGACATGCTTATGAGAACACCGAACAATACTTTCAGATGAGTGAATCATAATATAATATGGGGGCATAAGAAACTACCTGTATAAACCATTTATGATTCGGGGGGAAAGATATTTCATAAGTCTTTCCATCTCACTATAACCAATTTCATTTGTGATTCATAATAAAAAACATGTACAAGTAGTTGCAAGAGATTAACTCGCATAACTTCAGTTTTGAGAAGATTGATTTGTCTAAAAAGTTATCGGTGGAGTGGAGAAAGTGGTTGACATCCATAAGAGACATGAATGGGTAAAATAAACATGTACCATAAGTGTTGAATTTGTATGACCAATAAGGGTTTATCAGTGCCTTCCAAAAAGTGTTGATAAATATAAATTTTATTAGTGTGAAATTAATAACCGCTAAAAAAAGTTTGGTTTTATCGATGCTAAATTTTTCTCTAATAAAATATATATGTATCAATGATTAAATTATAGTAAATAAAATATATATTTTTTAGGACTAATTTTATATCACTGATATATATTGGTTTTATGATAAATTAATCATTTTAGAGCTGATAAAATATATTTAAAATAAAATAATGAAATATGAAATAAATATTAATTAAAAAAATAAATTCCTAAAATTATTATGTTTTATTATTTATATATATTAATTTTTTAGAAATAAAAACTGAATATATATTAAAATGAAGATGAAAACATTGTGAATATTATAAAACATTTTAAATACTTCACAAAGAATAATTTGCATGAATAATTACATAAATTGTGAACATGTACACAAAAATTAATGAAAACATTAAAAAATTCATTTAAATAAATTAATCATTTAGATTTCAGTAATTTATTAAATATTACAACTTTATAAACTATATTGAATTATTATTAATCATAAAATTTAAAAAAAATTCAACGAAATATTAAAACATAAGAAATAATGATGTCTAATTTCAATCATTAATCGAAATAATTGTACAAACCTACAATTTTTTTGAGAATATTAAAGAAATTAATTTAAATAAATTAATTATATAGATTTCAAACATTTAAAGTAATTAAACCATTATAAATAAAATTAAATAAATATTAATCATATAAAGAAAAAAATTATTTAATATATTAAAACATAGTATATAATTATGTATAAATAAATTTTTTAAAGTGAATAAATTAAAATTAATAATAAATACTGTTAAATATTAAAAATGAGGTATTAATATTAAATTATATCATAATATAAATTATTATATAAAATTGAATAAGATCAAAACATTTCAAATTTAATTGGTAAGGTTTAAAAAATCAATTACATACACAAAATAACCAGGTTTTGAATCCTGACATGCCCCATGGGGGATTTACATCCCATGCAGTGACATAGGAAGGTAGTGACATGGGCTGGATGTTGGAAAGCGATGATGTAAGAATATTTTAGGCCTGGTGAAGAATATATGATGTTGCATGCTTGACGCTAAAATGAGCCTTCATGAAATTTCGTGGGCCACCTGGCCATGGGCCTACAAGCTATGTAATTGATCATCCTTTACCATGGAAAAAAATACCAATAAAAAATTACTAAAAATGAGTAAATAATATATATATATATATCTATATATATATATATAAGGTACACATGGATGAAAATATAGTAAAACAATCACACACATCTCACTCATGGACAGGTAGACCAAAGACCATTACAACATATGCACACACCACCATGACCTATAGGCCCCTACATTATTGTGCACCTATATAAGATTTATGACAACCAGTTGGGCCTCCCCTAACAATAAATTTTGGGAAAGTCCCGACCACAGCATACACATCCATTATCTCAATGATCATCATGAAAAATTGTCATAGATGACCGTCGGACCACCACCCTCACATTTAATCGTTTTTTCACGGATCCAAATCACTGGTCAAAAAATCCTTCCACCAAATCATCTCTCCGAACTTCACATACATGTTGACCTTGAATCCATAGATGTCTCATGACTCCTACAATGTCATCATCACAGCCGCATGATGCCTTCATTAGCGATGCAGTTCCGCCATAGTTCCTCCTGGGTCCACCATCAATCTAAACCGAAAACAATAACAATAATGAGTTTCCACCCCTCCAAAACCCACTATCCTAGCATCCCACACATTCAATTCCTCCCATAAACCATGCTGCTCAAGACCCATAGTGATCCCTACACCAACACCGCCTACCACCTCTAGCCATCTGTCAATGGAAAACACTATCGAGATTTTAATGTATGACCCTTAAAGACCTCATCTGTCATTACCAGTCATCGTGAAGCTCATCCCCATCTTTTTCTTTTCAGTAATTAAACACATAAATCATGTTTGGAATGGCATACATTGGGGATCAATTTCAGGAAAAAATGTTTTGGGTTGGAGATGTTCTTATAGTAATAAATTATATGATTTTCAAAGATATTAAAAATATTAAAAAATAAATAATTAAAATTAATATATATTAATCGAATAAATTAGTCATATTTAAAATATTTAATTTTATTATATAAATATGTATTAATTTTATAAAATGATTAAATTTGAAAAATATTTAAAATTATTAAATATTAGAAATGAAAAAAAGGCAATGAAAAAAATTAAAAATGAACTAATTAAATAAAATAAATTTTAATATTTTAAAAATTATTTTTCATAACATTAATTACAAAATTTTGAAGCATATAATAGTGAATAAAATTATATATATATATATATATATTATTTTTACAAGTAATTATTGAATAATGCATTTTATTTATTGTGTAAAATAAATATAATATGTTATTGACCCATATTATTATTAATAATGGTAAACTATTATTATATAATTAAATATGTATATATTTAAACCTTAATAAATTAATATTAAAATTGAATATATAAAAAACTCATTAATGATTATATTATAAAAATTGATAAATTATTTAAAATACTAAAAATGGAGAGATTTTAAAAACAATAAAATAATATGATATCAATAAATAGATATACATATACACACATACATTCACATAGTCAAACATTTACACCTAAATACACAATACACACACTCACGTATTGGAACACACATACACATACACATACACAGAGGCGTAGGCATATAAACATACACATACATGGATGTACACATACAGCTACATAAAATTACATACCCATGCATGCACATTCATATATATTTTCACATGTGCATATATACAAACACATACAACATAATAAAATACATATACGCAGACACATACTAATACACATACACATATACATACACATACAAATGTATATGCAAACACATACACATTAATTTCCGTATACATAAAAATCCATAAAAATATATACACGTGAAAAGAAATACATACACATCAATACATATGACTACATACACACATAAAACATTAACATACACATATACACATATGCATGGACAAAAATATGTACATAAACATAATTTTATATATACATAGGTAGATAAATTCAAAAATACATTACCGTACTCATATATAATTAAACATACTCATAATTATACAAAGACAAATAAAAACACCTTAGAATGCACATACAAAAAAAAACGCAAGGACAAACACACATACATATATATGTGGACATACATATACATAGAATACATCTTTTTAAAGGCACACACAAACACTTGCACGTAGACACACACACACACTAATTAATGATTATATAGATACACATTCACATATACTTACACATAGGAATAGCATACACATTCAATTACTTACAAACAAATTCACATATATCAAAACACACAAACAATCCATAAATGTATATAATCACACACACACACCAAAAAATGCAAAATATGCATACAAAAACAACACATACATTGACACAGTCATACAAACACATAGATACAAATTCAAATACATATATTATTAAATGTTATATAATCTATTTATAAAAATATATATATATATATATATTATATTTTACATGTTCTTGATGATATATAAATTTTATTTAAAAATATATATGAATACATATATATATATATACTTTTTTGTAATGTTATTTAATAGCTCATTTAGCAACCGGAAAAAATTTTTATAAGAGAAGGACTTATAATAGAGAAGAAAAAAATAATAGGGAATGGAAACCCTTTTCTTGGTTCTTTTTTAGCATAAGAATTGACAATTGCACCTTATAAAATAGTGTAACATGAATATAAAAAATATTAAATTGCTAATGGATTAAATTGAAAATTAAATGATAATTATCAATTAGTATTAAATTCATAATACAATTAATTATACCATGATAGTTAAATATTCGATATGACAATACATTAATTTTTTAATATTCATATGGGAATAAATACATTAATTTAGTCAGTCGGTTTATAATGTTTGATAATTCTACATTTGAAATCTTATGTCACTAGTGTGTCTTGGGAGGGATGTGATGGATCTGGGCGCAACGGAACCACGACTAAGCCAACACATATCAATGATTTTTTCCATGATCAATGATTATTCTTGGATCAATAAGATGATGTAATCTAGTCTCCATGGAATAGAATCAATGATTAAGATAAAATAGAGGTCTCAAAACCTTTAGATAAGATCATTCACATCATTTTTATAATTAATTTAATTTATTTCGTAATTAAAATAATAATAGGATATACAGTATTTTATTCAATGATGATGTTGATCTCTCAGAATTACCCTTCTGAATTATCTCTTGGCGCTTGCAAGGATCCAAACTAGAATCCTTCTAACAGTGATCCAAACATATTATGATAGCCTCTGATCGATAGCACACATTCTTTGGGTGCTATAATGGTGAAATGAGTGTCTAGTGTCAGTCATTCTTGATCACTTTATCATCATCCAAGAAGAACATCTCTCTTTCTTGATATGGGAAAGAAGATGAATCATGAGATAAATTGTTTTGTTCAACAATTCTCAATTCACCATGTGTACGGTGTGTTATCTATGGAAAAATAGACGTACATGGCTATTTATATGCATGAAACATCGGTTACAATTTTTAATTTCATAACATAAATTAAATACATTCATTAATATAATGAAAACTCATGTTCGTAATAATAATAATGCTTCATTATTTACGGTGCACCAACTTTTGTTAAATGAATTTATGAATAAAATTATGCATCACAAAATAATAGAAGCGACATTAATATTATATGTTATTCTAATTAAGTAAATAATTATTTACAATATTGGAAGTAACTATTTATCTAGAGATCTAGCCATTGTCCGATCGAACCCCCCTTCCATTTTTGAACACCTGAATAAGTAAATAAATAATTCATTTTCAAAAATAAATATTTTATTTACAAACTAGTAAATAAATAAATATTTATTGTTTATTAAAATAAATAAATATATTTAATTTAATTTTTGAGATCATCATAACTTGAATTAAATAATTCCACACTGTTGAGAATAATATTTATTTTAATAATTAAATTCAAATAGAATTTAACCGAGACCACAAAAAACACTTAGTTGGTGATTGTCTATGATTCTTTCTTGTTGTCATTGGGTGGGATTTCCTAATATCAAAGAGTACTATCTAGAAACATGTAATGGGATCCAAAATTAAGAAAGTAATGTCTCAACAACTACATATACACATGAACCCACATTGTGCAATATAATAACTTTGTCTCAATATTTCATCAAGCATGATTCATGATAGTGTCATTAACCTTTATGGTTGATACGTCTGTCTTTGACTAACTCATCATTAAACCATGTCTGTGTAATTTCCCATAATATTTCTATTTAAATCCAAGGGCTGAGATATATATTACACTTCATGGAAGGGACAAATAATTCCCCGATTTATCCAACAATAACAAGCCACTCATGACACACCCTATGTACCCTACGTCCCGCCATCAGTCTGTGTGATGATTTTCCTTAGTAAATAAAAGTCATCGAGTCATAAAATGTATTAATGGTAATCAAAAAGTCTATAGATCATTAAAAACGCTTCTAGATGGAAATATCTGATGATAGAAAAACATGTCGAATTCCTACTACAGGGTTTCTTCTCATAATCATATGTCTTGGAGAATACCATGTGGGAACATCACGAGAGGATGTCTCAACTGTTTAAAAGTACTCGAAGATGATGGAATGCATGCTTTGTGTACCTCCATACTACGTTATCCAGGTGTAGAACTATATTTAAAAATATTGTAATAGCATTTCAAGGTTATAATCATATCGAGGAACATCAATGTCCATATCAAAGCAACAAATATTGTTGAATAGTATTACATCATAGTGATTAATAAAAATTAAAAATATATAAAAAGACTTTTAAAATATAAATACATTAAATTTACATGTAATAAATGTAAAAATATTTGGTTCAAGGCCACCAACTCTTAAAATCACTCACGTGGAATTAAGCCAACTGCCAGCAACTTTAAGTCTGTTAAACGTCACATGGAGATCATGTTTCACGGTGATTCAATGATTTAGTCAAGGGGTGTACCATGTTGTCTTCTATATAAATAGTTATCACCCCAATGTCACCTATCTGAGAGAAATCTCTCATGATATGACACTTCAGATGTATGTGCATTTTATGCAGATGTGACCTTGGCTCTTTTGCGAGGGTCATAACTTTATTATTATCACAGTACCGTGTGATGGGATCTATAGTGCTTGGTATCTATCTAGTTCCTCGATGATGATTTTCATCCAAAATGATTATTTATCTCCCTCAGAAGCTATGATATACTCAGAAACTTCTATATAATCTGCGACCACACAATGCATTGAGCTCTCCCAGCTCATCGCACCACCATTCAATGTGAATATTTATCCTATTTGGGACTTCATGTCATCTAGATCAATTTGGAAACAAGTATCTGCATATAATATTGTTAGTAGTTCCTTATCTCTTCTATAAACCAAGAATATATCCTTAGTATGCCTTAGATACTGTTGGATAGTCTTTACTGCCTTCCAATGGTGTTCACCATGGATAGCCTGATAACTACCCACCACACTGAATGCATAGGTGACATCCAGCCAAATATATCGCATGACATACACGACTAGCCCTATTGCTGATGCGTATGGAGCCCTTGACATTTCCTTTCGTTCCTCATGTTTCTCAGGACACATTTTCATTGAAATATGAATGCCATGTGATGCAGGAAACAATTCCCTCTTGAATTATTCCATGCTAAATTTCATCAAAATCCAATCAAATTATTTTCATTGACATTGGCCCAAAAATATCTTCGATTTATCATGATGGATCTTGATCCCAAGAATATATGCTACCTAGTCCAATTCTATCAAGGAAAATCATTGATTCAACCATTCCTAATAGAAAGTATGAATAATATCTCATTTCCAATAATTAATATGTCATCATCATATACTATTAGAAAAACGAATACACTCCCACAAAAATGTTTTTAGACACAAGTCTCACATTACTTCATGATATAACCATGTTACCTTATGGATTCGTCAAAATGAGTTTTCCATGACTTTGTTGCTTTCTTTAATCCATCAATGTATTTTTCTCAACCTGAATACCTTAATGGGATCGTTTAGAGTCATAAATTTTTTTTTGTGTCATGTAGACATCATCCTGATGATTCCCATTATGGAAGGTTATATTGACATCCATTTTCCAAATCTCAAAGTCCTAGTAATAATCAATGGCCAATAGAATTATGAACGATTTCATCATTGAAACTAGTGAAACAGTTTCAGCATTGTCAATTCCATTACTCTGTTTGAACCCTTTTGCAACCAGTCATTCCATATAGGTGCTGACTTTTTCTTCCATGTCCAGTATCCTCATTAATACCCACTTGTGACCAATAGGCATTTCATTAACTGGTGGATCTAACAATATCAAACCATGGTTTTGGTACATGGATTCCATTTATGAATTTTTGGCTTCTTGCCACATGGAAAACATATATTCCACTGATAGCTTCCTTGTAGGATAGATGTTCAATATTATCAACTAATAATGACTCACCAACCTCAGTAACTAGAAAATCGTACCATTCCGATTTTCTATCAACTCTTGTACTCATACAGAGCCCTTTTGTCTATTGAATAGTTCTTTCATAGATGGGGCTTTGTTATAATCTATACGTATACCAACTATTGTGAACATTGAGCCTCAACGTTCTAGAATTATATCAGGCTCCCATTATCCCTTTTGGATATGTTCTCCCTATAAACGAATATGGCGTGTCATTCCACATTAACATATTTCTCTGAGGGGTTATATATGTAATATCTCATTATTTCCATAGCGTATCCTATAAAGGTACAATTTGTGCCTCAGGGAGATATTTTGTTTCTATAAGAGGCCTTAACAAACACATCCCTTACCTACACATGTAAATTCAATAATATGTCACTTTTTACACTCCATAACTTGTATGAAATACCATGTATCTATTTAGTTTGTACCTGGATTAGTATGTGCATCACTATTAGTAACGCATATCCCCAAAAGGATAATGATGGACTCGCATGCCGCTTTATTGATCTCACCATGTCCAACAACGTGTGGTTCCTCTTTTCCCTCACAACATTCCACTGGGTGTGTATGGAGGATTTATTTAGGAGAGGATACAAATCTCCCACATGTAATCAATGATTTATTGATTATGATATTTTCCACCTCAATATGAGCAGATTTTCATAATCTTCTTACCATGTCGGTGGTCAACTTCATTCTTGTATTCTTTGATCATATCAAAATAAAATTAATTGTACCGCATTAAATAGATATATCCCTATTTTCTAAAATCATATGTTAATGTTATGAAGTACGAGTACCCGTCCATTTCTTCAACTGAAAATGGTCCGCACACATTGGTATGAAACAATTCAAGAAGTTCTATATCCCTTTCCACTTTCCCTCTAAATGGAGTATTGTTAATTTTTTCTTATAAACATGCATGAAATATACCATGTGGTTTTAGTTATAAAAATTTTAAATATCAATCTTGATGAAAAATATTCATGAATTTATCATTTCAATGTCCTAGTCATTGATGAAAAATTTGGGTGTGTTATGAATCATGTGTAATGTTTTTGTTATTGAGTTCCATTACATGGTTTGTGTAATCCCACATGTAAAGGAAATTGTATATATGTGCCCTTCCAAAAAAAATCTATCTTGGTAAATGAAGAATCATCAATTTGAAAACATGAGAAAAAATTCATATGAATCTATAATGGATAAAAAATAATGTTTTTAGCAATAGACGGTACATAATAACAACCCCTTAACACCAAGATCATATCAATTGTCAATGAGAGGTGGTAGTCCCCAATTGAAAAAACTGCTTGTCTAGCTCAATTGGATCCTTTTAGATCTACCTCCCCCTGGACAAACATACTAAATCTACTTTGTTATGAAATTTGGATAGAAATGTTACCACCAAATGTTTATCTACTACCTATCTTGTGAAAATATATAGATTTCATTCAATTATAGATGCACAAGAAGCATCCCCTTCCATCTTAAGTTGGGTTCAATTCTTCTTCCTGTGAACCTACTTCCCAAATGAGAAACAGACATCCTCTTATTCTCTTGCCTATCCTTTGATCTTCCTTTTAATAGAAGTTTATTAAGAATAATTGGTCTTAATGCTCATCGCCATTCAATTCCTCTTATTAAGCATCTGGATAGATGGATTTTCCTGCTTTATATCTTTTTTCACATGGAAAATGTGGACAAGAAGATCAAATAGAGGTTTCTCACTGTATTTCATATTGAAATTGTCAACAATTTTAGAGAATCTCTAAGGGGTTGATGTGATAATGAGATCGTTACCCATTTCATCATGGAGTTTAAACACTAGAACCTCCAAGAACTCAATGTAGCCAATGATCTTGATTATATGAGGGCCATCTAGGGAGTATTATCTATTCTTACTATAAAAGAGTACCTTAGAGAAATCAATCCTTTCCTTTTTTTCATTCTCCTTGTAATGAAAGCAGAGGTGCTCAAGCATGCTATTAGCATCCTTGTTTTCCTGAGACTTCATGATTTCACTAGACATTGATGATATAATCAAACATTGATCATCGACCACATCATTCATATAATTATAATATACCATGACATCCTCATCACTTGCCTCTATGACAGGTGGATCAGGTAATGCTTAATATATCACATAAGACATTGGAAAATAGTGTAGGATAACCCCAAGGCATCTAATCCATTCCAGGATGTTACTACCTGTGAGGATGTTGTATTTATCTAGTATTGATTGTAGTGATATTTGGGTTTATGATCATTTCATTTTTATTTTACAATTAAAATTTCATATAATTAGTACTTTATTGATTATATTTTATAAGAAATAATAAATGTTTATTATGTCTCCAACAATTTTATCATCTCCCAATGGCCCTCACCATCGAACTCAGAATGTCTAGTTGCCATGACATTCTAGTAGAAAGGATCCATAGTCCCCTTTTCTTAAACCCAACAAGGGTTGGTAAAGCTATTATAAGGTATTTAGGTAGGCATGTCTCTGCCAACGACGGCCTTGCAGTTCCTTGGTTTGATTACTGGAATACCAAATCCTGAAATCATGAATTTTTATTTCCTCAACTCTTGCCTCCAATATTACACCATGTTTAACAAGTGATACTCTTCTTGATGTTTCATAGTTAATTCAACTCGAACCCATTCCAATGGGCTTCCTGTATAAAAGTATGTTTCATTACAAGGGTTGGTTAAACACATATTTTTATTTGGTTTATTTTATATTCCTTCATGGAAGGCCTGATGTGACATAATATTTAATTTGAGGTATTTTTATCTCTTATGTGTGAATTTATTATTAACATTATTGTAGGATTATTAATATTAAGTGATACATACTTAAGTGATTAACAATGTCTTGATAATATTTAAACATATGTCTTGTTTAATTTTGTTCTATCTAGCATTCATGTTTAATTCATTAATAAGTTGATTGTGAAAATAAATCCATATTGATAAACCATTCATGTGATAGGAATAAAATTAAAAGAATGATCATGATCTTTTCTATTGGTTATTTTATCTAGCAGTTGATAAATTAGACCTAACCTAGCTGTGATACATTTTGATCCTTTTGGGTTCGTGATAACATCTTTCCACCATTCCACCACTATATCTCCTGGGATTGGTTTCATCTCGGCTCCATCTTGAATCATCTCCACTAGCCTAGATGTTACATCCATTACATATGACCCTTTTTAACTCAAAAATATGGTCGGTGTAAAAAGGGGTTTTACCTAAAATAAACCATGGGCATGTTGTCCCAACATATTAATAACGAGAAGGCTCGCATACCAAAAAATATAATTTAAATAAATATATTAAAAAAACCATCCACATACAGAGGTAGTGGTCTAGTTCATGATCATACATACATACAACGATATTTACGCAAAAATAAAACGTGATTTCAATTATTTAATCATTCTTGTTTAAGATAAATCTCACTGGAATAAATTAATTACAATCTTTAATTAATCAATATTTTTATATTAAATCATTTTTTTAATTTCGTAGAGATTATATTCTGTCATAATTTTAAACAAATAATTTCTTTTAACAATATCATTGTATGTAACTTGTACATTGGAGGCAACCCAGTGGATTACAATTCATAACTACCCAATGGGTCGAAATGAACATTACAAAGATGTTAAATTAAAAACATATATGAAACACCTATCACTTGTTGTGCCTCATCTTTTCACCTGCACGATGGGACACATATTAATGTTTTGTATTATATAATAATAAATTTTAATAAATCAGTGTAATTTGAATGAGTACACCACATGTAGATCCAAATACACATCGTGTTCTATTTTTCAACATCAATCAGAAGTACACGCTCGGGGAAACAACATGTAAGTGCACTTCATAAATATTTGGAGTGAATGGATTGTTTAGTAGGACACACACCATGTATTTCCTTATTACATGGTCTCCAAACAAGCAAGTCATGTATACAGTACACAATCCAAACCTATCTCAGAGGGATTACACATTGTGTCGTGTGGGCCATAGGGCTTGTAATCTGGAAACCACATGCCACCAGTTCTTGGTCAACACACGAAGTCAATATGAATTATAAAATCTCTAATGAAACGGCATGGTTGGGAGGACTAGACCTAGTACATTGAACCTTGGTTACACAATATGTACTGCCAAATACACATCGTGTGATCAGGTGTTATACGGTAATTAACCTTTACACCTTCGAATGAGATCCATTGTTTTATATTAATCATAGTTAAATGACAATATCATTTCTTTAAGGTGAACGAGAAAAAAATTAAGAATAGATCTCGAGATTTAGATTTTCTGAATTATTATCTTGATTTGAAAAAACTAAATTATTAAATTCTGTATTAATCAAAAAAATATTTAAATAATTATTATATATGATGTATCCCCTCATATACCAGTTGAAGGTTTTTGGCACAGTGGAATCATGTTTAGGCCGACACCCCAATTTGAATTTTACTGTGATAATTGATTATTTTGGGATCAATATGGTGATAAATTTCAGCCTCCATGGAATAGAATAAAATATTTAGATAATGAAGGATGTGTCTTGAAACCTTTAATGAATATCTTGGACATCAGGTTTATAAATAATTTAATTTATTTTAAAAAGAAATAAAAATAACTCAATATTTGATATTTTATTCATTAATGATGCCTATCATTTGTAATGACCCTTTTGGATTTTCTAATTTATCATGAGAGGATACAATATAGAATCCCTCTAGTGATGATCCACAGATGCTCTGTTGGTCATCAATCGACACCAATTGTTCTCCGGTTTCTAGTGTGGTGAAGCCAGTGTCTTGTGTCAATCATTCATGATTGCTTGTTCTTCAACCTTGATGAACGTCTATCATTGATGAGATGTGAAGGAAGAGGATTCATGATAGAAATTGTAATCACGATAATTTCCTATTCACCAAGCGTATGGTGTGTTCCTTATGGAACTATAGACGTACTTGTCTATTTATATTCATGGAACCTCAGTTACAAAATTTAATTTCATAACAGGTATTAAATGCATTCATGAAAATAGAGATAACCCATAATAATAATAATAATATGACATCCTTATTTATGGTTCTCCAAATTGGGAAAAATGGATTTATGAATAAAATTATGCATCACAAAACAATAGTAGCGTCATTATTATTTTATCTTATTCCGACAAGTTAAATAATTATGTAACATCTTGGAAATAATTATTTTAATACCAGACCGGCCTTGGTCCTATCGAACTCCACATCCTTTTATTGAAAACCCAAATAAATAACGAAATATTTTATTAACTTAATGATTTTTTTACAAACTAGAAAATAAATATTTATTAAATGTTAAATAAAATAAATAAATAAATTTTATTTCATTTATGTGATAATCTTAATTGAAATTTTTTCCATGGTATTTAGAACAATATTTATATTATTAATTAAATTCAAATATAATATAATTGGGACCACCAAAACATTTATTGTGTGACCATCTAGGATTCATTCTCATTAGAATTTGGTTGTCTCACCTTAATTCCAAGAGTACTGTGTAGAAAAAAACCGCCTACAGTTAATAATGATTTCACACTATATTATATATCAAATTATGATCATTGGGAGTAGTCAAACTGTCTTAGTATGATGCTCATAAAAACTAAACTATGTTCTTGCATTCACAGTTCATTCGATTGTAAAAATAATGTTCGTAACTTGCTAAAAGTTATAGATGACCAGTTCATCTCTTCAGAAAATGCATTACAATGAACATTAATCACGAATTTTTCATCTCTAAGACTCACCACCATGAATGGTGTGTGTGATCACATCAAGCAGTTGAGGGATATTTCGGCTCAACCTAAGAAACATGATGTTGATATATCTGAGTAGTTTATAGTGCATTATATTTTCAACACTCTACAATATCAATATGGGCCATTTGAAATTTCTAATAAAACACATAAAGATAAATTTTAAATTAATTAATTAATGACTATGTGCGTTGAAGAGGAGGAATGGCTTGTCGTGTCAATTGGAGAAACCAATATGATTTCAATTCATTAGAAACATTAGGGTCATAAATTTCAAGCCAATATAATGGCTAAGGAGAATTTAATTCATCAACATAATATTAAGAAGCAATTTATTTTTTTTTCTAAAAAATAATGGACATGTAAAGGAAAGTTGAATTAAATTTCAAAAAAGGCATGAAAAGAATGGTATTTCAATTGCACTGCTTAGTTATGAATCAAATATGGTTTGTATAATTTATAACACATTGTAGATTGATTCAATTTCTACAATCCATGTTGTGAATACCTTGATGGGTATGTAAAAACTAAGGAAAATTTTGGATAATGAGCTTGTTATGTATTTAGAAAACATGATTCATCATATTTCATTGTCTTAAAGATTCATATGGATAGGTTGAGAGGAATTCTAGGGTCTTCTCAAGAAACCTATAAAAATAATATCATATAGATATTTCGATTGAATGACAATGAACCATGTATATAACCCATTTTTAATAGTGATAAATTTAACAGGAACCAAAGAACTAAAATTGATTTTTAACGAGAACAAATGAAATAAATCAGGTTTTCTTCTGTTTTTGGTAGTTTAATGTACAATCGGATCTTCCCAAGGCTATAAATTTCATTTGTTGTGGGAATGTTGGGGTCATATTAGAGTGATTAGAGTATAGACCACTAGAAGTAGTGAAAAAGGTATATATATATTTAAAAGTCACTAAATCTACATTCTTATATTTAAACACACTCACAATTTGGTAGTCATCAGATAATCAGATACAGACTTTGCCAGTTGTGTTGAAACATTGAAATAAACATCTATACATGTCTTTATGAGTGATAGATGAGTTGTGTTATAGGGAATTGTCAAACGGACTAATTTAGTGAATTATACTATGGAATATGAGTTTGTTCCATATTTTTAGGCCACTTCCCATCTTGTATGGCTAAAAAGTATCATTTTGGGCCTTTAATTCATGGAGTATTCCCATGAAATTATTCAATAAGAATGTTTAGACCTTGGTTGGGACCTTCATGTGCCATTGGAATTTCCAAATAACATCATTTTCAATTATATATTTTATGTTTTCCAACATTTACATATAATTCACCCCAAATACTCCCAAGCATTCATTAATCGGACATAATTGGTCTTATTTTATTAAAATAGTTTTTTTGACACTCCACCTTTAAGTTTCCAAGTCGTAGCTCCCAAAAAACATCATTAAATGGAGCATCTGGCAGTGTTTAATAACACTGACCGAGCCACTAATCCTGAATACACGGAAGGTGACTCATGGAAACAGGTTAGAACACACAACCAAACAAAACATGCTAAAATAATTGAAGAAGAGAAGAATAAAGTGGTGGAACATGACAATAGTTCAGATGAAGATATTGAATATCTACTTCACCAAGAGCAAGAATTAGAACATCGATACAGTGGAGGGCGAGAATGGAGGGCATGTGGGTGCATTGATGTCAAACTATGGAATGAGTTGCGGGACAAAGAAAGGGTAATCGCAAATAAAATTAGAAAGAAGATTGTCCATCTGGAAGGAGGCTCTTGAAATTTCTGTCCTTTGAATATGGTTATACTTTATACTCCCATGGTTGGGTTTTTTATATGATAATTGTGGGCTCATCCCCCACCATAAATAAAGATATAGTTGGTCTTATTCTATATATTTTGTGAATGGAATATTCAAAATAACCCTTGAGATCCGTCTTTGCCTCCATCATTGATCATTTAAAACCATCCCTTTCAAATATGAACACCCAATCCCCAGAGTAATATCCAAAAAAACATAGGTTTGGGATAAGGGATACATCGCAAAATCCTGTATGTGTGTAATATTTGGTTTCAACAATCTGAGAGTATAATGAGCATGGGTTTTAAATAAATTTCCATAAATTGATTTCTAAAACAGAAATTCTTAACATTATCATGTATTGATAGCCCATACCCCAAAAATATTAGTGATGGATAGATAAACCAATCCAACTAATGATTTTTTTTATCCATCGTTCATACCACACTAGAACATGGAATGGTGAGACTGAATTTGGTAAATGAAAAAGACATTTATCATAAATAAATTCATATTATTAGTTATATGTAGATGAGATACATCTTATATATTCTCATTCCTTCAATACATTAGAGTACCCTAAAAATTCAATCCTTGTATTTTGTGTCTAACTTGTCCATGATGATCGATAGAACCACTTTATTAGTTTGACCAACAATATTGGGGATCAAAATATATTTATTGGTTTTATCAACCTATTAAATAGTCCATAATTGGATGATATCTTATTTTCCACAAGCAGTCTCACGCATGCTAGTGGAAATTTCTGGTTTGGAACAATAAACTGATTTTCATGGATTCTTTCTCTTATTTTTTGATAGTCTGGAAAATAGATGTTCATTCTTATTGAGAATTCCATGAGTTGAATAATTCTACCATAAAAAACATGCATTGGTTGAGGACTGAATATTTTCATATCCTTATTGTGTCCCCCCCAAAGAGATATATAAGCATAATATTTTGAAACATGATTCAAATATATCAAAATCCTCATTTGGCATAACAAAAAATTAATGAATTTTTAAATTATATAGAAGAATAGTTTTAATGTAGAGTGTATAATTATTAGTGCATTAAACGATAAGCACATCT
Source organism: Viscum album (assembly GCA_963277665.1). NCBI lineage: Eukaryota > Viridiplantae > Streptophyta > Magnoliopsida > Santalales > Viscaceae > Viscum > Viscum album. The sequence goes on along the minus strand of OY728121.1, from coordinate 4,992,163 downwards.
ATGCAATTTTTCTAAAAATGTTTATTCAAAGCTTCTAATATATCATACAACAAATTAGAGTTAAAAAAATTATGAATATCATCATGTTTAACATACCTAGGATAATATATACGAATAAAAATTTTATAATTTACCTTTTCACCATAAATGAAGATATGTTGTATGAGGAAGATAACAATTAATTTTTAACTTAATACCCATCATTAATCTAGAAGAAGATTGACTATAAACAAAATTCATGTATGTATCAAATCAAATTTCATTAACCCCGATAATTCAGGAAAACATTTCTTGTAAATCATAAAAGAAGGTGATATTGAACGAGCTCGCATATATGGTGATAGTATTTTATTATAATGAATTCATGTATGCTGATGCTTTTATTAGTGACATACTTACTAATTAATTGAATAATTATCATATACATACACTCCATTTTTTATCATTCCTAAAAGAAGGTATTTCTTGACTATACATATGGCTTGTAGTTTGTGTAGAAAATTCCTATCATGGATGTTAAAAAATGGAAAATATTAAAATTATGTATGTTATTTTGACTAGAATGGTTAGAAAATGTGAAGAATTTTTTAAATTTTACCCATGTTTAAATTGGTGATAAATAGAACAAAGTGAAGATTACCAAAAACATGTTAATTATCGAGTAAGGAACACATTAGGGTTGATATGTTAGATTAATTTAAAATATATATTGGTGATTCATATATTACCCTCATCCATCTCCAAGATTCTTCATATCAAAAAAATTGATCTTAAATTATGAAAATAAATTCCTTGATTCTTTTGGGATAGTTTTATAACAAAACAAATATCTTGATTCAATACCTGTTTCTATCATTTGTAATAGAGTGGAATTGGTTGATGGTTTACTTGAAAAAAATAACTACATAAAATTTTATATATCAATAAATAGTATTTTATTCACAATGGGGGAATTTCAGAAAGATGGATCTTTTTTTGTTGAAAATTCATTAATTATGTAGGATTAAATAATAATATAATAATTTGATAAAAATGGTACTACATGAAATTATAGTGAGGTGTGAATTTATTTAGGAAATTATTTATATTTGAGAACATCATATGATAAATAATGTATCATCTTCCTTAAAATAGAATTTTTAGTTCCAAAACGTGAAAATTATTATTTGGTGAGTACTTCCCAAGGTTACAAACCCCCTAATGCATTGATATTTTTGATCTAGGATGGAGCACCACCAATAAATTAGTGACGTGTCATTCATTAATGATAATTTATATATAATATATATTTATTCATATGACAATGAAAACATGTTTCTTATCATGGTAGTGGTATTTATTTAAAACAAGTTCTAGTTATTGATTATCTCAAACCGTCACCTCACAAAAAGTATTTTTCATCTAAAATATTTAATTTTAATTTTTAAATGAAATTAACATTATTGGATTAACGAATAGGTTTTCATAGTGATCCTAAATAAGAAATTTATGCTAATGAAATATGGCTATAGTTCCCCAGGAAAATTATTTTCCATTGATCTTGAATATTGCCACCTTAATCAGGTGTTTGGTAGATTTACCTTGGTAAATGAGAGGTTATATTTTTTCTCCATTATTTCTTTAAAAAATTAATTGATTAAAATTTTGTGAATATATATTTCTAGTTATGAATTATTATATGATGGAATATGTTTTCATGTACAAAGAACTTCAAGCCGGATTGGTCACATTGTGCCTTATATTGACGTGAAATTGATTCATACAACATCAACAATGACATAAGGATCACTATCCAAAATAATCTCAAAAATATGACTATATTTGATAGGTTTTCTGTTAGTGATTAATTATTTTATCTTAAATTTAATTTATAAAATAAATCACAACAACAAATCCATACTGATCTCATCATGTGTTCGACAGATGTCCAACTACTTCGTAAACCTAAAAAATGACTTATGGATAATTTTAAAAAAATATTTAGATAGTATAAGACTGTTTCTATCCAATGAATAAAACATAATATAAACTTAAATATCAAATTTAAACTGAAAAAATACCTTTTATTTCACACTGATAACACCATGTATTAGATTAGGGTGCATATGATTTGTACATGTCACAAAGGACAAATGGATCATTTTTCTAATGTACCAAGACAAATTTACTGTTTTTACACAATTTTGAGTATGTAACATGAAATTATTATTAAATATAATTTTATTCTGAAAAAACACATTTAATCTATTATATATTGAAAAAAAACTACTTATCTTTAAACAATAAATGATGGAATATATATCATTATGAAGAGAAAAAATAGTTCATGAGTGCATCATCCTAATTGTAGAAATTTTTTATAATTTTCTTTTATGATAATTTTTTCACAAAATATATCACCGAATGGATAAATAAAAAAAATTATCTATGAAGTTAGTTACTCATGAGATTTTTTAAAATTAACTAAATTTGAATTAGGTAAATATTATATGGAAGATAACTACAAAAATGTTGAAAAAGTATGAGTTAATTTACAAACGAAGATGAATAAAGTCACCTCTTTATAATGTATGTATTCATTGTGACACAATGATTATTGTACATTCATTTTTAAACAAATGTATTTCATGTTTTAAAAAAATTTCATATAAAATTGTTGTCGAACTAGAAAAGTATAAATAAAAGTTGAATATTATGTATTTTAAATGAAATTGTAATTATCAAAAAAAAATACCTCATTGGGGATGTTAGTTTATTGATGGAATTAAATATGATTAATAACATTTCAAATGTAATACCCAAAATAATATCCATTGTATTTTTATATTATAAAATGAATTTTTCATATATATTACATTCTTAAATGAAGTTTCAACTATTATTGTAGAATGTGTTATACATCTTTGCAATATCCAAATGAATAACGTCATCTAATATCATTATTTGTGACATCTGGGTTGAAAAAATGAAGTCATAGAAAAATAATATTTCATGAATGTATAAACATAAATTTTTATAGACCTTTTTCATAAATGGGACAACCTTGGGTTCCTCTAATACTATATCTTGTCAAATTACTATATGAAAAAAAATCAGATATCATCCCATACAATGTATCTTTTAAAATGAAATATTCATTTCTATAAGAATAAAACAACATAAAAACTAATTGCATCATAAATATAAAATGATCACTCAATATATCCAAATAAATATCAATATCAATACACAATTTTATTCCTAATATAATAATATACAACTTATCTTATTTTCTCACTCTGATTAATTATGGTGGAAAGTTATAATTTTTCAACATTCATGTCCATATAATGTGAGTACATCTGGAAGGACCAAAACAATTCACCCCATCAGTAGATAACATTTGATGAAATTTTCTCGACTCATTTCCAAATTGAGGATACTCATGATAGATTTATTTTCCATGATCATAGTCTACTGGGATAATGATTTTCATATATTTATAAACCTTATATACATTCCACATCATCATTCTTGTAGTATCCTCACTTTTGTATAGGTTCCTAACCACATTATTTATTATAAAGTACCATAAAACATTCAAAGGAAATGATTTATCAATCGTGTATCGAGATGCACTATATATTTTGAAATATTTATGTGATTCATCACATTTTGAAAATAGTATACAATCATTTATATGAAAATTTATTAAATCCGAGATCAAACTGACTGATTGTAGAATTCCATTAGTAAAATATGTTTTTTGGGGATGCTAAATATATTTTGGAATCATATCATTGAATAGTGATAGTAGTTTAGTAAATCTGGTTTCCATCCATACACTTCCAACATTTAAAATATATTTATTCTTTGTGGTTTAAAATGATGTATATTTCATTCAACCAGTATACATTAGTGTCTTTCCAAAACACATTATATTTTAAATCAATTTTCCACGATCATTATGTTATTATTCAATTATAATTTTCTTTTCCTCAATATGATATTCAACATAATCACATGAACATTTGTATAAAATATATTTTCATTATAATTATTCACCTTTCATATCAAATCATATTATCCATAAAACACAATTTTATTCATGTCCATATCTATATTCAATTTTTACCTTTTTTTACTCCAAAATTTATAAAATTTATCTATTACAGCATAGATCGGATTTTCATCCAACTCATCAGGAATAATTATTCATTTTAATAATAGATTATATACAAACAATTTATTTGGGAAGGGATATATTTATGATATTTAAAAAATATTATGAACCCCATCCTCATAATATTTTTTCTTATGATTAGAATACAACCATTTTTTATTCATATTAATCATATTTGATTCAATAATAATAATATTTAATAAAATAAATAAATACCTAAAAAGTATGATTTTATCCCGGAAAAGTTATTTGTAAGAGATTATATATGCTACATAAAACTATTTTTCTTAGATAAAAAGTGATATAAGATGTGTATTGATATCGTTTTATAATGTTTGAAATCATAATAAAGGGAACTTGTTATATCTATAATGTTACAAATAATATAAATAAATTTTCAACTTTTAAAAAAATGATATCATGGATGGTTTTTATAGATTATATAGGTGGGATTAAAGTAATAAGGTGGAGAAGATGTTCATACTTTTCTTCACATTGTACATGGCATACATGGTGGTTTGTGAATGATAGGATACATATGAGATGGAGGTGAACATTTATCAGATGCTAAAAACATTTATAGGGCCCAACCACCTAGCCTTGATAACATTACATTTTATGAGAGTCGTTAAATTACATGGGTAAAATGATTATAATATTGTGTTTTTCTCAATGGGGTGAACAAATAATTATAATAAAAAAAAAGGAAAAAATGGAGACATAATAATCCAATATTAATGAGAATGAAATCCATGGGGCCAAGACAAAGAACACATTACATAGAAAGTCCTAGATAATAAATGGTGAGGGGATGGTATGGAAGTGAAAGTAATTCACAATGGTATCAGTAGGTGAAGCAACAACTTCCTGTGAAAATTAACAAACACCATCCAAAGAGGGAACATAATTTCGGTGATGATAATCTCATAATTGTATTTCATATACCATCTACACATCCTTATTAAACATTCATTTTAGATGAACAAGACATTATATAGTATGTTGATTCATCATTCATCTATAGTGATTAACCTTACATTGGGAGTTTTTTCAGTGATTCATATAAATTTAAAAATAGTATACAATCATTTATATGAGCATTTATTTTTAATAGGCCATACCCATTAAATTTAGAAATCTATTAGATTGATATGTTTGTGGATGAATATAATTATACTCATTGATCATATATTTAAATATAGAATACAGTTTAGTAGCTCTGGTGTGAATCAAACCCATGACTACTTTTATAATATATTTCTTCAGTACGGTTTTAAATGATGTATATTTAATAAAACAGGAATATATTTGTGTATTTTCACAACTCTATATCTTCTAAGACAATTATGGGTCATCATGATGTTTATCATAATTTTTAATTCTCTTTTCTTCAATATAATATTCAGAATCATCACACCTATAACCATATCTTCAAAACAATAATTATAATTGTACACACTTCAAATCATTTCTAATTATCCATAAAACACAATGTTATACCTGCCAAAAGCTATATTTTGTTTTAATATATGTTTTAACTATAATTTATAAAATTGATCTATTCCATGATAGATTTAGTGTTCTTCCAACACCTTTGAACTAATATATCTTGAATATTAGTAGTGTAAACACAATAATGTAATTTAGAAGGGTTATATGCATGATATTGTGAAAAGTTGATGAATCCCATACTAATACTCATTTTTCATATGAATAGAATTCATCAATTTATTAATCAAATTAATATTAATTGAATCATTAATTTTTATATTTAATAGAATAAATACATAAATACATAGTAGGAACTTATAAGTATGAAAGGTTATTCTTAATGTAATATTTGTGGGGCACAATACTATTTTTCTATCAAATTTAGTGATAAATGATGTCTATTGAGATTTTTTTGTATTTTTGTAAAGAATTATAAAAAATGATTATGTGATATCTATAATTATTTATAAAATCTAAATAAATATTATCCTATTAAAAATAAATGATATTAAGGATGTTTTATATAGCTTTTATAGGTGGGACTAATGCAACAGGGAGGTGTTGATATTCATGCATTTCATAACATGGTACATGGAATACCTAGTGCTGATTGGATGGTTGGATACATAGGTGATGATGTAGATATATCATTAGATGATAAAATCATTGAATGATTCCAATCATCTATCCTTGATAGAATTACATTTAATTGAGAAACATGAAATTTATTGGCTATATCGATTAAAATGTTGGGTTTGTCCCATTTGTATAAAATGATAATGTAAATTGAATGGGAAAAAATGATGAAATAAAAAATCCAATAGTGATGAGAATTAATTTAGTTGGGAGAAGATAATTAACACATTAAAAAGGAGAATCCAGAGAATTTTTGGAGATGAGGATGAGATGATTGTGGAAGGAATTCATAATGGGGATTGTAGGGGATGAAACTTCTATGAGAGAAAACATTAAAACCCCATCCTAAGAGGGAAATGAATTTAGGTGATTATAATCCCATAATTTTAAATTCTTAATTCAACTCAAAATAATTTTGGAAGATTAATTTTTGGGGAACAATACATAATTTCGTATGTTCTATTATTATGATAAAAATTTCATTACTTATTTATGAACAATTATATAAAAGAATAGTGTAATTTTAATAAGGTATCATAGATAAGAATATAGAGGAGATATCAAACAGGGTGGGATGTACTCCTACCAAATGAAATTATCTTTAGAGAGACAATATGAGGTAATCAAAGAGCCACCCTCTTACCATCACTTTTCATAATGAATAATGAACATGAAAATAAGAGGATGGAAATTTAAAAAAAATCCAATACCTATGGTTTCGAATAGTTGGTATATCCCAAAAACTGTTGGTATATGAAATACCATTTGTTTTGGGTATATTTGATTTTATTTCATTAGTATATACCTATATAAATTTTTTTTTCAAAACATTTTAATAGATGATATATACCTACATTTTACAAGACATTTCTATATGAAACATGATATAAAAATACCAATAGATTGAAACCCCATTGATATAGGTAATTCAAATAATCCCTTGATGGGTTTGATAACAAAACCACTGATAAATATTTCAAAAACCTAACCACTATGAAATAATTTTATTTGTAAATATAATATGTAAAATATGTATATGTATTTTTATATGTAATTTTTATGTATTCAATGTTATCTAATTAAAAAATTCAAAAAATATGAAAACCTACCATTGGTAAAGACCTATAACATTGCTTTTACAAACTATTGATATATGTATTTTGAATTTTGTTAACATTATAAATTATTTTATTAAAACAATTACTAAAGGTTCATTAAATGTAATCTATACATATAGTTTTAACCAAATCATTTTTGTAATGTTGTATTATTAATTATATGTCAATGGTTTGTTTGAAACCATTTGTTTTGCTATGAACTATACCAACCATTTTTCAATACCATTAGTATAGTGTCATATTATGGTTTTAATACCAATGTTTCTGGCCAAAACATTGGTATATTTTAATTTTATAGTACCTATACAAATAGTTTCTCCAAAACCATTAGAAATGATCTGTTGGAATTTTTCCAGTTTTTAGTATTTTTTAAAATGGATTGAACCATCCTGTCATGTAAGACGAAGTGTTATAGAACCCATTGAAACGAATTAATACAAATTATAATGAAAATATAATCTGATTTCAATAGGAAAATTGACAATCCACCCCCACCGGAGAAATTCCATCCATTAAATAATTTATGGGATTCATGCAATGGTGGATCCTAATAAATGGATAGAAATCGATTAAGTTGTGATAATGATAACCAAATAATCACGTACCATCAGAGTCATTCAAAGAGAACCTCTTCAGATGATTGCTGGATACACATTTATCATAAACACATTATATGGTGTGGGCGCTACTTACTGAAGCGATAATATGGGAAGGTGTTATCAAGTTGAATCTCATTATGCTTCCAAATATCCTTCTGAGATACAACCTTCTTGATCCAAAAGGAGTGTGGTTTTTTAATATTAGTCAATACTAGGTCATATATTTTCATTCATATAACCCATGAAATTGTAAAGACATTTTATATAATATTTTTTGGGAGGGAAGAAGTCGAAATTTGGAATTGTGACTCAAAACCAGTCTCCATCAAAATAATCCTATCCACATTTGGGTTCTATTCATGTCAGATGTTTCTCGGACCCATGATGGAATAACATTGCATGTATAAGAGTATATTATTCACATTTTGTGCATGGAATACTTAGAATAACCCTATAATCACTATTATTGAACCATACATCTAGTTTATCAAATCACCATCCGTTATTATCATCATTAAAATGGGAGAAAACAGTGGATTACTCCAAATGGGAAACTAGCTAGGATGTGGCCATCACAACTAATTTATAAAAAATTCGTTGGACCTTCCAAATAATGACATTTGATCTGACTTCAGACCTCCAAAAGTGTCACATTAGATGAATAACACATGATCCCTAGAAGAAACTCCAAAAAAAATCTAGGGTGAGATTTAATTTTTAAATCACAAAAGCCTTTATGGGGGTAACACTTAGATTCAATGAAATTAGTACATATTTATATGGGGATAGGAATTTGGTTTGATCCAAGATTTTATTAATGATTAAATTAGATCATGTACATGTATTGATATATAATAAAACCACAAGAATTTGGGATGCATAGATCTTATGAAGCCAACAAAAGAACTTTTTTCCATTGTTCATAGCCCCCGAGTGCGTTACATGGTGAGAGTGAATTTGGTAAATCACAGAGTTAGGTATCATAAAAAAATTCATATTATTATGTTGAAATGATTGAGAAAATCATTTATAAGTGCTTCCTTTCCTAATTTATATACCCTTTTAAAATTCCATCCTTGGGTTTTTTCTTACATGCCCATGAGGATCGAGACATCCACTCTTTTATTTTGACCAAAAATCACAATGATACAATATATATTTATTGTGTTTATCATACACTTTATTATCTGATGTTTATAAATGTTCTTCTTTTCTAAAAGTAGTCTCACCCGAGCTGATGGAAAATCGGGATTCAGAATAATTAACTGTTTGAATTTATTCTTTATTTTATTATTGGATAAGATAAAAAATATATAAGTATTCATAACGAGTCTCCCTTTCTCATAAATAATATAACAATGTAATAAATAGATGTGAAATATGTGTAATTCATCTTAAAACCATCACCTAATGAAATATGTTTTCTTTAGCTTGCACACAAATTAAATTAGAAAAAACACAATCCATAAAGGCACAAGAGAAAGTGAAATATCGGCCCCCTATCTGAACCAACTAGTATAGATGAATAATTGAGAGAAAGTTACCATGATATTGATCTTGAATGAGAATAAAGAATGTTTTTTATGTTTCATAAATTGAATAATAATATTTTAATTACCTGTTGATTTAAAAAATTAATTATTGAATCCCAATATAGAATTTTCCATTCATAAAAATTATAAGGAAATAGAATTTATTAATTGTATTTTAATGAATATTATTTTGAATATTTTATATTTTTTGGAAGAGAAGTTTTTTATTAATTGGACCTTATTATACTATGCAAGTGATTCTAAGTGGGTAGCTTATTAGAATAATAAACAATACTCATTGGAAAGTAATTCATTTTACAAAATGGTTGTACAAAAAATTACATTTATAAACCACATATGAATCTTTGAGTATGGAATTTCAAATGCCTAAACTGCCACAAAAAAAATCCTTCAATTCCTAAAAATATTTTAAGTTATTTCATCAAATTAACTCATGTAGCTTATGTTCTGATAGGTTTGATTCATCCATGATGTTAGAGGGGATTGGAGAAAGAGGATTATATCCCCAAGAGGGAATGAATGGTGAAAAGAAATAAGTTCCCTTAGTATTTAATTTATATGAACATGAATGTTTTATCATGTCTTTAGAAAGGTTTTGGAAAATATTATTTTTATCAATGTGAAATTTATAAATTCCAAAAAAGGTAAGTCTTATTGGAGATTAATTTTCTGCATTCAAAACCTTTCTTTATCACAACTAAATTTATAGTAGATAAAACATATATTTATCATCACTAAAATAATATCACTGATATATTTATTTTTTATGTGCACATTTCATTTAAGAGTTAATAAAACCTAGTTATATGAATATAAAAAATATATTTAATTAATATATATTAAAAATGAATTAAATATTAAAAAATTTAAAATAATTAACATTATAAATGAATATTAAATCTTAAATGCAAGATTTTTAAAAAGGAGTGCAGTTAAATTATAAAAAATCAATAGACTCAAAAAAATATTAAAAAATTGAATTTTTTTATTAATTATATAATTTATTAAAGAAATATAAAAATCAATACATAGTAAAATGATGATTAATACATATTAAAAATATTAAAACATAGAAAATATGTGAAAACTTGTAACTTTTAACAATATTCACTTGAATTGTGAACACGTACAAAAATTTGATGAAAATATTAAAAAAAAAATAATAATTATATAGATTTCAATCATTTAAAAAAAATACAACTTAATAAATAAAATTGAATTATAATTAATCATATAAATTTAAAACATGTTATTAGTAATAAAAAAGAGTAATAATTTAAAAAAAAATTGAATAATTGGAAGAATTAATTTTAAACACATAAAAAATGTACAGATTCTTAAAAAATTAATTTTAATGAATTAATTATATAAATTTCAATCATTTTAAACGAATAAAACATTAATAATTGAAATTTAATAAATATTAATAATATAAATAAAATACTATATTAAAATATTAAAACACAGTAAAAAATTATGTATACATAAATATTCAAAACACAATAATTTAAAAAAATTAAAAAAATTTGTTAAATACTAAAATTGAATAATTAATAAGAAATGAAATAAAATAAAAAAATAATAAATAAAATTGAATTTGTAAAAAATAATTAAAAAGTGAATGTTTAAGATTTATTAAATCAGTTACATAGACAAAAACCCCAGGGTTTGAATCATGGCATGTCCCCTTGGGGATTTACATTGCATGTGGTGACTCAGGTAGGTGGTGATGTGGGCATGATGCTCGCAAGTTGTAATGCAGGAACAGAACATGCCTGGTGACACAAATAGGATGATGCAAGCATGATGCTACACCAAGTCTTGCAGGCCACATTACTGGGGCCCTTGGCTTTAGGCCAATGTTCTATGTAACAGACCTTTCACTACCTCGATAAAAAGTGGACATTGATTTCATAAATACAGAATAAAACACATACACATAAAAATGAATAAAAATGAATATATATATTTATATATATATTTGGTACATGAGGACACAAATACAAAAAAACATACATACTCCTATCCCATAGACTAATGGCAACGTCGTTTCCCCCAAAGGGATAACCAACCTATATTAGATAGGCCCTTCGACATTTTTTTATAGATATTGGCCATAAGACCCTTTCAACTTATTCCCATACCACCATGGCCCATAAGCCCTGATATTATTATGAACCACTTTAGTATTTTTACAACTTTTTGGGCCTCCCCTACAATTCATTGATTGATACACCTAGACCATGCCTTGCAGATCTATTACCTCACCAAACAACCTATAAGATTGTCATATATGACCATCAGACAACCACCATCTACGTAAATTGGGTTTTTTCTAGTCCGAATCACTATTAAACAAAGCCTACTACCACATCAGCTCTATGAGATTCATAGACACATATTAGTTCCATCAAAATCACTAACTCACGTTCTACAACGTCGACACTACCATTGTTTGAATCCATCATCATGGATAGAGCACAATAATCATTTCACATGGGTCCAATGTAAATCTATTCCAACATCACCAGTGTTGAATTGTTTTCACTCCTCTAAAATCCACTATCCTTCCATCCCACATATTCACCACTACCACTAAACCCTACCGCTTGAGACCTTTAGTGATCACGACCCCATTGCGACCATCCAACACTCCCTATATGTCAACAGAACTCAATATCTACAATACAACGAATGAAGTACAATGACCACATCCATCATTACAAGTCATCGTGAAGCACATACACATAATTTCAGAATATTTAAATAAACATCTTAGTGGTGTTCAGGATGGTGTAAGTTGGGGTTCAATTTCAGGGAAAATGGTTTTGGTGGGAGAAGGTCTTACAAGAATCCATTATTTGGATATCAAATATATTTAAAAACGTAAAACATAATAATTAATTGAATAAATATTAATCATATATATTAATAACATATTGATATTATTGAAGCTTATTAAAAAAATATTTATTATTATAAAAACATGATTTAATTCCAAATATTTTGAAAATTATTGAATAATAAAAACAAATAATGAAGAAATATTATAAATGAATATATTTTAAGAAATTAATTACAAAAAATTTTAAAAGGATAATTAATAACAATAATTTAATGAATAGAAATACTATAAAATTGTATAAAATTAAATAAATAATTAATATTAATACTTTAAATTTATAAATTATGCCTTTTATTGATTGTATATAGAAAATAAAAAATACTTTTAAACATTATAATCTTTTAACAAATGTTAACATGAAATTTATAATTAAATATTTACAGATTTATAGATGAAAAAAGAATTATCAAAATGAAATATACATCAAAATTATTATATATAAAAAATGAATTAATGAATACAAAAAATTAGAAATGGAGAGAAATTAATAGCCAAAAAATAATACTAAATCAATAAATTGACATATATGTACAGATATGTATATATACATATATATATACATATACATACATGACCCATTCATACACAATATACATATACATATATTGGAAAACACATACAAATAAACATAAATATAGACATAAACATATAAATAAACACATATAGGTATGTACACATACAAATACATACAATTACACACACATACAAGCACATACTTACGTATCTATACATATGTGTATATAGATTCTCATACAACATAAAAAAATACATATACACATACACAAACTAATAAAAATAAACAAGTACATAAACATAAAAATCTATATGAATACTCATAAACATGCATTTTTATAAACATACACAACCATACAATTACATACATGTGCATGCTCATACATCCACATCTATACATATAAATATATACACACATTTGACATTAATATACACATATACAAATACGCCTGCACATACACATGTACATAAACATAAAGATAAAAATACACATATACAACAAGCACACATAGATAAACATACACATATATACATACACCTACTCATACCTACACACATACACATAAGAACTCATTCACATGCTTATACAAAAACCCATACAGATTCATATACAAAAATACATACATATGTTTAGTTACATATACAAACAATACAAATTTATAAATAAAAACATGTACACATGCACATACTCCTAAACATACAAATACCCATATGTATAACGTACAGATAAAAGTATAAAAATTCCTAGGAACATATACATACAAACACATACAACCCTTTTTTGTACCTAAAACCATACAATGACAAAACACATCACTACAGATGCACACACATACAACATATACAAAAAAACACACATATAGAAACATAGATATAAATTCATATACATATATTCTTCAATGATATATAAACTATATATATATTTTTTATTTACTTTCTGAAATATAAATATTATTTTAAAATATATATTAATGTATACTTATTCAATGTGTCATTTAGAAAACAAAAAAAACTTATCATAATTTTTATCAAAAAAAATATGGAAAACGAACACTTTTATTAGTAATCATTAGCAGCAATGTTGAATATTTCACCATATGTAACAGTGAAACATGAATATTAAAAAATAATGAATTTATAATTGGTGAAAATTAAAATTTAATGGGTTGATAAAATTAAATGAGAATTATTAATTAGTATTATATTCACTATAAAATGTATTTATTCTTTATAGATAAATATAACTCATGATAATAAATTTATATTGTTTATCACTATAGGGAAAAATAAATTTATTCCTACAGCCAGTTGTTCTTGTTAGATAACTCAACATCTGAAATCAATTTCCCATCACAACATGTTGGGAGGGAGGGAGCTGTCATAGTGTTCCCCAATTTGTTCGATACTTTAGTAGTGGTTTCACTATTGGACACAACCATTTATACCCATGAAGATGGTGTTCTTCACACTCATTAGTGGTCAATGATAGTTAGGGTCTGAAATCATTGTTTCTGAACAACTCCATCCTAATTAGTATCTTCTAGTGTGAGGAATAACACATTTGGTGGTAGAGACCTTCATATCCAGATTCCCCCATTTGGCCAGGAAGGTGTTGTCGACGGGGCTTGTGGTAGTTCAAATATGATTGTCTAGTGATAGTGGTAGGAATTATCAAACGTGGAATCGAGGAATTTCATCTAAGAAAGGGTGTTTATGGTGGGTAGTGACTATAGTAGGCAGTGTCAATGGCTCACAGTGGGAGATCATTTGACAAAGGGTGGTGACAGTGGTATGTGACACGACCCATCCCCCATGGCCTGTTAGATGACTACCCCAAGACCTCCTTCCATAGGTCAGGGGCTAGCGACTAGAACCAAAGGGGTAATTCCATAAAATCGGGAAGGAATATCCTTTATAAACTATAAACGCACACAACAAAGCACACTACTGGATACAAAACACTTGGTAAACTGTATAAAAAATACTGTTGAAAAGTAAAAGGGGCTATAAATACAAGACCAACTGTAATGTACAAGGAACTAGAAGAACAAGTACAACTAACGAAAGGAAAAACAACTGCAGGGTTGTCCTCCGAAATTACTAAATAAAGGGTAGGTACAGATAGCCTCCTTTTATCTCTACTTATGTTTGTCTACTCCATGTACCGACACTCCGTGTGTTCCACCTTTGGGAACCGTACAGTCCTGGTACTCTCAGCCTATGTTAGCGCGGTCTGTCGTCTGCATCCCACACAACACGGTGTGGGCATAGCCGGTGTAGGTATGAGTATAATGAAACATAGTAAGGACCCCGAGACCCTCATGGTCTCACAAAATCCAACAAGGATAAACAAAAAAGTATGA
The DNA here is from genome assembly GCA_963277665.1 of Viscum album. Taxonomy (NCBI): domain Eukaryota; kingdom Viridiplantae; phylum Streptophyta; class Magnoliopsida; order Santalales; family Viscaceae; genus Viscum; species Viscum album. The sequence continues at coordinate 4,976,823 of OY728121.1, read as the reverse complement.
AATCAACAGATAACCTTACTTATGGATATGCCCATACATATACCTATGATATCATGTGATCCATCTCAATCATGAGGAAACCCCAAATGTAATGACTCATCTCAACCCGTATTTTATTCATGGGGAAGTATGAAGTAACATCCCCCACACATTATCAAAACCTCGGCTACTAGAGAACTCATCCACTATCATGTACAGTTGGTATGCCGTGTCACATAGAGATGCTTCCCACTAGCCTTGGACCGCTGAGGTACTCATACTGTTGAGTGTCGTGGGTCTGTTCTGTCACATAGAGGCGCTCCCCACCACGGGTCTTCTGCCACCCCAATGAGCACCCCCTCGAAGCCTTTTTAGGTACCCCTTTTATCATAAAGTCCCACAAAGAAATATCTGAAATGTTCTACACCTCATAGGGGTCACAATGCAATAGATGACATGTCAATCGGACGACCAGTCTATGAGTTATTGGCATTTTAATCCCAGGGTGCCTAGTTGGATTCGTGTATGATCCAACCTGACCATATCTAAACTATACACCATTCCTCAATGTGGAATACTCAATGGGATAATCTTGCTCCGTGATTACTAGGGCCACTGACGATTCGTCAAACGGACACCCGACGCCAATGATATGGCCAACATAATGTAAAGGATCGTAGTGGGCCCAGGTCTGCTCCGACCCGGGTCAGGTTGACCTGTCCATACACATTGGATCATTCCTTGCATGTTGGGATGGCAAGCCCGTTAGGTTTGGTCTAGCCCACTGGGCCCAGCAAAGCTAGTCGTGTGTGGTCTCGGAGGGCCGTGATACCGCAGAGTGGTTCCTAGGGTGTAGACCTGCTGCGGGTTGGCAAGTGGGTGGATAAGCCTAGAGGGCGTCACGAGGTTGGCTTGGCCTGGAGGGGCCAGCGAAGGGCTTTTTCGGAAGGGGATCTGTGAGGGAATGGATTTGGCCGGCGGCTCGAGAGGCCGCCAGGAAGGCGCGGTCAGGGCAGCTCAGAAGCTGGTGGGCTGGCAAAGCCATGGCGGCTCGGGAGGCTAGCGCGGCCAGGAGCCTGTTCGGCCAGGAGGATGGGGTCGGCTGGCCGGCTGACCACACAGCCAGGGTGGCTCGGCCCCACATGGGGTGTCTTGTCTTGAAGGGATGAGACCGTCGGGGCGGTTCGGCCGGGGTGCCACAAGTGGGCGACCGGATCGACCGGCGTTAGTGCGAAATGCTACGGGGGCAGTGCGGGTTGCATAGGCCGTGGTTGGCACGATAGTTTCTATATTCTCCTTTTCACCATTTTCGTTATCCTTTGTTTCAAAGAACACCGTAAGAGGGAACATCATAGGGGTCGGACCATGTTGTTTTGGTCAGCACCCTCTGCGTTTAGGGTGGTAGCATTTGGCCCACAATAACGAATCACAACAAACCCTCTCACAATGTTTAATCTGAAAACCCACAAAAGGAAAAAATATGTGGATCAACTAGTTTGAAGATAATCAATGTTCTTTGTTTTAAAAGGAAATAATCATGGGAATACAAAAATAATCATATAAATCATCCAACATGATCGTTGACATTGGCACGGGAAGAATTACAAATGTCGATTCACCATTTATGAGGACCTCCCACGTCGGAAGAAGTCCTACGAATGAATAATGATGTAGGTCGGCATCCATCGTTGGTAGAGTGTTCTTCATGGAAGGACACATTCATTGTTGGAGAGTATAATCCTTCATGTGTTGGGAATTGTGTAACTTTACCAGCACTTCATCACTTGGGGAAACCATCCTAAATCCTCCTCCCAAGCTTTCAATATATAAGAGAGGGTGGAGGTATGTAACTATTGTTGGTATTTATGACGGTTCATTTTTTAGGAACCTTCATAAATTCCAATTACACTGTTATTTAATTTAAAAGGGGCCAAGAAAATTAACTAAGTTGGAAAAATTTATGAGGTGTGTTGGCATCATTAATGTAGAGTAATCTCAAGAGGATCCTCCACATTAATGAGGGGGTTGATAGGTTTCGTCTTCACCCATTAATAGTGGTCGGTTGGTCCCCACCATAGTAACCTCTCTTAGGAGGTTAATGTGTGGTGGTCCCCACCATCATAACCTCTCATAGGTGGTTAAGGTCATGTGGCCACCACTTCTAACATCCAAATGTAGGTTTTAAAAAACAAATAATAAATAAATATACATAAATTTATTTTTTACACATAAAAGCGACAAACTAACTTAAACTCTCAACCCACTTCTGTTGAGGTGAATGTTTTCTTAAGAGAAAACCGGCACTGCAAGTTCAATAGTGCCCTCAGATTTTAATTCCACGCACCGGTTCAAAATTTATAGAAACCTACTCATACCTTTACTGAACGTAACATAACAACCCTTCAAAAATCGATTTTGGATCACCAGGCCTCAGAATCACCCTCCATTAATTTTTTCCGACTCAAAAAATTCCCATTTAATTAAAAAAATTACATCGAATTTCCGGGACTTTACATTCTCCCCACCTCAGGCTTTAGGTCCCCATAAGATACAACTCCAATATAAAAGAAATAGTGGGGGTATTTAGCACACATTTATGCCTCCCACTCCCATGTAATCTCCTAGAGGTTCTTGTGCTACCAGGGAATGAACACAAGAGGTATCAACCGTCCCCGAAGTACCCACTCCAATCAATCCTCAATCTCTACTAGAAACTCCGTAAATTTCGTCCCATCGTCGGTGTCCATCTCACCATGGTTGATGATGTGAGAAAAGTCATGCACGTATCTCCTTAGCTGGGAAACATGGATGACGTCGTGCACCCGATGCAACTTAGGGGGAAGAGATAAGTAGTATGCCACTTCTCCAACTCTATGGAGGACCTGGAAAGGTCCGATGAATCTCAGTGATAGCATTCCACCTCAGAAAAATATTTGTGTCCTGTGAGCATATGACTTCTACCTACTCTATGCTGTCTTTGTCCACTCATGGATGATCTGCACCTTCTCGGTGGTAGCCCGTACCATCTCTGGTCCCACTAGTGTTGACACCCTAGGGTCTGACCAGCACAAAATTGATCTGCAAGGTCACCAATACAGTTTCTCAAAAAGTTCCATCCCAATAGTGGAGTGATAGATGTTGTTGTATGAAAAATCCACCAAAGTTATGTGGTCCTCCCAACTACGACCGAAGTCAATGAAAAAATCACGGAGCAAGTCCTCGAGGGTATGAATGGTCCACTCAGTTTGACCATCTGTCTGAGGATGGAATGTGGGGTTAAAATGAACCAATTCCCAAAAGCCTCATGTAATCCCTTCCAATGTCAGGAATTAAATCATGCATCACGATTGGAGATAATTTTCATGGGAACTCCACGTAGCCGCACAATCTCTTGCACCTATAGGTGTCCCATGATCTCTACTGAACCATGCTCTCTGATCTGTATGAAGTGTGATGACGTGGTGAGTAAGTCGATGATCACCCATATCAAGTCATTAACCTTGGATGTATGAGGAAGACCTATCACGAAGTCAATGGATATCAAATACCACATCCACTCTAGGACCTCTAAAGGCTAAACTTCTCTTGCTGGTACCTGATGCTCAGCTTTCACTTTCTGACAAGTGAGGCATCAAGAGACAAACTCTACAACTTCTTTCTCCATTCCCTACCACTATTGATATTGTCGACGGTCCTGCTACATCATCGCCACTCCGGGATGTACCACAAGAGGGGATGTTTGGAACTCCCTCAACAATTCTTCCTAATGTGACACTAGCACCACAGTACGTCCTTTGAAGAAGATTGTGTGATCCCCACATTTAGAAAATTCATCAGGTGCATGTTCTGTGGATATATGAGCATGTCGTGTATAGAAGTTAGCATCCCCATGTTGTGCCTCCATGACTCGTTAAAGAAGTGGCGGAGTGACTATAAGAGACTGAAGAAAAGATACTCCATCTCTATCCACAATGGATATCTAGAAATAGGCTAGTGGTTCTGTTGATTCTCCTAGAAGTTGTATTCCATATCTCATATTGAGTGCATCTGCAACAAATTTCCCCTTCCTAGGAGTATAGACTATCTTGAATTCATAGTCCTGGAGGGACTCAAGACAACGTCATTGTCTCAGGTTCATGTCCTTCTGATAGAAGATATACCTGAGACTCTTGTGATCAGAGTAAATGCTAAAATTCGCACCCATCAGATAGTGTCTCCACATCATCAAGGCAAAGATCAAAGCTGCTAAATACATTTCATGGGTAGTGTAGTTGTGCTCGTGTTGTTTCAACTATCGAGAAACATATGTGATCACTGCTTGATCTTACATCAGGACACATCCGAGCCTGGTCCATGATGCATGGTAGTAGATTATGTACCCTATACCTTCCTCTAGAAGCCTCTAGATGGGGGCACTAGTCAGCCTCTTCCTCAGCTCTGAAATCTCTTCTAGCATCTCTCCGACCACACGAAAGGTTGCCAATATTCATCAAGGTTTAAAGTGGTGCTGAAACAATGGGGAAATCTGGCACAAACCTCTAGTAGTCACCATCATATCCTAGGAATCTTCGTACCACCTTCACACTCCTAGGTGGCTCCCAAGAATGTACCGTGTCAATCTTCGCTACATCCATCGCAAATGCAGCCTCCGATATGATATGTCCCAGAAAGTGAACCTCTCGGATCTAGAATAAGCACTTCGAAAGCTTATCATAAATCTGTTGCTCTTGTACTGTGTCAAGTACAACCTACAAATGACAAGCATGTTCATCTTCAGTATTCGAGTATATTAGAATGTCGCCGTTGAAGACTACGACAAAGTGATTGAGGTATGGCTAGAAGATCATGTTCATGAGTTCCATGAACACTACTAGAGAATTGGTTACAACTAAAGGCATAACCAAGAACTCATATTCGCAAAACTGACATCTAGATGATGTCATCTACACATCCTCATCATGAACTCTGAGTTGGTGATAGCCTGATCTGAGGCATATCTTCGAGAACCAATGTGCTCCCTTCAACTAATAAAAGAGTTCGACCATCCTTGAGAGTGGATACTTGTTCATTGAGATGACCTAGTTCAAGCACCGATAGTAATAAAAGCCTCAACTTCCCATCCTTCTTATTGGCGAACAGAATCGGGGCTTCCTAGGGACAAAAAACGGGTATTGATGAATACCTTACCATGCATGTCCTCTTGTGGTACCCACATCTGACGGAGCTCCATAGGAGCCATACGATATGCTGTTGTAGATATCGATGTCATCCTGGGGTACATCTCAATGTAAATGTCTACCTCCTGGTAAGGGGGTAGACCTGGAACATCATCCTAGAAGACATCTGCGTATTGTTCCACCATTAAAGGAGAGCTAGGACTCTCCACATCTACTGCTCTAAGGGTAAGGCTATCCAACTGATTAGTGATTGGTTGCACTCTTTTCCGAGTAAGTTCGTCATAGGCTATAAAGGCTCCCTTATCACTAGTAAAGGTTAAATATGTCCCATCAGTGTGAATACACTGAACATTCCGCGTAATATAGTCAATTTGAGTATGGACTGTTGATAATCAATCCATACCCAAGATGACGCCGTAAGGCCTTGACACCGCTACTAGGATATCCTAGCCAAATCCCTCGCATCATATAGTAAGCTCACACTGCCAACACCAGTGTATAATCATTAAATCTTATCCCATAAGAGTTTCTTTCCACAAGGATCGAGCCAATGGCTATGTCGGAATATCCGAGCTCAAAATGGGGGTTGTAGCAATGAAAAAGTGAATGTAAGATGTGTCTATAAGTATTGTATATATGGTGGAGTAGACACAAATCATACCTCAAATCACATCGGGAGTGACATGATCATATTCCTGAGCTACCTGTAGCTGAGCTCTCCCCTAACCACCTGGACCCTACGGTATGGGTGGATCTCCTGGGGGTGGTGGCGGTAACACCTCGAATCATCATCCACCGCCAGCTGCATGACCAACTCCTCTGCCATGTTTGTTTGCTCCCTCTAGACTGCCTCGATGGAATCTATGTCTCTTCTTGGGTAGTCCTTCAACCATTGGCTAATCATCTGAATGGTTGGTCGGCAGTCATGACCCATGTGACCATGCCTGTCGTATGCGTAACACAGCTAGCTCCGGACATGCCAGCACCTACTTTGGGAGCCCCGCATAACGAATCCAAAGTGATGCAATCGTCCAACTATCGATATGGTCCTCTTACACCACTACAACGTCAGTTTCCTGCATGCTGTAGAATACACCGCAACTTGTTGAATGGTGGAGTATCCCTCTTCTAAAGACTGATCAGCAATGAAACCCTCCACTAGGAGGGCTCTCTCTAACACCCATGCCTGTGTTGGGATGCTGAGTGAGATCATTGATGCCCCGATCTCCCTACTGAGTCTCGACTCGATGGTCTGAACAATGAAGAATGGGTCCCTCACCATAATAGTGGAGTAGCCAGAGAGGTATGTGAACCTCACTAACTACATAGCTACAATCATGTTTCCATACTGCATATGGTGTAGCTTTTTTATGTCCATTTTGTGAAGAGATGTTGGAACAAATTCTACTCAAAACAGGCACTCAATGTTTGCCCAGAGAAGTGTCAACTCATCGTGGACATAGAACATCATGCTCAACCATCTACGTACTGCTGCCTGTAATAGGCTTTTAGTAAGAATCACCATGAGGTCTGCTGGTGTCCCTAATAGTCGGAAGACTCACACCACAACCTCCATCCAATCATCAGCCTCCAATGGGTCCATCTCTCCCCAGAACCTACGTGGCTTCTAGTTCTAGAACTCATGCAATGCGCCCAAGCGACATGAATCGTCTACTTCTGGTGATGGTGGCAGAGGTGGTACAATAGAGAGTGGTATCACTGGTGCCTCCGCTGGAAATGGTCTGTGCACTGAGGCCTCGTCTCTCGGTGGGCTATTAGTGCATAAAACTCTCGAAACTATAGATGGTTGTCTGTGTGGAGAAATCCTGAAAAGAAACAGTTGTGCTACAGTTAAATGATATACCTGGGGAGATGACCTTGTTGAGATGACTTAAATAACACTTTTGAAAACACACACGCAATCCATGTTTTCATTCACTGAGTCAGAAATCAGACGTAAGGGTCCTCATGTATGGATACGTTGGCCGCCACACCAACACTGGAATCCATGAACTGATAACCACACTCACTACCCTTAACATTATTGCTTCATTGAATGAATGATCAGAATCCTAGGTTCTACTGTAAAACCAACCCCTCTGATACAAACATGTCATAGCCAGTCCCCCGGGGAACGTGTCGTGACTACCCAATTTCTGTCTTCCATATGCCAGGGGTTGGCGACTAGAATTAAAGGCGTAATTCCATAAAAGTAGGACAATATTTCCTTTATAACCTATAAACGCACATAACATAGCACACTGCTGGATACAAAACACTAGGTAAATGTATAAAAAAAAGAGTGCTTAAAAGTAAAAGGGGCTTGGAATACAATCCCAAATGAAAAGTCTAAGGAAATGGAAGTACATGTACAACTGAAGAAAGGAAAAATAGATGTCGTGTAGTCCTTCGGAGTTCCGACCTAAAGGGTATGTATAGATGGCCTCCTCAGCACTCCACATCCTTTCGTCTCCTCCATGTACCAACACATCGTATGGTCTACCTCTGGGCACCGTCCTGTCCTGGTACTCTCTGCCTTAGTCAGAACTGCCCGTTGTCTGCATCCAACACAACAAGGTTCTGGCATAGCCCATGCAGGGTTGAGTATAACGATACTCAGTAGGGACCCTGAGACCCTCATGGTCTCACAAAATCCAACAAAGATAAACCAAAAAGTATTAAATTAAAAAATAACCATACAATGTTATATTCATGTTCACATACCTATGTTATCAAGTGATCCATATCAATCATTATGAAAACACAAATGTACTGACCCAGCTCAAACAAGATTTTATTCAAGAGGATATATCACGTAACAATCCCAACACATTATCGAACCCTTAGATATTGGAGAAATCCACATCTATCAAGTACAGTGGGCATGTTGCGTCACACAGAGGTAGTTCCCACTAACCTTGGACTGTTTAGGTACTCCTCCTATCAAGGATCGTGGGACTACAATGTCACATAGAGGCTCTCCCCACTACGGGTCCACCGCCACACCCAGGAACTCCCACTAGTAGACTGCTGAGGTACTCTTCCTATCACTAAGTCCCACGATGAAGTATCTCAAAGGTCCTCCACGCCATTGGGGTCTCAATGCAATAGACGGTTTGTCAATCGGACGCCTGGTCTGTAAGTAATTATCCTTTTAATCATGGGGGCCCAGTTAGATTCGTGTAGGATCCTTCTTGACCATATTTCAACTATATCCCAAACTCCAGTGGGGTATACTCAAAGGTACCTTCATGCCCCACGATTACCATGGATATTGACGGTTTGTAAAATGGACACCAGGTGCCAATGATATGGCCAAAATAATGTAAAGGGTCGTAGTGGGCCAGAGTTCGGTCCGACCTAGTCAGACCGACCCGGACTGCCCAGTCTGGGCCGACCCGGGTCATGTTGACCTGACCTCACCTGTTGGGTTTGTCGCGCCCCATTGGGTGGGTCATCCCGTTAGGTTCGGTCCAACTCACGGGGCCCAACACAACAGGCCATGAGGGGTCGCAGATGGCCATGAGAGCATTAAAAGGTCACGAGGGCGTGGATTAACCATGGTTCAGAATGTGGGTGGCTCGTCCCGGTGGGGGCCGTGTGGGGGGCTCGGCCCGGAGACTGCTGTGAGGAGCCTGTTCGGTCATGACACCACGATGGCATGGGTTCGGCTGGGTGCTCAGGAGGCCGGTGGACAGGCGCGTCCAGGGCACTAGGAGAAGCTGGCAGGCCGGCGTGGCAGGGGCGCGGCGTAGCCGACGCTAGTTCAGCCGGCAGCGGCACGAGGCCGGCGGGCCGCTGCGGTCGGGGTGGCTCAGGGGGCCGGTGCAGCCGGGAGCCGGTTCGATAGGGAGGCTGGGGGTGTCGGGCTAGCAGACGACGTGGCCATGGCGGCTCGACCCAGCCCTGGGTGGCCTAGCTAGAAGGGTGGAGACCGCGGGGTGGTTCGTCCAGGGCGCCAAGATGGAGTGCGGTCAGTTCGACCAGCGGTGGTGCGAAATGCCATAGGGGTGGCGTGGGATACAGAAGTCGTGGTTGGCATGGCCGTTGATTTCTTCACCTTCTCTTCCATTGTTTTCATCCTCTTTTTTGAAGAACACCGCAATAGTGAACGACAGAGGGTTTAAGCGTTGTTTGTTTGGTTCGCACCCTCGGTGTTTAGGTTTGTAGCTTTTGGCTCACAAGAACAAAGCATAACAAACCTTACCATAATGATTAATCCCAAAACCTACAAACGGAAAACATATGCGGATCAACTAGTTAGAAGTTGATCTGAGTTATTTGTTTTAGACGGAAAGAATCATGGGAATACAAAAAAATTAAAAAAAATCCCCCTCCTTGATCATTGTCATTGGCGGAGGATGAATTACGGACGTTGATTCTCCATATATGTGGATGTCCCACGTCAGAATAATACTTGACGAAGAAGGTCGAAGGAGGTCGGCGTCCTTCGTTGGCAGAGCGTTCTTCTTGGAAGAACATGTTCTTCGTAGGAGAGCATAATCCTCCAAGTGTTTGGTCTCGCGTCACTTTACCAATGCTATGTCTCATGGTGATTTTTTCACAAATCCTCCTCCCAAACTCCATATATATAGGAGGGGGGGGGGTAGGTAAAAATTGTTGAAATTTATGAAGGTTCATTTTTTAGGAACCATCCTAAATTCCAACAATGTTGTTACTTAATCTAAAAATGGGAAAGCCAATTAAATAAGATGGAACAGTTTATGAGGTACGTCGGCATCATTAATGTGGAGGAATCTATAGAGGCTCCTCCACATTAAATAGGGTGTGGTGTATTCCTATCCCCCCATTAATGGGGGTAAGGTGGTCCCCACCATAATAACCTCTCATTGGAGGTTAAGGTGTTGTTTTCCCCACCACCATAACCTCTCATGGAAGGTTAAGGTCTGGTGATCCCCACTTATAACCACTACATTGAAGTTTTAACAAAAAAATAAAAATAATTCTACAAAACAATATTATTATTCCCGAAAAATCCAAAAACTAACATTCACTCTCGACCCACTACTATCAAGGTGAATGTCTCCTTATGCAAAAATTGGCACTGCAAGTACAACAGTGACCTCAGATTTCAATTCCCAGAAACGTTTTAAAAGTTATGAAAACCCACACGTATGTTTATTGAATGTACCCAAACATAATATAGAAAATTTATTCTAGGCACTCCGGGCCTCAAAATCACGCTCCATCAATTTTCACAGACTCGTAAAATTAAAATTTAACTAAAAAATAATTTACATGGAATTTCACTGTCTTTACAGTATGCATTGCCGATGGGTTTCTAGGGAATGTTTTCGGAGAACGGGTTGTTATATAGATATCCTTATTCCCCATGTCTAGCCTTGTAGGAATTTTGATGGGGAATTGTCACAAGATGTGGTGGAGACTATCTATGTAGGGGCTATTGATAGGTCACCATGTTGGTATAATGGGAACTAACTATGGTAGTCATTGTCGGTGGGGTGATATGGTTGGTAGTTTGAGAAATGTATGTGACAGTCATATACATATTTTGAATATCTCCACATGTTGGTTTTGTTGATGGGTAACTATGGAAGGTTGTACTAAAAATGGTTTTCATTGATATATACATATTCCACCCATCTGGCCTGGTAGGAATTGTCAATGGGGCATCATGGTATGTCTTATGAGAGATTCTGGGGCAACTCGCTGGGATAGATAGCAATTGGTTGTTCCTTGGCATGCGTCTATGGAATGGTGAAACAACATTCCTTAGTATAGAATGGTGGATTGATAACCTTATACATACCTTTCATCTGGGACCCTAACTTATTTATAACGCTCAAACAATGAATCATTTTTTCTTCAACGAAAACTCTCGCCCACCATTGACACAAAATATTATAGAATGGAAAGATTACGGTAAACCTTGGCCCATGTGTTTGTATATATTCTCCAAACTAGTCAACATTTAAATGCTCAATAATTTCAATGATGACATTACTTTCACTATTATTTATCCCCCACATTAATTTCATTAATTTTTTTTATAAATTTATGGTTGAATGTGATTTATCTACAATGAGGAACTTGTGTCATTTATTAATTACATTATAAATATATAACATTATTTATACATAGAACAATAAAAAACCCATGAGAAAATCATTTCAATGTGTGGTACACAAAAGAAACCTGGAATTTTATATTTTTCATTAAAAATATAAACATTTCAAATTAGAAAAATTTTACAATATCAATTATGTTTTATTAACTAGATACATAATACATTATAAAACACTTAGCTTTGATAACACAATAATAATATTTATTTATATTGAAAAGATAAAATATTTTACATCAATAATATTTATTTAATCACATATAATATTTATTAAACGTATAAATGTTCAATGTATTATGTTCTTCATTTTATATGAAATGTATCATCTATTATGAAATTAAATAATTTAAATTATCTGAATATAAACATACAATGTTTAATAATCTATATTTATACATTATATTAAATTAATATTAACCTAATTGAATATAAATATATTTAGTTTATAAATAATTATTTTTTAATATTATAAAAAAAATTATTCTAAATTATAATCGAAATAATTAAGACATGTATATAAATATTAGAATATTATATATTTTTATTAATATAGTAGATAAAATTAATTAAATAGGTGATGCATTTTTATTTATAAATTCAAGGGGATAATGTTAATTTATAATATGTTGAGGTTAAAATATGATATTTATTTTTTTATAAATAAATATATTATCATGAAATTTATATATTATATATCAATTATGAAGTTTTTTATTAATAAATTATTTATTTAGTGCATTCATAAATTCAATTTTTATAGGATCATTTAGAACCATCACAAAGGACCCAACCATAAAAAAACAAATATCAAAATTCAATCACAAAACCAAATATCAAATAGAAATGTATTTCTATGATTTCATACTGAACCCTAGTCATGGGTTGGTGGGTGGTTTTGATTTTTCCTATGATGTTGAGGGGATTTAGGGGATTTTTTGATGAATTGTTCATTTTCATAGGAAAGTCATGGGAGTGATGGATTACATGACATTAGTACACATATATTTACTATGTATCTAATACTGAAAAAGATAAAATTATCTATTTTTTTGTTTTAGGAAAGAATTTATATGGATTTGAGAATCTCATTGGCATTTGATGAAATATTTTGCTGATGATGGGTTTTATGAAGGTTTTAGATGCAGTAGAAGCATCTGGGGGTGAATAACGATAATAGTTTTGTCGGGATTGATGCATCATTTTATAATTGGAAAATGTGTAAGCATCCTGATTATAAAAACATTTGGATTAAATATTTATATAAAAAATATTATAATAAATAGTGCATATTATTGATGTTATGTTTATTATAAATTTTAATCATTTCATAATAAATGAATCTTCATTATAGGAACCTATGTCAAAATATTATTTAATAATGGATAACTCATGATTCAACGAATCTATCCATATTTTCTATAATCTATATCGAATTGGTTTGTGAAATAAATCATAGTATATGGGTCATGATCGACCGTAATGAAAGTATTTAATCATAAGGACCATTACACATACAAATAGATAACAATATCTAATGACACATAAACTTGAACAAATCATATAGGAGGGTCTATTTTCATAATATCTTATCTCGAATCCGTCATTTTACACCTCTCAGTGGCTGAGAGGTTTGATTGTTTTCGTAGTGAATGAAAATACAACATGTAGAGGTATAAGTTTCCTATAAACCCTCAAAATGAATATGGAAAGATAATTTTAGTGGATTGGTTAAGATCGTTGTATTATTCCATTTAATAGGGCCATTAAAGAGTATCAAAACCACATGGTCCCTATTTATGTCTTCCAATATAAATGATTAAAAAAATTCCCAACATCATCAAATTATATTTTCATCTATAATGATCAAGGGAAACAAGTCTATTTGAGATAATCTGGAACTAAGGTATACTTGGATGTAATTACAAGAAAATTAATTAATTGATTCATATCATGGATGTATAGAAAAAATCATACCTCACATTTAACATCCCAATATGTTTATATTTTTATAGACCAACAAAAATTCATATATAGTGTAAAATATTATGTGAGATAATACTAAATAAATTTTCAAACAGATGATCTCCTTCTATGAGAGTCAAATAGGGATCAAAATATTTTCCATAATCCTTCTAAAGTATATAAGTTAATGCCCATATATGAAATAACCCTACCCAAGTACATCAAATAAAGGATACATATGTTTAATATTTTGAAATGTGTTCCTAAAATTTTAGAATCCTATTTTGACATATTGAAATTTGATTGTGTTTTTAATTATATAGAATATTAATTTACATCTACTGAGTCTAATTAAATGTGAATAAAAATTTAAAATCATATTTTTGGTTTGTATAAAAATGTTTATCTTGAAATTCTATTCATTCATCCAATTAACTTGTGTAAAAAATTTCAGAATATCATTTTAGGAAACATACACTTTAAAATATTTGTGAATATAAATTTGTAATTATTAATATTTACCACTGATGAAGATATGTTTGTGGAGGGTGATTTCTATTTTTGTTTAGTTTAATACCCAATATTTATCTCATTTATGGTTTAATGGAATAATGAATTGATATATGTATAAAAATAACTTTCATTACCCCTAGAAACAGATGTAGAAATTTCTTATTAATCTAAAAATAAGGTGATCTTGAACCAGATAACATACATGGGGAAAGATTCTTATTATAATTTTATCAATTATACTGATGGAATTTTTGGTATCCTATGTAACAATGATATGAAACGATCTATTATATATACAATCTATTTTTTTATCTTTAATAAAATAATTTATTTATAATTGGAGAAGATAATAGTGATTCATGTAGAAAATTCTTATCCTGGATGTTCACAAAAATGAAAATATTAAATGGATTATGGTTCCTCTTCCTAGAAGGGTTAGAAAGTGTGATGATTTTTATAATATTATATTTTGTAGAGGTGGGGATTCATGGAACATATGTCAGGATAAAAACAAACTCATAATATGGGAGCAAATAACACTTTGGGGTAGATATGTTAGATTTCATTATAAATTATGTTGGGGATTTAGATATTATAATTTTTCGACTCCTAGAGGCATCAATTATCACATTTTATTTTTTTATTATGATGATAAATGCCTTGGTTGTTTTGGGATAGATTTATATGGAAATAAAAATATAAAAAAATACTTCATTCTACCTTATGTGAAGCAGTTGAATTGGTTGAATTATTATTTGGACCAAATCCCCATAAACAAGTCTATATATCATAAATATGTATGTTCCGAAAATGGGTGGAATTTCATAAAAATGGATCCATTCTTATTAAATTTCATTTATTGATGTTTGATATTATGATAATATAATCCTTTGATAAAAAATTTTATACTAGAAAATTTAATGAGGTATGAATTTAGATAAGAATGTCTACATGATTGAGAACATCTTAAGAAAATGGAACACTCATATTCTGTAAACATGAGAAATCTCTTTTCAAAACATGTAAAATAATATTGGATAACAACTTCAAAGGGTTTCAAATCCCATGATGAATAGGAGTTGTTTCATCTAGGATAATGCACCACCAAAAAATCTAGAGACCTAACTTTTATTGTGGATAATTACTATATAATATAAATGTATTCATATAAATATGAATACAAGTTTCTTGGCATGGTAGTGTGATTTATTCAAAATTTCCATCTGGTTATTTATTATTTGATAAATTCACCAAACTAAAACATTTTTTCATGTAACACATTTCTTTTTATCATTACGTACACTAAAAATTATGTGTTACATAACTACATTTTGATATTGATTCATAATAATGAATTCATGAAATTAAAATATGGATATTGTTCCCAAGGAGAATGTTTTTATTTGACAATGAATAACTCCAGCTTCGATAGGTGTTCGATAGATTTCAATTGGTATATGAGATTATATTTATTAATTTCAAAGTATTATTAAAAATTAAATTGATGAAAATTAGTGAGATCATATATTTTAGTTATCTATTACTTGGTGGATGGCCTATGTTTTTGTATTTGCTAACCATCAAGTCAAAATGGTCACATTGTGCATCATATTGAAGTGTAATTCATTCATCAAACATCAAGAATAAATTATGGATAAGTATCCTAAATAATCATGAAAATATGATTTTCTTTTATGTTTTTAGGGAGTGAAAATTTCTTTCAACTAAAATTTCATTTTTAAAATAATATCACACACATTATGTCATACCGATGTCAACATGAATTAGATTTATCTCCTACTATTTCCAAAACATCACAAATTTCATATATAATTTTCATAATGTATTAAAACAATATATGAATTTTGTGTGTTTTGTAGTAATTGACACATTATTTTACCCTAAATATCAATTTTAATCTGAATACACAATTTTTACGTCATACTAGTCACACCTTGCATTATAATAAGGTGTATATAATTTCAACATGTCACAAATGACATATGGTTCATTTATAAAATGTACCAAGACAATTTGAATGGGTTTTCTCAATTTTGAGTATGTCATATGAAATTTTTAAATAAATATATTTTTATATAAAAAAACATGTTGAGTCCTTTAGAAATTGAAAAAACACTCTACTTAACCCAAACATGTCAAATAAAGAAGATATACCATTATTCACTATTTTTTAACTGCTCTAATTTTAGAAACTTTTGGTGGTGGCCTACTATGTCATACTCACACCCTATTCGGGCCAAATGATCCGCACCGGAGTAGACATTGTTGATGAAGGTTAGGATAAGGGCAAGGACCTAATATAAGATGTTGTTTGGGATTAGAGAATGATAGAGGGAACAAGTTGTAGTTCTGGAACCATTTTGGAGTATTTATGTCTTTACTTTTAGTTTCCTTATAGACACTAGACACATGCATTATCATAGAATGATTTAACATTCAGTTTATTATTGTATTTTCTTGTTTTGAACATCATATGGAACTGTATTCACATGGTTATTTATACGTTTCTGCTCTTGGTTATTGTTTTTTTCATCCACTGGTGTTTTATTTTGATAAAATTGGTTATAGTCACCCCATAACAAACATACCAAAAACTCACTACTAGTAGGCACCCTCTGGCATATGGCGAGGCATGCTTGATGGAATTTGACCAATCAGATCGGGGCACCACTCAAGGGCACCTAGGTCTGGATGTCACAAAGTGGTATCAAAGGAGATTCAATTTTATTTTATCTTTTTTTGGCATACTATTTTGGGAAATGCATAAAATAGACAAGGAAGAGTCGAGAATTGGTAGTGAAATCGTACATCAGAGTTGAAAACCATGTACGAGGGGGGGGATCTGAGTAATCAAGGTGGCATTGTTGTGATAGATATTTTTTGTTACTATTGGATATTATTTCACCTTTTGTGAAGGCCTTGTGGTGTGATGTAATATTTGATTCAACAATTGTATAATTTTGAGTAATGGACGAAAGGGACATGATACTAGGGTCTTCATTGATCATTCTAGGCACTTTGTGATGTTGTGACATGCTTCATTGCATGTAGTCACAGGAAAATGGGTTATGGGTAAGATGTTGAACATGGACTATTTTTCATTTTTATGAGATTAAAATAATGAGGCAAGATTAGAATAAATGTGTGCCTAATTAGAGCCTTAATTGTTGAATTGATTATGAGAAATTAATTAATTTATGAATTAAATATTTTATACAATTTGATTAATTAATGGATGAATTAATTAGTGAGAATGAATGTATCCTTGGTAACCAAGTCCATGGAGTAGGATGTATAATGGTAGTGATAAGTCCTCAATGTTTACCATGTGGAAAGAAAAAGGGGGAAAGGACATGTGGAAACCTGTTGTGATAGTTTATCCTCTTATGTAATTTTTTAGAAGTTAAGGAATGAGACCTAGGACATGTGTTTAGCTATTTAGATATATTCCTCCACGACGTGTGTTGAGGGAGGGAAAGAGGGTTTTCCCTTGAATTAACAACAAGACAGGGATCTTGATGCACCATTGGAGAAAGCTAAGGATGAAGGGTAATAGATTCAATAGAAATTTCATTTTTTCAGGAAATTCAGGGAGAGTGACCTAGGCAGTGTTTTTAAAAGCATTTTTGAGTTGACAAGGGAGGTTTAGTAGAAGCACCCTCCAACTTTTACTAGAGAAGGTGGACCTAAGGGATAATAAATATAGATTGAATCCATGGAGATGGTACATGAATATTTAAAGACAATTGCAGATAGTTGGTTCAATTTGGTTTCTTATATGATACAAGGATCAGTAATGTGTGGGTGAGACCTTTAGGTACGATCTGGAGAGTCTAATGATATGTTATGGAATTACATTTTGGAGAAGTTCATATGGAAAATCTATCCAGACAGACTTAGTCATGGGAAGGCTTTAATGTTATTCAAATCACCAAAGGTTTCATGATCATAATGTAACTATATTGATGTTTAACATATTTATATCCTTCTTCTCCAGTATTAGAGGTAGATGAGGCTTCTCTGGATAAATGATTTCAGAACGTACATAAGTTTGAAATTAACATCGAGGTGAATATCATTTGGCTAATTAAATTATTAGAAGTGGTTAATTAGTCTTTCATTTATTAATGGAACCTAAAAAACTTCCAATAATAGATAGGTTGATGAGAGATTAGTGAGTGGTCCTTCTGAGAGTAGGAAGCACTGTCACGAGAATCATAGGTAGGACAGAGGAATGAAAGGTCGAAAGACAAGAGGAACAATTTCACGGGATCAATCCCCTGTGCTTCTCTATGAGTTTGAAATCATGGGACACTATCATACACATTTTCCTCGACCACCAACGGAGTGTCGATTTTTTGGTATGATGGGGGAACTTCCAGATGTTTTGTAGGAAGCAGTGATAGGATGTTGCTGAGGGAGCAGCTGCTCGGAGTCAGAGTGTGGGAAAAGGGACATCAACAACATATTGGTCTGAAATATGGAATTCTACTAGAATAGGTATTATATGTAATGGACATGGTTATTTAGTATATGATTTCCTGTATCAGCGATGTGGTGAGACATAGGATAGTCAGATGATGCCACTGTGACGAGAGGCAGGACAATTATTTGTAGTGTAGCCCAAACTTGTAGAGAGTGAGGATGGTCCATCGATTATGAGAGTTACTATTCTAGTTTCTTATACATTATCTACTTCCTTGATTGATACTGGTTCTTTTAGTTCCTTTATATATATATATATATGCAATCCTTGTTAATATCTTGATCCAAGAAGTGGTGTCCATAAGTGATGTGATGAATATTGATACATAATTTGGATCATAGTCTACGGATATCTATTTATGAAGGGGATATTTTCTAGAGATCGGAGAGTATCATTTCCTTTTGTATATATATTTCCTTAATGTAATGTGCTTCAACATAATTATGGGTATGGAGTTTCTAGTGGAAATTAATCCCACATAGATTGCTATTGCAGGAGAGTGAACATTGTATTTCATAATGGGGAACCATAATTACTTCATAGGGAATATGATATATTTGTTCGTAGAACTTGGCCAATTTCTCAAAAATATGGAGAGATCAAATTCTATATTTCCATTAAATTTCAAGTTTATTAGGGTTTTATGAATGATGTAATTCCACAAGTAGTAGAACTATTTTGGGATGTCTCTCCTGAATAATTTTCAGGGTTTCCACCTTAGAGAGATGTGGAATTATTTATTTATATTGGTTCAGGGAAGAGCTAGTATATATTCCACCATACAGAATGGAACCAACTGATCTTCTAAAGAACAAAATGAAGATGAATGATTTGGATAGTAAAGGGTTTACATGTCCACATACATCTCCTTGGGGATCACATATTTTGTTTCAAAATAAGGACGACTGCATTTTATGCTTGTGGATTAATTAATGGAAGTTGAATAAAATGAATGTGAAGAAAATATAACGTCTTACATGATTTGATGATATGTTTGGCCAGCTGAAGGGGGCTTCTATGATCTCATAGATCGATATTAGATCTGGGTATCATTATCAAGAGTCCATAATTCTAATATACTAAGAACTGCATTCAATTGAATGAATGGACTCTATGTGTTTATCATAATGCCATTTGGGTTGAAAAATAATCTAGCAGTGTTTATGGCATTGATGAAAAAAATCATTCACTAGTATTTAGATCATTTTGTGGGAGTGTCTCCTAACGATGTCTAGGTGTACTCTAATTCACATTACGATCATCCCAAACATCGTGACATCATCATTGGTACACTGAGAGAGCACCAGCTCTATGCCAATCTATATACATTTCTATTTTAGATTGAAATGGTACACTTTTTGTGGCACATCATCTTAGAAGATGTTGTGATAGTGGAACTAGAAAATATTCAGGTAGTGGAAGATTTGGAGCAGAAAAAATGTTTTTGATATCTAATTATCTTTGGTGTTAGCGGGATATTACATGTGGTTTACCCAGTATTTTTCTAGGTTGGGAGAACCAAATAATTTTTTGAAAAATGTAGAGATAGTTTTTTTGGGATAGAATCATGAGAGAATTCATTCCAAGAGTTGAATAATTTCTTGACATTTTCACCAATTTTGATATTAACTATGTATGTTGGGGAGTATACAGTGCATTGTGATGCATATGGGATCAGACTGAGAACTATGTTGATGCATGAAAATAGAGTCATTGCTTATTGGTCTTCGTAGTTGAGGCCACAGGAACATAATTACCATTCCTATTACTTCGAGTTGGCACCAGTTTTTATGGATCTTATGTTTTGGCAACACTATCTTTTGGGAAAAGAGTTCATTGTTTTTACAGATCAAAAAAGCTTAATGTATATCATTTCATATAGTGACATGAACCTTCATCCACGATGATGTGTAGAGTATATGCAATCCTTTTATTTTGAACTGGTATATACGGCTGGGATGGGGAATCATTTATATGTTTCCTTGATCATAAAAACATAGAATCAATTGGTACATGAGTCGAGGGAGGAGTTAATGTTGATGACATTGCTGGTGAAAATGCATGTGGTAGTTCATGGGAGTTAGGAGAAGATGCATCTAGTTTCTGTGGATGTGGAGTCTACACTTATGAGACGTATCAGGGATGGGAAGTATGAGGATCCAGAGTGTTTAGCCTAATGGGAAATCATTGATGGTGGGGATACACAATTAGAATGGATGATAGATGAGGATGAGACCATCAGTGTGAAAAATTAGGTTGTTGTGCCAACAAGTATGCAAGAGGAACTCATTGAAGAAATTCCATTCATCAAAGTGGGTGGTACATGATGTGGTGAAAAAAAATTAAACATGACATACGGTGATCGTTTTGGTTCCCAGGAATATAAAAGGGGATATCATGGTTGGTAACAATATAATTTACCTGTCAATGTGTGATGGAAGAGCATCAATGACCTGGGGGTCTTCTTGAGCCATTAAATATTTCGAAATGGATATCGGATGAAATGAAAGTATATTTTGTGGTTGGACATCCAAATAATCTTAGGATGAATGATGATATTGGGTTCACTATGGATCATCAAACACAATTAGAACATTTCTTTCCTATAAATAAATGATTTACAGTAGAGCAGATGAGAGAGATATATGTGAGAGAGATACAACATTTTCATGAGGCACCATTTACTATATATTCATATCATGATTTAGGCATTAATTCAAGCGTATGGAAGGGATTGAAAAGAGAGATCAGTACACAATTTCTATTATGTATGGAATTCCACCCAAAAAAATATGGGAAGTCAGATCACACCATAAAAATGATAGAGGATACGATACTAGATATTGTTTTTGAAATTGGTGGTTTTGGGTAGAAACACATGGATTTAGTGGATATCACCTATAACAATATATTTAAAAAAAATATAGATATGGAAATGAATAAGTCACTTTATGTTAGAACATGTAGATGACCAATATGTTGGTTAGATTCACGTGAGTCAGAGCCATTGGGACAGTGTCTTGTTTAGGACACATCAGAGCAGGTGAAGTTGATTTGGAAATTTATGAATACACATTAGAGTATAGATAATTCTTAGGCTAATTCATAGTGATTATCCTTATAGTTTACATAGTTTGATCAAAATTCCTTTAATATTTTCCATGATAGGGTCATAAAATGATACAGATAAAGGACAAGTTGGAGCCCTAGTTTGAAGGACCATTTGAGGTGCTGGGGAGAATTGTGATAGTGGTGTATTGATTAGCACATCGACAAAAATTATGATCTATGCCTAATGTATTTCATGTGTCGCAACTATGGAGGTATCACCTCGACCATTCTCATGTGATTGATGTGGAATAGGTTTACCTTGAGTTAGATGTGTCCTTTAAGAAGCATATGATACTTGTGATGGGTCATAGTGAGAATTTGTTATAGTGAAATACTGTTCCATTAGTTCATGTGTCATCGAAACATGGAATTTTTAAAGGGTAAAAATTTGAACGAAAAGAATACCTGAGGATATAATGGCCAAATATTTTTGGCTCAGTATCGTTGAGTTTCTGGGGAGTGCATCTCAGGTATGAGCTGTTATAAGTTCAAGGGATTGTAAAATCCCCTCATTTTCTATTGTAATGTCGGGCATTTATTAAGGTAATTTTTGTTTTTAATTAGGTAATATTGACATGGGTTATGACCAGGGGTGTGTTTGTGTGATGTTTTTACTAAACTGTTGATGACTGGTGTTGTGCACGATTTGCAAACGGTTTGGAAAAACTAGGTGGACAGTGGAAGTTGTACCATTTGGAAAAAAAATTTCCTAACTAGGCACTATTAATCCATGCATGAAGTGGAAGAAAATATTGTTGTCATACGTTTTCACTTTACCATGCGGCCTCCCAGGTGAAACTATGTGCATGTCCTAGTTTATTTCGAAAAATCATTTTTATAACCACATGAATCCCCGAAACCACTCTAATCTATCTTAGGATTAGGTTGACAATTTATAGGTGTTAAAAAATCCTTCTATAGGGATTACAAAGTGACATGAACACTATTATTCTATATTGAAAGCCCTTATTGAGGGTCCTCTATCCTCCTGGTAAGGGGACTTCATCCTGATGTTTGTCTTATTATTTCTTTTATCTTTTCCATATATATTAATGGAAGATCTCCCCCACCTTCTTGGATCTCAACATATGTGATGATATCTAGATATAGGATTGTGTCCCATGATCTAGTTTTTTAAGAGCATGATTCCTTGATATTTATTTTGGATTTACAGATTCATATTCAGAGCTTGATTGATGACGTTGTGCCACTCATATTTTTTGGATTTTTTTGGGATAAATTATATCGATATGTTGAGGTAGGTGGTATAAATAGAACTCCCATAGTCATAATTTATGATATGTGAAGGTGAGTTTATTATTCCTATATTTCCCTGATAAATTACTTCCTATGTTGGAGTAATTATGACTGATTAATTGAATTTATTTTCCTTGGTGGATAATTGCTATTGGAATCATGGAAAAATGAAAGGATTTTCTCAAATAAATATTTTGGGGATTTGTTATGGGTTGTTATTTTTTTATTGAGATATTTAATTGATGGTGATAACATAATTAATTGGTGGAAATTAATAATTTAATTATGTTTTTCTATGTGAGAAAATTAATTGTGTGAATTAATTATGTTCCATGATGTTGACTAAAGATAATCATTTGCGAAAATTAATTATGTGCCATATTTTGATGTAATATAATTCATTGTGATAACAAATTATTAAATGGTTGGTTATGATTTGGATAATTAATTGTGAAGAATTAATTTTTGAATTAAAAAGGAATTTATTGATTAATTAATTGATTATTTAATTAATGGGTTGTGTTGTTTGTTAATTAGTCATTTAACTATTTGAAATTGATATGATTAACTAGATGTTGGAGTTTTAATTGAATATTTTGGACAATTATAATTAATTAAAAAATAATTAAATGGATGAGATATTTGGGATACTAGACATGGCGTTCTAGAATGATTAGATGAAGGGACAAGGACATGGTGTTCCACCCCCATAGTTTTCCAAGCTTGATATTACGGGGTGCTAGGCATGACAACCAACACCGAATAAGATATAAATATATAGAAATGGAACACTACACTTAATGATATTTTGGGTTCTAGGGATGAATACCTACAACGAATGAATGATAATAATGAATTTTGATTTAAATGATATTTTGGGATGATAGGAATGGTTACCAACACCAAATGAATGATAATATTGAATCATAATTAAATTAGGAAATAGAATTGATACTGGTCCAATTGTGATGATAAAATATTAAATGAAAATTTGATAACCTTTTAAATTATGTATTGAATTTAATTCTTTATAAAACTACAGGCACTATCATTTTACTGGACTCTTTTTAGACAAAATTTTTGGTTGCCTACTGAGTTATACCCACGCCCTATTCGGTCTTCTGTATAAGCACATGAGTAGACATTGTTGTTGTAGGACATGATAAGGGAAAGGCTATGGGATGGATTTTTGTTTCGGATTGGGGCATGAGATAGGGAACCCAACGTGGTTTGGGACCCATTTTGGAGTCATTGTATTTTTATTTTTAGTATCATTATAGAGACATGACACTTTAATTGTCATAGAATGATTTACCTTTTACATGAGTATTTATTTTTATATATTTTACAATTATATTTCATGTTATTATATTGGTTATTTATACGTTTCTACACTTGGTTATTGTTGTTTGATTTCTCTGGTGGTTTATTTTAATAAAATTTGGAATAGTTTCCCCATTAATGACTTATCATACCCACATTTCTAGTTGCAACCCTCTAGCATATGAGGTTGTGTGCGTGAGGGAATGTGACCAACCTTCATGGAGCACCTCATAGTGGAACATATGTCGGGACATCAGAAATAATATATGACTACATCATTATTATTGTTGATGTTTATACTAATGTTATTGTAGAATGATTTTTTTAATTAATATTACCAAAATGTATAAATAAAAAAGTATTTATATATTAACTTAATCAAGATCATTATAAAAATTTACAACATAACTATCAAATAATCATGATAAAAAAATTAACTAAAAAATTAAGTAAAATTATGATAAAATTTACTAAAGAAGTCATAGAATTTAACCTCCTCATTATGTGTACATACATTCTGACACAATGTCTGGTTGCCATTCATATATTAAAAAATATATTTCATTTTTAAAATTAATGTTAAATTGATAGTCTTTGTAGTACTAAATAATATAAAAAAAATAAGCACGATTTTTAAATTAATTTGTAATTATCATAAAAAATACCTCATTAGTGATGCTATATTGTTTCCAGAATAAAATTTCATTCAAAAATTTTCAAATGTAATACCCTAAATAATTTATATTTGTTTTTTTATTTTTTCAAAAGACAATTCTATATATTTCATATTCAAAAATTAAATTTCACATATTAGTGGAGATGGTGATATTCCATTTTAAAAACACTATTCGAATAATGTAATACAATATCAATATTAATGTCAATAGGGTATAATTATTTGATTTCCATGAAACATAATATCTGATCAATGTTTTAAAATAACCAAGTGGTTAACTTGATCACAAACAGGACAACCATGGGTTCCTCTAATATTATATCTTAAATATTTTCCACAAGCATAAAAATCATTGATCATCTAATACAATATATCATTCAAAATTAAATATTTATTTATGTAATAGTCATACAACATAACAACTAATTCCGAAATTAATTTCAAATATTCAATTAATGGATCCAAATAAATATCAATATCAATATCCATTTCTACTTTTATAAATTGATAAAACATATATTCTCATTTCTCTTTATGCGTTACTAAGGGGGAAAGTTATAATTTTTCGATATAACTATATATATATATATTGGGTAATTATTTAAAAATGTAATGGATTCAATCCAAAAAATGAAAAAAAATATGATGGTTTATCGACTATTTTCAAATTTAAGGATAATTTTGATCAATATTACTTCATAGAATATAGTCTATTGTGTGAAATCATTTCCAATATTTATATATTTTATCTAGCTCATAGTTTGATTATATTAATGTATCCTCACACGTGTAAAGGTTACTAAAGCAAGGATTGATTAGAATGTACCATAAAACATTCATTGGAATTGATTAATCAATCTTGTATAAAGATTCACCATACATTTTCAATTTTTTAATTGATTCATTGTATTTTTAAAATAGTATACAATTCTTTAGACATGAATGTATGTTTCGTAGATCATAACCATTGAATTAAGATTTAATTTAGTGAAATATGTTTTTTGAGGATGCTTATTATATCTTGGGATCCTATTATTCAATAGATAATGTAGTTCAAAAAGGTTGGTCTCAATCCATAATTTTATAACATATACACTGTATATTTTCATTATGGTTATATTGATGTAAATTTAATATAACTAGTATACATTGGTGTCTTTACAAAACACATTAACTAATACTTTTGTTTGGTTGATTGTGATGTTAATATTCAATTTTAATTTTCTTTTCCTAAATACAATAATATCCATAATCACACCTATAATCAATTCATCAATATGGGCATTATCATTATTCACACATCTAATCATATAAGATTATCCATAAAACAAAATTTTATCCTTGTCACTATCTATATTCAGTTTTTTATTATGTTAATTTCATATTTATAAAAAAAATATTCTTCAATAGGTCATGTGTTCTTCTAACTCCTCTAGACTAATTAGTTTTGAATAATAACATTGTAAACACATAAAAATTATTTGAGAAGGATAATATGAACGATTTTTTTCAAATTTTATGAAACCCATCCTCCTATTAATTTTTCATATTATTAGCATCCACCCTTTTTTTATTCATATTATTCATATTTGAACATATAATATTAATATTAAATATAATAAATAAATTCAAAAAATGTATGATCTTATAACTCTCAAATTTTATTTGAATGGAATTATTTATGCTACCTAAAACTATTTTTCTAATAAAGTAAGGGATAAATAATGTTTATTGAGAAAATTTTGTAGTTTTTTAAATCATTAATTAACAGGAATGTGTGATATAAATAATGTAACAAAAAATCATAATAAATTTCCATCTATTCAAAATAAAATCGATCAAGGAATGATTATATTGGTTTTTTTGAAAGGAGTAATTATATATGGAGGATTTTATGTTCATACATTTCTTCACATGGTACATAGTAAACCTGGTGGTGTTTTAATGATAGGATTCATTAGTGAAAAAGTTGATTATTTAACATATGATAACATAATTTATAGGGTCCAATCACAAATCATTGAGAACATTACATTTAATTTGACTCTTGAAATATTTTGAGAATAAATAATAAAATTTTGGTTTTTACTCAATGGAATTAATGGAGAATGTTAACTCAAAAAGGTCAATATGATGACATAAAAATCGAAAAGTTATGAGAATGAATTAAGTGGTGCCAAGGGAAAGTATAGATAAAAAAGTAATACCCACTTACTAAATGGATATGAGGATGAGTTAAAAGTGGGTGGAATCCACAAAGTTTCATCTAGAGAATTATACAATAAAGAGTGAAAATTTATAGACCCTATCCTTTGAGGGAAAGGAATTTAGTTGATGATAATCCTGTAATAGGAATTCATACTTCAACTCTACATCATTTGGGCACATTAATTTTCAAGGTACATGAAATTATATTTAATGCGGAACTGGTATGTATGAATTTAATTTCTAGATTATGATATTTTTTAAGAAACAGCTGCATTTTAATATTGGAATACAGATAAAAATTTATACATGATATCAAGAAATGACCGATTTCCTCCTGCCAACCAAGGGGCTCTTTAGAGATATCAGACAACGTAATGAAATGGGCCACCCAATTTTCATCTATTTTAATATAAGATAATGACCATGAGAATAATAGGATGATCTATTTTATAAAAATCTGATACCAATGGTTTGGAACTGTTGGTATAGTCTCCAAAACCGTTGGTCAAAGTCATACCAATGGTTTGGGGGACCCTTGACCAGTCATTAATTGGTATAGAACTATTCAAATTGTTGTGGGAAATCGTTTTTATAAATTTCATATAACAATAGTTTACAATATAGTAGTATATGTAATATGAAATACATATACCAATAGTTTTTGAAACCATTGATTTAGTTAATTAAAATAACCCCTTATAGGTTGTGATCCTCAAACCACTGAATTATATTTCAATCACATATCCACTATGATACAATATTTTATAGAAACATAATATGATAAATATGTGTATATATATTTAATTGTATTTTTTATGTATTCATTGTTATTTAATAAAACAATTCATTAAAAATATAAAAAACATTACCAATTGTTTGGAAAACCATTGGTATAGACCTTCACCAATAGTTTTCCAATCAATTGATATATTTATTTTTAATGTTGGGACCTTCATGTTTGGTTATGGAAAAACGATTAGTATAGGTTCATTAAATATATTCTATACAGATTGTTTTATCCAAAACGTTGGTATAGAAATAAAATATGACAACTGTATTGGAGAAAC
Organism: Viscum album; assembly: GCA_963277665.1. Taxonomy (NCBI): domain Eukaryota; kingdom Viridiplantae; phylum Streptophyta; class Magnoliopsida; order Santalales; family Viscaceae; genus Viscum; species Viscum album. The sequence goes on along the minus strand of OY728121.1, from coordinate 4,948,937 downwards.
CATTGGTACATTGTGATTTTATCGATGAAATAACAACGGTTTTTAAAAACCCATTTGAATCGTTTTGGAATATACCAACAATTGTTTTCAAAATTATATGAATAGTGTCATAAGATGGTTTTCATAACAATGGTTTTGGATAAACACTTGGTATATCTTCATCTTATAGTACCTATATCAACTCATTCTCCAAAACCGATGGTTTAGGTCCAGTTTCATATAGTATTGAAAATGGATTGAACCTTCATAATCAATAAACCGAAGGATTGGAAACAACAATTTGATGGACTAATACCATTAATAATGACAATATAGTCTGATTCTAGGTTGAAATTTTTTCATCCTCTCTCAGTGGAGAACATAAATCCAATGAATAATTCATGGAATTTATGAACTGCTGAATGAAAAAAAATGGATGGATGTTTTCAAGTTGTGATAATTCAACCTAGATTATCATGTATCAAAATATCCAATCCAACCATACCTCTTATTATTATTTATTCATCTATAGTAATATTAAACATATTTTATGGTGGGAGCTCTAGTTAAGGAAGTGAGAAGACTCTAAGGGGTTATCAAGACAAATATCATTACGCTTCCATATCACCTTACAAGATACGACCTGCTTGATCTAAAAGAGTCATGTTTTACAATACTGTTAAAAACAATATCATATATTATCACCCATATTAACTATGATATGGTAAAAAGGAATTATATTGTATTAGTGAGGATTCAAGAAGTCCAATATGAGAATATTGACACAAAACCATTAACCATCTCCACAATCCAATCCAAATTTGGGTTTATATTCATGTCAAATGTTCATGGACCCTTGATGAAAGATCATTACATGTATACGAGTTTTTCCTTGACTAATAAGGTGGGTTATAAAATTATTCACATTAATATTTCATACCATTAGGAACTAATTTAAATGTAGAATTTCCATAAAATATTTAAATAATAAAGTTCCAAACTCATGAAAGTCTATCAGCTTCCATTTTCATTTCACATAATCATAATTTTTAATTACCTATTATCTATGGGGAATGAATGTGCATATTTCAACACATATCCTCCCAAAATTTCATTATTCAAAAAAATATTATCTTGTTCTATATCATTTGTTCACAGAATAAGATAATTAAATATCTAATCCATTTAATTGAAATATAAGCCATGTTTATCATAACACCATCCATTTCCAGCATCATTAAAACTATAGAAACAATGGTATCCTCGGAATACAAAACCAAAAGGATTGTGGAAATCATTGCACATTTATTAACAAGCGAATGGTCCCTATAGATCTTGAATTTGGCTCTATCTTTGGTCCTCCAAAATATTCCCTTCCAATGAAGAACACATAATCCCCTGACGAATATCTAAAATAAGATAGGGTGTGGGCTAAGGAATAGGTCAAAAAACCCAAATGGGGGCTATATATGGATTTAATTACCTGAGTGCAATGAGAACTAGGGTTATGAATTAAGAGCCTTCCTTTATTTTATAAAACATAAATGTTGATCTTGGTCATGTATAGATATCCCATCCAACCACTAGGTTTTGTGATACATAGATTATTCTGATCCAACTAATGATCATTTTATCATTGTTCAAACCCACCAAAACATAGCAATGTGAGAGTGAATTTGATCATTCATATTTTTGGTTATCTTAACTAAAAAAATTTTATTAATTGGAATCAATTGAGATAAATCTTATATATATTCTTCCTTCCCTAAATTAACGATTCTATTGAAATACCATCCTCGTATATTTATTCATATCATTTACATAATGCTCAAAAGAACTGGTAATTTAGTATTAAACAAAAATAATAATGATCCAAATATATTTTCTGTGATTATCAACAACCAAAATACCCAATGTTCAACTGATATCATTTTTTCTACAAGCAGTCTCACCTGTGTTGATAGAAATTTATTATTAGGAATAATAAATTAATTGTGGTGATTGTTTCTCATATTTTTGGAGAAGCTGAAAATTAGTTATTAATTCATAAAGAGATGAAATTGAGAAAATAATTCTTATTGAAAAGAAGAATAGAAGTGAAGTTGGTTGACTTCTTATATAAACCATCCTCCCATGAAATATGTTGTCTTTATCATCCATGGAAATTATATTTGAAAAATACCCCACCATCAAGACACAAAATAAAGGGGAAAGTAGGTCCCCATATCAGAACCCATTGGAATGTCAATAACATTAAGAGATTGTTACACTGATATTGAATGTGATGGAGACTCAAGAATGTTTTTTATGCTTTATTTTATTTAAATAATTACGTGCGGAATAACTATTTTGAATTTTATGTTTCTTATTTTTTTAATGAAGTTAAATTTCTTATTTATAGTTGAATGTATTTTATTAAGAATTATAGAAATAGTATAAATGAATAGGTTTTAATTTATTAGTCCATATTATACGACACAATTGATTCACCTAGGATCCCTTATGAGAACATTCAACCATACTCATGGAAGAGTGAATTATTTTTCAAAAATGTTATATAAGAAATTACCTTATTAAACCATGTATGATTCGTGGACTAAGAAATTTAATAATCCATAAATGCTCACTAAGCCAATTTTTTTGTGAGGATAAAAAAAAACATGGACAAGGTGATTCATAATATTAACCCACATACATTATGAATTTGGAGTCTTGATTCATCAAAGAAGTTCGAGGGAGAGTGGTGAAATTTGTAGAATTTTTTGTGAGAGTTTTAATGGTAAAAAAACAAATCCCCTTAGTGCTTAACAGAATTGACAAATAATTTTTAATCAATTATTTCAAAATAATGCTGATAAAAATATGTTTTAGTAGCGTCAAATTAATAACCTCTAAAAAAGATTGTTTTAACAATGCAAAATATTTAACTAATAAAACCTATCTTTATCAGCTCTAAAAGTATAGCTGATAAAACCTATATTTATCCTCAATAATATTATAATGATAATATATAGATGGTATATTTGAGAATTTTAATTATATTAGATAAAATATATATAATAAAATTAAAAAATATTAAAGGAATATATATAAAAATGATTTAATACATAAAAATTAAAAATTATTTAACCTTATTAATGAATATAAAATATTAAAGACATGATTTTAAAAAATGAGTGAAATTTAATAATAAAAAATTCATAAATTAAATAATATTAAAAAAATTATTTGTATTATTTATTATATATTTATTTTAAAAAACATAAAATTAATATATATTAAATTTTAGATGAATACATAGGGAAAATATTAAAACATTATAATGACGTACAAAAAATGAATAAAAATGAAAAAACCGATTATAAATATATATATATATATATATATATATATATATATATATTAGGTATGGAAGGATACAAACACACAAAAACACAAACACAACTCACCCACCGGCAATTGGAATTTCATAGCCCCCAAAGGGATAACAATCAAATATTCAACAGTCCCAAAGAACTATGTTTTTTTATATTGTACCTATGACCCTTAAAATGTATTCCCCAAACACCATGGGCCATATAACAAATCATTTACATTCACTACTATTGGATTTAGCACAATCGATTGGGCCTCCCTAAAAATCAGTGATCGATATGCCCTTCCCATGCCTTGCGCTTCCGTTATCTCGTTGAACATCTTGGTGTGTTGTCATAGATGATTATCAAATGTCCACCCTTTATGTCTATGAGGTGTTTGCCTATCCTAATAAACTCTCAACAAATCCTACCACTAAACCAGCTATCTACGGATCATAGGCACATCCACCATGCATGCAATGCTATCACTCGACACATGCAACATCCACACCGCCACATCATGATGATGTCCTTAGCGATGGATCGTCTCCATCATTGGCCTTGGATCTATCATCAATATACTCAGACAACTTTGGTGATGAAGAGTTTTCTCCCCTCCTAAATCAACAATACTACCTTCCCAAGAATTCACCTCAATCCCTTAATCATGCTGCTCGACGACCATAGTGATCCCTACGCTAACACCGCCGCCTATGTATCATCATCTCTCGATGGAAAACACTTTTGAGACTACAATGCCTAACATTCAATTATATCATCAGTCATTAAAAATATTCATGAAGCAAATCCACATCATTTGTGTTTGTTTACATAATATACAAAAACAATTTATGGATGGCGTATGTTGTTGTTCAATTTTAGAGAAAAATGGTGTGGGTTTGAGATGGTCTTACCAGAATCTATTATATGGATATCAAATATATTAAAATATTAAAACACAATAAAAAAAATAAATTATATTCCTATAAATTATAAATATATTGAAAATATTAAATCATATTAAATAATATGTATAGTTTTTAAAAAATAATTAAATTCCAAAAATATTTAAAATTATTAAATATCAAAAATGAAAAAAAATAAATATAAATTAAATTGATCATATGAAATGAAATAAATTATAATAATTAAATAATTAAATTGATAAAATCAATTACATGAATTTCAATCATATAATATTGAATAAAATTATATAAATAAATACTATTATTATTTCTAATGGTTGATGTATGCACTTTATTGATTGTATATAGAAAATATAATATGTTAATAACCTTTATAATTTTTAATAATTGTGAAAATTCTATTATTTAATCAAATATATAATTATTTAAACACTTATATATGACGATAAAAATTTAATATATTACAAAAATCATAAATGATCATATAATAAAAATGAATAATGTGTTGAAAATACTGAAAATTGAGAGATACTAAACAACAATAAGAAATATTAAATCAATAAACAGTCATGCATGAACACATATACATACAAATAGTCATACATGTACACATACATACACAATATAGGTATACACATATATACAATCACGTACACATACACATACTCCTAGACATAGGCATATAAACATAAAATTATGTGTACACACACATACACATACATATAGTTAAATAACAATGCATGAACATACATACATATCTATAAATAAGCATATATACATACACATAAAACATAAACAAATACATTTACATATATAGATCCACATGTACAAACATATACTATTGTATATTCATCACATACACATGAATTTTCATATACATACACATCCAAACAAATATATACATGTTCATGCAAATTCGTACACACCTTTACATATGAGTATACACAAACATATACACATACGCATGCACATGCACATGTACAAAAAGATAATGAAATACATACACATATACATATATGGAGACATATATAAACATAGACATATATTATTATACTTAGTTATACATTTACACATACACATACAAACAAATTCACATGGACAATCAAAAACACATTCACATGCACATATACATGTACATACATATGTAAATGTCCATATAATTGCAATAAAAAGTTATAAATACAAACACATATAGTGATTCATATATACAAACACATACACATACATATAAACATATGTATAAAATACACATATAATTACATACACCCCTATGAACAAATAAATACTCACACAAACAAATAAAAAATGTACATAAACACACACACACAATACAACACAACATATGCATACTCAAATGAAAAATATATAAACACAGACAAAGAGACGCAAAAATACAAATGTATATACATATATTTTTCAATTTTCTAATATGAATATAAATAAAAAAAATCAAATAAAAATCACATATATAAATAAATATATAAATTTATTTATCATATAAAATTTCCAAAATATATTAATAAATCATATTTATATTAATTATATAAAATATTAAAATAAATAATTAAAAATAATATTTTAAATTTTTATTGAAAATTATATTTTTTATTTTTCCATAAATACAAATTTAATAAAATTAAATTAATTTTTTATTAAATATTATATAATTGTTCTAAATATATATTATTTTCATATATATTCATGTTCAAATAAAAATATTATTTAAAAATATATAATAATGTATATATATATATATTAACTCATTTCATCTGATATTTAGAAAAAATAAAAAAAGTGCTCATAATGCAAAAAAAATTAGCATCTTTTGAAAAATGCATAGAAAAATGGAACTCTTTTATTACTGATTTTTTGAAAGAAGCATTGAATATTGCATTATATGAATTAGTGTAACATGATTATAAAAATAGGGAATTTCTACTGGATGAAATCTTAAATTTTTTTGATGGATAAATTAAATGAGAATTTCCAATTGGGAATAAATTCATAAATTAATGAATTATAAAATTATAGTTAATTATTCCATATGAAATTACATTATTTATTTTAAAACCATTGGGAAGAATACATTAATTACTACAATTTTTAGTTCATGTTATAAAACTCAACATCTGATATCATTTATTTCTGGAAATGCATGTTTGTAGAGAGGGAGTTATCACAACATTCCCCATTTCTCCTAATACTACAGTAGTCATTTCACTTATTGACTCAAAATTTTATACACACAAAATCAGATGTGCTTCATCCTGCATAGTGGTAAATGATGGGTTGGGGCCAAGGGATTCATTTCCAAACCCCTCTATCCTAATTGGTTGATTTTGGTGTGGGGAATTACACACTAGGTGGTAGAGAAAATCACATCCATATCCCCCCATTTGGCATGGTAGGCATTTTATATGTTTTGAAATTGTAGACCATCTGGGAAATAGGATTGAGGGTGGTAGGTGTTTTCAATGGGGTGTCATGGTATGTCGTCTGTGAATGTGCGATTATGATGGGTACTGATATTGGATGACATTGTCGATGGGTCATTGTGGCATATCATTTGAGAAAGGGAATTGATAGTGTTAGGTGATATCGATGGGGAATCATGGAAGGTTGTATGGGAAAGGGAGGTGATGACCATATAATTATTTACGTTGTCTAGCCTGGTAGGCACTATGGATGGGGCTCCCTGACAAGTCATGGTGGTGACTGTCTAGGTAATGATTTTTGATAGGGCATTGTGTCATCTAGAATGATGGTGAAGGTGATACGAGTTATCGTTGTTGTGTCCTAGAAGGTCATTTGAGAATGTGTAGTGATAGCCCTATCATTATTCCCCCTTTATCTCTTAGTATGAACTATGGATGGGGCATTATGGCAGGTTTTCTGGGAATGGGCGGTGACGTTCATATCCATCTTCCACCCATCTGGCCTTGTATGAATTGTCGATGGGGTGACATGGTAGGTCTTATGAGAGAGGCTAGGTTAACCCATGGGGATAGAGGCAATTGGATACACCAAGGACTATGTCTGTGAAATGGTGTTGAAACATTATGTAGCATAGATGGGGGGTTTTAAAACCTCATATAATATATTTTTAGGGACCCTAACTACTTCTTCACACTCGTCCAATGCATCCTTCATTTGTATACCAAAACTATAGATCTTTGTAGACACATAAACTCACAGAATGGATTGATTCTAGTTAACCAGGGCTCGTATGTGTGTATACTTACACGTCACGGGCTCATATACCAGTGTTGACTAATTTCTATGTCGTCATCACATTCTCAAATATTTCTCCACCCCAATTTTTTTTCATTTTGTCGTTCAATGTGTTTTGACAGCATTTAGGATCTTAGTTCTTTTTTAATTACATTATAAATACGTTTAATTTTTTATAAAAATAACAATAAAACTCATGGGAAAAGAATTTCCTTGTGTCATACACAAAACATCCCTTGACATATATTTTTTTATTTATAAATATAACACAATAAAAATTAGTTATTATTTACTAATTCAATAATGTTTTTTAAATATAAACTTAATAACTTTTATATCACTTATGATTCTTAAATTAGTGATAACATTTATTTATAAATAAATATATTACTTATTATACATCAATTATATTTAATAAATCAAATATTATATTTACTAAAAATATACACATATAATGTATGATTTTATTAATTATATTACTAATCAATAACGTATTATATAAATAAACATTTTAATTTATTTAAATATAATCATACAATCTGTAACCAATAATTTTTTAACATAATATTAAAATAATTTTAATAGATTTCAATACATTTAATTAGTTTATAAAATGATATATTTAAATGTTATAAAAATATTTATTAAAATTAATATTCTATATAATTAAAGAATTACATATTAATATTATAATTTTATAGTTATTTATGAATATATTAGATCAAATGAATTAAATATTTAATGGTTTTTTATTTATTAATTCATTATGTATATTAATATTATAAAATATTTATGTTAATTTATGATATTTATTTCCCTTATATATAATATATTATTTCAATAACATTTTATTTATAATATCCAAATACAGATTTTTTTTATTCATAAATACATTTTAAGTGTTTTAATAAACTTTATTTCTAATGGAAATGTGGAAACCATCACAATGACCCAGCCATAAAAAAATCAAATTAAAAAAAACCAAGTATCAATTTGAAATCCCTTTTTGTGATTTTTAATTGATCATAGATATTGGGTTGCTGGGAGTGTCTAGTGTACCCTATAATGTAATGAGATTTTAAGAGATATGTGATTTCATTGTTTATTTTCCACTAAAATTATAAGGAGTGACATACGATTTGACATTGGTATTCATTTAGGAATGATTTATCAAATCTTGAACAAGATACATTATTCTTCACCTTTTTGTTTAGTTTGGGGAGTTTTTCTTAGGAAGGTCATCAGATCAGAGAATATCATAGTCATTGGATGATATTGTTTGGTGCTAATGGGTGTTATGAAGGTTTTAGATGTAGAAAAGGTGTCTGGTGGGTTAATAAATGTAATGGTCTTATTGGATTTGATGAATCATTTACAAATTTAACAAGACTTAAACATCATTACTTAAAAAACTATTAAATTTTGACATAGAAATTTCCATAACCTAGAGGGGAAATTCTTCTATTGTATTTTTTATTAGTTTAAATTATATCATAATAAATTATACATCTCCTTAGGAACCATCATCTACATATTAATTAATAACACAACACTCAATACACAGCCAATGTATCCATCTTCACTGTAAACTGTATCGCTGGGTTTTATGAAATACATTATAAAGTTTGAGTCCGGATGGACATTAATAAAATTCCTAATGCATCAGTACCCTTGCACAAAATTATGGTTAACAGTATCCAATGACATATAAGTATTATAAGTTCCCATGGGAGGGTTTATTCTCATGATTTCCCACTATGAATTCTGTATTTTACTCCTCCCTGTAGGTTACAGGTTTTATAATTTTGGAATTGAATTAAAATATAACATGTACATTTAGAATCTTCTAATATATCCTCAAAATAAATAGCAAATGAATGTTTTGGTGGAGGAGTGGTTAATATCACTATAGATTCCCTTTTAATAGTTACTCCACGGATGATCAGCACCACATGGTTTCTATTTGTGTTTTCCATCATAAATAACTACAAATTTTACCATCATCATCAAGGTATAACATATTTTCCATTAATAAACTGATACAAGTTTATTTTATAACATCTGGATCAATGAGATACTTGGATGACATTACTAAAAATTAATCAATGCATTCAAATCATGGATATGGAAAGATTTTCCATAATCCTACAATAATACATAGGTTGATGCCTAGTTATTGGAATATTCTGCATGAATATCCCAAAAAAGATATATAAATGCAAATAATTTGGAAATATGTTACTAAAATATTATATTCCTCATCTAAGATAAAGGAATTTGTGGTGTTTTTAATGATATAGAACAGTAATTTTAATGTAGAAAGTGATATTATATTTGAATTAATTTGTCAACCTAGATGTGTTTGGTCAAATAATGTTTATTTGTAGCTTCTTATGTATCATACTGTAAATTGGAGTTGAATAATTTTTGCATAATACAATGGGAATCATTATATTGATAATATTTGTGAATATCGATTTGATAATTTTATTTTTTATCAGAAATGATGTTATGTCAGATCGAGGTGTTATCTTTTTATTTTGAGCTTATTATCCATAACTAATCTCATGGATAATTTATTTGAAAAAATAATTCATGTATTTATTAAAACAGATAAATTTACACCAAGAAACACATGATGAAATTTCTTATTAATCCTAAAATAATGTGATCTTGAAATATCACACATAAATAGTGACTGTTTCTAATTATAATGTCTTCATATATACCAACACAATTATTAGTAACCAACTAAATAATGATCTGAAAATTTCTTTTATATACACAAGATTTTTTTAGGATTTATATATGAATGAATTTCTGGCTGAACATGAGATTTCTAGTTTGTGTAGGAATTTCCTATATTGTATTTTACAAAAAATTAAATTAATAAAGGTATTTTGGTTCATCTTCCTAGAAGTGTTAGAAAATGTGAAGATTTTTTTAATTTTATCCATTTAAGAAGTACGAATACGAGGAACATAGTGTTGATTAACATATGTCAGATAATATTGGAGGAAGGAATAGTTGGGGGGTATAAATGTTTGATTTTAATTAAATAAGAAATGGAGTTTCATAAAATAAAAAATAATGCTCAGGGAGAACTTCCCAGGTTTTCAAATCATTTTAGGTTTTGGTGTGGATTTATTAGGGATAGAGCACTGCCAAACATATTAGTGACATGACATTTAATGATTATAATTACAATATTAAATAAATTTCATCATTTGATGATGAAAAGAAGTTTCTTGTCAGTGTTGAGGGATGTATTCCAAACTATCATCTCGATTTTGATTATTTGAAATCATAACCTTAGAAACACATTTTCTAAATAAAAATTTTATTTTTATATTTAAATAAATAAATAAATATTGTTTATCTCACTAAATGGTCATAATGATTCATAATAATAAATTATTCAAGTTGAAATATAGATATTTTTCCACAGGTGAATATTTTTTATTTAATCTAGAATTCCTATTCCATATGTATGTGTTTTTTGGATTTCCATTTAGATATTATAGGTTATATTTGAACTTCATTTTCTCATTAGAAAATTAATTTGTGAAATTTTGTGTGGTCATATATTTTGATTTATCAATTACATGAAGAATAGAGTATGTTTTTTTAGGCGAAAATTTTAGTAAACCGTCTCACACTATGAATCAAATTGATCTTCAATTGATTCATAGAAAATAAATTATGTATTTAAGATCACTGAGCAAAACAATCACAAAAATATGGTTGTGTTTGATAGGATTTTAGTGGGTGAAATTTTTTTTGGAATACAATTTTATTTCCAATCTAAAATCACATACATTTTGTCATACCTATCTCATCATGTGTTTGATTTATGTTTGATAATTTAATACACATCAAAAATGTCTTATCCGTAACTATCTTAATTATTTTAGAAAATATAACCATGTTAGTTTTTTAGTAATTGACAAATAATACTTATTTAAATAACAATTGTAACCAAAATGAACACATTATAGGTCATAATGTTCCCAGCTTGTGTCAGATTTTGTTTTGGATTATTCTAACATTTCACAAATGAGAAATGGGTAATTATTCAAAATTAAAGGAAAAATTATAATGTGTTTTCTCAATTTTGAGTATGTCACATGCCTGTTTTTACAAAAAAATATCATTTTAAACTAAAAAATAGATTGAGTCATTTATAAAATGAAGTCACACATAGAAAAAAAATAAAAAAGTCAAATAATGAAGATATACCATTATTAATATAAGTAATAGTACATGATTGCATCAACATTATTGTAGACATTTTCAATCCTTTTTTTCAATAAATTTTAAAATAATATAGGACATATCGTTAAATAAAAATCATTCATCATATATGTTATTTCTTCATGATCATTATGAAAAATAACTATATAAGAATTAGGTAAAAATGATTTTATTGTTACCTACAAAAACAACATAAAATAATGAGAATTTAAAAAAATGTTTTCAAATGTTTTCTCTTTATGATGTTTGCATACATTTTGATGCAATTCATGTTGGCTATTAATTTATGAAAAAATATATTAACACTTTTAAATATTTTTTATATTCAAAGTATTTATAGTAAAAAAATAATATATATAAATATTGATTAATATGTTTTTAAATTAAATAGTAATTATCATAGGAAATACATCCTCGGTGATGCTATTTTGTTGAGAGAATACAATATAATTAATATATTTTAAAATATTATACACAAAAGAATTTTAATTTTTTTTGAATTCTTTAGAAAGGTTTTTAATTTAAATTATTTTGATTTATATTTTCAGATTGAACTATTTTTATACATACCTTAATACTTATATACTTTTAGAAGTAGATAATCATATTGTGCTCAAGGGATTTCCTGGTGCCATAATTTTGATGATATTTTAAATCCACCAAATAATAATAATTTTTTAAACCATAATATTAAAATATTGACTTGATTTTTACTTGTAAAATGATTCATGTAGTGTATTTAATATTCATAAACAACAACACATGTGGTTGGATTTGATGATCCTTTGTGTTGTTTTGTTTTTAAAAGGATATTTTTGTTGAAAACTAAATTTTTCTAAAAAAATGACTTTATAAATTCGATGGAAGAGGTATTGTAGAATGTTTAAGTCTTTTTGTTGAGATTTTTTTTGAAAATATGGATAATGATTTTTTACATGGTGGTGATAATAAGAAACTACAATTCCCTCAAATTCTAAATTAAGTGTATTGTATTCGATAGTGTATGCAACATATGAAAATAAATATAACAAAAAATATAACACTTTTAGATAGTACAAATTATATATTTTCAAATATATTAAATATATTATTAAACAATCACTAAATGAAACACTGATATTATCTTGAGTTACAAGAAACACCCTTTTTAGCTAGCATTACATGGAAGAACCTATTTAAATGAAAAGTGAAAAATAATTAATTTATTATTATTCAATATAATAGTCATAACTTTGCTGTTAAAATTTTATGTATAAATATTAATGACTAAAATTTTATTATTGTCATTTTATATTTATTAGGAATAAAATAATAATCATTTTAATGATAATTTAATGTTTACTAGAAAACATTTAGTATCAAAAATGTTATTTAATAATGATTTGATGAAATAATTTTAAATAAAATATTAAAACTTTTGGAAAATATATTTTTAAAAATAATTATCATTTTTAAAATTAGATTACCAAAATTATTTGAGGGTAATTTTATTTTGAATTTTTTTGAGAAGATTCATTTTTTTATGAATACTGAAAAATATTGTATTTTATTAGAAAACATGTTTTTTATTAATTTATTCATAATGAATAATTATATTTTAAATTGAAATTAATTAAATAATATTTCATTTAAACCAATTTAGGTAATTATAATTATTTTCATGTTGAATTTTGATAAAAAACATTTTATAAATTTGAATATTATTTAATTAAAACCTCATTTTTGCGTCACATCAAGAGTTTAATTAATTATTTAAAATTTCCACTTCTATTATTTGAATTCGGTAAAAGGACTTCCATATTTGTAATTAGAATAATTTATTATTTATAATTTAGACACATTATAGGGATTTATTTTTACATTATCTCTTCTTGGTTCGAGAATTAACCATTTGCAAGACTTTTTTATTGAGAAAAACATAGTTATTGTTGACTATTTATCAAAATTACAATTATTCCCCTCACTTACGTTGTGAGGGAGAACCCCTCCAATCAATTATTAAAACCTTAAAATAACATTTTTTATCCAATTCACTACTAAACCACATCCCATATTCCCTCCCATCATACTAGAACCCTTATTTTATGTATAATGTCATCATATGATATATTTTGTGTAAACTAAAGGATGATACCTGAAGAAGATTATATGTTCTTCAAGAAACATATTAATATTATTTTCTCTCCAACTCAATAAAATAATATTATAATATGATTTTATAACTAACGCATTATCATTATAATACTATTTGTTTTCATAATAAGGTCATGATCTAATAAAATCTATAATTCCATGAAATGGTTATTCAATTGTTGTTCGTGTCTATAGTGGACTACTAACTCATAATGTGATGCCATTCATTTTTCCATTACTACATCTATTGGTTTGTTTTGATGATATATATATATATATAGTATATATACTCTATTGATAAATTTTTGTACCTATGGACTCATTATATTATTTATATCTCTTTAACTATAGATTCGCAGGAGAAACAATAACACCGATCTTCTATACGATGGACATGCACCTCACGAATCGAAGAGTGTTCTTTTTAAAAAACACTCCACCTGGAAGGTGATAAGGATAATTTTAATGATTATATTAGATAAAAATGAAAAAATATGGATAATCAGGTTATTTTTATCATTATGAAAATATAATATTTCATTTTCATTATTTTTTTCATTCGGTTAAATATCATAACATAGTTTGTGTACGTGTGGAAAATTGCCTTCACAATGTAATGTGACACTCTTTTTATCAATAATCGAAAGGGATGACATATATAAGTGTATAATTTTATATATATTATATGATTATGTTTAATTAACATTATAACTTACTTAACATAATGACATTATGATCATTGAAATATTGAAATGATACTATTGTGTACTTATTATCTACCGTATTTATGTCTATAATGTACTTCATTTTCCATAACTATATATAATGATCAGTTTTTAATATTAAACTTCATCTTTTAAATATGACCATTATTTCATTATTCAAAATATTGATATTATAAAACTAAGTAATATGTTTTAAAAAATTATTATTTTGAAAAAAAATCATAAGAAAAAAGGAAATTATCATAGAAAATAAGGAAAATAATGAATGATTGTTAATTAATGGGTTATATGTTATAATAAAAGGATTATAAGTGATAATATAAATAGTAATATGGTTCAAATATAAGATTATAAAAGTTATATAACAACTATAAAAATTGTTAATGAATGTTCAATCAAAAGGAACGAAGAGGGAAGGGATTTCATAACTCAATTTCCAATCATTGTGTTAAAATTATAATTCATTCATTATTTCATTATAAGATTATGTGAATAATACATTTTAGTAAAATGTTTTGTATATAATTTTTTTCTATATATAGATGAAACATATAATTTATTCATTTCATAACTATCAATTCAATGTTATGGTAATTGTAAATTCTTATTTCATAATCACATTCTAATTGAAACTAATTATTCATGAATTTAAATTTATGAAAATATAACTTCATCCAAAACCATGTAATCCTAATATGGTTTTATAATTTTTATTAAAACATTAACTATGATTTATTAATTTTTTTTTACGTATTTTTACATTTAATTTATTTCAATGTGTAATAATATTGATTTTTAAAAATATACCCAACTGGATTTTATCGAAAATGTGAATGGAATATTATGGTTATTTTCGAAACATGGAACTTTAATAATAAATTTATAGTACAAAGGGAATTTTAATTTTAAAAAGTATAAAATTAATGGAATTACCCACTATCATGATCATCATTTTTTAAGATGAAGTTGAATGTATATAATGGACATTTAAAAAAATCCAAAGTATTCTCAAAATTCTACATTTTTTAAAAGTGATTTTCAATGATAAGGATTTTCAAAAAAAATTATGTATTTTCAAAATGAATACTATTTTTTCCCTATGACGGTTGTAAACATATTTTTATGGAATTTATATTCATTAGTGACATCAACCCATTAATGTATTTATGATCTCTTTGGGATATGTTGTATTGATATCATCATTATTCTTTCTACAGATGTATTTTGACAAGTTTGATTGTGGATGTGCTTTTTTGAAAACATTCATCATATTCCATTGGATGGGTTATGTTCTTGTTAATTCAATTATGGTATGTATTAACATTTCATAAGTTATTTTAAATAATATAATATTATGTTTACTTTGATTCACCCATTTCATAAAATGAATGAATTAGACATATTGTTTTTCAATTGGGGCCCTGATAGAAATATATTATCAATGTATCAATAGATATCATTAGAAAAATTTAGTTTTTGAAATTCTATGAGTTTTACCCAATATATTTATTTTTTTTAATGGTCCTGATAGTATGTGTCTGGTGTATGGTCAAGAAAAAAAGAGTTCACTAATCCTGATGTGTTTGAAACCAAAATATATAGACTATTTTTCCTATGGTATCAATTGTAAATTTCTTGTAAATGATCTCGATTGAATGATTCTTATGTTTGACATTATAAATTTCCTAATTATGAATTTTGTCAAAAAAATTACATGTGATCATTCAATTAGTTATTAAATACACATTTACGTGGTCAATTATATAGAATAATTTATTCATAATTAACTCCTT
Source organism: Viscum album (assembly GCA_963277665.1). Classification (NCBI taxonomy): domain Eukaryota; kingdom Viridiplantae; phylum Streptophyta; class Magnoliopsida; order Santalales; family Viscaceae; genus Viscum; species Viscum album. Next base: position 4,932,540 of record OY728121.1, on the reverse strand, counting down.
ACATTTTATTCTCATGTTAATGGCTATGTTGAATTTGATTCAGTTATATACAATTCCATATTGATTATTAATTTTTAATTTTTTAACTTTTTTATACACGTACCCTTACAAAGAATTTTAAATCACCCATTTCCTTTTTCCATAGGATAATGGGGAGGGTGTTATGATTGATATGTACGGATATGCTATAGGAAAAAATGATATTCTGGAAAATATATTATGTCTTAGTTGTTGTATTCAAATATATTATAGGAACCATGTATGTATCTATTATTAAAATAATTCTAAAAATTTTGTTCCTTTATGATGTGATTCCATTTATTCCTTAACAACGTAATAATGCATACACTGGCTTTGGGTTATTCAAGTATGAGATATTACAGTTTCTATTATAGGATGTTTCTTATAACACAAGGGGACCAGATTTAGGAAAATGTAGTTAGGTATCATAACCCTAAGATAGAATGTGATGAATAGAATATAACATCATCTGTATATTTTTTTAAGGTAGATATTATGTGGTTTTCCTAAAAATACATCCAATTATGGATATTATAAGAATAAATTTTTCTTTTATAGTTGTGCCTTGGGGAAATAACTATTTAAATGAATCATTGGGCATCACTTGATTGTCATAGGTCCAAAAAATTCCTTACATTCAACTAGTTTGACACAACTGTGAGATATTCATTGGATAATTCAAAATTTTCAAAGAAACCATTATGGTGGATTTGAAATAGTGATATCCCCAATGATCCAAAATAATTATTTTTCTTTTAGCTATGGTGATGCTCAGAGGACAAAGATCACCATGCCCTGAAAGTGAAGAACCATGCGTCGTCCCTTCCCTCTTGATGGGGGAGGCCTCTTCATCATCCCTTAAGGATTCTCGACCCATTTCTTTCTCCACATTTCTATCCCAGACAACATACCTCATTTTCCTATGAACCATCTTAGCTCCAATGTTTTAGATTTGTGTGAATGTTTCCCAAATGTTTTTATCTCACCCTCGGAGTTTACATATTCTTCCCCTTTTCTGAATTTGATGTTGATTGCACAATTAAATAATCAACATCCATAAATGGATTCATTTTTCAATTTAATTCAAAATATCGGAATTTATAAGATCGTGTAATTGTGGGAATCCTCAAATCTTTTCACATAATTGTCTGATATTCATCAAAGTGTTTTTTGGTATTTTCCTGGTCCATCACTCCATGTATCTCAATCAAATTTCAGTTATATCATTTCCAGTGGTCCTAAAACATGAACATGAAAAATGATTCACTATTAGAGACTATTTTGGTGAGAATTCCTGAACACAATAGATCATTATAAAGCCCTTAAATTCTTTGAATGTTTGGAATCCTTGTAAGAAATTATCTTCTCTTAGATAGCTCGACTAGAAAACTTTTGCATGCAATTTTTTCAAAAATTTTACATTGAAGTGGATGTTTTGAGACTTCTATTTGAGTTCAATTGGGTTAATGTTTGAGAGAAATTGTGATACATGTAGTTAGTTGTATTTGAGTCATGGTTTTATTTCTATCCCTTGTGAATGAAATTTGGGAACTCATTAGTAGTGTGTAGACAGGGGAGCTCGAATGGCATTGGTCATATGAGTAGTGAAAAATTAGTTGTGGCTAGATATGATACACGTAAGAATGAACATATTCCAATTAGGGTGTCAATGGATTGTTGTACCTATACTATGGTTTTGCATGCTAGAACCCAGTAGGGTGTGGAGCTGGATGAGAATTTTATAGTTGGGCACTCGAATGAACACACAGTTTTATGTGGTCCATCAAAGGAGATATATAATAAGAATAATACCAATAAAATATCTACTGGTTCAATAGTTATGGACACAATAACGTGATTGTTCTAGGACCTAATGTTCATAATAGCACATGTAGAGTTTCAATGTTAAGATACACAAAAGGTTGCAAAAGAGGCACTTGTGGCTATAGGGAATTGACTAGGTCGTAATAATGGGGTAAATAATGGTGTTGTTTTGAATTCCTTATCCTAAAATTTAATTGTGGTATCCTATAGTTGGACTGTGAGATCTGGTATTATAATCAATCATGAAGTAGAAAAAAATTGTGTTGATGGAGGTGCAAGGGCTATGAAGGCCGCATCATGTGGAGATTATTTGTTTTGTGGGTACAAAAACATATGGAGAAAGGGTTACAAGAATACTGAGTCTATTAAATTCAATTCATTGGTGATTAATATTGAATGGTAGGGTGTTCCATTATGTTTAAAGGGTCCTGATTCATCCATATTGGTTGGATCATTGACATGGTCAATCCTAAGAATGTAATTTCCTAATATTAAACATAGAAATCCATTAATATGATTTTAGAGTTAAGGGATAAACAATGATTATGATGAATCATCAGAAAAGAACAAAATTTATAAATATGGAGACTCAGGGGTGAGTCCATTATGGAATCTTAATTTAAATTCTAAAGTGTGAGTAGTGACATGATTCAAGGTACTGGTATTCTCACCCTAATGTGGATGATGTGTTAGAGAAGAAACATGAAGGTTGAAAGGAAATTTCCTATTTACCCCACCAATGGAGAGAGAAAAACTCCAAAATTATTATATCCAAGATGATGGATAGTGATCTAATGGGTTTTGTAATTTATTATTGAATCGTGGTTGTAGATCACTAGGAATATTCTTTTGATGGTGTTATAACTGATCAAAAACAGGAGGCATTTCAAATTTCTAGGAAAATACTGGAATTTTTCATGAATTCAATGTTAGAAATATAGGAGGAGTTTATTGTGATTAATGAAACACTATATGATAAAGATTATATGATCAAAATATCTCTACATTTGGACAATAATCGTGAGAAATGGGCATGGATAGAGAATAATTTCCTTATACTAATAATATGATTCAATAATGATATGATCAAAAAATATGTATACATTCAAATGCGGGATAAAATGGCCTATCACTTTTAAGACCATAGAAAGTTAATAATATATATATAGGTAACCACTCATTCATTGAAAATATAAATGGATATTGTTTCCAATTGTATTCTGCTATCCTTTAATAATTACATGGTTTATTACAATGTTTATATTATGTGGACATTTTGGCTACTAACTTTACACCTTAAAAGTGTTTTTGATAATAATAAAGTTACTTTTCATAAATTAGTTGTACATTAATAATTTCACTATTTTTTTGTGGGACCTATGATCCATAATAATATATTTTATTCCATTTATTATTAATGGATCATAGAGTATGGAATTAGAAACACATAAATGCATGCAATTCAAATTGTACTATTCATCATTTCATTAATGGGTTTAATCAATCTTGTAAAAGTGATCTACTCTCCAAAATATTCACATTATATGGGGACATACTATCACATGATGTCAATGAAGAGAATCAATTTTCTATGTATTATTACATTGAATGGAAAAATATAATAAGGTGAATGTGGAAAAAATGTGGATAAATGGACTAATGGAAATATGTGTTTTTCCACATGTGATAGTTAATAAATGAATTACCGTATTACATTATTAATAGGAATGAATGTTTTATAAATTATTAGAGAGAAAGGAAATAATGCATGTGACAATAACGGTAAAAAAATATTCCAATGTTCAATTATTTATCTTTATTGATATAGGGAACTACATAAACGAATTTATGAATAATCAAAGTAATATAACCCATGAGAATCAAACGAATCATAGTAAATATTAGATTACACATAAAGAAGATGACGAGTATCTAATCTGATTTTATATTTATTTAATAATTATTTTATTTGATTATTTTCTCAATGAAATCATAGTGATAAGAATTATCAAATTTATAAGTATTGTTCTGATGTAAATTTTTATTAAGGATTTGAATTTTTATATTGAACAGAACTAATGACTGAGAAAAATGACTAATTTTAATTTTGATCTTTAATTAAATCAAATTATTGAGGGAAATATAACCAGTAATATATTCATGTGTTTGAGATTGGTATGTTTAGATACAAAATATTATTGGTATAGATAATTTAAAATGGATGGTACTGACTACATTGGAACTATGTTTTCTTTTTTGAAAATGTGGTTCACGGTTTCATTAGTGGATTAGAAAACATTTTTAGGATTTATACAATATATCCAATAATCTATTATTTATTTTTAGGAATATGGTAGCATGGATGATTATAATAACGTATTTTTATTTTATGTTTTTTTCTTGTTCCTAGAGATTACATAATGAATGTATTCACATGATAGGTATGAGAAGACTAACAACTACTTCATGTTGTTTTATGGATTACAGATAAGAAAAAAAATTATATTTATTGGTCATATTTCTATTTTTTTTTCTCTTTATTGGGGAAGGTTTCAGTAGATTAACTTCCACGACCCATCCCACCGATGTCCAACTCATGACAACCCATGGCCCACCTCTTATAGGCCAGTGGTACAAGACGAGTGCAGAGTTTCCATATCCCATAAATGGGAGGTATTACCCTAATTTACCCATAGAAAAATAGACATATCAATTCTCACAAAATTATGAAATTTAATCATACTAATTTCAATGAATGCATACATCTATAATCCCACAAAATTGTAAGATAGTAAAGTACTAAAGGTGTAAAATGATGTAAAATCCATGCAAAAATAGAAAATTAAAAGAGTAAAACATGATAAATGGGAGATGACTATTATTAAATACACGCTCCCATGAACCACATCATTATTACATGGTTATCCTTTTCTCCACCCGACCCTGATCCTCCCAGGATGCAGCTAAATAGGATATTATCTACATAAGACATGACATGTTCCAGAAAACCACATGTTGTCATGAGTATAACAATACCATGTAGGGACCCCAAAAACACTAAACACAATGAACCATGTATATTAATATTAATAAATTATATAAAAATGTATAACTGAAACTCACAGTTATAAAGAGGAAATAAATTATGATACTAAGAGGTCATAACCAACATCATTCCAATGTTTTTCTTGAGTGAAACACTAGTTTTAGGGGGGACAATCAATGATCTGTTTTATCATTGGATACACTTGATGAATATGTATTGATCATTGGGTAATTCCCAAAAATCTCATTGGTTTATGAAGTACCAGGATAATCATATAGGGGGTCATGGACAAAACAACTAGAGGACACCTTGAACACAATATGGCTCAACCCTCTATGTAGGGGATTAAATAATATTGATATAACAAACCATAACGACAAAACCTGCTAAATATAGGATTAACGTTGTATCCAGGTAGATCACACTGATTAAAAAACCCCACATTGGGTATTAACACGATATGGGATCGTACTGTAGTATTATGGAGGGAATCCATAACACAATTTGAGACTCAACCACTAGAGTGGATTTCAATCATGTTATGTGAAGCAATGCCACATTGTATCATCAAGAGAATGGAATAAGGGAACACTTTAAACCATGATTTTTCCAAAATAAGAAAATGAATATATATAAATACTCTTGAAAGGGGTTTATTTCATGTACTATGGGTACACACGGTGTATAGATATATCTATGACTCCCCATGTGGTATAGCCTCACCCGAAAGGTAAATTTGAAGATACAAATTGTGTAGAGATCACATGGATCCTGAAAATTTGATGTTGTATATGTCCATGTACTTTTTATGGACCATGTTCTATCTTGTGTATAAGTGGTTATGTTAATGTGCCCATAGTCATGTATGGGACCAATTACACGATGTGCATCTGTTCATTTAAGTTTTCTAGTGTCCATTTAAAATCCGAATAAAATATTGATCTGTCATAGAATGGTCAAATTATATGTCATACGGTGAAACCCCATGTGATCATTAACCTCTTCCCAATACCCTATACTCTATTGAGAGTGCCCCATATGTCTTTTAATACCGAAATACACACTTTCATTTCCAAATAACCTAATCCACATCCAGCACCATAATATCTATATTATGGGTACTCGAAGATTCATATATCTATTGATTAATGATGTGTTCATCAAATAAACGCTGTAATCTTCAATTCACACCATCAATAGTTGTTTCATGCATCTCTTGGAAAAATTATAGAACAACTAATACTATCTCATTTTCCATTGATCTATCCATCATCACCATTGATTTATTAAATTTAAACTCAATCGCATGTCATACATGTGGTTTCAATTATGTACACAAAAGTACAGTAAAACAAAAATCAGAATCCAAGTATGGGTCAAAACATTTGTAATTCCCCGACCCTAGTTTCCAAGAGTTGGTACATTATTACATTACATTGTAATAAACACAAAATATCAAGTCTCGAAAGAACGATTAGTTTAGTAGCTATGGAAATGCTAGATTCATTCATAAGTTTTACATTGCATTTTAAAATGAAAAACTACAAAAAATAGTCTTTATATGCAACACTCATATACCATATATTATCCCTGCAGGTCATTCATAATATACTTCTTCTCATCCTGGAATAAATAAAATATAGAAAGGGGTGTGCTACGATGCGCAGTAAGGAAATCAATATAGTGGAATCATTCATAAATAAGCATAAACATTTAAGGAAATGTATAATACAAATTATAAATCCTTTCAAACTAGAACATAATCATAATATGTAAAATATAAAAACAAATAGTCACATTTACCTATTCACATGGATATTATACAAGTCAAATAATCACATGGAATGTCAATAGCCACTTTCATAATGATTGAACGCATAATGCCAGACTTAATGACCACATAGTCAAGGACTTGTTCCAAGACTAAAAATAATATATTTTCAAGACCTTGTGCCAAGACACTATTTTATCTCATGAGACCTATCGATGCATCGCGGAGCTATAGCTGGCTCCACCTTCCACTTATTAAGTTCAATGCTTTCATCATATGAAAAGTTTTCAACATAAGATATACATTCGTATTAAAAATAGCATTCAAAATGTCAATACTTATCCATAAATCATGAATGGTATAAAAATAACACATCCATAGTATAACATATCAAAAATCCTTCAATATAATATGGATTATTTTTATCATAATAAATCAAATTTAAATAAGCATACAATACATCAAAGGGTGTTGACATAGATGAAATCAAAATGTATTTTTAGATAAATGTCTATTTCTATTTGGAAATATTTTAAAAGTAATATGAATATAAAATAAAAAATTTATCTTGAAAATATACTTATAATCTTTTAATGTAAACATAGAAGTTGTTATAATGGCCGAAAATAGTCACACCCGCCATATATGTTAAAAAACATTCTTACCATAATTTTGTCGAAAAGGTCATATGGTACCTTATTTGGATAATGGCAGTAATATTCCATTGAAATGAATTATAAAAATTCAAACAAGGGTATAAATGAAATTAACCCTTATTCTAGTAAATAGTAAAAATTATTTTGAATACATTTTTTAGAAACATGAATTTTGATGATATAGAGTTCCTAGTATACACTTACGTAAAAACAACCTCAGATAATAAAGAGACTGTAAAATTAATCCTTACCTTGTTCTTTTCCTTGTTCAGGGGTAGGTTAACCTCATGTATAATGTCTAAATAATTCAACTTATGTATTCAATAACCAAAAACATTAATAACATTTCATATATGATTTTAATATTTATTTTTAACGATATTTTAGTAGTATCATCGATATAGGTGTTAACTAATTCATTTTCCAATATATGTTTGGTTACGTAAGCCATGTTTTTTATGGATAGGAGGTATTTGATTCAAATATAGAATGATAATATATTAATAATAATTATTTTTAATCATAAAATGAAAATTTTTCTTGAATTTTTATGATGGGGAATGAATCTCATCGTGTTTGTGGAGACGGTAATCTGTATGTACGCACGAGCAACAATATTAACATTTTATATAATAATCATATATAATTGGAAGCTATATCCTATATAAATAATCATCATAATTCTATATTAATTATTTATATCATTTATTCTCATTATTATACCCATCCAAATGCTGATGTTTTTGAATAACAAACTACACCACGACGTGGAGACGGTAATCTGAATGTATGCATGTATGGTGAAATAACTATTTATAGGATGGATAGAATATTGAATATGGTTGTAACATATTTATAATAAAATCACAGTATATATAAGATTCTGGAATTATTATTTAATAATTTAATCAATAAAAAAAGAAGAATTAGAATAAGAAATGAACTTGAAATAGGTAAGGAAATATTTTCCTCTTCTTTGGGTTGTTCCTTTTCATTTGATGAAATTGGATCCGTAGGTTGTCTTTATAACTAAAGTAAGGCCTCTATGATGAATGGAGGATAGTTGAGTGGATAATTTTTTTGGGGTTGTCTGAGCCAAATGGCATTGATGGTGCGAATTTGAGATAAGTGGAAGTGTCGTTTAAAAGAGGTGTGAGGGGCACCTTAAGAAAAGATTGAAATGTTATTTTATAAAAAAATAATTTTGGGTTTCTAATGAATCAAAATATAATTTTTTAATGTATATGGTAGAGATGAGTATAAAACCACTAAAAAATAGGTTTTATATAGGTTTGGGTCACTATATTAACCATATCATTTAGATTTATCTCTTAGTAAAATAGTTTGACAATTAACATGTTTCTTGTTACATTTATATTATATGGATAATAAAATTAGTATAAACATCCAAGAGAACCAAATTTGGTTAATTAACGACACATATAATATTATTTAAGCCCTTTGGCTGATCCATAGATTTTAAGGAATAGAATATCAGTTAATTATAAAATATTTTTTTGCAAATACTTTTATGTCAATTTTGACACTATTCTGTATTTTGTATTTTTAAATTCATAATAGCAGCATTAATTCGAAAACAAATTCATTTACTAAACCCTAAAAGTAATATAAATCTATAAAATTATTTTAATACCTTAAAATTCTCGTTTTATATTTATTTGGATATTTATAATATCAATTATTTTAATCATTCATTAATAAGGTAATTACGGAATCAACATTGTGTCATTAATAAATTTAATTATTTAATGTAAAAAATTTATAAATAAAATTCTATTATGTAGTGAATATTTTTTTCTTTATGATGAAAATTTATACTCTAATTTATCATATGTATAACCCTATATTAAAAATGGATTAGTTATTAATCATTAGTTATAACTCTTTTTACACTTCTTTAAATAAAATAATAATAAATGTCCAAATCAAATCCAAGTGGACATTAAGGATCATAAATTATTAATAAGGTTGTTTTTGGTCGAGTTACACTTATTCAATTGAATTATGGCATTTTTTATGGTAATTATTATATATGTTTTACACTAAATTACCCTATTTACTTTTAACCGTGGTAAATAAAATTAAAAAATTACAATTCACCAAAAATTATTTTCATCTTATAGAACCACATTATACATACTGATATTAAACGTGTCTAATGGAATTTTGAAATTCAACTCATAGAAGAGGAAATATGATGTTTTATACATATTTACAAATTATCCCTATAAGTGGGTAAAAGTAAGTAAATAGTTCGATAAAATTTTATATATCTAAACATGTTATAAAATGACTCCAATGATTTATGTTGAACATATATATGTATTATTTATCTATATTTTACTAAAATAAATAAAATAATAATAATTACTTATATAAATAAAAAGTCAGTTTCAACCAATTATGTAGTGCTTTATCACTATTCATTAGAAATTGAGTTCATTATGAAAAAATACCAAAAAATCACCCTAAGCTAATTTCAATATTCAGAATCTAAAAATAAAGTCAATTTTGAATTATAAAATCTATAAAATTTCAAAAAGGGGGTATTAGTATTCATAACAGCTGGTTTGACTGGTTTTGGTGTGTTAGAGTCTCGATGTTACGTACAATGCATGCAACTTCATTATTGAATGGGAAACGTACTGTGGAAACATGGGGTGTTACATTCATCCCTCCTTAAAATAATTTCATCCCCAAAATTTATATAATACTACATCAAGAAAAGTACTTCGTAATATTATCCCATTTCCACTCAGGTTTGGGAAGAGGTTGCATGACTCCTCCAGGCTGTTTCCTTGTACCTTTCACTTGTTGAAAAACCATTCTTCTTGACACAAAATCAGATATATCCCCCTTCATGTTGTCCGGCCAAAAATGTTCCTTCAAATCTCAATACATCATGGTGCTACCAGGGTGGATATAGGAATTGGAGATTTGAGGATCATCTAATACTTCCCTTTTCATATCAGGTATAAAGAGAACACAAAGTCTCTTCCTAACTTTTTAAAACCCTTCTTCATATAGGATGTCGATCAATCTCTCATCATTCACATCATTACAATTTTTTTTTGAAACTCCTCATCATCAACCGGAGAACTTTTTATCAACTCTAGTAACAATTGATTGGGAACCAATTTAAAATGTATTAATGTTTCACATTCCATGATTATTCCCATAAAAATTTTCACTAGATCCATGAAAATAGGATCCCTTTAAACTCTCATATTGTTCAAAGCACCATGATCCTTTCTTCTCAAATCAACTACTACCTTATTTTCCTTCCCCTAGTGGTAGTGTACTGTTTAATCATAATCATTGAGTACTTTAAGCCATCTCCTTTTCCTACTATCGAGTTATTTTTGTGAGAAAATATACTTCAAACTCCTGTGATCAGTATAAATCTATCATTTTTCACCATTGAGATAGTGTCTACATATATTCAGAGTAAATATTACAGTTGCTAACTCAATATCTCTAGTAGGATAGTATATCTCATGAATATTTAGATGTTGTGATGCATAGGCAATAAATCTATCATTATGTATAATGACACAACCACATAAATTATTTGATTCATCATTATAAATAAAAACCCATCATTCCTTGATGTTTGAGTCAAGATAAGATCATGGACTAATCTTTTATTCAATTATTCGAAGCAATTTTACACTCTTTTTTCCAAACAAATTTAACCCCTTTACGTGTGAGCTTGGTTAATAGGGTAGCCAATCAGGCAAAATTCTGATCAAAACACCGAAAATAACCTACTATACCAATAAAACTACATAACATAGTTATACTCATCGGTGCTAGACATTCATATATTTCCTAGGTCTTTGTAGGATTAATGGAGATTCCATCCATAAAGACAATATGGCCATGAAATTAAATCTCTTAAATCCAAAATTCACACTTGCTAAACATCCCATATAATTCATTTCTTCTAAGAGTCATTAGGATAATGCAGATGTTATTTTCATAATCATAGTATATTTTTGAGTATAACAAAATATCATAAATAAATACCACTACAATTTCATCAAGATATTTCTTGAAAACTATATTCCTTAGAACCTTTAATACATAGGGTGAATTATTCAATACAAAATGTAATTATTGTAAACTCGTAATGGCCATACTTGGTTCCAAACACTGTTTTTGGAATTTCTATATTCTTCACACACAACTAATGATATCAAGATCAATTATTAATCTTTTAAAAACATTGAGCACTAAGAAGTTTGTCGAATAAAACATAAATTCAATGTATGGGATAAATTTTATTTTTTTCATAGAATTGATCTCCATGTAGTCAATGCACAACCTCAAAGATCTATCATTCTCCTTAATAAAAATAACAGGGGTGCCCCATTGAGAAACACTAGGTAAAATAAATCCATTATTACTCAATTACTCAAGTTGTGCCTTTAGTTCCACTAATTACCCAATGGATGTTCTACATGAGGTCATTGATATGGGCCTTGAACCAGGAATTAAATCAATAGAAAACTCAAATTCACATTCTGGAGGATGTCTAGGTAAATCCTTTGGAAACACTTCAACATATTCTTGCACAAATGGTACGTCCTCTATTCGAACATTCTTTTTCTCTCCCATAATTATTTCATTCTCATCCTCCCCAATACATGATATATTCTTTCTTATTAATTTATCCATTGTTCAACATATAATGGTTTTGTACTCACATTGAATGTTTGTGGTTGTTGCCTCATTAAGTGGTCTAACAATGATACTTAGTTTTCTGGGTCATGGAGCTGCATACGGGTAAGGTTATTATTCATATCCTGGGTGATTTATCCCTATATGTTGATAAGCTGATCATCACCAGTGGCTTCACCATCTATGCTATAATTTTCTTGAGTAGGATGAAATTACCTACATTGATTAAGTGTGTTGATACGATTTTCATTCCTTCCATTAGGTGCCATTTCTAAACAATGACATACAATAGATTAATTTATTAATCGCAATACATAATTTTAAACATAAAAAAACATAACATAAATTTAAAAGTTTATGGATATAATCCATAGTCATAAAAAAATTCTTTGAGGATGTACATACTCATAAACCCTTCATAATTGTTTAAAAATAAAATGTGGTTTATCCTAAGCATATCCCCGAGGAGTGTCGTAACCAAAGGTGCAACAAGGCTCATTGTCGTGCACCATTTCTCATTCAAATCTAGATCAAAGAGGTGTTTTCATATTTTACTACAAGGTACATCTCTGTCAGAGCCACCTCCACCTAATATTATCTATATAGGGATATATTTCATTGAATACTCACAAAATCTTGACTGTACCAAAATTCATGGAATTTCTTCTATAATAATACTCAAAGTCTATCTTTGGTTAATGTTCTCTATTCAGAGTTTATCTAAATATAGTTTTAAAGGTTTGCATTATACTTCCTCTGATACCAATTGTGTTGTCCCGACCCCAGCTAACCAGAGTCGGTGCATTGTTACATAACATTGGCATGATCACAAAATATCATGTCTGGAATGACCGATTAGTTTAGTAACCATGTAAATACAAGATACATTCATATGTATCACATTACATTATAAAATGAAAAACTACAAAAACATAGTCTCCATATGCCACACTCATATCCCTTAGAAAATCCATGTAGGTCAGTAATAATATACTTTTTCGCATCCTCCGAAAAATAAAACATAGAAAAGAGTGAGGTCACATTCATAGTAAGGATGGAAATATAGCGGATACATTCATAAATAAGCGTAAATATTTAAGGAAATGTATATGACTAAAACAAATGCCTTTTAAACATGAACTTCAGCATAATATGGAAGAGATAAAATCAAATAGTTCCATTTACATATTCAAATTGATATTATACTAGTCGAATAATCACATGCAATATCAATTGCCACTTTCATAATTATGGAATGCATAATGACAGATTTCATAACCACATAGTAATGTCCTTGTGGAAAGAATACAAATAAGATTTTTTCAAGGACATGTTCCAAGAATCTATTTTGTCTCATGAGACCTTCCGATGCATTGTAGATCTATAGTGGTCTCCACCAATCACATACTATGTCTAATGCATTCCTCATATGAAAAGTTTTAATCATAACTTAAACATTAGTATTAAAATTAGCATATGAAATTTCAATACTTATGCATAAATCGTGAATGGAATAAAAATAACACATCCATAGTCCAACATTTCACATAACATTCTATACAACATGGAATTTTGTATCATAATAAATCAACATCAAATAAGCTTATAATCCATCAAATAATGTTGACATAGATGAAATCATAACTTTTTTTTTCGAGAATTATCTATTTTTATTTGGAAATCATTTAAAAGTCATATATATATAAAAGAAATCATTTATCAAGAATTTATACTTATAATCTTTTAAGTGAATCATAGACAATGTTATAATGGCTGAAAATAGATGCACCAACCATATAAGCTAAAAATCATTCTCACATTAATTTTGATGAAAATTTCATATGATACCATGTTTGGAAAATGATGGAAGGATTCATTTAAAAACATTTATAAAAAGTCAAAAAAGTGTATAAAATTATTTAACCCATAGTATGGTAAATTTTAAAAATGATTTGGAATACATTTTAAAAAAAAATGGATATGGATGATAAAGAGGTCCCAGTAGATACATACGAAAAAACAACCTCAGATAATAATGAGATTGTGAATTTAACCCTTAAAATGTAATTTTCCTTGGTCGAGGGTAGGTTAAACACCAGTAATATGGTGAAATAATTGTTATTAAATTATTCAATAACATTATACATTAATATTAAATCTTATATGATCTTAATATTGCTTTGCTAATGATATTTTAGTAGTATCATCGTTTCAGGTGTTAACTAATTCATTTTCCATTACATTCTTGGTTACGTAAGCCATTTTTATGGATATAATGTATTTGATTCATATAAAAAATCATATTATGTTCATAAACATTATTTTCAATCATAATATTAAATTTATAAATGAATGATTATGACGGGGAATGATTCTCATCAAGTTCGTAGAGACGATAATCTGTACGTACTCATGAACGACAATATCATTCTATTGATATTATAATAATATAAAATTGGATTCTATATCATATATACAGAATCATAATATTGTCATATTCATAATTTACATCATTTATACTCAATATTATACCCATCCAAAAGATGAATTGTTTGAATAACAAACTACAACACGTTGGGGAGACTGTAATTCGTACGTATGCACGTATAGTGACTTTGTCATTTATTGGATGTATAGAATATTGAATATGGTTGTACCATTTTTATAATAAAATCATAATATATATTATATACTAGATTTATTATTTTATAATGGATACAAAAATGAATGTGGAAGTGGATGAATAAATGAACTTGAAAGAGGTGATGAAATATTTAGCTCTTCTTCGGTTTCTTCCTTTTTATTTGATCAAAATCGCTCCGTAGGTCAGATTGTTTTGTAATGGATGGCCTATAGGATGAATTTATGATAGTTGAGAGGATATTTTGGAAGGTTTTGGCTGAGCCAAATGGATTTGATGGTGTTAATTTTTGTGAAGGGGAAGTGACTTTTTATAAGAGGGTTGAGGGTCACCTTAGGAAATGATTGAAATATTATATTATAATAAATTATTTTTCGGCTTTTAATGGATCCAAAATGAATTATTTAATGTTTATGGTGGGGATTGGTCAAAACCGCTTAACAAATTGGTTTTAGATAGGTTTGGGTCACTATATTAGCCTTATCTTTATGATTTAACTCTTTGTTAAATAGTTTTTCATTTACCATGTCTCTTTGTATTTTTTATTATATGGTTAATAAACATACCATAACCATACAAGAGAACACCGGGTGGTTTATTAATGACATATATAATATTATTTTATCACTTTGGCCAAACCGTTGATTTTTAGGAATTGGAAATCAATTAATACAATTATATTTGTTTTACAAACTCTTTTATATAAATTCTAACACTATTTGTATTTTGTTATTTTTTAATTTCTAAAAAAATTAATAATTTGGAAAATTTTATTTAATAAACCCTAAAAAGTCATATTATCAATTAAAATTAGTGTAATTCATTAAAAGTCTCAAATTAGATTTATTTGGATATTTATAATATGAATTATTTCAATCATTCATTAATAATTTAATTACTACATCATCATTTTGTCATAAATAAATCTAATTATTCAATGTCTAAAAAATATAAATAAAATACTATTATGTAGGAAATATTATTATCTTTCTAATTAATTTTTATATTCTAATTTTTATTCTGAATAACCATATTTTTAGAATTGTTTTGTTATTAAACATTGATTTTAACTCATCTAACTCGTTTTTAAAGAAAATAATAATAAATTTCCGAATCTATTCCATGTAGAAATAAAGGATCATATTTTATTTATTATGTTTTTTTCTAATTACCCATATCCAATAGAATTAGGACGTGTGATAGGATAATTATGATATCATTTTTCCCATAATTACCCAATTTACTTTAAACCGTGGTAAATAAATGTAAAAAGTTACTATTCTCCAAAATTTATTCTCATCACATTGAACCACATTTTACTTATTTATATTAACCGTCTCTCTTGTATTTTTTAAATTTAACTCACAAAAGTTGTAAAATTATGTTTTATACAAATTTTCAAATTCTCTTAAGAGGTGGGTAAAAGACGGTAAATAGTTCGATAAAATTTTACATATTTAAATATATTATTAAATAACTCCAATGATTTATATTGAACATATATATGTATTATAAATATATTTTTATCTAAAATAAATTACATTAAATTAATTATTTATTTAAATAAAAAGTCAGTTTTAACCAACAACTTATTGTTTTTTTCACTATTTATGAAAAATTGAATGTTTTTCGAAAAATAACAAAAATTCACCCTAAGCTAATTTATAAATTATGAATCCAAAATTGATGTCAATTTTGAATGATAAAATTTATAATATTTAAGAATGTGTGTATTATTATTCATAACGGATAGTTTATATTGGTCGTAGTGTGATAGAATCTCGATGTTGCGAACAATGCAAGCTATTGCATTATTCAAAGAGAAATGTACCATGGAAGTTTTGGGTGTTACACCATTAGCCAAAAGAAACACCAATTATTGTATACCAATGAAATAGGTGAGAAAATCATAATTCGTAAAACATGGAGAATGAACCTGAACCGTTATCTATTTGGACATGATTCGTTTTCATATAAGAAGACAAAATAAGGGAGATAAATAAAAATGAATAAATAAAAAATTCCATCAATTGAATTCTACTGACAATTTATATATAAAATTAGTTCAAGGAATTGATCTATGTTTGCACAAGATTAACAATAATTTTTTAAATTAATCAATCATGCATCCTAACAAGTGTTTGGATTAATCAGTAATGAAGAACTATTTTGTCTACAATATTGATGAGATTAACAAACTCTATTGAATCCTTGTTCCATATTCTGATAATGATTTGTCATCGTTCACAAATAATTATCTCCAATAGTCATAATAATCTCTTGATATTGATAATTAATCTCTAAATAAATATTATTAACGTATACTTATGTTATAAATCTGTCACTAAGTAAAAATAAAAAAAATACATATTTTTTTTTACTCCCACAATGACTTTTTCGCAAAAGTCCAACACCAAAAAATGAATATGTGAAACCTAAGAAAAAACAAATTCTAAACAACATTGTGGAGTCATATTTGTGATATGGTAACCCATTCAAGATTCATTCAACTATTATATGAAAATTGATTGTATGTGACAGTTAATATATTTAATATATGTCAATGAATTATTCGATAAACACAACCTCATGTTTTCCCAACACCTAGTATTGAAAATTATCCATATAATATACAATTATAATTAACTAAAAACATTATTCATTAAATTACTCCATCCATAGTGATTTTCAATAATAAAATAAAAAAACCTACTCAAATAAATCAGGGTACTGGGCTATTATCTAGGTCTCTCACTCTAAGGTACTACAACTAACATTCTTATGTTGATACCATATACACACAATTGGAATAAAATTACAATGAAGTATCCACTCATTTTAATCCATAACATCAACTTGGTACTTGTAGAAGGTAGATAAATTATCTATTTAGAGCTCACCCTAATCGATAAAGAGAGATGGGTCATGCACATACCATGTTAACTAAAAAAGGTGGAAAATGTCGTATACATGTAACAACTATAGTTTTTTATCTTAAAGGTACTCCTCTAAGAGAACAATAACATTAGTCTAATATGAAATACAACACAATGTACTATGGAAGAAGTTCCAAATCATAAAAAATAGAGCATGACCCAATGGACGACACTCACCATGTCCGCATATCAATAGATAAAACCACCTCTAATCGATCCTTCTACACTACTAGATCTGAAATTAATATAATCTAAAATATCATGAATTCACAAGTAGGGTGTGAACCAATTACCAATAGTATTTCACCCAATGATTCCATAACAAGCTAAAAATATCAAATTAAAAAATAAATTTCTTAAAATATTCTATCAAACTTTTTATTAATTTGAAAATAATATTCACCCTAACCATGATTTACAATTAAATTATATAAATATATTATAAACACATATTTCACATTTCAAATTATCTAAATACATCTCAAATGATTGAACTTCCTTTAATATAATGTACATTACACAAATGAGAATTTTCAAAAATATCTTAAATAAAATAATTTATATAAAAATAGTTTTTATAAATCAAAATGAATTTTAAATAGTTTAAAATAATTACATATATAAATTAGAAATGAAAAAAATGGAGCAACATGGTCCTATGGTATATTCAGTATGATAGTTCTAGGATATAGGGACCCAACAGTATGAAATGAAAACTATGTACATATGCCCCATTTAGATTAAGGCCAAAGAGTACTCACCATCACATCCTAATGTATGTGATGTGATGACATGAGTTTTTAAACAGTTGTAAGACATAATCTGACACCCAAAATAACTCACTATCTACCTAATTCTTGAAATTTCTTTCCTACAAAACCATATTGGGGTGTTTAATTTATGTCTATATAGAAATTAAATTAAATCCCATTCTCCATTTCAATTATTCATCTTTTTTCATTAAACCCTATAACTGGGTTTTAATAAAAATCATGCCTTATCACAATGATTAGACACCATGTTTCTATAAAAAAAATATTTTTTGTCGTTTTTCACAAATACGTATTTGAAACCAATTCTGTAATATCACAAACCAATTTGAAAATTATATTTAATTATAAAATTTTCAACAAATTCCGTCTATTTCATAAAAATAACCAATTCAATGGAATTGGGTGGTTTTATAATTCTACACCAAAATCATTTCCTCAATAAGATCCATAAATTAAATTGATATAATTTATATCGGACACAAAAATTAATTCCATCAATTGAAATCTATTGATTTTCCATAAACACAAATCAATTCAATTAAATTTGGGGTTTTCAATTGCATACTAAAACCACCATTTATAATTATAACAGAAATTCAAAGGAATTTTGTATTTCCAAAAATCAATAAAAAATACATTTAATGAAAAAAATGAAATTTCATTTAATACTATCATTTAAACTTATACAAATAAATTTATGGTTAATTAAAATTTGACATCGTAATTGAACAACATAAATTATGATCAATAGATCTCAAATCACAGTGGCGTACATAGAAACAGAAATAGTGAATAAAAAACACAAGGATCTATAAAATTATCATATATGTGGATAAAAAATATTAGGTATTAGTCCTTAAATTAATATATAGATTCATGGAACCCTAGGATGAAGAAGTGATACTGTGGGAGAACATGAATAGAAAAATTAAACATACTAGAGTGATATTGAATTCCTTCCTCATGATTTGAGCCATATCCTTGAGGGATTACAGAAACCCCAAATCATTCGTGGGAGATCCAATGATGGGAGAAATTGTTAAATCATGCACATGATATGTGCCTATTGTCAAGACCCGTCCTTGGGGCCCATGTCGTGACTACCCCAAGCCCGGCTTCCATAGGCCATTGGGTGGCGACTAGCACCAAAGGCGTAAATCCCAAAAAAGGGAAGGCATTGCATTTACAAAACGAAAGCACATACAAACAGTGTACAAGAAGAAGCTACACAAGTAAAGTAGTATAAAAACGTGCTGAAGTACAAGGGCCCGGAAATACAAGCCCAAAAGAAGGGTACAACTACAACTGAAAGTAAAGTACAACTCAAAGGACAATAGCTGAAAGGTGACAAGCAGCTCATGGATCATCCTACGGGTTCCTACCTGAAGGGTAGGTACATATGTCCTCCTCAGTACTCCATGTCTTTCTGTCTCCTTTGGGTACCGACTCGTCATGAGATCCACCTTCGGGTACCGACTCATCATGAGATCCATCTCCGGGTACCGACTCGTCGTGAGATCCACCTATGGGTATCGTCCAGCACTACAAGAATCAACCACAATTAGTGATGTTCGTCGTCTGCAACAAATAGAATGAGGTGCAGGCAATGCCCGTGAAGAGGTGAGTATACAATACTCAGTAGGGACCCTAAGACCCTCAAGGTCTCACTAAATCCAATAAGGATAATTACAAAGAAAGTTCTCAAGAGATCATCCTTACATAGGTATAAGCCCATACTATTACCTATGTTACCATGTAACCCATATCAGCCATGAGGTATCACACAGATATGAAGTCGACGGATAACCACTACTTATGTATATTCCCATACATATAAGTATGTTATCTAGTAACCCATATCAATCATTAGGAAAACACAAAGGTCATTGACTCAGCACAAACAAGGATTTTCATTATCAAAACTGCGACTGATGAAGCCCTCTGTCTCTGAAGAGTACCGTGATCCTGTCATGACTCTGAGGTACTACTCACTAAACTAAGACTATTGAGGTACTCCTCTTGTCGTGTACCGCAGGTCAGCCACCCAACACAGTAGTGCTTCCTGTCGGGGTCTGCCACCAAAACACAGTAGTGCACCCCCCCTAATAGCATGGAGAGGTACTCCTCCAGTCGAGTATTGTGGGTCTTCCAACCAAAAATAGTAGTGCTCCCCAATGTGGGTCTTCCACCCAAACACAGTAGTTCTCCCCACTAGGATATACAAGTCACTCCGACTTGAATCAGACAAGTAGTCTTCAGGTCTCAGCCAGTTACACGGTCTTCGTACTCCGTACGCTCGTCTCCGGGAGGGTCCACTCCACGAGCTACTGGTCGATACTCCATGTATTAAAAAGTCTCATGAAGAAGTATCCCAATGTACCGCCTCGTCATAGGTGTCTCAATGCAACAGAAAACGCGTCAAACAGATGCTCGGCCTATGAGTTATTATCCTTTTAGTCCCAAGGGCCCGGTTGGTTTTGTGTACGAACAAACATGGCCATATCTCATATATACCCTAGACTCACATAGGGTATACTCAAAGGGACCATTTCTCAACGTGATCACCAATGCCGCTGACGGTTCGTCAATCAGACATCCAGTCTGCATGTTATCGGCTTTTCCGTTCCAGGAGCCCGGTTGGATTTTTGTTACAATCCTACCCGACCATATTCCAACTGTGTCCAAACCTCTGGTGACGTATACCAAAAAATCTGTCTCACCAAAATGAGTCAAAAAAAAGTCAAAGACACATCAATCGGACGTCCGGAACTCAATTTATAAGTGTTTTCGCTCCGAGGGCCAGGTTGGTTTTGGGTTCGAACCAACCCGACTGTACCCAGAGTTTTCTGAAACCTTGAGTGTAATATACTGAAACGACCGTCTCAATCCAGGGATCCCAATTCAATTGACGGTGCATCGATCAGAGGTCCGTAGCCCATTTTATGGGCGTTTGAACGGATCAGTATGGAAACAGGGGGTCTGGGCCCGGTCCGACCCGGTCCAGTACCCCCTGGGTTAGCCCGAACTGGGTCGACCCAACCCGGGTCCGGGTCTGGCCCGTTAGGGAGCAGCCCAGCCTGGCTGGCGCGATCTGGCCTAGCTGGCACGGCCGGCGCGGGTGATCCGGCCTGGCACGGGCGGTCCGGACCAGCGTGGGCCGCAGCTCGGTTTGTGGTCGAGGTGGACGCGATGGGGGGGGGCACTGTCCCCCTCTAGTTGACCGAGAAATTGTGCGACTTTAATGTCTCACCACCACTAAACCCGTAACAGTTTGTCGCTCCGGTCCGCCACGACTCAGCCAGGGCGGTATTCTCAGGCGGCGCACCGCCGCCGCAGCGGGGAGGCACGCTGCCACCACTCTCAGCGGACCCCAGGATGCACACTGGTGGTCCGTTTCGAACATCGTCTGCACCTAAGGTCATTATGGGACCCAACCTTCACTACGGAGTCTTCATACCGCCATTGCGGACCATTTCGTTGTCACCCGTCGATCCGCACATCAACAAACAATCTGAGGAGGGTTGTCAGGCCGTGTTTTTTCGGCCCGTGCCATCTGCGTTAGGTTTTATAAAATTGAATTCATTAAAACAAATTCTTTTAATATCGACAAGGGTATAATTTATTCACGTATAAATTATACTAACATCATACTAATAAATGATTTAGCATGTGAGATTAAATCACTTGAAATAATATTAAACAAAATTCCCCTACGTTTTTCCCCGCAATCAAATATTCCCAATGCGCAAACATATTATGTAACGGAACAAATTAATATTGAGTTGATATGTGTTCATTTTTTTAAAGGAAAAAAACATGGGTTCGTTAACATTCACAAATTAATCCCCTACGTTTTCCCCACAATCAAATATTTTCAACCCGCAAACATATTCTTTCACGGATCAACTTAATATTGAGTTGATCCGCATTCTTTGATTTAAAAGGAAACAAACATGGGATTATTAAAATTCACAAATTCATCCCCTACCTCGATTAGTTCATCGTTCATTGACGCTAACATGGAAGGAATGGATGTCGGTTTGTTGACGTCGTCACATGGTAAGAGGTGATGATGATGATGGTTGTTGGCGCTCGTCACTTCCGTCATCATAGGAGTGCACCCGAAGAATAATTGATGTCTCCCCCCTTTTCGTTCTACAAAGTGGATAGAGGGTGCATCGTCGTTCCTCACCAGAGGTTTTGTGTTCTTCAACGAAAGAGGAAAACCCATGTTTCTTCACAAAGAACTCTCTCAAGTGGTGTCTCGCAACAAAATATTAGCAAAGGAAAATATTTAGCGAAGATCTCTCATTCATAAAGAAAATACATAAAAAAATAATTATTTCAAAACTCAAAATAAATTAATTAAGTAAATCAACTAATTAATTTATCAAGGTCTTGGTTATTTATTTAGAGAGATAAGTTGGTGATGAGTTAATTTAAAATTCAAAAGTGAGGGGAGATTAAAGGAGAGTTGGCACATTAAGTGAAATGGATTTTAAGGGGGTTATAAGAAGTTCAAGGGGTTATGGTCTCCTGTGGCCCCAGCCACATTAAACTCACCCATGGGAAGATATGTGGGTGTGGGACCCACCTCCTACATATTCACACATGGGAAGTTGGGTGGTTGTGGACCACACCAACAAATTACCATGGTATAATTTAACATCCTTGAATATCAAAAATAAAATTATACACACTTTTATTTTTTTCTTCCTTAAAACCCAAAATTCAACTTTTTCCTTTGAAAAAACGCACCTACAGTAAATTTCCTCTTAATAAAATACCAGCCCTGCGAGTTTATCGGTGCCCTATGATTTCAATTCCGAGCACCGTTTCAAAAGATAGAAAAACCCGCTTGTTCGTTAACAGAACGTACCCGAGATAAAAATCGGAAATTGATTCCAGGGACACCGGGCATCGGAATCAAGTCCTGTTAGAAACCACAGACTCGTAAAATTCCAATGAAATTAAGAAAAAAATTTCCTTGAAATTTCCGGGCTTTTACATTACTCCCACCTCAGGGATTTATGTCCCGGTAATGCTATAACGCACACTAAGGAAAACAAAATGTTACTGATCACGTATTTGATCCCTTCGCTCCCATGTGCTCTCCTGGAGGTTCTCGAGCTACCAGTGAAAGCGCAACTGAGGAATCGACCATCCACATAGGAACCACTCCTTTCGATCCCCGTTCTCCACCGGAACCTCTGTGCATGTCGCTCGGTCATTGATGTCAAACTCCCTAGGGTCAATGATGTGTGAAGGGTCGTGCACGTATCTCCTCAGTTGAGGTATGTGGATGATATCATGAACCCGGTGCAACTGAGGTGGAAAGGACAAGTGGTTAACCACCTCACCTACCTTACTGAGGACCTAGATTGGTCCGTTGAACCTTGGAGATAACTTGCCGCCTCGGCCACATCTGAGTAAAACTAAACGTGGTGAGACCAGTATAAGGACATGATCGCCATCCTTGAACTCTAGAGGCATCCATTTCCTGATTATAACTGAAACTCAAAACTCCTACTACCACGTGGTTATGGATGACCGACTCATTTTTGATCGACTGCAACCTCCTGTGAATGAGTTTATCCTGTTCTGCCTGGGATTTCCTTTTTGCTGACCAAGGAAATCCCATCCCAATGTTGTAGATAAACTGAAACCTTTTTGCCTAATACAGTCAATCTGGGTATGAACTATGAAACCAATCCAGACCCAGAACAACTTCGTAAGGACTCAACGCTGCCACCGAGAGATTCCAACCGAAACTCTCGCCTCGAGGGTCAGATCACACTGTCAGTGTAAGTGTGATTATCGCGTCTCCTCCCAAGGTATCTCCAGATGTGAGGGTCATGTATATGGCTTATAGGAAACTATAAGTCTGGGAAAGTATTCGTTGAAGGAGGGAATGATTTGTATCAATGTCTGTTGCTACGACAACTAGTAGTGGACACAAACTGTCCCTCAAATCATTATTAGAACCATTGGGTCACACTCCATGACCACATGCAGCCGCTCCCTTCCATGCCTTCCAGCTCCCTAAGCCTGGTGGGAACAACAAAGGCGGGTGGTTGTAACATGTTGAAATGTACACCACCTCAGGCTGCTCTCCAAGCTCTGCCTCCACATCTGCTACTTCGCAGACTCATATGTCCTTAATGATTCCTCTTCTTGAAACATTTTACATGCCCGAGTCTCTGACACTGGTGCCAGTTTCCTATTTCTTACTACAATGTGCAGTCTTCTTCCGCTCCTGGTTGATATGGACCATCTCCGCCTACGATATTTAAGAGATGCTATGATTTCTCCTATTCCGAGATGAGAAACATGGTCTCGTCCCCTAGATGAACCACGTACATCTCCATGGGTCGAGTCACACGGTCGACATCAATGTGAGTTCACTAGAACTCCTCTATTAGAAATCTCAAAAGTGAGGGTCAAGTCAACAGTTTTAACCGGTACCTCTCAGTATCATCCAAACAAATGAAAAGGAAAGTGAACATCACAAATATAAGTGTCTTTTATTACTGCAGCTCAATGTACAAAGACACAAATACAACAGCAACATGGAACTAGAAGTACTAAGGAAAAAAAGGAATCCACTAGATCTTCTCTTGTCCACCTACTTCCAGGGCTCTACTGCCTTGTCCACCGCTCGGCTGTTTCTCAAGCACCCGCCGCTGCTTCTATCTCGGTGGCTCCTCCAATGCCTGAGGATCAACTGTGCAGGGGGGGGGGGTAGGATAGTCACGATCCATGTGAAACTTCCTGTCGTATGCATTACACTTCCTGCTCATCATATGGCTGGATCTGTTTTGTGTGCCTCACACAACCAAACCTGTATCCCGAGGTCGCCCACCTGTTGGTCTAGTCCTCTTGGACCCCTGCATCATCTGTCTACTTCCTAGAGATGACTCGACTAATGATAGAAAATCCTCCGGAAAAGGCTGCAGCTCATGAACACACTCGTGGTGTAGAGTCACTGGTATATACTCTACACTGATGATGGTCTCGAAGTCTCCCCATGTGAAGGTCATCTCATCACAAAACTGGAGCTTTTGGCTCCACCATCTGCCTGCTTCTACATGAAGGAGGCTGGCAGCAAGGATCATCATGAAGTCTGCTAGTGTACCTATCATCCTGATGACTCTCCCCATAGCCTCCAGCCAATCCTCAACCACCTGTGGGTCCATCTCTCCCCGGATCCTGGGTGGCCTCTAGCACTGGAACTAATGTTGCACACTCATGCAATGTGCATCACCTATTGCTGGGGATAGTGGAATCGGTGGCCCAATATATGTTAGTATCTCAGGTGGCTCTCCTGGTGCCTCAACTGAAAGAGGGCCCTGTACTGAAGCCTCATCGCTCGGTAGGCTGTCAGTACTTATATCTCTTGGGGCCCTAGCTGATCGTCCGTCGAAAGGCATCGTGAAAGAATCAGACGTGACACGGTCAAATGATTATATCTGGTGAGATGACCTGGTTTGATCTGTTTTAAAGGGAAACCTTTGAAAACACACAGTCAATTAGTGTTTTCATGTACCGAGTCTGAAATCAAAAGTCAGGGTCCTGGTGTATGGAGACTTCGGCCGCCCGCACCAACACTGGACTCCATGAACTGAAAAACATACTTGGAACTCTTATCTCTTTTGCATCACAGAAAATAATTGTCAGAGTTATATGTTTTATGGTAGAACAGAATCCACCGAAACCAATTTCTCACCACCCATCCTTGGGGCCCGTGTTGTGACTACCTCAAGCCCTCCTTCCATAGGCCAGGGGCTGACAACTAGCACCAAAGGCGTAAATCCCCCAAAAAGGGAAGACATTGACTTTACAAAATGGAAGCACATACAAACAGAGTACAAGCAGAAGCTACACAAGTAAAGCAGTATAAAAAATGTGCTGAAGTACAAGGCGAGGGAAATAAAATCCCAAAAGAACGGTACAACTACAACTGAATGTAATGTACAAATCAAAGGATAACAGCTGAAAGATGACAAGCAGCTCCTGGATCATCCTCTGGGTTCCTACCTAAAGGGTAGGTACAAATGTCCTCTTCAGTACTCCACATCCGTCTATCTCCTCTGAGAATCGACTCGTAATAAGATCCATCTCCAGGTACTGAATCGTCGTAAGATCGACCTCCAGGTACCAACTCGTCATGATATCCACCTCCGGGTACCGTCCACCTCTACAAGCCTCAACCACGATCAGTGATGTCCATCGTCTGCAACCAACACAACGAGGTGTGGGAAACGCCCATGCACGACTGAGTGTACGACAATCAGTAGGGACCCCGAGACCCTCAAGGTCTCACAAAAAACAACAAGGATAATCACTATGAATGTTCTCAACAGACAACCCTTACATAGGTATAAGCCCATACTTTTACCTATTTTAACAAGTAACCCTTCTCAGCCATGAGGTATCACATAGATATGAAGTTGACGAATAACCACTACATAGGTATATGCCCATACATATTTTTAAGTTATCTAGTAACCCATTCAGTCATGAGAAAAAGACAAAGTTCATTGACTTAGCTCAATCACTGATTTTCATTATCGAAACTGCAACTACTGAAGACCTCCATCAATGATGAGAAACATGATCCTGTCACGACACCGAGGCACTTCTCTCTAACCTAAGACTGCTGAGGTACTTCTCCTATTGAGTACCACGGTTCAGCCACCCAAACACTGTAGTACATCCTTCCGGAGTCTGCCACCCAAACACAGTAGTGCACCCCCCCCTAATAGCTCAAGAGGTACTCCACCTTTCAAGTACCATGGGTCTTCCACCCAAACAAAGTAGTGCTCCCTACTGTGGGTCTTCCACGCAAACACAGTATTGCTCCCCACTAGGCTATACAAGTCCCTCCGACTCGAATTGGACAAGCACTATTCAGGTCGCAGCCAGCTACACGGTCTCCGTACTCCATACGCTCATCTCCGAGAGGGTCCGCACCACAAGCTACTGGTCAATAATCCAAGTATTAAAAAGGCTCACGAAGAAGTATCTCAAAGGACCTCCTCGTCATAGGTGTCTCAATGCAACAGATGGCGCTTCAAACAGACTCCTGGTCTGTGAGTTATTAGCCTTTTAGTCTGGGGGGCCTGTTTTGTTTCGTGTACGAACAAACCCGGCCGTATCTCATTTGTACACTGAACTCACATAGGGTATACTCAAACAGACTGTTTCTCAATGTGATCACCAACGCCGCTGACGATTCGTCAATCGAACATCTGGTCTAAAAGTTATCGGGTATTCCGTTCCAGGGGCTCGGTTGGATTTTGGGTACAATCCAACATGACCATTTTCCAAATGTGTGCCATCCTCAGGGGAAGTATACCAAAATATCCCTCTCACCGAAAGTAATCCAAAAAAGTTGACAGCACATCAATTGGACGTCCGGATCTCTTGTTATAAGAATTTCCACTTCAAGGGCCCGGTTGATTTTGGGTTCGAACCAACCCGGACGTACAAAAAATTCTCCAAAAACATGAGTGTAATATACCAAAACTACCAATTCGATCTAAGGATCCCAACACAACAGATGGTGCATCGATCAGAGGTATGTAGCTGAAGTTATGGGAGTTTGAAAGGATCTGTCCAGAAACATGGGGTCTGGGCCCGGTCCGACCTGGCCCAGCACCCCCTGGGTCGGCCCGAACCGTGTCCAGGTCTGGCCCGTTAGGGCGTATCCTGGCCCTGCTGGCGTGATCCGGCCCAGCCGGCGCGGCTCGGCCCGCCACGGGATGCGGACCGGTTTGTGGTCGAGCTGGACGCGAAGGGGGGATGATGTTCCACCCGGATGACTGCGAAAATGTGCGGCTTTAATATCGTTCCCCCCCCCCCCGAAACCCGGAACGACTTTGCCGTTACGGTCCTCCGCGGCCCCGCCACGGCGGACTTCTCCGGTGGCGCGCCGCCGCGCCAGGGTGGCGTTCGGCTGCCGCTCTCCGTGGACCACCGGATGCCCACCGTTGGTCCGTTTTGGCCACCATCCGTGCCTAAGGTCATTATGGGACCCAAGCTTCACTGCGGAGTCTTCAAATCGCCATTGCGGACCATTTCGTCATCGCCCGTCGATCCGCACATCAACAAACACTCTTCCAAGGGTTGTCGGGCCGTGTCTGTTCGGCCCTAGCCCTCCGCATTATGTGTTATCAAATGGTAGTCATTAAAAGACATGCATTTAATATTGACGAGGGTATAATTTATTCAAGTATAAATTATTCTAACATCATACTAATAAACACTTTAGCATGTCAGATTAAATCGCTCGAATGAGTATTAAACAAAATTCCCCTACGTTTTTTCCAGCAATCAAATATTCGCAACCCGCAAACATATTTTTTCGCAGATAAACATAATATTGAGTTGATCCTAGTTATTTGTTTTTGAAGGAAACAAACATGGGTTTATTAACATTCACAAATTAATCCCCTATGTTTTTCCCCACAATCCAATATTCCCAACCCGCAAACATATTCTTTCACGGATCAACATAATATTGAGTTGATCTGTGTTCTTTGTATTATAAGGAAACAAAAATGGGTTTATTAACATTCAGAAATTAAACCCCTACCTTGAGTCGTTCGTCGTTCGTTGATGATAACGTGGAAGGAAATGACGTCGGTTTGTTGACATCATCGCACGGTAAGAGGTTATGAAGACTGTGGTCGTTGGCGCTCGTCGCATCCGTCGTCGTAGGAGTGCACCCGAAGAAGAATGGATGTCTCCCCTCTTTTCGTGCTTTTAAGAGGATAGAGGGTGCGTTGGCGTTCCTCGCCGAAGGTTTGGTGTTCGTCAATGAAGGAGGAAAACCCCTCTTCCTTCACAAAGTTCTCTACCAAGAGGTTTCTCCCAACAAAATATTTTCTAAGGCAAATATTTAGAGAAGATATCTCCATCTTAAAAAAAATCCATGAAAAACTAATTATTTCAAAACTCAAAATAAATTAATTAATTGAATCTCCTAATTAATTTATCATGGTATTGATTAATTAATTAGAGAGTGAAGAAGGTGATGAGTAAATTTAAAATTCAAAAGTGAGGGGAGATTAAAGGGGAGTTGGCACATTAAGTGCAAGGTGGTTTAAGGGGGTTATAAAATGTTCAAGGGGTTATGGTCTCCTGTGGGACCCACCACACTAAACTCTCCCATGGCAGGTTAGGTGGGTGTGGGCCCACCCTCCCACATATTCACACATGTGATGTAGGGTGGTTGTGGACCCCACCAACAACTTTCCAAGGTAGAATCTAACTTCCTTGAATATCAAAAATAAAGTTGTACACTATTTTATTTATTTCTTCCTTATACCCCAAAATTTAACTTCATCACCCAAACAAAAGCACCTACGGTAAAAGTCCTCTTCAGAATATACTGGCGCAGCGAGTTCATCGGTGCCCTCAGATTTCAATTCCGAGCACTGGTTCACAAGATAGAAAAACCTGCTCGTTCGTTCACTAAACATACCCGAGCTAAACATTAGATATTGATTATGGGCACACTGGGCCTCGGAATCAAGTGCTCTCAGAAACCACAGAACCATAAAATTATAATGAAATTAATAAAAAAAAATATTTAAATTTACGGGTCTTTACACCTATTATAAAATGATGGAATAGTTTCTCTAGATTGGGCGCATGATTTGTTAATTCATGCACAAGCTATGCAAAGCCAACTTTCAAATTTTTAAAAAATGTTGTCGAAAGGAAAATAGTTTGCAAAACCCTGAGGAAATAATTATGTTGAACAAAAACATAAAAAATTATAAAATTTCACCCAATGAAAACCCTAAAAAACATCCAAATAATGTTCACACGTAGGGGTTTATGAATACATGAAAAAAGTAACAACATGAAACACCATACTCAACATCGAAACCTTATGTCCTTAGAAATACTATGATAAGGATACCATGTCAAAAATATGAGGCCACTATTCTCTCAAAAGTATATCCCTCTAAAATGTTTGAAGAATATCCAAATTATGATTCCATAGCAATGAGCCAAATGTATCATCTTACCATAACATAACATAAATTTAGAATCAACTGCCCTAAATTTCTATTCAGTAAAAGATAAATTAGGATCAACTTCACGATCACTCAAGCTCATAATTTTTGATAGATCAGATAGATAAATCCTCAATTTTGATACATGAAACATGTTATGGATCAATGTTAGGTGTGGTGGTTGGTATTAATTGTATGAAACATTCTCCACCTTCTTAACAACCTCAAAAGGTCCCAAAAATGAGGATCAAGATTTTGTTTCCTCAAAATCCATCGGTGACACAATCAGGGTGAAAACATAAAGAACATCTAGTCACCAACTGATAATTCCAATGTTCTATGTTTAATTTCATAAAAAGTATTATTTCATATATATTTCTTCAACATCCTCTAATGAATCGACTGAATATTTTATTTCATCTCATTGACCAAGCATGGTCCATAAAAGGAACATTCATAAATCTTTGACTAAGACAACATACACATACAAGGATAAACATACTAGGACATACAGTGTGACATTCTATTTATGGATTCATACGTTTTGTTATAAAAATACTGAACCATCTCCAAATGATAACCCCAAGATCCACCAATGTAGAGAACTTAAGTGTGAAGCATATCCTCAATATTCTGTATTTCTATTTCTATCTTTCAATCCATGAAGGGATGGTATTCCAAACTCAAACATATGAGAGATCATATTTCCTCCGAAAGTCCTCTACATAAAATGGTAATATAAATGAATATCCCAATCAGAGACTATAAAAAAAATAAATCAATGAAAATGAAATTAAAATTCCATATAGAGGTTTCCAAACTCCTCAACTTTTGTTCTATCACGAATGTGTATAATGTGATCCAATTTCATCAGCATATTTTTTAAAACACATATTTCATTCTTCATCCATTGGGGATGTCGAAACCCAACCAAAAAGTCTATATAGATTTAATCCCACACTTATATAGGGATTGTATATGGATGAAGAAAACTAATTTTATTCTATTACTCAGCCTTCACCTGTTGGAAGAAATAAAAACGTGAGATAAATATTGTAGAGTCCCTCTCAAACCAAGGAAAAAAACTACCACCACATTTCATTGAACAAAATTGTGGTTTCTAGGTCCACTACCCACTAGAAAATGTGGAAATAAAACATATTGGATTTCCATGCAATAGAGAGCACCACAAAATGTTTTCGAAAGCATAGAATGACCTATTTCTATAATGATAAATCATTAAATATATTATTAACAAAAAGAGTCTCTATATATATTGAATTCAACATCAAGATGTTGTTCTAAAATAATCAACATGAGATGATAAATTATTAACTAAAGACTAGATAAAGAAACCTTGTTTCAAGATTCATGAACTCCAATATGTAACATTGCGAAGATAATCACCTTGTTCCACTCTTCAAATGAATCTTTCAATGCCATGGTTGGATGTTTCTTTCTCAATGAATCTACAATGACATTTCCATTACCTAGTGAATAAGTGATTTTGAAATCGAGTGATTGTAGGTATTCCACTAAATTCCTTTAGCGATAATTAAAGTCCTTTTAAGAGTACATAAAACTCAATCTCTTGTGACTATAAAATAGTGTAAACCTTTTTCATAAAGGTAATTCTATCAAATCAAATGTGAATTTATCACAGATTCATGTTCAATGTATTAGATCATAAAATTCATCTCAGGTGGCGTTATCTAACGAGATCCATAAGCAACGACGTGATCTACTACATAAGAACGCATCCCAAGCCAGTACCAGATGCATCAAAAAAGACCACAGTCCCCCGTATAACCTATTTAAGAGAAAACATTAGTGAAGTAGTTATATTAATTTTAATCCCTATAAATGAAAATAGACAATTATCATCCAAATTAAACATTACTCCTTTCTGAGTTAGTGTAGTTATCGGAGAATCCCACATCTATAAATCCTTCTTGTACTATAGATAATATCCAACTATTCCAGAGAAGATCTAAATCTTTAATATATTTTATGGTTTCTCATAAGTAATAATATCCTTCACCTTCTTAGGATCAAATTTTATTCCTTTTTCTGAAAACATGTCTTCCAATAACATAACATCCCTGATCGAGAAATCACATTTCAAAATCATGGAATAAAGATATTGATTTCTCAAAAAACAAAGAATTGTTCTTATATGATGCACGTGATCATCCAATGACATAGAGTAATTAAGTATTTCACCCAAAAATACAACCACAAAGATATTGGGTTACTTGTTAAAATCCATGTTCATCAAAGCCATGAAAACATAAAGGGGATTTTTAAGGTAAATAGGCCACTTGTAGAGACCCAAATCTTGATGTAAATGGAAAATAAATTAATTTTTCGGAATACTTAATACATAAAAAAACCAAAACTCAAGGATCCTAAAAGTATAGTGTCTTTGGAAACTCAGAATATAATCTTCTAATCATGGTGAAAGATCTTCAACAACTCCAATAAAGATCTTCCCCTTTTGTTTTCTTACGTAAAAACTTTCTTGAAATCATGGGGAAAAGAAAACATATAAAGGGTGAGCTCAAATACTCAGTATGGGTAAGAATGGAGAAACTAAAACAAAGCATATACCATTTAACATAAAAACATGAACATAGTGTTTAAACATCAAAATCTTGAGCAAAGACATAAATCTTGGAAGTACGTAAGGAATATATCATAAAGGAACATCAATCATGATAAAATAGAATTTGAATAAAACATGTGATTGTTGAAACTATTAAGCACATGATATTATTTCCATAGTAGCCAAGGCATTGTTGCCAATACCATCTTAGTGGACAAAGTCCCTTTCGGAATCGAGTTCACGCCTCCTTCCAGTCCTGTATTACTGAACTAGATTAACTTACCGTTCCAGCCATGTCTATCTCATGAGATATAAATATTTACCAATTTAACTGTAGGTAGGTATAGGTCTCACCCATCTAATAATTAAATCATTATTACATGTGCCACAAAATAAACTTAAAACATTCATCATAACCCAAATAATAAAATGGGATTCATAAACATCATCCCATCATCTCATAATCCATATAAAACAAATGGACATTTCTTCATAAGAAAATTGAAACCATTTAAATCATAGAGACATTAAATTTGAAACATACACATATGAAATAATGTCATCTTAGATGGAAAATGGTTTGGATAAAACATTTGAAATTAATTCTTGAGGAAAATATCCTTTCTTCTTCAAAATCATTTTCCTTTCACAAAATGCCATGCACTTTTAAAATAAAAGTATTTTGTTGAAGATAGTCATCAAATATTGTAGAGTAATATTCCTGAAAATGAGGCATTATGAAACCGTAAAAATCCATTCACACCATATAAGTTAAAAATAACATTCCTCTCGTACTTTTGTCAGAAATGTCAAAAAGTACCTCGTATGGTAAACAAAAAAAAAGATTCCTTACATAACATGTATTAAAAGTCAAATATGGGTAAAAAGGACATTAAGAATACATAAAAACACTTTTAGAAAACATGGACATGGATGATAATAATAACCCTAATAAATACTTACGAATAATCAATCTCGTATAAGAACATCATTGGAATAGTCATCCCTTACCTTGTGTCTGATATGCTTCGTATGTATCCAAATCTCAAGTATAATTATTTAAATAATTTCATTGAGTAATTAATGAATCATATTAATTGTTAATTTATCATATATGGTTCACTTAGGTATTTATATTACCCGTTCATTTGTCAATTCCATGTTATAGTAGCGTTTTGGGTAAAATCGTTTCATTTATCGTACATATTATGACTTATTGTTATTGAAATTATTATTAATTATATCAGGATTTACATACATCAAAAATGTAAAACAAGATTTATATATCATATATATTCCGTATATATATATAATAGATTGTTAAATTAAATGAAACACACCGTTCATGGAACGGTAGGCCATACATACACATGAACGTTGTTTTCCTTTCCTTATTGACTTGAATGGAAGTAAGTAGATGATATATATATATATATATATATATCCAGTAGCTTTATAATTTAATATATTTCATTATTATTGCTTATATATACTTTATAATCATTCTTTAATGGTTAACATGTAGAATTAATCACGTCGCGTCGTGGAGACTGTAGTCTGTACGTACGAACGAGCGATGATATCGTTCCCATAATTATTGAATTTAATTGGAGTGGATGATAAAATATATCATAATATATATGATGTTATAATAACTATGTAGATATATTCTTTACAACATTATACCCATCCACGTAAGGTGGTGTTGAAAAAATAGATTACACCACGGCGTGGAGACGGTATTCTGTAAGTACGAACGCGCGGTGATTTCATTTTCTAAAGGATGTATAGAAGGTGAAATGGGGATATATCATATTTATAATAACATATAAGTATATTATTGATACTTATTTTATTACTTTATAGTGAGAAAACTAAAGAAGAAGAAGTTTAAGAAGATAGAAGCTTGAAATAATCGGTTGAAGAGATTACCTCTTCTTCGACGCACCTCCTTTAATCTTCTTCTTAGGGCACTAGGGCTGGTCTTTTGAGTAGACTAGAACCTATATGTTACAACTAGAGAGGTTGATAAAAGTAATTGTCATGGTTTATCTAATCTTTAAGGCTCAAAAGGGTGTGAAGAGAATTGGGAAGGGGTTCCCTTTTTATAAGGGAGGAGAGGGGTACCTTTGGAAATCTTAAAAATATTAATTTATAATTAATAGTACCCCACTTAAAAACATAAAAAAATGACTCATATTTGATGATTATATGAGATAGGGTTTTAATCTCACAACCAATAAAATTTAGTCATGTAGGCAATTTATTTTAATCATTATCAACTTGATTTATCCTTATTTAATCTATTAAATTTAATTTGTGGTAATAAGATTCTAAATTTTTAATTGTTATAAATAATTACTTTTGTACTTTTAATTATCCATAATTATATAATTTATGAAATTGAATACTATATTAATTTAAATTTAGAATTTTTAAATATTATTTTTATTTTTAAACAACTTAATAATATGTTATTTTTATAAAATAACAATAGTGTCAATTTTGACAATATTCAGTTATTTGAATTTAAATAAAATCCAAACAGAGGATATATTCGAAATAAAATATATAATATGTTCCTAACATGTCATAGTAATGAATAAAATTAGTGGAGAATATAAAATAGTATATAATATTTATTTAACTCTTTGTAAAACCATTTATTTGATATTTCTCTTAATAAAATAATTAGTACAATATTTTTGAATAATTACTAAATATACTTATTTTTATCATAAAAATTAAAAATAAAATACTACGATGAAGATAAATCTAATATATTTCATAGGAATACATTTAATAGGATTTATCATCTAAAAAACCCATATTTTAAAATGTTATATTTATTAAATTATGAAGGTGACAAATTTGACATCATATAAAATAAAATAATATAAGTGTCTTAATCACTATTATAAGACTTCAAATGGTCATAAATTCGGTCATTGGATGATTATGGTGTATATATACACTAAAAATAAGTTTTTCTGGTTTTTGAGCCCTTTATCATGTATTACTATTTCAATTAAAATAATATTATTGATTTTTTTTCTAAATAAATAATTAATGAATCATTAATGTATAAGAAAATAAGGTAATTAAATAACTCTTAAAAATTTCAAATAAATTACCATGATAAAGAAAAACATTTTATCTTTAAAATTAGTATTTATAACCTAATTTATATTATGTATAACCATATATTAAAAATACTTTATTTATTAAAGTTTGAGTGAGACATATTTCACTTTCCTTTAAATGAAATAAACTAAAGGCCGTAATCACCTCCAAGTGGGTTTTAATGAATTCCATTTCGACCAAAATATGACATAGGATAAAATATAATCATCCATTTGTATTAATAAAATTTCTAGGGTAATTATATAATATTATATTTACCCTTTACTACTCGATTTACATTTTACTAGGGTAAATAAAATTTACCGTAGTTACTATTCATAATTCCCACAAATAAAAAATAATCCATTAATATAATTTGGACCCACTGATACCAAATATTGAATCCATTTTTCAAAATTAAATACACAGAAGTTGCAGAAATTAATTTTATAATTAATCTCATTGTCGAAATAAAACGGGGTTTTGTTTAAAACATTGCAAAAGATTGAATTGATTTAACCTAAAAATTCAATGTAAAATCAATGACAATGACACAAATTATATGAAATGGTAAAAATATGTTCTATTTATACTTTAAAATGATTAAATATTATAATTTAACCACATAAATTATTACGATGAAAAAATTTGTTTTTAATTAAAATATGGCGTGTTTTTACTATTCATTAAAATATGAAAGTTATCTGAATAATATGAAAAATATATCCAAGGTAAAATTCTATATCCTGATTCCAAAGAATAATTTTATTTTGTAAAAGTGAACTTATTAACATGAGAAAAAACTAGATTTAATGTGGATGCACCATCAAAAGGCGGCAAAACTGCATTTTTTTTTAAAATACATATTTTACCAGAGAAATTTATTTTATTCTCATACCATGTTCTAGAAAATGAGTAAGATTAATAATAATGTTTTAAAATTCAAAATGTAGTTAATAATATTCATAACGGCTTGTTCATGATAATATTATATCCATATATCGTTGTTTAGTGAAACCTGTTATTGCATACAACACACGCTATCGATGAAGGTCGTGATTGCGTGTAATGCATGCCAGGTCAGGGATGTTTGTAGTGAAATCACACTTTTGTTGTAGCGTACAACACAAGACATCAACGAAATTTTAAGATTATTATTCATAAATTCTCGGGGTGTCACATTCTACCCCCTTAAAATGAATTTCTCCCTCGAAATTCGTCGGGGTTATAAATGGTTTACTATTTGAAAGTTTCACTAATAGAAACCCACATAATAAAGAGGAATATCGAAAAGAAACATTAAAAACTAAATTATGACACATAACTGTTACCCAAATTAACTAATCACTGGGTTTACGCATAGGAGAACATAGGTAAAAAATATGGATATGAAAGGGAAATCTAACCATCTAGTTCTGATGGAGAGTGGTAGAGAATATGGCTATAAAAAATCCAACAATCATAAATCAATAAATTTTTTATGATCTAAGGTACCATTGGATTCATCGGATATGAGAGTACTAGGACAACAATTTTTGTTTTCAAGATCATTTCCCTAATGTTGATGAATTTTTTATAAGGATAAATACTTACTTGATTTCAGTGTAAAATCGTCATTGGTCATTCCACAAACAATTTCTGATTTATCTCTTATTTTAAGCTATAAAGTTTAATTTCACATTATTGAAGTATTCTAAGATCACGCGATAGAATGATAGGTCATTCCATCTGTCTCTATCGTAATAAAAGGTGAGTATAAGATATTAAATATACATAAGTCCATCTATGGTGATGTTAATCATACATGGTTCCCAAAAAGGACTTATACTCCATCTATCATACCACGTAATAAAATAAAACTACTTTCTACAAACCAGGGACTTCATGTCGGCCAATGGTAGGCGATGAAGGCATGTGGCACTTCAGTTGTGGGTTCGATTCCCGCAACCTTGTCCGATGTGATGGGTTGTCGCATGTCCTGTAGGTTGTCCTTTTTTCTAAAACTATTCTATCATAATATCAAAAAGAAATATCCTTAAACAATACTATTTGATGTCCAAATTAATCCATTCTAACCTTTAGGGTTTTTGAAAATACTTCTGTCTAATATTATAGTATAAAAATAATTATTACTAAAAAGGTCATATAACAAGCACGTGAATACCATCATTTTTCCCTCATATATCACAAGATATATCTTTTTATCTCATTCCAAACATGTGAATACCTTAATCATGTATTCTTAGGAAAAATTAATATCAATTGAACCTTACTGAAAACATGAATGCTGTCAAAAGTTAACTCTTTCCACCTACCAAAATACCAAAATTTCAATATACTCAAACCATGTTATCACTTTGTCCTTATATTAGTCATGATCTCATGAATGCTATAAAACAAAATATTTTCTACTTATCTATTCGTTATGCACATATCATCTGCTTTCCAAAAATATTTCAGTCACTTTTCATGGTTACCAGTACCATCTTCTTATTGAAAACCACAACTGACCAATACATAGATATTCTAATATACCATAAAAGTACCTCAACAACATTATTCATTAATACCAATACATAAACACTTCAAACCATACAATTTAATGATTATCATGCAATATGTCCATCCTTGATTTAGAAGTAACCTCTTAGGTCTGGGCATTGAGTTGGGTAATGCCCATGTTCTCCACAGATAAGAAATTGAACTCCCTAACAGTTGGTCACTCTATGACCCTTCTCTCCACACAGATAACAACTTCCCTCCATTTAATGTATTCATCTTGTTTCTTCTTACCTTCTTTATAAATTTCAATCTTCCTTTCTTTATGCTACTCAACAAGGGAACATGCATAAACGTCTATTTTCCTCTTTTTTGATGAATTAGGAATACCAAAAAATTTCACCTTTTTAATTATATATCACGAGGAACGATTCGGCATAATCAAAATTTCATTCTCTCTAGGAATTACGAAATTTCATTTCTCATAGTCACCAATTTTCCATTGGATTCAATGTTAACCGAATTCCTTCTGGTTCCCTCCACTGACTAAAACAGAAAAAGAATTATTTGAGAGGCAAAAATCATACAAGAAAAATAACATAATCAAGGGGGAGTACCTTCGACATCAAATCATCTTAGGTTTAATTCTAATATCATTACCGTAATTCTAGGACTATAACCTATACTTATACTTAACCTTAGGGGAATCCCTGGACATACCATAGAAATATCTCTAGGGATCTCACTAAATATTTCACATCCTAGTTTACAAATCATGATAAAACCTTTCCTCTGATTCCAACTGTAGAGACCCAAATCTTGACATACATGGACAATACATTACTTTTTCGGAATACTTAATACATAACAAAAACAAAAACTCAAGGATCTTAATATTTTAGTGTCTTTGGAAACTCAGAATATAATCCTCTAATCATGGTGAATGATCTTCATCAACTCCAATAAAGATTTTCAACTTTTGTTTTCATACCTAAAACCATTATTGAAATCCTGGGGAAAAGAAAACATATAAAGGGTGAGCTCAAATGCTCACTAAGGGTAAGAATAGAGAAAATAAAACAAACCATATACCATTGAACTTAAAAACATGAACATAATGTTTAAACATCAAAATCTTGTGCAAAGTCATAAATCTTGGAAGTACGTAAGGCATATATCATAATGAAAAATCTATCATGATAAAATATCATGGGAAGAAAACATGTGATTGTGGAAACTATTATGCACATGATATGATTTCCATAGTGCCCAAGCCATTTCTGTCAAGACCATCTTAGTGGACAAAGTCCCTTTCTAAATCGAGATCACTCCTCGTTCCAGTCCTGTATTACGGATCCCGATTAACTTACCATTCCAGCCATGTCTATCTCATGAGATAGAATTATTTACCCAATTCATTGCAGGGAGATATAGGTCCCACCAATCTCATAATTAAATCATTCTTACGTTTTACACAAAATAAACTTCAAACATTCATCATAACCCACAGAATAAAATGGGTTTCATAAACATCATCCCATCATCTCATAATCCATATAAAACAAATGGGAATTTCATCATAAGAAAAGTGAAACCATTTAAATCATAGATCCATTAAACTTGAAACATACACCTATAAAATAATGTCATCTTACATGGAAATGGTTTTGATAAAACTTTTGAAATTAATTCTTGAGGAAAATATCCTTTCTTTTTCAAAATCATTTTCATTTTACAAAATCCCATGAACTTTTAAAATAAATTTATTTTGTTGAAAATAGTAATAAAATCTTGTATATTAATCATCATGAAAATTAGGCATTATTAAATAGTAAAAATCCGTTCATTCCGTATAAGTTAAAAATAACATTCTTCTCGTACTTTTGTCGGAAAAGTCAAAAAGTACATCGTATGGTAAACAAAAAAAAGATTCCCTACATACCATGTAGTAAAATTAAAAAATGGGTAAAAAGGAAATTAATCACACATAAAAACATTTTTAGAAAACATTGACATGGATGATAATAATAAACCCAGTAAATACTTACGAATAAACAATCTCTGATAAGAATGAGATTGGAATAGTTATCCCTTACCTTATGTCTGATTTTCTTTGTATGTATCTGAACCTCCTGTATAATGATTTAAATAAAGACATTGAACTATTAATGAATCATATTAATTTTTATTATATCATATATGGTTCACTTGGGTATTTATATTACCCATTCATTGGTCAATTCCATGTTAAAGTAGCGTTTTGGATAAAATCGTTTCATTTATCGTATATGTTTGGACTTATTGTTATTGATATTATTATTACTTATATCATTATTTAATTACTTCCAAAATGTGAAACATGGTTTATACATCATATATATTCAGTATATATATATATATAATATTGTTAAATGAAATGAAACACACCGTTCATGGAGACGGTAGGCCGTACGTACGCATGAAAGCGGTTTTCCGTTCCTTATTGACTTGAATGAAAGTAAGTAGATGACATATATATATACATATATATATATTCATAAATCCAGTATCTATATAATTTCATATATTCCATTATTATTTCTTATATATACTTTATAATCATTCATGAATGGTTAACATGGAGAATGAATCTCATCACGTCGTGGAGACGGTAGTCCGTATGTACGCACGAGCAAGGATATCATTCCCATAATTATTGATTTTAATTGGAGTGGATTATAAAATATATCATAATCTGTATCATGTTATAATAACTATCCATAGATATTATTTACACCATTATACCCATCCATGTAAGGTGTTGTTGGAATGATAGATTACACCACGGCGTGGAGACGGTATTATGTATGTACGCATGCGAGGTGATTTTGTTTTCCGTAGGATGGATAGAAGTTTAAATGGGGTTGTTTTATATTTATAATAACATATCATAATATTATTGAATATTATTTTATTACTTTATAATATAACAACTAATGAAGATGAAGTTGAAGAAGAAAGAAGCTTGAAAGAATCGGTTGAAGAGATTACCTCTTCTTCGACGCACCTCCTTTAAACTTCTTCCTAGGGCACTGGGGATGGCCTTTTGAGAAGACCAGAACCTATATGATATAACTAGAGTTGTTTAGAAGAGTAATTGGCATGTTTTTACCATTCTTCAAGGAACAAAATGGTGTGAAGATAAGTGGGAAGGGGATCCCTTTTTATAAGGGAGGAGAGGGGCACCTTTGGAAATCTTAAAAATATTAATTTATAAAATAAATAACCCCACCTAAAAAAATACAGAAATGAATCATATTAGCATATTAGATGATATAGGGTTGTAATCCCA
This sequence comes from Viscum album, assembly GCA_963277665.1. Lineage (NCBI taxonomy): Eukaryota > Viridiplantae > Streptophyta > Magnoliopsida > Santalales > Viscaceae > Viscum > Viscum album. The sequence continues at coordinate 4,890,581 of OY728121.1, read as the reverse complement.
TAAACCAATAAAATTTAGACAGCTAAGGAATTTATTTCAAACATTATCAACTTGATTTATAATTATTTAATCTATAAATATTTATTTGTGGTTATAAGATTCTAAATATTAAATTCTTATAAATAATTACTTATGTATTGTAAATTATCCATAATTAGATAATTAATGATATTTTTTACTATTTAAATTTAAATTTATAATTTTTAAATACTTTTTGTGATTTTTAAATAATTTGATAATATGTTATTTTTATAAAATAACAATAGTGTCAATTTTGACACTATTCTATTATTTGAATTTACATAAAATCCACACAGAGGATATATTCGAACTAAAATATTTAATATGTTCCTATAATGTAAAATTAATCTATAAAATTAGTGGACCAAATTAAATAGTTCATATAATATTTATTTTACTATTTGTAAAACCATTTATTTGATATTTCTCTTAATAAAATAATTACTACAACATTTTTTTATAATTATTAAATATACTTATTTGTTGCATAAAAATTATAAATAAAATACTCAGATGAAGATAAATCTAATATATTTTATAATAATACATTTAGTTGGATT